>CM046876.1:193979924-194627051 GCA_025667525.1 Glebionis coronaria | reverse complement strand
TAAACATACATGTCCAGTGCAATCCAAACATACATGTCTAATTGAGTCTAAGCATACATGTCCAATTTAAAACATATATGCATAGTTCAATCAAAACATACATGTCCAGTTCAATCAAAACATTGATTGATTATATACATACATGTCTAATTCAATCTAAACATACATGTTCATTTTTTACATACATGCAATCTAAACGTACATGTCTAGTTCAATCTAAACATACATGTCCAACGACTAATTTGCTAGAAACTTTAAAAATATATATGCCTGGTGCTTGTTTAATTTCGTAAATAAAATCAAAATATGGAAAAAAAAACAAGTTTCGTAAATAAACTATTAAACGTACAAAAATAAACCAATAAAGTAAGGAACATTCATGGTCTATACTCTATACAAAGGAACATTAATGGTCTATATAAAGCCACCGATTAAAAACATGGCTTCATGATTATCTACAATAGATAAAACTAATGACAATTGAATCCAGTTTCGTAAACAAATTAACATCCAAATTAGTAAATTCAAATAAAGAAATAAATATCATGTTTCATAAATGGTCCCTTTTAAAACCACCGATTAAACAAAATTAAGTAGCATTTATTATCATTAAAATATACTTAAAAGCTTAGGTTGTGTCATATTTTTTATACGCTATGAACACACTTGTTTCAAAGAGATAACAATTAATCATATTTTTATCATTTTAGATCATTATTTCAAAGTTGTGCATTCGAGAATGAGTAAATAAATTTGAGAAAAGGATAATTGTGATCAGATTGTTATAGTGGTTGTGATTTTGGAAAGAAATAAGGTGGTTAGAGTTTTAAGATAGAGATGGTTTTCTCATATTTCTTAGATCTATAGCAAAATAACATGTAATATTAGATGTAATACGAAAATTAACAATCTATTACAAAGCCACTAACATGTCAAATATGAAATTAAAGAGAACCTTTAACATGGGATATATTTGTACCTTCAACTATTGGTCAGAAACACATATTCAAGCACGGTAAATATCAGATCGGGAGGATTAAAATGATGGAGGCGGCGGCTGATGTTTCGAAAGAGGTTTTAATTGATTAATATAAAGAACGGATGGTGGATACTCTTTTTTTCAGACATTATTAGATCGAGATAGATGGAGTAGGTTGATTGTAAATGAACGTGGAGTGTAAATGCAAGAGAAAAGGAATGATAAAATTCCCAACATGCCCTTTCTTTAAATTCTGCACACAAATTAAATTAAATATATTTTCAAAAATACCATTTTTCATTAATATGTTGTACTTTATGCATTATTAATGGTAAAAAAGATGGTTCTGATAGTTCTGACATTAAATATGGTTCTAAAAAGAAAGTTACACTATATATATATATATATATATATATATATATATATATATATATATATATATATATATATATATATATATATATATATATATATATATATATATGTACATATATATATATATATATATATATATATATATATATATATATATATATATATATATATATATATATATATATATATATATATATATATATATATATATATATATATATATATATATATATATATATATATATATATATATATATATATATATATATATATATATAATATATATATATATATATATATATATATATATATATATATATATATATATATATATATATATATATATATTACACTATAATTGATATTACCACGTTAATGAAACGACCTTTTTATATTTCAACTTCACATTTACTATTTTTACATATTTCAACAAGTGTCACATCTTTAATAAACCTACACTACATATTTTATTTACACAACATATACTTTCACTATAATACCCTAAACCTTAACCAAATAACCTTAAATCTAACCTAGTACTAACTAAATCTTGCTTAGATCTTTAATATCTCCATTGATTCACCAAAATCTAACACAAATCAACCATAAACCTTACTCCTAGCCAAATACCATAAACCATCAACACTTAACCTTCTAGAAGCTAAGACATTACAACACTTGCTAAATTCAAACATGTACAACATACAACATTTAAACCTAGGACTATTTAGACAACACCTTGTCTCCTTGACCCATGTGTGTCGCGGCTACAAAGAGAACAAAAGGCTAACTTATACAACATTGCCAATTAAGGATTAGTACTAGGATATCTCACTTAGATTCATTATAATCTACCAAAGATTTCACAAGATCCATCATAGATATCCTACCTCTCTCTCCCTAACCATGTATATCACCACCAACACACACCTAAATCTCACTTCTCTACAACTCTCTCTCACGACAAACTTCAAACACACACACATAAATCCATCCAAAACCATATTCAATACCCAAATCTTTGTCCCTTCAAACATAAATGCAAAGCATTAACTTCTAGTTCCAAAACTTGATCATCAAGCCACCAAGGGAAGCCCTAGGTCACGGCAAGACTCCATACGTGTAGATTCAAAGTGCTCACGGGATTACTAGCTCACTTGTCACTCTAAGTTGACTCATCATCCTAAAAAACAGTTAAGTACCATGAACCTTCATTTTCACTTACCTCTCATTATGAACATATGAACATGTAAGCATAAACATGTGTAGACTAGTTTCACTTATGAAAACCATTATGAAAACACCATGCGTACATAAAACATGATAAACAAGCCTTAGATAATTCCGTAAAACCTACGGTTTGGATTACAATAGGTACTATCATGGTAGATTCGAGCTAGGTAATGTTTAGTTTAGTCACTCCCTAAATCTAGGTTAAGCGTAGAAAACTAGAAAGCATAAGAATGCCTTAATCCTAAAATAAACTAACGTACATTGAAAGTTATGAAGCTTATAATCCCAAGTAAAATAAGCCCACGAATTAAGCCCGTAGAGTAAGCCAAACCCATGGCTTGTTTTATTAAAATAAGCCCAAGAACATAAGCCACTAAGCCCATTTAATAATATAAGCCCACTAGTTAAATAGGCCATGAAAAATAAGCCCATTAAGTCCATAAGGTCCATTCGGCTTATTTAATATATGTTAACATTTTGATAATTTTCCTAGGTTTAGTAAACTTAGACAAGCCCAAACATAGCCCATAAAACTCTAAAAACCAACCGGACCCTTACTGGGCCTATGCTGAGCGCATTAAGCTTCAAAACCACATTTGGTAACTTTTTGTGCCATTTGTGAATACTAGTGAAAGTATATGCCAAAATGTAAAGTTATAAAAGTTATGAGGTCAATTCGCAAGTTCTAGAACCCTAAGGGTGCAAAACCGTAACATTTTAAATCCATTTTTAAAACTTATATAAACTACAAGGGCTGTTTAGTAATTATCTAAAAGTTAAAGGGGTGTTTGTGACTTAACTATGACTTAAAAAACCCTAAGGACCTATCTTGCCACTATTTGAAACTTATATAAGCCCTAGGGGCTAAATTTGCAATTTACTAAAAGTTATAAAACCCTAGGGGTGTGTTTTGCCAATTGTCGAAAGTTTTACAAGCCCTAAGGCTTGTTTTGTAATGTTTACAATACCAAGGACTTAGGTGCAATATAATTTAAGGTTTATTAATATTAATTTATTAATTCTTAAACTATATGGTTTAAACGGTAACTTGTGAAACGTGCAGGACTATTTTTGTACAATTGAAAGTTGAAGGATCTTTATGAAAACATTACTTTTCTAAAAGTCTTAAATAAATAAAAATCAGTTTTTTTAATTATTATACCCTTAATAAATAAAACAAAGGTAAATATACGCGAATAATTAAACGTATATTATTACGATAATAACTTAATATACGTTGGAAAATAAAGTAACGAACGATATAATTAAAGCGTGATCATGCATTTAATTAACCGAAAGCATTCAACATCATTTTGTACTGTTGATACAAAAGTTGGATGGACTGGAGCTTAACCCGAATTAGGCTTAATTCGGGGTCTTGTGGACTCCGGCTCTTGCACTAAGTGAAACTTGTTTAAGGACCCTGCGCACTAAAAACAGACACCGTTTAGGCTTATCGTGGGTTTGTGACCCATGATTAGACTCCGGCGTGAGAGTAAGTAATCGATTTGACTATGTTAGGGTTTAGGGTATTGTGTGTATCGTACCTTTGTGGAACATATGGGGTTTCTTTATACTCGAGAGAGTCCTGGCTGGGCTGTCCTACTCTTGCGGCCAAAGGAAGAGATAATGACCCAGAATAGTTGGATCCTTATCGCATAACCAAGGTAAGTGTATATCTCTTCCCTTTAGGTGAAAATATCTACATGATAGATTATATTCTAGTCTCATCCTGTCGCAGTGCGACGAGGACATAGTTAAGTAATAAACCGTATGTGCGACAACGACTTACTAGGCCTCCTGGCTGTGCGCGCATCACATAAGTAGTAATCCATTCCTGATGGATACGGGTAGTACCCGTGAGTCAGACTATCCAACCCGACTAGGGACTATACGTCATCATGTCCCCCAGTCTAGTGGTCTCAGGTTCTAACCGCGGCTACTAGACTACAATCTCCGAAGGCCCCTTCTCAAAAACACCGTATGCAAAAAAGAAATTCGTGCGCAACGTTAAGGCCAACGAAATGATATTGAATGTGCCCGCGAACATGCATCCACGTCATACACCATTAGTACCAACCCTCTTTGGGAACTGGGAAAGACATCAACCACGTTAGAGGGACCAACTAACAAACACAGTAGTTTTAACTAATCCCTTGGACACATGTCGTATGATCCCACGTCTTGAAAATGGATATAAATTCAGTTCTATTGACCTTCAATCTCCTTCACATCATTTAAAAAACTTCCACCATTGTTTGAAAACAACGAGAAATAGTCACTCAAGCAGAAATCATCTTCAAATCAATACCCAACTGAATCATTTGAAGAAAGAAAAATGGTGGTATAGCTATTTGATGTGAAGTCACGTATATCAGAACAAGAACTTTCCAATTTTTCCACCAAATATCACATTTCTTCAGACCTCCATCCGACTGTGCCAAATCCGCAAGCACACATAGGAAGTTATCCTGCTAGAAAAGTTGGTGTATATACTAGGTTTTTCAAATTTTCCAACAACCGCATACCACTGAGCCGTTTCCTGATCAACGTGCTAAGCTTTTACAGTATACATCTGTCACAGCTGCACTGCATCAGTGCAATGAAGATCTCAAATTTTGAAATAAACTGCTTATTGAAGAATATTGACCCAACGATAAATTTGTTCCGTGCCTTCTATCACCCATACTGGATAAACGGGTGGATATCCTTAGCTAAACGCCCCAGCCAATTTCAATGTTATAAAGAGAAGATAGACTCTTTGAAAAAATGGCACGACAAATTTTCTGGGTAGACAAGGTTGTATTCTCGTTCGACGATGATTTCATTACTCCCGAGACCATGATGAAAGATGACCGCCCAATCCCTGACACATATAACAAGGCAGGCGCACAGAGAATAGATGCCGACCGTATACCAATGCAGGAATATCCAGAGGCGCTATTATACGCATTAGGGCTGAGTCATCATTCTTCTCTTCCTGTAAATCACCTTCCGCAGTATTTTGACAACTTTGATCATGGTAAAAATCCCTTTCCTTATTCGTTAAAGCTGTAAAATGCAAATGCTTTATGCATATGTTCTCATACTCCCTCTTTATTCTGATAGAGCTAACTTATACGCAACTCGTGAAGCACGAGCACCCGTGTGATGTGACCATGCGTCCTCGACCTTTTACACCATTCGAGCTATCCAATGGATGGCGCGTTGGCCAACGCACCATAGCACTTGAGTTTCATTCTCCTCCTACCAGCGGAGGTGCAGAGAGGATGGTCGCACTAAATGCCACTCCCATTCAGAGCATTCTGTGTATATTGGAGTCTTCGTCTGAAGAAGTGGATCTGTTAAGTGAGAAAGACTATAGTCTTGAGGATAGCTCACACGCCGGTCCCTAAGAAGATATCATTCCCTTCCCTGGAAAAGATTACCGTGCTCCCCAACAAATCAATTTCCTAAGAGGAGTAGGACACAACTGACTAGACCACGCGCTGATATCACTTCATGGGGCTTGCTTTCAAGGCCACGTAAACACACTCTTGTGCCAAGGTATATTGTAATTCTGCTCCTAACTTGCCTGTAATGGTAATAAAAAAATCACCTTTCTAAAACTTCCTTGTTACCAAATGTACAGCTCATGTGTTGCAGCAACCAAAGATGATGCTAGTACTTCCAATTCTGAGAAATTCCTTCCACCCTGGAAGTGTACGCGCGCCTGTATACTGAATAGTGCGATCGATTGTAAGGACTTTCACCAACATTTAACCCCTCCCGGACGTACCTAACTTCTGGACAAACTATCCGATGAAATGCTTATGAGAGAGCTGGCCATAGGCGTGTCGTAGGAGGTAACATTAGCCTCACAATTAAAAAAGAAGATGTCGTATCTTTTTAAGCGCCTGGCTCAAGTGAATTTGAAAATTACCCAAGTTACAGAACAAAAAGACAATGAGCTTGTGTGCGCCAAAGTTAAACTCGCACGTCTGCGCGATGTTTCTAGTTTAAATGCCGAATCCATTCAGTATTAAGAGGATGAGAAGGCATCTTTATCCAAATCCATAAGTCGACAGCGCCGCCTTCGTGCGAAACAAGAGGAGGAAAATCGTTGGGCCATGTCCAATCTTGAGGAGGGTATGAGGAGCCCTTACTTCGAATTGTAATAACTTTTTTGCCAACTGTCATCAGGATATGGCTAAGAAGGCAGAAATTCTGAAGTGTATGAGTACCGATTTTGATGAGGAGCTATATCCGCACCTAACAGTGTTGCGTGCTGAGAAGCAATGGTTAATTAAGCATGGTCTTCCGGTAGCTACCAAAGGTGCCGTGGAGCTACCCAACCTGAATTGAGCAATCAAGGAGATTTTCGCTGCTGCCCAACTATTAGGGCAAAGTCTTGCCATGGAGCGCGCCTTCAAAGATGGCTTACTGACAGGACCTTTGGAGGGTAGTGCCATATACACTCGTTACGCGTAAGAAGGCTTTGACGCCGCGTTCCATAGATTAACAGACCTTCCGCTGCCCATCATAGATGTTATTGAAAAGGATCAAGACCAATCGATTAGTGTGATCATGGCAGGTTTTACTCTGGCTTAGAATCGTGAAGAGGATGCGGAGGAAGATCCCCATGGCATGGCCGAGCCGGATATCTCCCAACTACTAGTTCCTGTCTATGCTGTTGGTGTACCCAAGATGGTTCCGCTTAAGGAAAAGTAAAAGCATCATGCTAAACGCGTAGCGAAGAAGAATAAGTCTTCTGCTATAAACGATGTCATTGGCTTAGGTTTGGCGTACCCTAATCGTTCTGATGGTGTACCGGTTAGTCTGCCTTCCATTGATGTATATCACATACGCGTCTTACATTATATGAAGGAGGCTTGGGCACAATGTTGTGTGTCGATGAACCCATCGCATCGCATATAAAATAGATCACTTTCAGCTGGTGATCTGTTATAAAGGGCAGTTGTCTCACTATGTGCTTAGTTGTAACCATGTACCTTTCCTAAAATTATTTGTAAATTAATAACTTTGTAATGTCTATAGCGACCTGCGCTGATATATACATATAGCATCCTGCACCATGCCCTTTTTTATATATATGTCCAGGTCTTTGTACCCACGCCTGAAATTGTGAGTGTAAGTGCCTGTTTATGAGTACATCAGTGAAGTGTAACTCTGAGCTTATGGGTGAGTTGACAGTTCATTACGTGTGGCCTGCCACTAATACCATAAGCGATGTCATAGATAATGACGTGTTTGTTAGGCGTGCACACTGTGTCTTGTGCATATCCATCATAGAGTATGTGGAATGCTACACTTACTACAACGTCTTATAGTAAGCTACCTAACAAAGGATACCTGATCTGGCGCCACTGAGGGTGCTTCCCTCTTACGTGAAAAGTTTAATTAGTAGGGTAAACTTACTCCTCTTATTTCGCCTGGAAACGTTTTATTGTACATGTATACCGGAGGGCCAAATTTTATTTTCAGAAAAGAAAAATACTCTTATGCATAAAGATAAATAAATAAATAATTGGACTGCGGAACTAGCTAGAAACCGCAGTATTTTATTCATATTTTTGCAAATGTCGAAACAAAGAATATAAAAGGGGAAATCCTAAAGTGCTTGAAAAAAGAAAAAAATACATGGATATTTATTGGGGGGATGTCCATAGATAAGAAAATTATCCATGCTGGTGGTGCGACATATTATGGAGAATATCGCCCGAAATCCTACTTATGTCCTGAGTTACTCCTCATGAGGCTAGGTACCGACTGCACATAGCTATCCGCGTTCAACATAGTCCACTGAAGTCCTTCACTTGCTCATCTGCGCTGTTGCATGCTTCATGCTTCCGTTAGCCTGTTTGCTTGATCTCTTTGTCGCGCAGTGCGAGTGATCCTTCTTGCTGAAGGTACGATTGCGCCTTTATTTTTTGCTGATGATCGTCTTGCGATGGGAGTATTGCTACTACCCTTCGTGCCATGTTATTTATTGACGTGGTCAGAAAACCTAGAGTATGCCCCAGCTTTGAGAGGATTCCATCTTCCTTTGTGCTTTTTATTGAGGGTGCCCCAGTGATCATGTTAGGATGTTTCCTATGACCTGGATTTGCCTGACATCAGAGACATCACGCTACCCTTTTACGAACATCCTTGTGCATAAATGGCCAAAAATAACCTGATCGAGTAATGTCATCAACCATAGCTATTAGCCCACGTGCGCATGCTTTTTTGTGCGTGGCTTCCGTGCTCGCTTTGACGCTAGACATTGCAGTGTTCGCCCATTACTTGATTGTCTGTACAGTGTCCCATTGATGACTTTAAAGTGTCTCTCTCTCATATGTACTTGTCTGGCTTTCCTCCTATTGCTTGGCAGTGCATTGTGTGTCAAGAACTCCCTAATAGGTTTCATCCATGTGGTTGGCTCAGGATCCGCGCTTATATTTTTGTTTAGGATGAAATCGACTAGTACGTGACTAGGAGGTTTATCCATGTCCACGATTGAGAGTTGATCCATGTCAGCTGAGATTTCGCCGTTTTCCTCCGGGACTTTCCGTATGACATACTCTGCGAACTGCCCGCTTATGGCCCTTATCTTTTGCGTGTACTGGATTAGCCTATGTCCTCGTGGCCTGCATGGCCTTGCGACCCTACTTGCTAGTAAGGGGTTGTACACGTAGGCTACTAGGTTCTTTATGTCCATTCTGAGTGCTAATCTCAGACCTGCTATCAAGGATTCATAGTCTGCTTCTATGCCTGTGGTGGGAAAGTCAAACAGCAGCGCATAGGTGATTTTTATGTCACCTTGGTCTGTAAGGATGAACCCTGCATCTGGCCCTCCTTTCCCTACGAAGCTTGTCGAAAATAAGGCCCATGGAAGCCATTCTGTCGAGCCTTTGCGCATGAACATGCTTTTTGTTTGAGAATCTTCAGAGAAACATTTCCTCTTCATCATCCGTGAGCTGGGTTCCATGGTGCGCTCACCCTGCTCTGTATCCTTCCTTTTCGCGCTGTGGCTAGAGGTGCTGCTACCCTTTTCGAGTGTGTCTATGTTGTGGATGGTGACTACCCCATCTCGCTTTGGTTATTTGAACATACCATGCACTGTAGAGGGTACCACGCAATGCCTTTAGTGTTGGTTGTCCTATGATACTGTTGTACGATGATCGTGATTGTACAATCATGAAATCCATCCACACAGTTGTTGAGTGATCTGCTCTTCTGATAGTTACTTGCATGCAGAGGTGTCCTAGCGCCCGGGTTTTATCACCATTAAAACCTGTAAGGACTTGTGTAGTGTCCTTCAACTATTTCTTTATTTCCCACGGTAGTCGTGCAAAGCAATGTTCGTTCAGTATGCTTGCTGCTGATCCCCCATCAACACACATGCTTTCTATAACATGGTCCCCGAGGGTTATGTTGATAGTTAATGATCCGACCCTATAGTCCATGTCTGAAAGAATAGGGGACGTTATCTCCTTGTCGCGCGTAAATTCTGCGGTCGTTCTCCTCTGCATGAAAGACTTCTCCCTTTGTACCATGTAAATGGTTTTGGGATTATCCTTCTGCTTTTTTGCCTCACTTGTGTCCGCGCCCTTCCTCCAGTCTCTTATCAGGTGGTTCAACTTCCTTGCTTTGACCCGTAGCGTGCCCTTTATATTTCATGGTATTCATAATGCTTTGTGTTGTCCCGTTTGCCTGACGGACCCATCATCGGACTAGGTTTTGGAAAGCTTGCGCCCTCAGATAAGAATATCTCCCTGGATGTTTTTTGCAGCGGGGTAAACTTATTGTTGTTGTTATTGTGCCCTTGTTTTGCTGTGCCCTGGAAGCCCAAGGTACGGCTGATGTTTTGCCCATATGACTGCTTCTTGGGTCGGTCCTGGTATTTGTAGTTTGATGTCATTTGCCTGCTATCCGCTGCTGCGGTTTCTCCTTGAATAAATGCTCGGACCTTCTTCATTACCCCATAAAAGGTTCCTGGGGTTCTATCATTCCACTTCTTTATTTGATCCGGGTTAGTGATGCTTGCGAGAAATCCTGAAATTTTAAGAATATCAGGGCAATCTTTGATCTGGTTGAATTCAGATTTGAAACGCTCCATAAAGTCTTCGAGACTTTCATTGTGCCTTTGCTTGACTCTTGTAAGTGAGACATGGCTTTTGTCGTACTTTTTCTGTTGCACATAATTTCTTCTAAATTCTTACCTAAGCTCTTCGAATCCATTAATGCTCCTTTGCGGGAGGCGGTCGAACCAAGTCTGGGCATTCCCGATGAGCGTTGAGTTGAACATGTGACACCACACGGCCTCTGGCCATTGTTCTATTCCTTCTTGAGATGTTAACACCTTTAGGTGATCATCTGGGTCCGTCGTACCATCGTAGGTTTTGACATTGGATGGCATTAGTCTCTTTTTATTATCTTTGAAAGTGGTTATGTGTTTTGAAAACGCACTTCCTTTCTTGCGACGCCATGGGAGGGTCCAATCTTCTTCGATACGCATCCTTGGTTTCTAGAGTGCCCTGCGACGCTTTCTGTTGTAGTCAGAGGAATCAGAATCCTCGATGGATGAGAGGGAGACCCTTTTACGGCGAGGATGGTGATCACTGTAATTAGTGTCCTAGGAGTTTTCTCTTGAGGAATCTCTTCTGCGTGTTTTTTCATCACTCCTATTTATTTCCTGTCCTAGCGAATCTGGGGATGAATTCCTTTCCAAGGGACCCAGACTATTAAGGGCACTTCGTCGACCAAAAGGGTTGGACCCTAATCTGTCTTTCACGCTTGTGCGTCGATGGTTATTGACTTGTGTGATGAAGGTGTCTTCTTCCTTTGGGTCCTCAGAATCGTCTGAGGACATTGCGACTTCAATAAGGGGCGCATCAGAAGGAGATGGTGATATCTCAATTGTTTTCACTTTTTTCTTTTTCATTCTTTCTTTCTTGGCTTCCCTGTTAGGTCTTGACCCTTCCATGGCCCTAAATTCCTTATCAAAGTCTAGGTTGATCCGTAGATCTGTTGCCGGATTTTCTCTCCTCTGCGCTCTCATGAGCGGAATTAGAGCTTCGTAGTTTTTTGCGACATAGTCGCTCATATCCTTCTTCATTGCAGGAGGGGTTTTTGTCTCGGTTTACGGGTCTACCACAGCCTTCAGAGCATCGTTGTGGGTTGCATTAGGGATTTCCCTTGAGGAGGATGTGTCCCCAGCTGTCTGTGGGGTAGGGGTGACTAGTGGGGAAAAAGATACTTGAAATCCCTTCCCTCCACAACCTGGGTTATTAAGTGGTTCGAAACTTGAGAATGGTACCGCTGGCTTCTTAGATCCGCCCTTCGGTTGGGACGAGTTTGCGCCGTTTTTCGTCATTACTTGGAGTTTAGTCTAGGGTCCCACGGATGGCGCCAACTTGTTGATACAAAAGTTAGATGGACCGAGCTTGACCCGAATTAGGCTTAATTCGGTTCTTGTGGACTCCGGCTCTTGCACCAAGTGAAACTTGTTTAAGGACCCTGCGCACTAAAAACATACACCGTTAGGCTTATCGTGGGTTTGTGACCCACGATTAGACTCCAACATGAGAGTAAGTAATCGATTTGAGTATGTTAGGGTTTAGGGTATTGTGTGTATCATACCTTTGTAGAACCTATGGGGTTCCTTTTATACTCGAGAGAGTCCTGGCTGGGCTCTCCTACTCTTGCTGCCAAAGGAAGAGTTAATGACCCAGAATAGTTTGATCCTTATCGCATAACCAAGGTAAGTGTATACCTCTTCCCCTTAGGCGAATATATCTACATGATAGATTATATTCTGGTCTCATCCTGTCGCAGTACGACGAGGACATATTAAGTAATAAACCATATGTGTGACAATGACTTACCGGGCCTCCTGGGATGTGCGCGCATCACATACGTATAAATCCGTTCATGATGGATACGGGTAGTACCCGTGAGTCGGACTATCCAACTCGACTAGGGACTATACGTCATCATGTACATTTACTGAGACCCATTTAAATTACTTAGGTAATTTACTGCATCGTGATCGTACTATTCTAGATCACCAGTGATATCAATGTACACTGCTATTGAGGTGAGTTCATGGCCCCATACTTCTACTTTAACTTTTTTATACAATACTCGGGGAGAAAACATGCAACATATTTAAGGACGCAAACTGAACCGTTACCTTTGATTTCATTGCCTATTGTAAGTGTGTAACTGATAATTTCATAGCGCGGAATGTTATAAATATATATATTTGGGACTGACAACCCCCATCTAGGTGACTAGCGCTCACTGTGCCTAGGCCAGGACAACATATGTATACCATTGTCGGAAGTTTATATGACAAACATAGGAGGTCCCGTCAGCAACAAGGGTTCTTACGGTCGAGTTTCAGTTACTGGCAATAGGAAATGTAATTACCTTTATAGTATTTGGCTTTGTGCAATACTACTTTTGTGCTGTCCTGCGATCCTAAACTACTATTTATTAAACCTATGAATTCACCAACTTTGTGTTGACGCATTTAAACATGTTTTTCTCAGGAAACTAAAGCAAGTACAATTATGTACATGGACTTCCTAGCATCATGTAGAAGCATCATGAACATCATTGGGGCATGGTTTTACTTCTTTGAAACAATATTAATTTACCATTTGTCAAGAGAAATTTTACAACAATTCACATGTGGTTCATGTAATAATTTAAATGACATTTTTATGATAACTGGTCTGTGTATTATTTGCTGTTGATCCACCAAGTGACACCCAATTTATATTCCACTGCATTGACTATTTTGGGGATGTCACAGAATGGTATCAAAGCGATAGTTATAGAGAACCAGATAAAAAACATAAAATTATTAAATAAATTAAAACTGGACTATAAGTGAATATAAAAATCGGTTTTAAGAAAAATTGATTTTTGGGGACCCAGATAGTTAAGCATATAGTATATAGAACATACATATTATGTGAACTAACTGTGCACTGATTAATAACATTTAGTTATTTGAAACTTAAGTATTTATGTAACTTTTACCCTACACTGTTAAAAGACACTTACAGTATCACATACAGACTTTAATTTTGAAAACCTTTTTAATTGGATGTAAGTATCTCACTCCAATTTGAAATGATATTATTTTTAGATTTATTATGACTACATCATCGACTGCTCTACCGGACATCGATACTCTCTTGATTGTCACTGCTGCTTTTCCAGTTTCACCGACCTCCATCTGCAGGGGTTGCCGTCAGACTTCGAGTCCAAGGACAGCCAGGCTGTAGGAGTCATAGTACTTTCTGACTCCCCTACTACTACACCACATGTTATACCTACTTCGCCAACTGAGAAAGGAGATCAGATGGTTCCTGTATTACCATCACTCCTACTATCCTCGTATCTTCGAGGATATGCTCCCGGATCTCTACCACCTCGTAAGAGGAAGTACGACTCTACTCCCATCTCTACTTCTAAAACCGGGGAGGGTTCTGGAGCAGGAAGGGCTAGGGTTGACCCAGTCCAGGACCAGATTGTTTCATTAGTTGCACGACAGGCTTAAGACATCTCAGATGTCCATACACTTTTACGAGCTGGTCAGTACAGACGTTCTATACTGTAGGAGCGTTTGGACACACTTACGTAGACCGTTGGGCAGAGTCCCATGCCGCACAGGGACGTGGACGACTGTCCACGGCGCGTTACAGTGGTTGATGGAGAAGAACAACTACCTTCATCAGCGTGTATTTGTTTTGGAGGGTCAGCAGTACCAAACCCATACCACTCTCATGTCTCAGGGAGACACTCTGCAGATCTTCTTCGACTTGGCAGAGATACGTCACCAGAGATTAGTTGTAGAGACGACTTATCTCAAAGCGGCAGACACTACACGCCAGGCCCAGTTGCTAGAGGCTCTACAGCTCCTTAAGGAGACCCGTATAGCTTTAGTTACTATGCAGGATGCCACTCAGGCACCTGTAGCTCCAGCTGCACCAGTTGCACCAATGGCTCCTAGAGATTATGATAGTCATGCTTATATTAGATGTGCTAGATTCCTTGTACATCATGACAAGTTTTGGTTTGCATCCTTGATCCCACGATATAGGGTTTATGTACTTTATCTTTTGTACTTTTTTAGCTGTACCTTATCTTTTGTACCTAACCATAGTAGGTAGGTAATCTTATAGTTTTACTAAGGCTATTATATTGTACCACTATTTCAGACAGCCATGATAAATTCTTGTCTTAGATCGGTTGTACTTGTATGATATTGTTGTTTGCCAAAAATGACTTGTACTGATGTTACACTATCATGTACTTATATTATATTATGAACTCTTAACAGGTTATCCAATTTGTTGTGAATTCTATGCATAGACATTACCATGCAAACTAATATAAAAGCAATATTGACAAAAACTAATGATCTCATTTTTATATGATTATAGAAAAATGGTTTCAGCAAGAAACACTCGAGCAAATCTCGCTAGAGACGACACCACCCAAAATGTCTCAGCAGCCCAAATCAAGGTACTCATCGAACAAAGTATCGCCGACGTCATGGCTGCTAGGGAAGCTAACCCTAGCAGAAACCAAGATGACAGTCAGAACTCCAATGCCAGGAGGAATGAAAGAGTCACCAAAGGATGTACTTATCCAGACTTTTTGAAATGCAAGCCTTTATACTTTAAGGGCAAAGAAGGAATTGTCGAACTAATGCAATGGTTCGAAAGGTTGGAGACGACATTCCGTATCATTGATTGTGCGGAAGATAACAAAGTTAAGTTTGTAACCTACACTTTGCTAGAAAGTTCTCTCACATGGTGGAATTATTTGGTTGCTACTCTCGGGCACGATAATGCCTATTGTATGACTTGGACCGCCTTGAAAGAAAGAATAACGAGAAATACTGTCCTCGTAGAGAAGTGAAGAAGTTGGAGATCGAATTATGAGATCTTAAGTGAAAGCACAATGACATTGTAGCATACAACGAGAGGTACCAAGAGTTGACCTTGATGTGTACCAGAATGTTCCCAAACGCAAAGGAAAAGATTGAGAAGTATGTTAGCGGACTGCCTGACGCAATTCATGATAGCGTGCTCGCATCTCGACCTACTACCGTCAAGGGTGCCATAGAGTTCGCTACGAAGTTGATGGACAAACGAGTACGTACCATCACTGAGAGACAAACCAAAGCAAGAGAAAGGCCGATGAGAACTTACGTAGCCAGCATCAATATCAACCACCCAAAAGGCAAAACACTAGTCAGGTCTATAGTGCTACTACCACAAGAGCAAGACTGTAACACTCTCAAATTTCGTATCGGGTCAGCGGAAGGGTCAATAGAGTGTTACAGGATAGCACAATAACTCAAATCATAGACAACGCATAAAAATGGTTGTACAAGGTTTAACATACATTCATTCGAATAAAAGTTTTAAGTTTACACAAGGTCCCCCAGTTTCATAGTCATAAAGTTTACAAAACATAGTTCGAATGAATAATTTTATTATGTGGGCTATCAGAGTCGATCTCCATCCAAGTTACCTTCAAGCACCTGAGATAAAACATGCGAAAATTATATCAGCGAATGCCGAGTGAATTCATAAAGCTTAGTAAAACCGTTATACAAAACAGTTATAGAAAGCAGAACACAAGTATAATATCAGAAGTGAGTCCTCGTATTGCTAGTCAGGAAATATATATAAATCAAGTCATACATCTTAAACCGTCCATGAGACCGTAGACTCAATATTATCGTTATTTGCATCGTATTATATTAGATATTTGGATTACATTGGATTATTACTAGCCGCATGACATTGCTACCTTACTATAACAAACAACGGGTCGCGAACCCGACAAACAATTTGCCCATCTAAATTAGCGTGTCGTCACAAAAATCACGCTATGTAAATCTTCTCATACATAAATTTGCATACCAATCAATGTGGCACGACGGGGATCAACCATCAAGGCGCGAACTGGGGTGATCTTCCCCAAATAGTACTATTATATGCATAAGCGTCTACCAGATCTCGGTAGTTCACAATTCATGCTAATGGGACTTTAAGTGACATAACCTAACCAATAATAATCCTTTTCATCTCATTCATTGTGTCATAGCATCATTCGGGTCCATATCAATAAGCATACCATCGGGACTACTTGTGTTTTATTTTTATTAAAACTAGCATGTTATCTCCCTCGCGGGTTTACAAAACATTTCATAAAACATTTAAAAGAGTGCGAGGCTATGAACTCACGTTGATTAGGAAAGGCGCGTTAACGGAGATGATGCGTGCTTCAATCACGGAAACCTAGACAAATAATACTCGGTCTTAGACTATCGTCAAATGACTTTATAAAAACAATAGTTATGTATATGTGATGATATTATAAGTATGATGATGATCAAGTGGGATTTTATCTCTTCATACAAATTATAGTTGTTATGTGTTAGTCAATTTAGACTAGTTATACTAATTTTAACTTATTTACATATTGAGGCCCAATAAGCCCATTATAAGTCCAATACATTATATTAGTCCATTTATACTTTTAATACTAGGACAATACTCATATTTTGGGCCCAAGTGGGTTAAGCCCATGAGTAAGTCCATTAGTGTTTAGCCAAACTAGTTGGGCTAATGGTCCAATAAGGCTACTTTGGCCCGTTAAGGTCCATAAGTTATAAAGCTCGGGTTTATCGGTTTTTACTTGTCAAATTTTCTTACATATCAGTATATGAGTTATAAAAATGTTACATTAGACGGGTCCGACCGTCTAAGTTTTATTTAGCGAAAACGTTAATCTTTCGGTTTTAGCCGAAGACACGTAAAACTTATATATAGTTTTTTAACTTTAGAAAACATTTGAGTCTTTACTTTTATAAAATTCCATGCTTATTTATTTTAGTATACAACTCATTTTATTATAATTATTATTGGTTAATGGGTTTTATATATTTATTTTATAATAATATTACTTTAGTGCTCTTATTATACTATAGTTTTATTTACAAATCTGATTATCAAAGTCCATTCCACTATTTTTACCATATATTGAGTTCTACAAGGAGATAGAAGCTCAAACTTGAACAACAAAAACTACATAATATGTTCTACAATTAACTATCTTATAGCAACTGCTCAATCATCCTCTAAGTATTTTAAATAATTCGTCCAAAACAGACTATACAGATTTGTACCTCAATAGTATTTTGATCATATCTTGCTCATTTTAATGATTCCATTGAGTGGCCAACTCACCACATATGTAAAAATCATATATCTATCTGTATATTTAATAATCCAAGCCATTTAACCAAGTGATCATATTGATACTTACTATTTTATACAGCCTATGTGTCTAACCATGATTTTAACATTTTTACTTGTTGATTTTAGTCTTTTTAACCTAATCTATTAACACAAAATCCCCATATAATATTTTGATAATAATTTATCATCATATACATATACATTTATGAAGAAAATACATTAGTACATTTACAAAATAACAAGATGATAGAAAGAAATGATCTTGTACCAACCAATATAGTGAAAGGTTAAGAACAAGACTTGGTTTTTGGTAACCAATCTTATGAAATATCAAGACCACTTTAGAGATCACCAAGTATATGAAACACCTTGAGAAAATCAACCCTAGACTCCTTTGAAAACTTCTTTTTAGTTGTTAGGATCACCTCAAATCACCAAGTCTTTAATGGGTTTATCATCTTATGCAAGTTATACACAAGATTTATGGTAGAAATTTTGATCAATGGTGGTGTTTGATGAGGATTATGGGACGGCAAGGGGAGAGAGTTGAGAGAGATTGTGAGTTTATTTTCTAGTTTGCATGTATGCAAATGGTTTAGTTAGCTAGTTTTTTGGTTTTGGTATCGCACTAAGGACATGTGTCCTTAGTGTTATGTTAAGTTAACACCTATTTGGTGTGTTGGCTAAGTCTTGGCCGCCCCTAGTGGGGGTGAGACAAGTGTAAACTTGTTTCATCCCCACTAATTTACGGGTACTCCTAGATTCTAGTTTCCTTGATTTGCGTGCCCTCGGGTCGTTTTAGGAAAAACGTTTTTATAAATTATGAATCAATGGCACAAAACGAATCTAATAAAAATTGTCTCTTCAAAAACGAAGTTAAAAAACGTAAATACATAAATCTAGTGTTTCCGGTTTAGTCGTAAAGGACGTTAAATTATGCACGTAATCCCTAATATCAACCCGTAAATTATGAGTTCATAAACCAACACAAAAATAAGTTTCAAAATAATATACGAGAAAATAATTTACTACCTGAAAATGTTAGATTGTCACAACATTTCCTCCTAAAAGGGATCAACGTCCTCGTGATCCATTTCATTTTGATGCCAGTTTCTTATTGAAATAAAAAAGGTGTGGGTATTTCTTCCACATTTCATCCTCTCGTTCCTAAGTAAATTCTGGTCCATGCTTTGAATTCCACCGAATGTTGACGATAGGTATCCAACTTTGTTTAATTTGCTTTACCTCACGATCCATAACTTCTACGGGTTCTTCGATAAAATGAAACTTCTCATCAATCCTGACCTTATCCAACGAGATTTTCTCATCACACACTGCTAAACATTTCTTCAGATTGCATACATGGAATGTGTTGTGAACACCATGAAGTTCTTGGGGTAACTCTAATTTATAAGCCACCGGACCTACTCTAGATAAAATCTTAAATGGTCCAATATAGCGGGGATTCAATTTCCCACTCTTTCCAAATCTTATGACGCCTTTCCATGGCGATACCTATAACATCACAAAGTTACCCACTTCAAACTCCATTGGTTTCCGTCGCACATCCGCGTAACTTTTCTGTCTACTTCGGGCAGTCAATAGCCGTTTCTTAATATGAACTATCATCTCCATAGTCTCTCGGATCAATTCCGGTCCTGTGAGCTGGGTATCCCCGACTTCACTCCAACATATAGGAGATCTACACTTTCTACCATACAAAGCTTCAAACGGTGCAGCCTTAATTCTAGCATGATAACTATTGTTATATGAAAATTCTGCTAAAGGCAAATGTTTATCCCAATTCTTACCAAAATCTATCACACAAGCTCTCAAAATATCTTCCAGTGTCTGTATCTTCCTTTCACTCTGTTCATCAGTTTGGGGGTGATAAGGAGTGCTCATGTCGAGATTCGTTCCCAAAGATCGTTGGAGGGATTCCCAAAATTTCGATGAGAATCTAGGATCTCGATCGAAATGATCGATACAGGCACTCTATGCTTACATACAACATTCTCAAGATAAATACGAGTCAGCTTCTCCAATGAGAACTGCTCTTTAACAGGAATACAGTGAGCTGATTTGGTCAGTCTGTCGACAATGAACCAAATCGAGTTATTTCTAGAAGATGTTCTAGGAAGCTTAGTGATAAACTCCATCGTGATTCGCTCCCACTTCCATTCAGGAATTTGGTTGTTGAAGTAGTCTTGCCGGCTTTTGATGTTCAGCTTTGACTCTTGCACAAGTCAAACATTGAAGAACATACATAACAATATCAACTTTCATATTCGGCCACCAGTATAACTTCTTCAAATGATGATACATTTTATCAGAACTAGGATGAATGGAATATTTAGATTTATGGATTCCAACATGATTAAATCTCTTAAGCCTCTAAACTTAGGTATCCACATACGACCTCTTAAGCATTTCACTCCATCAGCTCTAACCTTTAAAGGATCTCCTTCTCCTCGAAACCCTTCATTATCAAAATTTTCTTTCTTACAGGCTTCAATTTGTGTATTTCTAATTTGTTCAGGTAAATTATTGTGCATAGTCAAGACTAGAGAACGTACCCTGATAGGCTCTCTATCGTTTCTACTTAATGCATAGGCAACAACAGTTGCTTTTCCCGGGTGATATTTTATATCACAATCATAATCACTTAACAGCTCTATCCATCTTCGTTGCCTCATTTTTAATTCCTTTTGATCGAGAATATACTGTATGTTTTTATGATCGGTGAATATCGTACACTTGGTGCCATACAGATAATGTCTCCACAACCTAAGAGCAAAGACTACAGCTCCTAACTCAAGATCATGAGTATTATAATTCTCCTCATTCTTCCTTAATTGCCTAGAAGCATAAGCTATCACCTTTTCTTGCTGCATCAAGAAAGCTCCATAACCTCTAAGAGATGCATCACAAAATACCACAAAATCTTCACTTCCGTCGGGTAATCATAGAATTGGTGCACTACATAATTTTTGCTTCAATATTTAAAATGCTCCATCTTCTTCACTTCCCCAAACGAAAGGTTTATTTTTCTGAGTTTGCTTGGTCAAGGGTTTAGCTATTAAAGAAAATTCTTTAATGAATCGCCTATAATAGCCAGCCAATCCTACAAATTGTCGCACCTCCGTTGGCGTTGTCGGTGCAGACCAATTCTTAATGGCTTCAACCTTTGTTGGATCAACATGAATTCCATCTTTGTTAATCACATGACCAAGAAATTTCATAGAGTCCAACCAAAAATCACATTTTGAAAACTTAGCATACAAGTTTTCATCCTTTAACAAGCTCAAGATAATCCTTAATTTTCTCCATGTTCCTCTTTATTCTTAGAATAGATTAGAGTATCATCAATGAACACGATCACAAATTTGTCCAAATAGGGTTTGCTCACTCGATTCGTTAGATCCATGAAGACCGTAGGTGCGTTAGTTAGCCCAAATGGCATCAATTGAAATTCATAGTGTCCATAACGAGTTCTAAATGCAGTGATTGTAATATCTTTTTCACGGATGAGAAGTTGGTGATATCCAGACCGCAAATATATCTTAGAATATACACTATAGCCTTGTAGTTGATCAAATAAGTCATCAATCATTGGTAAAGGATATCGATTTTTGATTGTCAACTTATTCAGCTCACGGTAATCGATGCACATACAGAAAGATCCATCCTTCTTCTTAACGAACAAGACTGGAGCTCCCCAAGGTGACGAGCTCGGTCGAATAAAACCTTTATCAGACAACTCCTTGAGTTGTTCGGATAATTCCTTTAATTCAGAAGGTGCTAATCAGTAAGGCGCACGTGCCACCGGTGCAGCACCAGGAATTAGATCGATTCGAAACTCGACTTGCCTTATCGGCGGAAGTCCGGGTAAATCATTAGGAAATACCTCTGGAAAATCAAAGATAATAGGTACATCTTCCAATCGTTTCTCCTTAGACTCATTCCCGGTCACTTGAGCTAAGAATAGCTCGCAACCGTTCCTGATGTACTTTTGGACTTTAATACATGAAACAATTTTCAAACGGGATTCACCTCGATTACCATCAATTACTAACGTCCTATTTCTAAGAGGAATCTTACTTCTTTTCTCCACATAAAATTGTAGCATTATTCAAGGATAACCAATCCATACCAATAATAATATCAAAACTACCTAGTTCTATCAACATCAAATCAATCGGAAAGGAATGGTTTAAGAGATTTAGAGAGCATCCTTTTAACAGCTTATTAGTTTTTACCAATTTACCATAAGCCAGTTCTACTTCGTAACTATTTCAACAGGTTCTGTGACAACCCAAACCTAGGTAATTTATTTAATATTATATAATATTATGTTAAGAATAATTTTGAAATTTTTAATGAGTTGAATGATATGACGATTAATGGTTTTATTTAAAACCGACGTTGGAGGTTTTATTTTTATCTTTTTACTAATAGCGAGGATTATTAGTGACCACGATATCGACGGATGCCCGAGATTTAATGTTTTATCATTTGTTGTCTTGATGTTTATATTTTTGACGTTTTTATTTTAAGTTCGTATTAAGTCAAACCGGGATCATATTATCATCATATTTTGAGTGCGTTTTAACTTTTGAAAATTATTTTTATGAAACCCGATCCTCGTAAATATTTTCAAAATTGACAATTTACATTTTCTACCCTTACAACTATTTAATTGTATTTTGGACCAAAACTATCACAAATTGGCAAAACTAGTCCCTCCACCACCATATAAAAGGTAATTTCTCTCACCTACAAAACACATACAACAAAAATTTCTATCTCTCCTCTCTCTCTCTAAATAAACCGTCCAGCCCCACACCAAAATCCATTTGATTTTCAAAATTTAGTTTGAATAAAGGAAATCTAAGGCAAGTACCATGTTGGAAATTTGATTGTGCATCTAATGGTGTAATTTTCTTCAACATACAAGAACTTCAAATTTTTGATGATGATCCATGAAGGTTTGATCCATTTTTATGATGGTATATTGTTGTTAGTGATGTTTTATATATATTTTAATTATTGCATGTTGAAATTTTTGAGTTAGGTTTTTATGATTTGATCATTTAGGATGATTTAGTGTGTTATGATTGAAAGTAGTAGTGTAGGGATGATTATAGTGGTAAAAATGGTGTTAAATTATGGTGAAAAATTAATTTTGAATGATTTTTAAATATATATTTTTAAACAGATTATTAAACTTAATTTTCTAAAAATATGAGTTTGAGTTTGAGATGAACTAACTAGATATTGTTGTAGAGGATGTTTTTAGCTTCGTTTTGGTATAAGGTAGGGCTTCTAGCTCCAAACGAGCAAAAAGTTACGTTAGTTTGATTATTCGTGTACCGGGAGACGAGTATCGTCACAATATATAATTGTTGTCGATATTTAGATCGAATCTCGGGGACTATAAAAAGGATTTTGAAATGTGTCATGAACTGATGTTAAGTGTTAAGTATGAGGATGTTGAGTTTATTTTCAAAGTCGAGTGTCGGTTTTGTAAACGGAGTAAAATAAATAAGTTAAAAAGACTATATGAGTTGTTGACGTAAAACTGTCCGTTTTTTGTAGTTCAAAGATGTGTCGGGCAGGGAACTTTAAAAGTAAAATCTTTTGATGGGCTTTTAACAGGTCTTTCTATATATAGTAAGGGATATCTCTGATTAGTATCATAAGCATTTGACGTGTTTAAGTAGGGTAAATGAGCTCGTACATTTGGTGTCTACCGGTAGATTTTTATCGAAAGAATAGACTAATAAAGTAAACATATAGAAGGAAGTAATAAGTCACTTGTATTTTTTTCATTTTGGGTTGGTTGTGATTTTACTATTTTGAGTTTGATGTTATTAAGTATGGATTTTACTCGAGTTTATTATTAATGAACGCGCCTTATTTGATAAGTTGCGGTTTTTGTGTTTATCGGGCATCAACTATCGTCGAAGGTCGTCTTGCTACTGCTATTACTCAAGGTGAGTCTATAGCCTTGCTTTTGTAATTGTTTTGAATGATTTTAAAACCCGCGAGGGGGATACATGTTATTTGAAAGTAAAATGAACAGAAGTCATGATTGATTGTTTGGACCCGAATGTTGCCTTGTTGCCTTTGTTGTTTTGAATTGTATAAGTACCTAAGTTGCAAAAGTCCCTAAATTCATGAGCCGTTAACTATCTTCTGACTTGATGTTGTGAGTTTGAAATAGCCGCTTATTCTAATAATAGTACTATTGGGCTGACGACCCTATCTGAGACCAGGACTTTACGCTGAGTAACCCGCTGGGAAGGATAATTTTACGAGAATGAGAATGTGGTATACTTGCAACTGATACCCTAGTAGGGGCACTGGAATTCATCTAGTCATTCCGGCTTTAGGCGTGGGTGACTAAGTTAAGGGGTCGGTGTCATGAGCTTAATACAATTTGTAGAAACTAGAAGGGGAGTTGAATAGTTTCTCTTCGATTGGTGACCAAATTAAAATTACTTTCAATTTGGTTTGTATCAAAACTATCTTTTACTTGAGGCTAAGTTGCATAATGATTAGGTTCAATTCAAATGCACTAGCAAAGATAATAGGTAAATGTAATGATAATGAAATAAGTAAATAGTAAGGAAGGAGACAACCTAGTGGGAAGACACCAAGATTTATAGTGGTTCGACAACGAGGCTCTATCCTCGTTTCTACTCCACTCCTCGAGTACACCTACTCGAGATTTCCACTATATCCACAAGCACCGTTCTCGGCGGAGAAAACCTTACATAGTTTCTTACATTATTTTCCGACACTAAGCTAAATGTCGAGACCTAATCTTTAGCTAGGACCAATCTACACAACGTTGCCTACTTTACAATTTAACGACACAAGGCTAGATGTCGGGTTCCAATCTTAAGGTAGAACCAATCTTCACGACGTTGCCTACTTCACCATTTTACGACACAAGGCTAGATGTCGAGTTCTAATCGAAAGCTAGAACCAATCTTCACGACTCTTCACTTTGAAGCTAAGTGAGAACTTCACACAACACAACTACATGCACTTTATAGTTTAGTGAGAACTCACAAGACACAACCACATCACTTTATAGTTTAGTGAGAACTCCTAATCAAATCTATTACAACTCAACTAGACTTATCCAAGTACACACATGTAGCTTGGATTTACACAACACAAATCCAAGCAAACACATATGCAATGGATGTACACAACAAATCCAAGTATCCACAAATAACTTGGATGAACACAACTAGTCCAAGTATTCATAAATACATTGCATTGACCAAAAACAAAAAGGGTATCATGATGAATATGACTAGCTCATAGATTCATCTTTATCACAACACTAGTGATTGAGTGATCTTCTCATTGGACAAGGTAAAGGAGGGGATCAAGAGGATAATCATATGTAAACATCCTTAACAATTTAAGTGATAATTTACTAATGATTATGCTATAGAAAATAGAAAGAGGGCTGAGAAAAACGTCCAAGAGGCTTACTGGAAAATGAGACTTGACCCACTATTTAAAGGAGACAAAGTATAACGGATCTATAACGGCTAGCTGTGCGCGGTACCTTATCTCACCCCGCGGTTCCATATCGCTAAGGAACCGCGTAGGTACTTAAGGTACCGCCACTAGACTACGTTCCGTTTTTTGTCTTTTAGTGGGGTGGGAATATCTGAGGTATTTGAAACCTTCAAAGGATATTCTAACAGCATTTGGAATATGTTATTTTCAAATTTTCATTTTCAATTTTAATAAAACATTTTCTAAAAAAGAAAGTTTATTAAAAAGTCTTTTGTCATATTAACAAATGTGAGTTTTAAGGATAATCATTTTGATGATCACTAAGTATGATTAAGAAAGGTTACTGATATGATTATTACCTTGATGATAGTGTTAGTCAAATAATTCATTTTTGTGTTTTACACTAAATGTGTTGTATGGTTTGTTGTGATCAAAACTAAGAAAGATTAGTTAACACTAATAATGTTTTTAGGCATTACTTGCTTTAACAATCTCCCCCTTTTTGATTACGACAAACGATAAACTCATTTACGTAGAAATACAAAATATGGAATTATTAACTAGTTTATCACTATCATTTCTCCCCCTTTGCCGTAGCAAAAAGGTTAGCACAAGTCTTTGAAGAACATCGAACTTTGCTAGTAGCTCCCCTTGGTGGTTGCTGCCCCTTGCTTGGGGCACCAAGTTTGTGAGATAAGGTGACATGCTACACAAAGGTTAGTAGAAAGGAAAGAAACACCAATGTATATATGATCACTACCTACTAAGTAACTTGAGAGGGAGAGAGAGAAGAAATCTCAAATTAGAAGCAAGTATTTTGCTAAGTATGTCCAAAGAGGCAATTGACAAAATCAAACTTCAATCTAATGAAGATGATAAGCTTGTCAATGGGTTAAAGCTTAGAATTGATGGAATCACCCATAAGCAATTGTAAAAATTAACCATGATCAACTCAAAATAGAACTAATGAAATAGCACACAAACAACACAAAGGTTACATAAAAGAAAAAGACACAACAAAGAAGATAGTCATACACACAATATGAGTATCTAAAAGCAATAAATATGAAAAATAAACCACTAAGCATAAGCTAGTCTAATAGTGATATTTTCCAAGATTGCAAAAAAAATAAAAGACTAAAAAGACGACGATGCATCATTCGAAGTTTTGTCCACCGGAACGAAAACTTGAATAGGAGGTCGAGTGAGGAGGAATTCAAGAAAATTTAACTTCTCATACACATGAGCAAGTTCAATTTGTTTAAATTGACAACAAGCATACGAGGATCCATGATTCAACAAAAAATCGTTTGATGGGGGTATGGCATCAAACTTAGGGTTTGGTGGTGGTGGGGTAATGGGTTTGGGAATGTTTTCACAATGCCTTGTGAGGTATGGAAAGGTTGAAAGGTCATTGAGTTGAGGGGTATTAAAGGATTGTGGTGGTGGGGGAACATTTTCTTTTGCTCCGATGATGGGGTTTATGGTATAAGTCTCATTCCAATACTTGATTGGAGAGAAGGTAGTGTTTTTGGGTGGTTTGGACGAAGATGGTTCATTCTTCTTAACCCAAATAGATCGAACCGAGATTTTCGGTTTCTTTGAAAGCTTGGATGAGGAAGCTTTGGGTGAGTGGGATTGTGACAAAGAAATGTCAAGGTTAGGAATATAGGAGTTAGGCATTGTGAGAGTGTGAGAATGAAATCTCAAGGTTATGTGAGAATGAATTCTCAAGGTTGTGTGAGAGTGAATTCTCAAGGTTGGGAAGGTGTGAGAATGAAATCTCAAGGTTGGGGTATAAGTAAAATGTAATCAAGGTAAGAATTTGAATACAAAATGTGAAGTGTCAAGGAATGTTTAGTCATTTTGAGTATACAAGGAATCTTGACAGGGTATAGGGTTTTAAAAGTTTTGACCAAAAATTCGTCAAAAACTGATTTCTGCCCGCGGTACCTTAAAGGGACCGGCGGTTCCATATCGCTAGGGAACCGCGGGGCTTTGAGGATCCGCGTCCAGTGGACTTGAAACCAAGTTTTTACAGGTTTTTGAGAAAAACTAAGACTTTTTCAAAAAGTTGCAAATCTTGGATATTTACCTCTATTAGCACCAAATTATGCTAGGGTTGCATAAAGCAACACATTCACAAAGAATGTCTTGACAAAGGGTGACAAAATAATTTAGATATCATTTTGAACAAATTTTAGTCAAGCTTTTAGAGGTTGTGATAGATTTAGGTTCAATTTTAATTTCAAATTAAAGTTGATTAGTGTGCACAAAAGGATAGAAACACACAAAGCTAAATCCATAGACCAACAACATGAAACATTCATGAAGGAAGCAAGTACAATGAAAAATAAAACTAACTAATACATAGCTAGCTTAATCATTAAATCTAGATAAGTAGTTTTCTTTGGCTTGGTTTTGTTGAAAACTCTTATTAAGAAAACTCCATCATTCATCTCCTAGGAGGAGGCATGGAGAACAAGGCAAGCAAGAACTCTTGCAACCTCCTCTGTAGTCCATACATATCCATCCTAAGGTTATGGATGATGTAGTGGTTGTAAAGACAACATGGACAACTAGGACTATGTGTTTGTTGAAACCCATAGTATGGATCACCCAAAAGGAGGGAAAGTGGAACACCCAAAATTAGAATGTTTAAGTTGGGTGGAGGTGGAGGAGGCAAGTTCTCCAAGGGTGATGTGGGTGAGAGTGGAGGCATGTTCCCTAAAGGGGAAATGGGTGAGTGTGGAGGTAAATTCTCCAAGGTTGGTGAAATGGGTGAGTTATGAGGGGTAAATGGTGAAGTCACCAAAGTGTCATCAAAGTCATTCACAAAAGGAATGCTTTGGATTGGTTGAGGTTGTGTGGTCACATCCAAGGGTGCACTTGGAGTGAAGGGTGAAGAGAGCTCATTCATTCTTGAGTTGAATGAAGAGGAGGTAGAACCAATGGAGTGGTTAGTACCATGGGTGGATGATGTCTTGCATGGTGCAAGAGGTGGGGAAGGCGATGAAGAAATGAGGATAGGAGCCATCTCATTATTAGGTGTGTGGAAAGGTGAGGAGTTAGGCCTGGCTACCTTAATCCTTATTTTGAGTGTTTTCCTTGGGGTGAAGGTCTTGGAAGTGTTTGAGGTTTTGGTACACACCATGGTTGTTTAGGGTTAAGGGAGGTATGTTTGATGTGTGAAGAACAAGGAAAACAAGGTGGGTTTAAATAGGTGAGGGGATGATCCAAACTAGTAATGGGTTAAAATCATTTTAGGTGAATAATGAATTTAGGTAAGCTAGTTTAGGAAATGTGCAGTTTATTACTAAAAATCATGCAAGGTTTACATAGATTTAAGAAAACAGTGTAAAGCAAAAGATGCTGTCGTGCACAGTGGCTGGCGGTTCCTTATCTAGGACCCGCGGTTCCTTATTGATAAGGAACCGCTGGTCGATATTGAACCGCGACCAGAGGTTTCAAGAAAATCTTTCATCCCAGTTTTTGTAAAACCCAGATTTTTCACAAAAGATTCACAAGCCAAAGTTAACTATAGATCATAATCTAAGTAAGCTAATTATCACAAAGATGCACAAAGCTATGTAAATCACAAACATGATGGCATAATTAACAATAAGGATCAAAATAAATAATAATCCAAACATGCAACAAAAGTTAATAAACAACTAAACCAAAGTGTTAATAACCAAATGTTTAACCATCAAATCCAAACTTTGACACAACTTCAAAGTCTTCACCTCCGTTTCTTTCCTAAACCTTTGATCATCTTTCCCAAATACTTGAATCCTTTTCTTGTCTCCACTCGGTGTTCATGTAATTCTCCCCGAGTTCTAAGATTCTCACGATAAAGATGCTCCATATTGAGATCTTCCGGAACATCACTAGAAGGGTGAAGAGGAGGAGCTAAGTCTTCAAAATCATCCTCGAATTGATTTGAGGATGGATGGGAGTTACTCGAAGAGTCAAAATGAGAACTAGGACCGACGCCATCACCATCACTTGGTGGCATATCGGTGTCCTCATCATCCGGCTCTTGATGGTCGGATTTTCTCGAACCATGGTCACTTCTTGGCTTTCGTTCATACGTCTCTTGAATAGGCATCATAACCCGTTGAACCGGGTGAAAGCGAGAAAGATCGAGTTGAGGAAAATCTTGACCAACCCTTCTAAAGAGGCGAGTAAGAAGCATAGCATAAGGGAGGTTTGTTTTGGGTTTGGAAAGAGCATAATTTATACGTCGAGCGATGTAATATGCAAGATTGTACTTGGTGGAAGTAAAAAGGAAAAACAACATATGCCCCATACAAGCCGGGATATGATCTCGGTTCCCACCAAGATAAAACACATTTTCCCTAAGGATGTTTGCCCATTGGAGCATGTAATCCTTAAGGTCGCTTGAGAGCACTTCATACCTATTCACATTTCGTACATTTGTATGAAGGCTTCTCACAACGTTTCCACTATGCTCTTTCGTGATGATTTCAAGGATGAAATTTAGATCAACTTCGGTGGTATCATTTGGAGGTTTATCGTTAGACTCCAAGAGAGCATCTAGTCTCCACTTATCCGTAAAACGACAAGTGCCATCAAATGGCACACCAAGAATATCACCAAAGTCATCGAGGGAATATTGAATGATTTGACCATTCAACAAGAAACGAATAAAGATTTGGTTGTTGATTTCAAGCATGGAGTAAGTACTAAAGAACTCAAGAAGAAACAAGGGATAAATTACCTCGTCTATGTAGAGCAAACAATCAAACCCAATAAGCTCGAACATAGCGTTGATATAATTATCTCCCGCTATTATTGAATCTACAATCCTACCCTCATGGAAATTACGAGAGGAAAGGGATGGGTAAGAGTTTTGGAGTTGAGGGGAAACAATGGTTTGAGAAATGTCGGGCATATAATCTCTAGTGAATTGATGATCTTTTTGATATTGAGAAGGCATGATTAGTACCTAAATAAACACAAGAAAATATTTCTCCAATCACTCATATGAAAAATAAAATCAAAGATCAAAATATGAGAATGTGTTATATCAATTTCTTGACAAACATAGGATTGAATCCATATCATTCTCATGTTCACAATGTGTCTATTCCATCATTAACCAAGAACACATGATCTATGTTAGATCAACAATGGATTAGAACATTGGTTTTTCAAAACAAGTTTTTTAGGTAAGCATTAACAATGTCATTACCTACGTGTTCATGGGTTCATCTCAAATCCATCTTTTAACCAAAATCATTAATCAAAATTCGGATTTGTTCTACAAGTGGGTTTTAGCGAAATCTTAATGAATATCAACCTAAGGAATCATAATAAAATAACCATGTCAACCCACATTCCTATTAAGGTTTTAATTCAATTTCAATTTTAAAAATCCCCAATTATGAAAGGATGAACCCTAGAACAAAATAGATGAAATTGAAAGAAAATACTTACAATTAATTGATGTTAGATGATGGATGAGTGAAACCCCCAACTTGGAATCAATTAATTTGAGTGATTGAAGGTTTTGGAAGCTTCAACAATGGTGGAAAAACAAGAAAACCGTCGCTGTGTGTTCTTGAGAGAGAGAGGGTTTGGTTTGAAAAAGAATAAAATAATCAAACTGGTGCTCTGACAAAAGTTTCAGCCCACGGTTTCTTATGGATAAGGTACCACGGGTTTGAGCCGCCTAGATAAGGAACCGCCTACAGAGGCAGGTTTTTATCTATGAAAAACGCCAAATTTTGAAAACCAAGTTTTTCTAAAATACTTAAGATTAAATCATGAGCCTTTTAGAATATCATTGGATCATCATAACACTAAGCACTATGCCTTAACGAAGGATTACGAGTTAAATCAAGATCGAAAAGAACCGAAACGGACAAACGACTACTCGTAGCAAAATGACTAAGTGGAGAGAAGACAAGGGAAGTGAATCAAGACTAGGACCAATGCTGAAGGGATTAATGACAATCTTCAAATATTGGTAATGAAGAGCTTGTGTCATATATAGTGGTTTAAGACGTGCCTTTCCGGCGAAACGTTAAACGGCTTTGGTAATGAATAAGCACAAAGCAATTATTCAAGTATAAACTAAGATCACTTTCAATAATAGTCTTAGTCTAAACCAAAATATGAGCAAGGTATTAATTCACTTTCTCTCCCACAAAGGGCCTACTAACCGTATGGGTGCAAACCATGGAAATCATGCTTGATACTTTAAGCTTCTACTAACTCACTCTACATCACCATAGTGAGTCAAGTATCCAAGAAATGAAGGTTTGAGAGGATAAAGAAAAAGAAACACAAACCACAAATAAATGTCAAGGCAAGGATGCCGAGAACAAGCACATAGTCAAGTAATGATCAAAAGAATGATCAAAGGGCGTGTGGAAGAACGAAAGCGTACCTTGGCCACAAAGAGCAATCCATGAAGGAATAAGTGCTATGCCCAATCAATGACTATGATGAGTACTAAGTATTCAAGGACTAGTATCATTCCCAATCATCTTGGTATCATCATTCAAAGATGTTAAAGATCAATGAAGATGAGTCTTTTACAAGTGCAAGTAACTCAATCCACAACCAATTAAGTGATTGATCTTCATGAGTACCTACACAAAGCAAGATACAAACTAGTTGACACATTTCAAGAGTATATCTAAAATGCATAAAGGCTACTAATCTTAAGTGGGATGCAATATTATCAATTAAAAGACCTATTTTCAAAGAAAACATAGTTTTGACCAAAGAGAAACTTTAGTATAACTTGACCTTCTAATTTGAGGAGACAATGGATCGATCAAAGTTTCAAAGTACAATATACTTTAAAGATCTTGAGTGACCATCGCTCTGATACCAATTGTAGAAACTAGAAGGGGGGGTTGAATAGTTTCTCTTCGATTGGTGACCAAATTAAAATTACTTTCAATTTGGTTTGTATCAAAACTATCTTTTACTTGAGGCTAAGTTGCATAATGATTAGGTTCAATTCAAATGCACTAGCAAAGATAATAAGTAAGTGTAATGATAATGAAATAAGTAAAGAGTAAGGAAGGAGAAAACCTAGTGGGAAGACACCAAGATTTATAGTGGTTCGACAACGAGGCTCTATCCTCGTTTCTACTCCACTCCTCGAGTACACCTACTCGAGATTTCCATTATATCCACAAGCTCCATTTTCGGCGGAGAAAACCTTACATCGTTGCTTACATTATTTTCCGACACTAAGCTAAATGTCGAGACCTAATCTTTAGCTAGGACCAATCTACACAACGTTGCCTACTTCACAATTTAACGACACAAGGCTAGATGTCGGGTTCTAATCTTAAGGTAGAACCAATCTTCACGACGTTGCCTACTTCACCATTTTACGACACAAGGCTAGATGTCGAGTTCTAATCGAAAGCTAGAACCAATCTTCACGACTCTTCACTTTGAAGCTAAGTGAGAAATTCACACAACACAACTACTAGTCACTTTATAGTTTAGTGAGAACTCACAAGACACAACCACATCACTTTATAGTTTAGTGAGAACTCCTAATCAAATCTATTACAACTCAACTAGACTTATCCAAGTACACACATGTAGCTTGGATTTACACAACACAAATCCAAACAAACACATATGCAATGGATGTACACAACAATTCCAAGTATCCACAAATAACTTGGATGAACATAACTAGTCCAAGTATTCATAAATACATTGGATTGACCTAAAACAAAAAGGGTATCATGATGAATATGACTAGCTCATAGATTCATCTTTATCACAACACTAGTGAGTGAGTGATATTCTCATTGGACAAGGTAAAGGAGGGGATCAAGAGGATAATCATATGTAAACATCCTTAACAATTTAAGTGATCATTTACTAATGATTATGCTATACAAAATAGAAAGAGGGCTGAGAAAAACGTCCAAGAGGCTTACTGGAAAATGAGATTTGACCCACTATTTAAAGGAGACAAAGTATAACGGATCTATAACGGCTAGCTGTACGCGGTACCTTATCTCACCCCGCGGTTCCATATCGCTAAGGAACCGCGTAGGTACTTAAGGTACCGCCACTAGACTATGCTATGTTTTTTGTCTTTTACTGGGGTAGGAATATCTGAGGTATTTGAAACCTTCAAAGGATATTCTAACAGCATTCGGAATATGCTATTTTCAAATTTTCATTTTCCATTTTAATAAAACATTTTCTAAAAAAGAAAGTTTATTAAAAAGTCTTTTGTCATATTAGCAAAAGTGAGTTTTAAGGATAATCATTTTGATGATCACTAAGTATGATTAAGAAAGGTTAGTGATATGATTATTACCTTGAAGATAGTGTTAGTCAAATAATTCATTTTGTGTTTTACACTAAATGTGTTGTATGGTTTGTTGTGATCAAAACTAAGAAAGATTAGTTAACACTAATAATGTTTTTAGGCATTACTTGCATTAACACAATTCAATAGCTATTGCTATATACCAGAATGCCTGACTAATAGATTGTAATGATCTGTAATTCTATTAAATGATCTTGATTGATTTTTCTCTTGTGTTCAAATGATGATTTGGAAAACCTATAGACTCGCTCAACCGTTGTGTTGATGATTTTAAGCATGTATTTCAGGTGATTGAATTTGATGAATTGCGGAGCTTGCTGGAGAAGGATTGCGGGATTGCTTTTGTGGTAATTGGTCTAAAACGGATTTCTTTCCCTTTTGTCATAAAAATAATAATGTACGGTCATGTACTTTGGTAAATTGTTTGTTGATTTGATAAAATCTTTGGGGGACCTAAATGCGACTCTGATATTTCTAAAATTTGTTTTACCTGGGATCGAAAGTTTTAGACAATGGTTAAATTATATTATTTTGTATTTCAAATTTATCATTTTGAGTTTGTTCAAAATGTCTTGTGTAACAATGTTTGTGTTTAGCACCCAAATGTGTATTTCTGCTGCGCAATGTAATTTGGGGTTGTTAAAGATTGGTAATCAGAGCTTTTTAGTTATAGCGAATTAGGTCGATTTTGAAAAATGTCCTAAACTATAACTTTGGTGTCGAAAATATTTTACAAAAGCACGCAACTTCTCCGCAAGGCTCCAGTAAGATTATTTGTTTTGTATTGTTTTATAGTTAGACGTAACCCTTAAAACTGAAATGATTTTTGAAGTACTTATTAAGTAAATATTATGTTGATGATATATAATGATGTATTGATGTTGTTGAAAGTACGTTGAGTACTTGTTATCGTAATTTTCTTTATGTAATGCATATGTATATAATTTTAAATAATGACCTTATGTACTGCCGAGGGTCTAGGACAGTAGACCAGATGATGAACGATTTTACAACTAACTACTTGCGAATTGTATCGGGTATGAGGAAGTTTGATTAGTTGATGTATGATAGATATGTGGTTGAAATTAGTGTGAATAGAAGGTTGATGTGAAAGAAAAGTTGTTTTAAAGGTTGAATTTGGTTTGTGGAGAATTGAGTCTGTTAGGACTGTGATGAATTTGTGTGTTTGAATTGAAAGGTTTAAAGAGAAGTAGGTAAGTTTTGAAGGGATGAGTGAGTGGGAGCCTCATGTGAAATCAATTCTGAGTCAAGCTTGGAAGTTTAGGAATGTTGAAAGTCGTACTGAGATTTGCCTTGTGATTAATCTACCGTGTAGCAGCGAGTATTTAGATTTTCAGAATGAGCTGCCATCATGTTACGGATTTGATTTTGAAGTGCGAAAGGGGAAATATACGAGTGTGAAGAAGCTGACAACAATGTTAAGGAGGATGAGGAGCTGTTGTCTAAGGAACTAATCGCGTGATGGATTTCTTTGTATCTTATTTCCTTTTTGTGATAGAACTTATTTAAGCCTTGAGTCATGGCGTTGTGATGGAACTTATTATCTTTTAAGTTGTTCGGTAGATGATTGTAGTGACAAACATTGCCATTATCTTGTTGAATCCTCAACACAATCTGAATTACCCTCATGATCTATGTTGTGTCTTTATTAACTCTTTTGGGTTTGGTTGATAAACCATTGTATTTTATGTTGTTCGTGCATGTAGTATCCATGAGATGTCCTGATAAAGAAATCTTCTTTTATCTTGATATGTATACTTATTATGTTTCTTTCTTCTGTGATGATGGAAGAAGGAGTAAGGGAGAGCATATGTTTGACATTAGTAGATCACTACGTGACTAAGTTTCTTGAAATATGTCGCCAAAGCTAACGACTGCTACTGTGAACACTATGATTGAACAAGTTATTGCTAGAGCACATGAAGCTGATCGTGCTACAAGGATTAAAGATGCTGGAGTTAGTTGTGCTGGAGATAATGGTGCTGCAGTTGATGTTGCTGAGAATAATGATGATGCTGCTGAAAATAATGATGATGCTGCTGAAAATAATGATGATGATGCTGAAAATAATGATGATGATGCTGAAAATAATGATGATGATGCTGAAAATAATGATGATGCTGCTGAACATATTGATGATGCTGCTGATCCAGATGATAGTGTTGCTGTTGTTCTGCAAGTTCGAAAGAATGTACTTATGTTAGTTTTCAGAAGTGTAGTTCTGCGTAGTTTTGTGGTAGTAGTAGTGAATTAGAATTACATAGGTGGATTGATAAGAAAGAGATTACTTTTGAGATTATTGGATGTTCAGAAACTAATAAGGTGAAATATGTTGCTGCTATATTTCAGGATGGTACACTAAGATGGTGGAATACCAAGTGACTACTTTAGGATTGGTTGTGACTAATAGTAAGGCATGGACCGTGATGAAAGGAATATTGACTGCTAGGATTTCTCCCAAGAAGGGACTAGGACAGTTGGAACCCAAATTAAGGCACTCTGTGTTGAGGAACGCTGTTATTACTACTTACTGGGAAACTATCTGAGCTATTTTTTCTATGCCATGATACTTTTGTGAATGACCGTAAAACAACGAAGCAGTACATTAGAGGATTGTCTAGTAATATCAAGGGTGAGGTTATTTCTTTAAGACCTAAATCTTTCGATGAAGCTGTTCAGATGACGCATGATTTAATGGATGTGAAAGTGCAAGATAGGAAAAATAGTATTGTTGAAAACAATAAGAGAAAGTAGGAATCTGCTCAGTTTAAGCAGAATCAAGGTCAGAACTGTGAGGATTACAGTAATAACAATAACCAAAGCTAGAACCGAAATCAGTATTTAAATCATGGAAGGAATGAGGGAAATTCGTGCTGCCACGTTGGCTGGAAGTAACAAAATAAATCTCAAGAGTGGTTGTTGTACTCTATACCATGTAGGTAAATTTTTCACAATTGCGACTAGAGTTAGGACAACCTGGTCATAAAGTTGCTAAGTGCAGAACGAGAGGATTAGTCATTGTAATTAGTACCCCTGGAGTAGTGATATGATTTAGCCGTGGTGAGAAAGAATACAAACAAAGGAATTGTCCAAGGAAAGGAAATTAACAAGATAGGAATGCTGTCGCTCCAGCTTACGTTTGAATAGTGATGCTGACAAACCTTAAGGTCTGAACGTTGTAAATGGTATATTCTTACTTGAGATTCTTTATGTCAGTATGTTGTTTGATGTCAGATCGGGTAGAAACTGTAGAAATGTAAAGATTTAGTTGTTTTATCAATGGATAATTAGTAAGAATGACATTTAACTATGATGTGGAGTTAACCGATGAAAAGGTTACTAGTATTAGTTCTATACTGAGAGTGTGTTCCACTAATTTAGGAAAGTAGGTGTTTAGTATCGACTTGATGCTCAAAGAGTTAGAATCTTTGGATGTGGATTATTGGTATGAATTGGTTAGTGGTGCGAATTGCTGATGCTTGAGATTGGACTAATCTTCACTATAAATTGATAGCTGCTGGTTTAGATTTTGCTGCGAAGCTGATTGTTGACTGTGAAAGGTGATGAGTGAACTATCCATTTGGGAAGTGTATCTTGTTTGGAAACAAGGAAGTATGTGAAAGAGGGATATGATGTATTCCTAGCTCAGGTAATTAGTGATAGGGTAGTTGAGGAAAAGATGGGAGATCTGTTAATGACTCGAGAGTATTCTGAGGTTTTCCTGAAGTTTTGCACAGTTGCTGCCGCCTTGTGAAATGGAGTTCGTGTCGATTGAGTGTTGTGAGCGATAGGTGTAGTACTTCCGCGTTTCATTGTGTAGTTCTTCTATGTTTTGTTGAGTAGTAATTGTATGCCTTATCATTTGGCACCGTCAGAGTGGAATGAGTTATTCAGTCAACAGTGAGAAGTGATGGATAAGGGATGTATTAGATTAAGTTTTGTTGCCAATGATGATAGCTTGTGTTGTTTGTCAAGAAGGATGGATTGTTTCGGATGTGTATTGATTATCGAGAGCTTAGCAAATTGAAAGCCAAGAATCGGTATCCATTAATGAGGATTGATGATTCGTTTGATCCTTACAACTTGTCTGGATCTAGAGTATACTCAAAGATCGCTTTGACTCCTGGTTATCATTAACTGAGAGTTAGGAAGGAAGATATCCCTATAGTTGTTTTTCGTACTTGATGTTGGTGTTTTTAAGTTTCAAGTTATGTTTTTGGAATGGATGAACGCGTCTGCCATATTCATGGACTAGGTGAATCTTGTGTGTAAGATGTGCTAGGATGAGTTAGTCATTATATCTATTGAAGATATTCTATTTTATTCCAAGAGGAAAGGAGGAACATAAGTAGCATATGAGGATAATTTTTGGGATGGTTGGAAAAAGAGAAACTGTATGTAAAGTTTTCTATGTATGAATGTTGGTTGAAGTATTTGTGTTTTCTAAGGCAGTTGATTGACAACAAAGGTATTCGTGAAGATCTTGCCAAGATTGAAATGATTAAGGATTGGTCGGTACCAAGGACGCTGACGGAAATCTGTTTATTCCTTAGTTTAAGCTGGGAATAATCGGAGGTTTATCGAAAGGTTTTCAATGATTGTTAAACCATTGATTAAGCTAACTAAGAAGAATTGGATGTGTAAGTCCCACTTATACATCTAAATTGTAAAGTTTCGAGATCTGATCCTTATCAGATGAGGAAGCTATATTCTGAACACTGAAGGGTAAGTTGTGTTCTTCACCGATGTTGTCACTTTTGAAAGGATCTGAGGTATTCATAATTTCTAGTTTGTTGCGATGTGTTTTGTAAGGGTTATGTAGTTGTGGTGTTTGCTTTGAGATTGTAGAAATATTACTTGTATGGAATCAAGTATGTACTAATTAAGGATCATAAGAGGTTGCTTCATAATTAATTTCGTGGAGTGATAAGGGAAATGAGTAGAGGATTACCAGTTATATATTTTGAGTATTTGAGTATGTTGATGATTATGACTGTGAGTGATTATGACTACGAGATTCGCTACCATCCGGGAAAGGCGAATGTGGTAGCTAATGCACTTATCAGGGATAAAAAGGGGAAAATCTTTTAAGATTTGAATTTTGGTAATGACAAGAAGTGTGGGTTTGATAGCAAGGATATGAAATTTTAAGTTAGTGGTCTGATTTGAGAAGGAGTTCAAGATAAGTGATTTCAACATTTTATCAAACTTATGGAAATGATTTTGTTGTAAAGCCAAGTTAGGAATGGTATATTGAGCACTCCTAACATATCTAAGTTGAGAGAGTGAGACTTAGTGATGAAGGAATCTCACAAGTCAAGTAATTGATACGTTTTGGTTTGAGTAAAGATGAAAGTTGAGTTGAGTACTGTGTGTTATATAGAGACTGATGGATAGAGTGAAAGGATGATTCGAACATTGGACGATATACTTGTGCGTGTGTGATTGACTTAGGCCTTGTTGGAATTCTTATACGACAATGATTGTCATGCTAGTAATGAGGATGTACTGTTAGAAGGCCATAAAGAACTTCCATTTGTGAAGGTTAAAGATCGTGAGTTATGGACATAAGATTAGGTTTTGGGTATATTGCAAATATGTAGGTGGAATTGAATGACTGAACTAGAAGTGATATTGGAAATATTGATAAGATGGTATGGGTTAAGGATCATTCATTAGTAACAAAGAGTTGTCAGAAGAGTTATGTTAGTATTCGAAGAAATCGATGGAGTTTGAAATTGGGAAACGTGGTTATGCTTAAGGTGTCGTTATGACGGGTGAAATTTGTTTTGGGAACAACAAGGAAAGAATTCAACTTGAAGATAAGTTGCTTTTACAAGAAAGAACTGTGAAGAGTTCTTATAAGGTCGAAACATAGTAAGGATTATGTTGTGAAGATACAAGAATTCCAGGAGTGGAATCTGAAATGGTTAAGGAAGCATGAGGATTTCTTTAAGGAAAAGAGTTCTCTTTTGTTCTAGACGTATGTGATGTGAGTATAAGAGGGGCTGAGCGCCGGGACGTCGCTCTCTTTTAGGAGGGTAGGATGTGACAACCCAAACCCAGGTCATTTATTTAATATTATATAATATTCTGTTAAGAATAATTTTGAAATTTTTAATGAGTTGAATGATATGACGATTAATGGTTTTATTTAAAACCGACGTTGGAGGTTTTATTTTTATCTTTTTACTAATAGCGAGGATTATTAGTGACCACGATATCGACGGATGCCCGAGATTTAATGTTTTATCATTTGTTGTCTCGATGTTTATATTTTTGACGTTGTTAATTTAAGTTCGTAGTAAGTCGAACCGGGATCATATTATCATCATATTTTGAGTGCGTTTTAACTTTTGAAAAGTATTTTTACGAAACCCGAGCCTCGTAAATATTTTCAAAATTGAAAATTTATATTTTCTACCCTTACAACTATTTAATTGTATTTTGGACCAAAACTATCACAAATTGGCAAAACTAGTCCCTCCACCAACATATAAAAGGTGATTTCTCTTACCTACAAAACACATACAACAAAAATTTCTATCTCTCCTCTCTCTCTCTAAATAAACCGTCCACCCCCACACCAAAATCCATTTGATTTTGAAAATTTAGTTTGAATAAAAGAAATCTAAGACAAGTCCCATGTTGGAAATTTGATTGTGCATCTAATGGTGTAATTTTCTTCAACATGCAAGAACTTCAAAATTTTTGATGATGATCCATGAAGGTTTGATCCATTTTTATTATGGTATATTGTTGTTAATGATGTTTTATGTATATTTTAATTATTGCATGTTGAAATTTTTGAGATGGGTTTTTATGATTTGATCATTTAGTATGATTTAGTGTGTTATGATTGAAAGTAGTAGTGTAGGGATGATTATAGTGGTACAAATGGTGTTAAATTGTGGTGAAAAATTAATTTTGAATGATTTTTAAATATATATTTTTAAACAGATTATTAAACTTAATTTTCTGAAAATATGAGTTTGAGTTTGAGATGAACTAACTAGATATTGTTGTAGAGTATGTTTTTAGCTTCGTTTTGGTATAAGGTAGGGCTTCTAGCTCCAAACGAGCAAAAAGTTACGTTAGTTTGATTATTCGCGTACCGGGAGACGAGTATCGTCACAATATATAATTGTTGTCGATATTTGGATTGAATCTCGGGGACTATAAAAAGGATTTTGAAATGTGTCATGGACTGATGTTAAGTGTCAAGTATGAGGGTTTTGAGTTTATTTTCAAAGTCGAGTGTCGGTTTTGTAAACGGAGTAAAATAAATAAGTTAAAAAGACTAAATGAGTTGTTGACGTAAAACTGTCCGGTTTTTGTAGTTCAAAGATGTGTCGGGCAGGGAACTTTAAAAGTAAAATCTTTTGATGGGTTTTTAACAGGTCTTTCTATATATAGTAAGGGATATCTCTGATTAGTATCATAACCATTTGACGTGTTTAAGTAGGGTAAATGAGCTCGTACATTTGGTGTGTACCGGCATTTTATCGAAAGAATGGACTAATAAAGTAAACATATAGAAGGAAGTAATAAGTCACTTGTATTGTTTTCATTTTGGGTTGGTTGTGAATTTACTATTTTGAGTCTGATGTTATTAAGTATGGATTTTACTCGAGTTTATTATTGATGAACGCGCCTTATTTGATAGGTTGCGGTTTTTGTGTTTGGCATCAACTATCGTCGAAGGTCGTCTTGCTACTGTTATTACTCAAGGTGAGTCTATAGCCTCGCTTTTGTTGAATGATTTTAAAACCCGCGAGGGGGATACATGTTATTTGAAAGTAAAATGAACACAAGTCATGATTGATTGTTTGGACCCGAATGTTTCCTTGTTGCCTTTGTTGTTTTAAATTGTATAAGTACCTAAGTTGCAAAAGTCCCTAAATTCATGAGCCGTTAACTATCTTCTTACTTGATGTTGTAAGTTAGGAATAGCCGCTTATTCTAATAATAGTACTATTGGGCTGACGACCCTATCTGAGACCAGGGCTTTACGCTGAGTAACCCGTTGGGAAGGATAATTTTACGAGAATGAGAATGTGGTATACTTGCAACTGAGTACGGGCACTGGAATTCATCTAGTCATGCCGGCTTTAGGCGTGGGTGACTAAGTTAAGGGGTCGGTGTCATGAGCTTAATACAATTCAATAGCTATTGCTATATACCAGAATGCCTGACTAATAGATTGTAATGATCTGCAATTTTATTAAATGATCTCGATTTATTTTTCTCTTGTGTTCAAATGATGATTTGGAAAACCTATAGACTCGCTCAACCATTGTGTTGATGATTTTATGCATGTATTTCAGGTGATTGAAGTTGATGAATTGCGGAGCTTGCTGGAGAAGGATTGCGGGATTGCTTTTGTGGTGATTGGTCTAAAACGGATTTCTTTCCCTTTTGTCATAAAACTAATAATGTACGGTCATGTACTTTGGTAAATTGTTTGTTGATTTGATAAATCATTGAGGGACTTAAATGTGACTCTGATATTTCTAAAATTTGTTTTACTTGGGATCAAAAGTTTTAGACAATGGTAAAATTATATTCTTTTATATTTCAAATTTATCATTTTGAGTTTGTTCAAAATGTCTTGTGTAACAATGTTTGTGTTTAGCACCCAAATGTGTATTTCCACTGCGCAATGTAATTTGGGGGTGTTAAAGGTTCAATGTCAATAACGGGACTAAATTTAGTGGATACAAAGCTCCTATTAGCACCCAAATCAAATAAAGCAACTTCATAATGATTGTTGAGTAAAAACCTACCAGTAACGACATTCAGATCCTCTTTCTTAACCTCAACCATTCCAACTTGATAAGCACCACCCTGGGGGTTTCTTCCAGGTCGAATACTTTCCAACTTGGGGCAATCAGATTTCTTATGACCCTTTTCATTACAGTTGAAGAAAATTACTCCCCTCTTACACTTTTCCACTTTATGTCCTAGCTTTCCACAATTTCGACACTTCCAGCATTCACCAGCATGCCTCTCATTACCACACTTAGGACACTTTTCATCATTGCGCGGTGTGTTGTTGGTAAGAGCATTTGCATTACCTCTTCTTTGGTTTTGACGGCGATTAAAATTCTGCCTATTATCACCTCGACCTCCACGATCGCCTTCACCCTTTCTTTTCTCACCAGCATGTGCTTCATCCTCCTTGTCCTGAGTTATTTCCCAATGATATGGTAAGCCATTCGAACGGAATCATCAATGGTCAATGGTTTTGATGATGTCACATCCCCTCGGATATTCTTGGTTAACCATTTAATGTATTGTTCAATTCGGATCTCTTCGGGTTCCACCAATCGAGGATACAACAAGGCCAACTCATGGAATCAATTTGAGTAGCTATCAATGTCCACACCTTTCATTATCAAATGAATCAACTCTTGTTCCAACAGTATAATTACACTACGGGGACAGAACTCCAGAGTCATCCACTTTTTAATTTCAGCCCAAGGAGTAGTATTAGCAACATCAAAGCCCATGAAAACAATTCTCCCATTCCACCAAGTCAACGCACGACCTCTAAGAGTAGCCATAGCAAAAGTCACCTTATCCTCCTCCTTACACTTACTAATTCGAAACACCGACTCAATCTTCTAAATCCACTGGCTTAATCCTACAACACCTTCAGTTCCATTAAAAGGGAGTGGTTCACACTTCATGAACATCACATAAGTACAACCACCGACTTCAGGCGCATTAGGTCCAAGTCCTCCTATATTTCCTCCATCATTAGCATTCACATTATTAGCATTCACATTCACATTAGTACCACCAGTTCCACTACCGCCAATTCCACTACCGCCAGCTCCACTACCTCCAGCTCCACTACTACCAATTCCACTACCGCTAGCTCCACTACTACCAGCTCCATTTCTAGCATTTGCCATAAATTAAGTCATAGATGCGGCAACTTGTTCCGCAATGATCCTACGCACATCATCCTCATTCACAGCTTTCTTGGGCGGCATGGTTCTATAATTGCACAATTTCAAAGTATATTAAGCATTCACCCAACGAGGGATTTATATAAGATGGATTGAATTCATAATCAAGATACAAATAAGGCACGATATAGAATTCAAGACAAAGATACATATTTCATTAGATTATAAACAACCACATCGTCTTAATGAACTTTCCACATCAAAATTCCTAGCACTATACAAGCCCAAAATTCGTGCCAGATCTACTAACCAATATGTCGGTTTAGTTAAAGTTTACAAAAGTTACAAAAGATACTACTAAAGATAGACTGGTCTACTGAGAACTGCTAGATGGTCCATCATCCATCGTCTTCGGTATCTTCCTCGGACGATCACAAGACACATCTTCAGCTGGGCGCTTACAAATCACTCCTTTCTCGACCATGTTAGTATAAAACCTACTGTTCCAACCAACAGATATATTCAACTCTTTTTCTGCCTTCTCACGCATTACACGAGCCACACTCAACAGAATTTCCATCGTATTCACCTTTTTCTTCATCTCAGCATACTCACCACTTTCCAACACTGGTAATCTCCTAAACGCCTCATTCAAACCACGCTTCCCATCAGTCAAAACCAAATCAAGTAACTACCGCTCTTTCTCACCAATCTTAGTCTTCGACTCTAATAAAGCAACATGAGTCTGAACAACACCTAAAACAATCTCTGTCATACTACCTTGAACACGAGAAGCATCTAAATCACGTCTCAAGGCCCAAGGTGCAAGTCCATCTATATGAGTAGCCTCTCGAACCCTAGACGACTCTCCTATCACATGCCTATAGGTAGCAATCCCATCGGTGCCATCAGGTGCATCATCATCCTCATCATCCTCTGATTCAGACTCAGATTCAGACGATTCATAAAATTCATCTCTAAGTAACTCGAACTCAGAATCGGACCAATCAACTGGAGGCGGTAAGGGCTCACCATCCTCTACATCATAAGGGAAAATAAGCTTAGCCTCATCATCATCAACCTCGTCATCTATACCTACCTCCTCCTCGACATCCTCGTCGTCATCCTCATTACCTATATTATCTATCAAAATCTCATCATCTTCCTCAATACCAACATTATCATTGTCATTCTCTACAACATCAACCTAAGGGGCAATCTGATCTCCTAGTCCTATCTCGGGCTCGGGATCCTCAAATGGTTCCTCCTCTTCATCATCCATATCCTCCTCTACATTATAATCCACTAAGTCTAAATAAGGGTTATCATCTATGTTAGGTTCAGGAATAGCATGGTTCTCTACGGGAATATTAGGGTCAGCCATGATAATCTACATTATATAATATATCTCGTATTAGCATAAAAATAATTATTAAACAGTTACATACTGAATTCACGATATATACATATATATAAATTAAATTATATATATAAAAATATATATCTTCTTAATAAGGCTTGTTGGTAACATCAGAGATCTTTGGCACCGTTATAGTCAAAAAATTAGACATTTTGAGAAAAATGTTTATAGTTAAAAGATTTTGAAATGTTTTATTCAAAACCTTGGTTTTTAAAAATCTTTCGTTCTCTATAACGAGAGCTCTGGTACCAAACTGTAACACTCTCAAAATTTCGTATCGGGTCAGCGGAAGGGTCAATAGAGTGTTACGGGATAGCACAATAACTCAAATCATAGACAACGCATAAAAATGGTTGTACAAGGTTTAACATACATTCATTCGAATAAAAGTTTTAAGTTTACACAAGGTCCCCCAGTTTCACAGTCATAAAGTTTACAAAATATAGTTCGACTGAATAATTTTATTATGTGGGCCATCAAAGTCGATCTCCATACAAGTTACCTTCAAGCACCTGAGATAAAACATGCGAAAATTATATCAACGAATGCCGAGTGAATTCATAGAGCTTAGTAAAACCGTTATAAAAAGCAGTTATAGAAAGCAGAACACAAGTATAATATCAGAAGTGAGTCCTCGTATTGCTAGTCAGGCAATATATACAAATCAAGTCATACATCTTAAACCGTCCATGAGACCGTAGTCTCAATATTATCGTTATTTGCATCATAGTATATTGGATATTTGGATTACATTGGATTATTACTAACCGCATGACATTGCTACCTTACTATAACAAACAATGGGCCGCGAACCCGACAAACAATTTTCCCATCTAAATTAGCGTGTCGTCATAAAAATCACGCTATGTAAATCTCCTCATACATAAATTCGCTTACCAATCAATGTGGTACGGCGACGATCAACCGTTAAGGCGCGAACTAGGGTGATCTTCCCCAAATAGTACTATTATATGCATAAGCGTCTACCAAATCCCGATAGTTTACAATTCATGCTAATGGGACTTTAAGTGACATAACCTAACCAATAATAATCCTTTTCATCTCATTCATTAGGTCATAGAATCATTTAGGTCCATATCAATAAGCATACCATCGGGACTACTTGTGCTCTATTTTTATCAAAACTAGCATGTTATCTCCCTCGCGGGTTTGCAAAACATTTCATAAAACATTTAAAGAGTGAGAGGCTATGAACTCACATTGATTAGGAAAGGCGGGTTATCCGATGATGCGTGCTTCAATCACGGAAACCTAGACAAATAATACTCGGTCTTAGACTATTGTCAAATGACTTTATAAAAACAATGGATATGTATATGTGATGATATTATAAGTATGATGATGATCAAGTGGGATTTTATCTCTTCATACAACATTATAGTTGTTATGTGTTAGTCAATTTAGACTAGTTATACTAATTTTAACTTATTTATATATTAAGGCAAAATAAGCCAATTAAAAGTCTAATACATTATATTAGTCCATTTATACTTTTAATACCAGGCCTATACTCATATGTTGGGTCCAAGTGGGTTAAGCCCATGAGTAAGTCCATTAGTGTTTAGCCAAACTAGTTGGGCTAATGGTCCAATAAGGCTACTTTGGCCCGTTAAGGTCCATAAGTTATAAAGCTCGGGTTTATCGGTTTTTACTTGTCAAATGTACTTACATATCAGTATATGAGTTATAAAAATGTTACATTAGACGGGTCCGACCGTCTAAGTTTTATTTGGAAAAACGTTAATCTTTCGATTTTAGCCAAAAAGACGTAAAACTTATATATAGTTTTATAACTTTAGAAAACATTTGAGTCTTTACTTTTATAAAATGCCATACTTATTTATTCTAGTATACAACTCATTTTATAATAATTATTATTAGTTAGTGGGTTTTATATATTTATTTTATAATAATATTACTTGAGTGCTCTTATTATACTATATAGTTTTATTTACAAATCTGATTATCAAAGTCCATTCCACCCTTTTTGCCATATCTTGAGTTCTACAAGAAGATAGAAGCTCAAATTTTAACAACATAAACTAAATAGTATGTGCTACAATTAACTCTTATAGCTACTGCTCAATCATCCTCTATGTATTTTAAATAATTCGTCCAAAACAGACTATACAGATTTGTACCTCAATAGTATTTTGATCATATCTTGCTCATTTTAATGATTCCATTGAGTGGCCAACTCACCACATATATAAAGATCATATATCTAAATGTATATTTAATAATCCAAGCAATTATCCAAGTGATCATGTTGATACTTACTATTTTATACAGCCTATGAATCTAACCAAGATTTTAACATCTTTACTTGTTGATTTTAGTCTTTTTAACCAAATCTATTAACATAAAATCCCCACATAATACTTTGATCATCATTTATCATCATATACATATACATTTATAAAGAAAATACATGATTACATTTACAAAATAACAAGATGATAGAAGAAATGATCTTGTTACCAACCAATATAGTGAAAGGTTAAGAACAAGACTTGGTTTTTGTGAACCAATCTTATGAAATATCAAGACCACCTTCAAGATCAACAAGTATATGAAACACCTTGAGAAAATCAGCCCTAGACTCCTTTTCAAACTTCTTTTTAGTTGTTAGGATCACCTCAAATCACCAAGTCTTCAATGGGTTATCATCTTATGCAAGTTATACACAAGATTTATGGTAGAAATTTTGATCAATGGTGGTGTTTGATGATGATTATGAGAAGGCAAGGGGAGAGAGTTGAGAGAGATTGTGAGTTGATTTTATAGTTTGCATGTATGCAAATGGTTTAGTTAGCTAGTTTTGTGGTTTTGGTATGGCACTAAGGACATGTGTCCTTAGTGTTATGTTAAGTTGACACCTCTTTGGTGTGTTGGCTAAGTCTTGGCCGCCCCTAGTGGGGGTGAGACAAGTGTAAACTTTTTTCATCCCCACTAATTTAGGTACTCCTCGATTCTAGTTTCCTCGATTTGCGTGAACTCGGGTCGTTTTATGAATTTTTTTTATAAATTATGAATCAACGGCACAAAATGAATCTAATAAAATTTGTCTTATAAAAAACGGAGTTCAAAAACGTAAATACATAAACCTAGTGTTTCCGGTTTAGTCGTAAAGGACAATAAATTATGCACGTAAGCCCTAATTTCAACCCGTAAATTGTGGGTTCATAAACCAACACAAAAATAAGTTTCAAAATAGTATACGAGAAAATAATTTACTACCTGAAAATGTTAGATTGTCACAAAGACTGTATGTAGGTACCAAGCCTTTTTGTACCAAGTACACTACCACCATGTATAGAATGAACCGTGCAAGAAATGCAACAGATGTGGACGAACCAGTCATCAGGATTGACCGTGCTATGCTGTCACAAATGCCAGCCCCAACAACAATAGTGGCGGGGATGACTCCCGTGGGAATGAGAATGGACATCAGGGAAACCGTAATCCTATTGAAGGAAATGGTACTGGACGAGGAGGAGTTCGTTGCTATGAGTATGGAGACTCAGGAAACATCAGACCCGATTGTCCAAAGCGGGCAAACCGAAACGGAAACAATGGAGGAGCACCAGCAAGAGTTTACGTGGTGGGCGATGTTAAATCCAACCCTGACTCCAATGTAGTTACTAGTACGTTTCTCTTGAACAATCGTTATGCATCTATTTTGTTTGATACCGGAGCTGATAGAAGCTTTATATCGACAGAATTTAGTAGTTTACTAGATATCACTCCTACCGAATTAGACTGTAAAACCCGCTTAAAAATACCATTAAATTAAAACTTTTATTATTTAATATATTCACGACAAGTAACTACATATATTGAATACGGTATGACAAGATATGACACGGAATTAAAAATCAAAAATACACGACAAGTAATAACGTATATTTTATTTACAACATGATAAGTATAAAAATTAATTCACGACAAGTGATTACGTATAATAATTACGACATGACACGATATAATACGAAGAGTATATAATTAATTCACGATAAATAAATACATATAATAAAATACGATATGGTTAAATTACAAAAGTAATAAGTCACGACACACACGGGAATATGTATTATAACATGAAATAATAAATGGGCTATATGTTAATTAAATAAACCTTACAAAACATAAAAGGCCCAAGGCCCAATCCACTTAAGGAAGTAAAAAGAAATATACGTATGTTGTTCCTCCATTAACTACAAACAAGAAAAACTAACAAAAACTAACAAAAACCCTAAAAGGGATATATGGCCGTCGGCTTCAAAGAAGAAAAATGGAAAAAAGGTTTTCCTTTGATCTAAACATTTCGTGTGGTATTATTCATCTTTTAATCTAATTCATTCGGTAATCATCTATCCCTTTTTCTTACTTAATTTAAAAGATCACGAATTGAATTAAATAAATGAATAAACATGTGGTATATTAATTAAAACATGAGTTGAATCGGGTTTGGTTTGATTTATTTACATAGAAACCGAGGACCTCAATGGAGGTGCTCTCGGTTGCTTATGTTGGCCAGCAGCCGCAGCCAGTGGCTGTTGTGGTCTAACAGCCGCAAGCCCCAAGCGGGTTGCAGTGGCAACATGTGACCAGCAGGCGAGAAAAGTTGCTGCCGATGGGGATTGATGTGTAGTTGGTGGCTAGGCTGTTGTTGTCAGTGGGAACCGCAGCAAGGGGCTGCGGTGGAAATCAATTAAGGGAAGCAACAAGTGAACAAAGGGCAGTGGGTACAAAGGCTTATCAGGCGAGAGTATAAGCTGTCGGTGGGAGCTTTATTGGGGTTGCCGAGCACCTAGGGTGTCTCGGTGGTGATGTGTGTTTGTGTAACCGAGACCAAGAGGTCTCAATGGGCGTTTGTTTTGGGGCTCGGTTAAACCGAAGGTCAAAGGGGGTGTTTGGTTTAACTTCCAGTTATTTAATCCGGGCTTAAAATAAAATTACTTTTAGATTATTGTTTTAATTATGGCTTCTTGAACCGGATTTATTAATTTATGAGTTATTATGAACCGGCTTAGTTAACCTATGAAAGTTGTATGATTCGGTTAATTAAATTTTTGGCTTATTATGAACCGGTTTATTTTGGTTTAATTTAGACTTAATTAAATTGGCTTAATTATTATTCCGTTTTATACTAAAATGAGATTATTTAATACTAGATTATTATTACATGGCTTATTAAAAATTGATTATCAAGTTTAGCTTAATTAATCATGACTTTTTAAAAGGGGCTTATTGTGATCTAACTTAATTAAAAAGAACTTATCAAGTTAAGGCTTAGTTAATGATCAAATATAATCCATGATATATTATTAATTAATGATTAATTATAAACCATGACATGATATTAATTAATAACTATTTATAAATACATGACATATGAAAGTTGTTATTAAAATGGACTTCATTATTATTTGAACTACTAAACCATGACTTATTAATATAATATTTATTATTAACCATGACTTAAAAAAATTGCTTATTTAATATGCTTATTAAACCATGACTTATATAATCAGATTATTTAGAAAACAAGGTGAATTATTAAGTATATTAAACGGGCTTTGTACTATTTATGGAAACTTACTATTTTTAGAAACTTATTACTCTTGGAAACTTACTATTTATGAAAACTTACTATTTTTGGAAAGTTACTATATATGGAACCTGCTATTTTTGGAAAGTTACTATATATAGAAACCTGCTATTTTTGAAAAGTTACTATATATAGAAACCTGCTATTTATAGAAAGTTACTAATTATGGAAATACCAAGTATAATAACACAAGGATCATGAAATACATTAATCAAGAACACATGAACGTATAATATTAAAGAAATACACGATAAACCATGAACATGTAACTCAAGTCATGAACAAGTAATTAAAAACTTAGAACAATTAACTTATTAATGAACAAGAAACTCATGCACGTCCTTTATTATGTAGCCTACGTGAAGTCGGAGTAATACTTTCCACTTTTCATCTCTTGCACCGATTACTAGACATAAGGTACGGATATTCCGTCCTTCAGTAAGGACATCTCTTCTATGCATGATTAGGATTCCCCGTTTGCTATGCCGTCTGTTCCCCAGTTTTCATATCATTAAACTTTTCATTGTTTGCCATGTTATCATTTTAATTGCCTGAGCTATATATGCATGACCATAACTTACATGACCACCTAGTTATGGAGGTACCATAACCATGTCATAAGGCACCTGTGTCATGACTCTTCCGTGAATGAGAGTGATATCTCACGGCGTCCCTCCACGTTCATGTTGGCCATTATTATTATTATGCGAGGCGTATGAGTGCATCCTAGTTTACATGTTTACAGGTTTACACATACAAGGTGATTGGTTTGGTGTATGGTCTACACCCTATCACATTGGAGGTGATCCCTCCACCTAGATTACTATTATTAGAGGTTACCCCTCTAATAGCATGACGATGTCACCCCTCTATGTATTCATGCACACGTTGACAATATGTTGACTTATGTGAGCTCGTGGACATTTAATTATATTGCTTGTAAAACTTATGACTTTTCATAAATTATTTTCCAGATTATAAAACCAGAACATACACTTTATTCCGCTGCTTTTCATATTTATTTCTTATGCTACCATTTTTCTTATCATGCCATTATATCCGTTCACTGAGCATATTGCTCAGCCGTATTTTCTTTTTCATGTCTCATACAACAGGTACCGAAGGATGATATTGGGCATCGCGAGTATGTGCTTAGGATGAGAGATACCTTAGTTTTCTTTCCTTATGCATTTTTATAATTATGCTTTGGTTGGACATATGTTTTGTCCTTTAACTTTCTTTTATTCTTATTTATGTTGAGTTTATGTGGAGAGCCGATGTTTGGTTCCGGCTTTCCTGTTGGTCTTTTATGTCTTTATGACGTTATGCTTTTATTATGCTTTGATGGCACGCCATAAATGTGACATAACGGTCTACTTGTCAAAGTGGGTCGTTACAATTATGGTATCAGAGCCAAGGCTTCGACCTGCAGGCTCTAAAAACTTTACCTGTGACTAGTGGGTAGTCACCAAGATCTTCCTAAACCGAGGTTTGTTATCTTTTCATGTATTTATATTTTCGGACTATTGTTGGTTTTATTAATGATGTTTCTCTTGAAAGTTTTGACCAGTATGGATTGAACCATAGTCATCCATACTTAGTCTCATATCGTTGTTTTATTCATGATGATTCCTCGTGAATTTTGACTAGTATGGATTGAACCATAGTAGTCTGTACCTAGTCACATGTTGTTGATTTTCTATCCATGATGTTTTCTTTTGAATTTTGACTAGTATAGATTGCACCATAGTCGTCCATACTTAGTAACATGTTTATGTCTTTTGAACTTTTTTTACTAGTGCGGGTTGAACCATAGTCGTCCACACTAGTCATTCTTAGATCTCGGTTGATTATGTTTTCATGTTTTCTTTATGTCGATTATGCTTTCATACTTTTCATGTTGATTATGTTTTTATGTTGTTTATGTTTTAATGTTTCCTTGTGTTGATTTTTGCGTTCATGCTTCTTCATGTTTATTATGCTTTCATGCTACTCATTGATGAATTTCATTTAATCATGCTCTCATGATAGTCATTGTTGGATTCCATTAATCATGCTTCCATGCTAGTCATTGGTGGATTTCATTTAATCATGCTTTCATACTAGTCATTGTTCGATTTCATTTAATTATGCTTTTGTGTTGCTTTATGCAATTGGAGTTATGTCTACGCTAAATTAGCTAGGCTATCATGTTGTTCCCTTCAGATTCGTCTTTTAACTGTTTAATTATTTACCTTCCTTTGATCATGTCAGATGGTTGACACCCGTACCGATCATCTCATGTGTATTCCATGTGTACTCCATGTACCATATTCCATGTGTACTCCATTTACCGTATTCCATGTGTAATCGCTAGTCGATCCTCGATCATCTCTGGCGTATTCCACTTACCAATGCTGCTCAAGTTGATGATGCTGCTTGCGGCTTGGAGATTCTACAGAACGGAGATGAATTACGATGGACCAGAGCGACATACGAGAAATATACTTTATCCACCACACGTTTCCATTCCATCCCATTTCCTTACCTTCTCAGTTATACATCACGCGTCACTCAGTTGTCTTTCAGGCATAAGAGTGGGAACCGGTACCAGCCGGCCACTCAGAAACTCCGGTAACGGACATGACCCCAAATACAAGGGTCAGCAGTCTAACTACTCCGCAAATTCTGGCATTATAACCGAAAATTATCAATTATATTCGTTTTCACATCTCAAGACACATGTCAAGACACCAATCAAGACACATGTCATACGTATATTTTCTAAAGACACGAGTCAAGACACGTGACTCACGTATATCTCCTGAACCAGGCCCTCAATTATTCAGGGTACCCTCCAAAGGGCATACCCATCCTATTGTGCCACGTGTGGATCAGGCCACTGAAATTTCAGGTACCATAACTGGCGTATTGTTCATTTTGGATACGCATTGTTCACTCTGTTTGATACGGGGGAATCACATTCAGTGAGATCTTCCACGTTTACTTCATGTATTCATATGGCACCTTCATTCTTGATCATGTATTACATATATCCACGCCCAAGAAAGACTCCGTTCGTATCACCCAGGTGTATAAAGGTTTTTTTTTTCAGTTTAACAACAAGATCCATTATGTTAACGCACTTCCCTTGGACATGTGTGAGTTCGATTTGATTATGAGTATGGACTGGTTAGCAGCACATCGCGCTACGATTGATTTCCATTCATATCGGTCATATACGGCGATATTCAGGCTCTTGAATACATTCATCATGGTTTTCTACCAAGAAGATCTGTACAAATTATTTTTGTGCTTTACAAGAACATGCTTTATCATCCCATGGCTACGAAGATTTTCTAGCTACCATTTATGACACCATTTCTGAAGTTCCTTAAATCCATGATCAGCTGATTATTTCTGAGTTTTTGAATGTATTTCTAGAAGAGCTTCTGGGTATACGTCCTATCCGCAAGGTGGAGTTTTCCATTGAACTTGTTTCAGGAGCATAACCTGTCTCCAAAGCTCCTTATCACATGGCTCCCACTGAATTAAAGGAGTTGAAGGATCAGCTACAAGAGTTGCTGGAACGAGGTTTTATTCGCCTGAGTGTATCACCATGGGGTGCATCGATTCTGTTTGCTAAGAAGAAGGAAGGTAGCATGAGATTATGTATCGGCTACTGTGAATTGAACAAGATCACCACTTGTAATGGTCATCCCCTTCCACGTATCGATGACTTGTTTGATCAACTACAGGGTGCTCAACACTTTTCCAAGATCGATTTACGATCAGGCTACCATCAGTTACGAGTGAAAGAGCAGGACATTTCCAAGACTACTTTTCGCACACGCTACGTTCATTATGAATTTGTGGTTATGCCTTTTGGTCTCACGAATGCTTCAACAGTATTTATGGACTTGATGAATCTAGTTTTCCATGAATTATTAGACAAATTCGTCATTATGTTCATCGATGACATTCTGATCTTCTCAAGTCTAGAGAAGAACACGAGGATCATCTTCACACAATACTACAGATTCCTCGACAAGAGAAATTGTATGTTGAGTTTTCCAAATGTAAGTTCTGGTTGAGTAAATTGACATTTCTGGGCCACATTGTTTTAGTAGAAGGGATTACCATGGATCCAGCGAAGGTGGAGGCTATCACCAAGTAGATAAGACCGACATTTTCCATGATATCATTTTAATTTCCCGAGCTATATATGCATGACCATGACTTACATGACCACCTAGTTATGGAGGTACCATAACTATGACATATGAGGCACCTGTGTCATGACTCTTCCGTGACGAAAGTGATTTCTCGTGGCGTCCCTCCACGTTCATGTTGGCCATTATTACTATTATGTGGGGCGTATGGGTGCATCCTATTTTACATGTTTACATGTATACACGTACAGGGTGATTGGTTTGGTGTGTGCTCTACACGCCATCACATTGGAGCTGATCCCCCCACCCATATTATTATTATTAGAGGTCACCCCTCTAATAGCATGATGTGGTCACCCCTCTATGTATTCCGCACATGTTGATAATATGTTATGACTTATATGAGCTCGTGGGCATTTAATTATATTTCATGTAAAACTTATGACTTTTCAGTTATCTCTCATATTCATAAATTATCTTCCAGATTTTAAAACCAGAACATACACTTCATTCCACTGTGTTTCATGTTTCTTTATTATGTTACCATTTTTCTTATCATGCCATTATGTCCGTTCATTGAGGGTATTGCTCAGCCGTATTTTCTTTTTCACGTCTCATACGGCAGGTATCGAAGGACGATATTGGGCATCACGAGTATGGGCTTAGGATGAGAGCTACCTTAGTTTTATTTCCTTATACATTTTAATACTTATGCTTTGGTTGGACATATGTTTTGTCCTTTAGACTTCTTTTATTCTTATTTATGTTGAGTTTATGTGGAAAGCCGATGTTTGGTTTCGACTTTCCTGTTGGTCTTTTATATCTTTATGACGTTGTGCCTTTAGTATGCTTTGATTACACGCCATAAATGTGACATAACGGTCTAATTTTCAAAGTGGTTCGTTACATAGACAACTGTTACAGAGTAGAATTAACCGACGACAAGATCATAGAAACCAACACCATTTTAAGAGGTTGTACCTTAAACCTTCTAAATCATCCATTCAATATAAATTTGACCCCAGTAAACCTCGATAGTTTCGATGTTATCATTAGTATGGACTGGTTAGCAAGATATCATGCAACCATTGTGTGTGACAAAAATCTAGTCTGTATACCGCGGGGAGAAGGAAATTTATTTGTTCGAGGAGAAGGAAATACCGACAGAGTTGACGCTAAACTTAGCGTCATCTCTTGTACAAAAGTCCAGAAGTATCTACTGAGAGGATGCCCTATCTTCTTAGCTCACATTTCCAAATCAGACGAAGAGAACAAACCTGAGAAGAAACGAATCAAAGACGTACCAATTTTCCACGATTTTCCTAAAGTTTTTCCAAACGAATTACCCAGCATACCACCAACTCGTCAAGTGGAATTCCAAATCGACTTGATACCAGGTGCTTCACATGTATCCAAAGCTCCATACCGTTTAGCATCACCAGAGATGAAAGAGTTAGAAGAGCATCTTTAAGAACTATCTGACAAAGGTTTCATTAGACCTAGTTCCTCGCCTTGGGGAGCTCTAGTTCTATTTGTCAAAAAGAAAGACAGTTCTTTCCGAATGTGTATTGATTACAGAGAACTAAACAAGTTGACTATGAAAAAGCGCTATTCACTTCCACGAATTGATGACCTATTTGATCAACTCCAAGGATCAAGTGTGTACTCTAAGATCGACTTGAGATCTTGGTACCATTAGTTGAGGGTTAGAGAGGAAGATATCCCAAAAATAGCATTCGGAACTCGTTACAGTCATTATGAATTTTAGGTTATACCATTTGGATTGACCAATGCACCAACTATATTCATGGACCTCATGAACCGAGTGTGTAGACCCTACATGGATAAATTGGGAACCGTATTCATCGATGGCATACTCATCTACTCCAAGAATGAACAAGAACACGGAGAACACATTGCACAAGTATTGAAGTTACTCAAGGAAGAACAACTATACGCAAAATTCTCCAAATGTGAGTTTTGGATCCCTAATGTTCATTTTCTTGGTCATGTTATCGATAGCGAGGGTATTCACGTAGATCCCGCAAAGGTCAAATCGGTTAGGGATTGGGCATCTCCCACATCACCAATAGAGATCCGTCAATTCTTAGGCCTTGTAGGACACTACCAGAGACTTATCGAAGGATTCTCGAAGATAGCTAAGTCTATGACAAAGCTCACGTAGAAAGGTGTAAAATTCGAATGGGGAGAGAAAGCAGAGTCAGCATTCCAGACAATCAAACAGAAGTTGTGCAGTGCACCTATCTTAGCCTTACTTGTGGGCAACAAGGATTTCATTGTTTAGTGTGATGCCCTACGCAAGGGTTTAGGTGCAGTGCTAATGCAAAGAAAGAAGGTAATTTCTTATGCTTCAAGACAATTGAAGAAGCACGAGAAGAATTACACTACTCATGATCTAGAACTTGGATCCGTAGTTTTTGCTTAAAAATCTGGAGGCATTATTTATACGGGACAAAGTGTACTATGCACACTGATCAAAAGAGTTTGCTACACATACTAGATAAGAAGGAACTGAACATGAGTCAACGCCGTTGGATAGAACTGCTAAGTGATTACGATTGTGAAATTAAATACCGCCCGGTAAAGCAAACGTAGTTACGGATGCATTGAGCCGCAAGGGAACAGATCCTCCCATGGGTTCGAGCCTTAGTCATAAAAATTAGCTTGGACCTACCCAAACAGATTCTAGAGGCTCAAATCCAAGCTCAGAAACCGGAGAACTACAAGAAGGAAAACATAGGAGGTATGTTTGAAGCAGACGTTACCAAGGAGAATTTAGAACAAAGAACAGATGGAACTTTGTGTTTACACGGAAGAAGTTGGTTACCTTGTTACGGAGACCTGAGAAACATGATCATGCACGAGTCTCAGAAGTCTAAGTATTCTATACATCCTGTATCCGAGAAGATGAATCAGGATATGAATAAGTTGGATTGGTGGCCGAACATGAAAGCCGACATCGCCACCTACGTTAAGAAGTGTTTGACATGTGCAAGAGTCAAAACAGAGCACCAGAGACCATCAGGACTGCTAGTACAGCCCGAGATACCGAAATGGAAATGGGATAATATTACCATGGATTTCATCACCAAACTCACAACATCATCCCATGGGTACGATACCATTTAGTTAATTGTTGATCGACTCACAAAGTCCACTCATTTTCTGCCAATAAGGGAAAATGATTCTCTAAACAAACTGGCAAGATTGTACCTAAAGGAAGTTGTGACAAGACATGGAATACCGGTCTCAATTTTCTGTGATCGAGACGGTAGGTTCATGTCAAATTTCTGGAAAGCTTTTCAGCGAGCTTTGGGTACAAGCCTGGATATGAGCACTGCTTATCATCCACAGACGGACGGACAGAGTGAAAGAACAATCCAAACTCTAGAAGACATGCTGAGGGCATGTGTGATCGACTTTGGAAAAGGATGGGTCGAACACATACCACTAGTTGAGTTCTCTTACAACAATAGCTACCATGCCAACATCAAAGATGCACCATTTAAGGCACTCTATGGTCGCAAGTGCAGATCACTCGTGTAGTCGGCAGAGGTAGGCGAATTTCAGCTTACTGGACCCAAACTGATCCAAGAAAAAACTGAGAAGGTCACATGCATCAAGAAAACGATTCACGTTGTACAAGACAAACAGAAAAGCTATTCCGACCGAAAGCGGAAGCCTATGCAATTTGAAGTAGGCGAGCGTGTTATGCTTAAAGTATCACCTTGGAAAGGAGTCGTACGTTTTGGAAAATGTGGAAAGCTAAACCCAGGTTATGTAAGACTGTTAGCCTCAAAATATTAAGTCAAACAAGAATGTTTGGTCATAGGTTTCTATTGTAATATTTTTTAGAACGTTATAATAGATAGTTATATAGTCGTGGTTTACGGGCTTGGATTTAAGCTACTTAAAGCCCAAAAGACAAGCCCGGTCCAAACAATATAGCCCATTATCGTTACATGTAAGCCCGGCTATATAAAGCCCTTCCTAGCATGTTAGGAAGGGTGGATGGTCATTAATACTCTCATTATTCTAATCTAATATTCACCAAGTTAATCATCTCTCTCTCTAATTTCTCTTACTACTTTCTCTCTCTAGAATTCATCTTTTTCATCTATTTTCCTTCTTAAATTCATGTTATATCATCTAAATATATGGGACAACAATTGGTATCAATCGCCAGGGGGTAGTTTTATGATTCGTTGTTGATATAATACTTGGTTCGTCTGATTTCCTCCTATAATCATCTCGGATTCAAGTTTTTCTTGTGTTTTTCGTGCTCTACTTCTTGATTTACATCTCCTATATAGTTGTGGTAGGGATTTGATTGCTTTTGGTTGGTTAAAATCGCGGATTTCTTGTCGAAAACTTCATCTTTTTACCTCAAAATCTCGAAACAGTATTATTATTCCGATTGGTGTAATCAGAAAAGGGTTTAAAGATTCCGATTGTGATTCCGATCAGTTGGATCGGAAAAGGGTTTAAGGATTCTGACCACATTCCGATCTGTATTCCGACATCACTTTCCGATAACATTCCGACAAGGTTCTTTCCGACATCATTCCGACAGGTCTTTCCGATTGTATTCCGATTGGCTGTATTCCGATAGGTCTTTCCGATTGTATTCCGATTAGCTATATTCCGACAGGATTGATTTTGGTATTCCGATCACTTTCCGACATTATTCCGACAAGGCTTTTCGATGGCACATTCCGATGCTATGTTTTGCTAAATTTTGTTCGAGTATTTTTTAGACTTAGCCACCATCTAGACTAGTTTCGAAATATCAAAAAAAAAAGTGTTAAATTTTTCCGTCAAGTAAATTCAAATTTTTTCCATACTAGTTTTAGGACATTTCTAGCCCGATTCCAAAATTTGGCGATTACAAAATTTTTTGTTCTACCGTTTTGTCGGACTGGGGAATTTATTGTCGGACTGAAGAAAAATTGCACTTTTTGGAATTTTATCCACAACAACAATCACAACAAATCTACTTAAGAGCCATACTCACTTCATCATTTCAGAGAATATTAAGATGGATTCTACTGCCGAATATCGTGTGACGAACAACAACATAATGGTGGCAGGTAACAAAGAGAGACCACCAATGCTTGTGTCTGGTCGGTATGCTCAATGGCAATCACGTTTCATACGATACCTTGATACAAGACCTAATGGTGATGCCTTGAGGAAATGTATTACTCATGGACCATATATATTCAAGAAGATCTCAATTCCTCCAAGACCAGCCATAGATACTACTGATCCAATACCCGCAAGTGAACGTGATGAAACAAGAGCTGATCTTACACATGAAAATTATGCTTGGCATGATGCGGAGAAGGAAGCCATATATATGGTTTTAAGTGGGATTGGAGATGATATTTACTCCACGGTTGATGCATGCCTGACATCACATGAAATGTGGACTGCTATTGAACGCTTGCAACAAGGAGAATCATTCAACAAACAAGATGTCAAAACAAACTTGTTTTGGAATTTTGCCAAGTTTACTTCAAGGGATGGAGAATAAATTTATTCATACTACTCAAGGTTTTATAAAATGATGAATGACATGACAAGAAATAACCTGCAAGTCTCCACCATGCAAGTCAATGTTCAATTTCTTTAACAACTTCAACCCCAGTGGACACGGTTCGTCACATTAGTGAAACAACAAGAAAAGTTAGACGAGGTCTCATATCATCGACTCTTTGATATCTTGATGCAATTTCAGAATGAAGCAAATGAGATTCGAGTTGAACGTGTTGCAAAGACGGCTAATCCACTTGCCTTAGTGACTACCACTCAACATGTTCAAGATCATCACTCTCGTGCTCCTAAGCCATACTCCACTACATCATCCTCACCACGATATTCCACATCATCTAAGTCTTCATCATCCACAAGATCACGAGGCAAAGTGCCAAGATCACCATCACCACCATCTGAGTCATCATCTGAAGAAGATAGTGATGAAGACCAAGCTCAAAAGAATCGAGCGATGAAACAACAAATTTCTTTCATAATGAAGACTTACAAGAAAATCTACAAACCCACCAACAACAATCTTCGAACATCATCTAACACCAAGAACCAATATGTTGAGAGTCCTCCAAGGTATGACACACGTCGACGTGGTGAAAGTCCTTCTAGGTATGATCGATATAATCCAACGTATGTTGAGGGTTCTACAAGGTATGATCGACAAACTGCCAAGTATGATACTCAGAAGATTGTTGCTGCTACTGGGAATAGGGAAACTATTGGAAGTCAAGTGCTTCAACAAAGTGGGATTCAATGTTTTAACTGCCAAGGTTATGGGCATATGGCAAAGGAATGCAGGAAGCCGAAAAGGGTTAGAGACTCCAACTATCACAAGGAACAGATGTTGTTATGCAAGAAGATAGAAGCAGGGGTTAAATTGTCAGCTGAGGAAGGAGATATGCTTGATGACACTGATGATGAAGATTCTGATCAAGAACTTGATGCACATTACTCGTACATGGCAAAGGTTGAAGAAGTTCTCAAAGTCACTGAAGATGACAATGGCCCTATCTTTGACACTGATACAATCGATAAGGTACACAATACTGATGAATATAATGTGTTTGGTGATATTCATGAGCATAGTGATCTACCCAATGCCATTAATGACACGTGTATGATGGAAACGGTTGATAGCAATACCACACCCGATTCATCAAACATGTGCAATAATGAGTCTCAGGATGATCAACTTGCAAATGAATATGATGAAGAGGAACGTATTGTGCTTGCTAATTTAATTGCAACTTTACATAAAGATGTCACTGAAAATAAAAAGAGTCAAACGCAATTAAAGAAGGAAAACGCTACGCTCACTCAAAATTTTGAAGAATGCAAAGCTGCTCTTATCAAATCTACTGAGATGACTGAAAGCTATAGAGATGAGCTCCTTCAGAAAACCAAAGAGCTTGAGGGTACAAGGGTAGTGCGTTAAAAAGTCAAAAGGACGATTTGGAAAATAAATATAATACAACTCTTGAGTTATTAGCCAAAGAGAAGCGTCAATATAATTTTTCTTAATGGATGAACGTCAAAAAACGTACCTTGCCAATACCAAAGTTAATGAACTTGAACAAAAGCTCTCTATGACCACTACCGATTCTACTAAAATTCTCGAGGATAAGAAACAAGAGGTAGATGCGTTAAAACAAGACTTCAAAAGTAGATATGCTAAAGAAACCGAAAAAGTAACGAAACTAGAAGAACAAGTCAAATTTTTGAAGAAAGTTGTTTATAAAACGCATGATTCTATTCAATCAGTAAGAATGCTAGCACCTCCGTCGATGTTTAAGGGTCAATCTAGCTTTGCAAGTCGTGAGTACCTTGCCAAAGCTCAAGCTGCGAACCCGTGTCTTTATCTTGATGAGACTGAAAGGACTGATCTTGATTGCATGCCTGTTAGTGCCGATAGTGAAGAGACTGCCCTTTGGGATGATGATAGTCGACCTCTTGTCAATAAGGAGTTTGTGAAACCATATAATTATGATTACATGAATAGTCTTTATGGTCTTTTCAACAAACAAACTCAGAAAACCCGTGAGGAAGTGTTCTTAGAATGCAAACAAAATAGAATTCAATGGAAGAAAGCTTTTGCCACTAAGAAATCTAATGTTTACAAATGTATAAACTACCTTCCTCTAGATGAATCCAAAAGCAAGAGTAGGAAAACTTTAGGTAATCTTAAACACCACATAGATAATGTTAAATCTATTGTTGAAGGAGATTGGACAAAACGTGAAAATGCTGAGTGGAAACGCCCGATTCCTCAAGATATTACCTTGCTTGTGAAAGATCTCTTAATTCCTAACACGGCGTTGATTAAAGAAACTGTTCTTCAACTTGAGGAGTTCATTCAGACTGAAATGTATGATGATTTAAAATATGTTGAATCTCTTGAGAAACACATTGATGATCTTCAAATGGAAAAGTCTGATTTTTCAGATGAATATGATTTACTCTTGCAAGAATACGTTTCTAAAGATGTTATGTGTGCTTATTTTACATCTTGTGCTGATATTGATGAATATTCTGATGTTGCATGCAAATATCTTGATAAGATCAAAGAATGTGAGCGTCTTAAAATTAAGCTTTCGAAACGTAACGAAAATGTTGATAAAAAGGCTTTTGAGTTACTTCAACACAAAACTAATTTCCTTCAAAAACATTGTCATTCTCTTGAGCTTGCTTTGCAAAAAGACGTTGCTAGTTTTCCACATGATAATAACTTTCAAGAAAAACTTTCCAAAACGTTTCGAGTAATGAATGAACAGAATTTGGAAATTAAAGGGTTGAAAGCTCAGTTACAAGATAGGGAAAGAGCGATAGTAGAGTTGCAGAAACTCATTGCTAAAATGGGTGGGAAAGTCATGGAACCTAGCGTTAAGAAACCTGTTGTTAGACAACCCAATGCCTCTAAAGTGAATAGATCCTCTATCTTGGGAAAACCATCTGCTTTATCAAATTCCTCCTTTGCAAAACCTGTGTTTGCCTCCAAGATGGATGGAAAGGAAAGGGTACCACAGAATCAACCCATAAAGAATACTATAGCACCAAGCGTTAAACCAGGGATGTATAGAATGCCCACTAATCCCACAAACAAAGTTACTCAATCGCCTCAGCCTTCTAGAAACACTCGTATTCGTGTGTCTTCTACTACAGGAATAGTTTCCACTACTAGTGTTAGCCGGCCTCAGCTTAAGCGCACTCAAGTGAATGATAAGGTCTGGAAACACAAGAATTAAGGGAAGATGAAGGAAGTAGAAGAACACCCTAGGAATTTGAATGTTTTTAAGAATAAAAAGTCTGTAATCGCATGTAATGACGATTTGAATGTTGTGAACGATTTGAATGCTGTGAATGATTTGAATGCTATGAATGTGAAATTTGTTTGTGTCAAATGTGGAAAGTGTGATAATGCTAATCATTCTATGTGTGCTATGAATAAAGTCAAAGGCGTAGATACTAGAACTAAGAAGCAAGTTGCAATGCCTATTAGAGCTAGTAAACCAAAACGCAAAGTGAACCATTCTGGTGCAACCCCCACTAAGAAAAGTAATGCATCAGACTCCACCACTAAGAACCCTAGAAGCAAAATTAAGGAATTATATGAGTCTGCTAGCAAGTATTGGAAATGGTGGTTTGCTAATCAATGTCCTCCAGGATATAAATGGATGCCGAAAGCTAGGACAGAAAATGTGAAAACGAGTGTTAGTTTGCCTTTAAATGTTGATAAGGACACTAATGATTCTACTATCACAACTACTGTGGTATCCAATTTAGCAAATGCTCCATCGTGTTCTAACTCTTCTGCAGGTGATACAAATAATTCTCTTCATACTGGACTCCGGATGCACAAAGCACATGACGGGGAATCTCAAGCTTCTAATTAACTTCGTGGAGAAGTTCCTGGGTACGGTCCGATTCGGAAATGATCAATTTGCACCGATCCTAGGATATGGAGATTTGGTTCAGGGGAATATTACAATCAAAAGGGTATACTACGTCGAAGGGCTCAATCACAATCTTTACTCGGTTGGTCAATTCTGTGATGCGGATTTAGAAGTTTCTTTCAGAAAGAAGAAATGTTTTGTTTGTGATTATGATGGGAATGACTTACTTACCGGTACACGGGGTACTGATCTTTACATTATTTCACTTCAAGACACAAATTCATCAACTCCAATTTGCTTCATGGCTAAAGCTTCAACGACTCAGGCATGGTTATGGCATCAACGTTTATCTCATCTTAATTTTGATACCATCAACTTGCTTTCCAAGAAAGATATTGTGAGAGGCCTTCCAAGTTTGAAATTCATCAAAGATCATCTTTGTTCTTCTTGTGAACTTTGTAAAGATAAACGAAGTATCTTCAAAACAAAGACCACACCAAGCTCTAAAGGACGGTTAGATCTTCTTCACATGGATCTGTGTGGTCCGATGCGTGTCCATAGTATCAATGGAAAGAAATATATTCTGGTAATTGTCGATGATTACTCAAGGTACACATGGACTCACTTCTTGAGGTCCAAGGATGAAACACCCGAACTTCTCATCAGCTTCCTTAAACTGATACAACGTGGTCTTCAAGCTCAAGAAAAAGTGGTTCGAACTAACAGAGGCACGGAATTTTTGAATTCAACTCTGAGGAACTATTTTGAAGCTGAAGGAATTGAACATGAAACATCTATTGCTCGAACACCTGAACAAAACGACGTTGTTGAAAGACGAAACCGTACTTTAGTTGAGGCTGCTCGAACATTATTATCCGCTTCAAAACTACCACTATACTTTTGGGCCGAAGCCGTGTCAACCGCATGCTACACACAAAACCGATCCTTAATTATCCCAAGACACGAAAAGACACCATATCACATAATTCATGATCGAAAACTTTCACTCAAACACCTTCATGTTTTTGGATGTACGTGTTACATTATTTGAGATGGTGAAAATCTTGAAAACATGAAAGAGAAAGGTGATGCATGTATTCTTGTGGGATATGCAACTCAGTCTAAGGGATATAGAGTTTACAACAAGAGAACAAAATTGATAGGCGAGACTATTCACATCAGATTTGATGAATTACAAGAAATGACACTTGAACAAAATAGTTTAAGTCTCGATCCACAAAGACAAACGACTTCCGTTCACAACCGCACGGAACTCAGAACTCAAGACCACAGCAATGAACCGTCAAGTTCAACGCTGGTTCCAGAAAATGTTCCTAGAGCTGATATGACAGTCGACCCGAAAATTGAAGAGTTGGAAATGTTATATGGACCAATGTATGATGAATATTTCACGGGTTAGAAACAAGTTGTATCGAAGTCTTCCGCTGTCACTCATGATAAGAATGATGATACCGGTCATCGTCAACAAAAGGATACAACTTCATCTACTTCAACACCGGTTGCTGCAGATTTACCTCCTCAGAATATCACTTCAACAATCGATCCTACAACATCCACAACTACTGTCATTTCTCCAGAGAACACAAATCAAGCAGACAATGCATTATTTGACGAAGACGAATTTATCAACCCATTCGGTACACCGGTACACAAAACTGGAGAGTCTTCTACTCACCATGTTGATCCGTCAAATATGCATACGTTCTACCAACGACATCCTTCAACACATCATTGGACCCGAGATCATCCTTTGGTTCATGTAATTGGAAAACCTTCACAGCCCGTTCGTACAAGACGACAGCTTCACACCGATGGCGATGTCTGTATGTTCGCACTCGCCGTGAGTTCAGCTGAACCGAAAAACATCAAAGAAGCCATGGCTGATCACGCTTGGATTGAATCGATGACGGATGAACTTCAACAATTTGAAAGACTTAAAGTATGGGAACTTGTTGACAGACCATACGAGGTAATACCATTAAATCTTCGATAGCTCTGGAAAAACAAGATGGATGAAGAGAACACGATCATCAAGAATAAATCTAGGCTAGTGGCTAAAGGGTATGGACAGAAAGAGGGTATTGATTTTGAAGAATCATTTGCACCAGTAGCTCGAATGGAAGCGGTCAGGATTTTTCTTGCTTATGCTGCACATAAGGGATTCATTGTCTATCAAATGGACGTAAAAACGGCGTTTCTTAACGGTCCTTTGAAGGAAGAAGTATATGTCACGCAGCCGGAAGGATTCGTCAATCCTCATTATCCTGACAAGGTGTATCGTCTCCACAAAGCACTTAATGGACTCAAGCAAGCTCCAAGGGCGTGGTACGACGAGCTCTCAAAATTTCTGGTCTCCAAAGGTTTCTCAAAAGGTTCCATTGATCTAACTTTGTTCACTTATAAATATGGGGATGACATTTTGCTTGTGCAAATTTATGTTGATGACATTATTTTCGGGTCTACAAACCCAAAACTTTCAAAATGGTTTGAAAAAGTAATGCACAGCAGATTTGAAATGTCTATGATGGGCGAACTAAAATTCTTTCTAGGAATTCAAGTTCATCAATCCCCAAGTGGTATCTTCATTAACCAAGCTAAGTATTGTCAAGAGATAATCACAAAGCATGGTATGACATCATGTGACCCCGTTGTGACATTTTTATCAACCACATCCCTAGATGTTGATTTGGAGGGATTACCCATAGATCAAACGAGATATCGTTCCATGATCGGGTCCCTCATGTACTTGACAGCAAGCAGACCTCATATACATCATGCTACATGCTATTGTGCACGATATCAAGCACGACCCACTGAAAAGCACCTCAAGGAGGTTAAATGGATCTTTCGTTACCTTAAGAATACCATTCACATGGGACTCTGGTATCCAAGGGAAACCGGTTTCTTTCTAACGGCCTATTCAGATTCTGATCATGTAGGGTGTCTTGATACACGTAAAAGTACTTCTGGCGGTGCACAATTTCTAGGACAAGATAAGCTTGTGGGATGGTCTTCCAAGAAGCAGGATTGCACGTCACTTTCATCAGCCAAAGCGGAGTATGTGTCTCTATCTGCGTGTTGTGCTCAAGTTCTTTGGATGAGAACACAACTCACGGATTATGGCTTCCACTTTGATAAAGTACCTATGTACTGTGACTCAAAGTCTGCCATAGCCATCACCTGCAATTCGGTCCAGCATTCCCGCATGAAGCACATTGATGTCAGATATCACTTCTTTAAGGAACAAGTTGAAAAGGGTATTATTGAATTATACTTTGTTGGAACTGATTACCAATTAGCTGACTTGTTTACAAAAGCTCTTGCGAAAGAGAGGTCTGCGTATCTAGTTAGGCAAATTGGTATGAGATGTTTGACTCCAGCAAAACTGGAGATTCTGGCAAAGAAGCATGCTTGATTCATCTATCAAACATAAACTTGTAAATACCTTTGAAAATGCAAAATACAAAAATATAAAACATATAACAACAAAACACAAAATTAAAAATCTTTCAAAATCCAAAAATATTCTTCTCGACATGTCTTTCAGTATCGATAATATGGATGTGCCTAGAAATGTCGCTCAATAACGACACGGGTGTGTACATAAAGCTCGAATGAAAGATGTAAATATTTTTCAAAACATGTCATTTCTTCTTTTAATAAAGGAAATTGTCTATTTTGGACAATATTTCCAAACAACGGGTAGAGCAATCTATCACGGGTTGAGATAGTCACAAAACATTCAACGTTTTGAGCTCAACACAATGGCTTGTAATCACTTTCAGATTGCAACCCGGATTCATATTCACGGGGAAGTGTACGATTTAGTGCCCTTACCCTCAGCAAAAGAAGAGAAATCTTCTTACACTTGAGTGGATACGTCAAGACATTCAAAGTCTATGAACTCAAGTTTATGCTTTAGAAAAACATCTTCGCCAAAAAGAAATAGGATTTTTCAAAAAGCGTTGAACACAGTTTTTTCAAGAATTTCTCAATGATTATTCAAAATCTTTCAAAAATTGTGTGTTCAACAACTCCCATCCTCAAAAAGCAAAATGTGGATCATATCCTCACAATGACAATTCAGTTGGATCAATTTTTGAGGGGGAGCATTTTAACTTCATGCAAAAGATTAACACATCTTTCTCCCGGAGATTTTCAAGACTATTTTTCAAAATATATTTTAATCAAATTTGGTATCTCTAATATCAAAAGATTTTATATATTAGAGATAGGGGAGAAAATGTGATTAAAATGTGATCTAAAGACTCAAGCACTCATGGTTACGATCAAATACCCACAACATCTTTAATTCACGATGTTATTGGTGTCAAAAGGGTGGTTAGGTTTAAGTCCTATGATCCAACCAGAACCGGAGGGATCTTTCCAGGGATAATCTAATAGATTATTAGAAGTCCTTAGGAAAGATGGAGTAGAATGTGAACGTAGCTGAATGCCGACTAAGTACTGATGCTAGAACCGGAACAATCACAACAAGGTGTTAGTAATGATGTCTTGGTAAGCATTGAAGGGGTTGAAGAATGAAAAAGAAATGTAAGGATAAAGGGTCTAAAGAAAGAAGCCCTCCATACAACTTAGGCAGAAACCGGGTCAACTCATCATGAAGACAAACTCATCATGGACCCAGTGATGTGAAGCACAACCCTTTCCTAGCTACTCAGGTTTCTCTCAAAAGAAGTTTGTTTTATTGTTAAGGAGATTAACACGACTTCTATTGACTTTCTCACTCCGAGATAGTTGATATTGAATAGGTGGCATCTGCTCCAGCCTCCGACCACTAAAAGTGTACAAATCGAGTCTAGAGCCAAGAGATCAATCAAATCTCGTTAGGACACACGTATGAAGATCAAGAGAGTCCTACGCTATATCCTTGCGATATTGCTAGAACACTCAGAGTGATACTACTTAGTATTCACAATGATGAGTGGAAATCCTTCCAGTGTTAACATCAAACAGCACTGCGGTAGGTCATATGCAAGATTCTTTATGAATTGAACATACGAAAAACTGAAAAGCAACAGTGGTTTGATTCTGAATTGATTCAAACTCGTTTCAGGTTTCTATGCAATATCTTTATGGTCTTGCCAGAACATTCAGAGTGATATTCATTAATATTCATAGTGACGAATGGAAATCCTTCTAGCGTCAACACCAAACAGCGCTACGGTAGGTAACTTGTGAGATTCTTATGAATCAAACTTGTGTCAACTAGAAAGCAACAATGGTAAGATTCTTAATGAATCAAACTTGTTCCAGGAATTTTAATTGACGACTTTAATCAAACGGATATTTATCCAATTGATTCACTCCTTATGTTCACAGTCTTGCTTTAATACAATCGAGTAAAGAGAACGGCTAGTACAGCCGCGAAACCCTATCAACGAGATTCTTAATAGAATCTACCTAATCACAGGTACGGTATTTAATATCGTATAACGGTCTTCACCGACCGGAGGTAAAACGCTACCGATTTAGGACGAATGTCAAAGCCATTCAGTCCGTGTCTATGTTTTGTCTCGAGAAAGTGGCGTCACGGTGTACTCAGCAAAGTCAAAGATTCAAAACCACATGTTCATGCCCAAAGACTTATTCAACAATTAATAGTGTGAGCATGTGGATAAAGACACAAGATCGCAAGATGGCAAATACAAGTCAAGAATGATTTGAAGATCTCAAGATAAAAGACTAAGTCGAAAGACAATGACAAAGGCTCAAAGATCACAACATGAAGGAACAAAACTACTGTTACACGTTCAAGACTCATTTATGACAAAATTCATAAATCTCCATTTGAATCCAAATATCAAAGAGGAATGACCTCACATTGGGGGAGATTGTTAGCCTTAAAATATTGAGTCAAACAAGAATGTTTGGTCATAGGTTTCTATTGTAATATTTTTTAGAATGTTGTAATAGATAGTTAAATAGTCGTGGTTCACGGGCTTGGATTTAAGCTACTTAAAGCCCAAAAGACAAGCCCGGTCAAAACAATATAGCCCATTATGGTTACATGTAAGTCCGACTATATAAAGACCTTCCTAGCATGTTAGGAAGGGTGGATGGTCATTAATACTCTCATTATTCTAATCTAATATTCACCAAGTTAATCATCTCTCTCTACTTTCTCTCACTACTTTCTCTCTCTAGAATTCATCTTCTTAATCTATTTTCCTTCTTAAATTCGTGTTATATCATCTAAATATATGGGACAACAAAGACCTTTCAAGGTGACGACCATAATTGATTAAGTAGCAAATTGTTTAGAGTTACCCCAACAGTTAAGCCAGGTACACTCTACCTTTCATATATCAAACCTTAAGATGTAACAAGCCACTTTGACAAGTAGGCCGTTATGTCATAATTATGGCGTGTCATCAAAGTATATCAAGGTATAATGTCATAAAACATAAATGACCCAAAAGCAGATCCGAAATCAAACATCAGCTCCCAAACATAAGCTCAACATGCATAAAGTAAATGAAGTAGAAAGGACAAAACAGGTTTTCAAACAAGCATAAGTATTTAGAGTGCAAAAAGGAAAAGAAGTCTAAGGTAGCTTCCATCCTATGTACGTACTCTCAAATGCTCAAGTCTGTCCTTGGGTACCTGCCGTTAGGGACATGCAAAGAAAACACGGCTGAGCAATACGGTCAGTGAACGAATATAATGACATAATAAGAATAACTGAAATATGACTTAAAGATATGAAATGTAGCGGAATATGTGTATGTCCTAGAATACCTGGAAGATAATTTATAAACAAAAGAAATATTTGAAAAGTCTTAAGTTTATGCATGCAATATAATTAAATGCCTACGAGCTCATATAAGTCATAACATATTATCAACATGCATGAATACATAGAGGGGTGACCTCGTCATGCAATTAAAGGGGTGACCTCTAAGAAATAATAGTCTGGGTGGAAGGATCAACTCCAATGCGATAGAGTGTAGAGCACACACTAAACCAATCACCCTGTACGTGTAAACCTAAAAATAGGATGCACCCATACACCACACATAATAATAATAATAATAATAATAATAATAATAATCGTTGACCTACGTTGCTTTCTGATTAGTTCTCTTTGGAGTTGGGGTTCGGTGTGCCGGGTTTTGGCTATTCGGTTTTGTTGTCTTCTGGGTTTATATTCTCCATTCTCTGGGTTCCATCATCATTCGTTCTTTTACTGTTTTGGAGTTAGATTTTGGGGTGCTGAGGTTTCGGTTGCTTTCTGTTTACGGCGTTGGATTATTGGTTGTTTTGGCCTGTTTGGTTGTGTTGGTAGTTTGTGGCAACGAGTCTATTTGCGGCGTTTGGTTTGGTTGTTTTGGATAGGTTGTTGGAGGCGGCTGGTGGTTGTTTTGGACAGGTTGTTTAGGCTGGTGGTGTTCGTTTTAGATTAGGATAGGGTGGTTGTTTTGTTTGGTTGGTTAGCGGTTGGCGTGTGGGAACTCGTTGTGTTCGTTTTAGATTAGGTTTGGTGGTGTCATGGCGGTTGTTCGGTTCCATTGCCCATTTGTTGGTCTTAACGGATGTCGAGATGGTAGTGGGAATGGGCTTACTAAGTCGTCTTTGATTATTCATCTTCGTGATAAACATTTTAGAGGTGATGCGCTAGCTTGTACCAAACATTCCATTCTATCCGATTTGGTTGTTTATGAGAGGGCCGAGTTAACCTTTAAGAGTATAGGGATTTGGTTATGTGGTGGTTGTTTCACCACGCACACGTTTCGGTCTAAGTGTCGGCATGGTAAGGGTTCGGATTTTGTACCACCTCCTGATTGTGGTGATGGTATTGTTCACTTTGTTCTTTATGACCTCCCTAAGCCTCCTGTTCCATCATGTACTTTGCATCTTGTTAGTGGTGGTGATGAAGCTCGTGACTCGCATTGTGGTTTTGATTTGGGGACTCTTGATAGCTTATTTTCAAAATGGTTGCGTACTGTTAAATCTATCCCTCCAAAGTGTCGTTTGGGTTTTTCTCGTGCTTTGAAAGGGCCATTGACAGGGTGGTTAACAAGCCTGATGACATATCTTCTTGGGTTCGTTTGCTTGTTTTTCCTCTTTGTCTGCTTAAAACCTTTCGTCCGAGAAGTAATCTGGAGTGTAGGTCCGTTATCAAGAGACAAAAGCAAGAGGAGTATATTATTAATGCTATTCGTTCTTGGGAGACGTTTGATGGTAGTTTACAGCTTCTTAGAGAGTGTATGGCTGAACCTTCCCCCACTTTGTCTGATGTTCTTTGTGAGGATAGTGGGTTGGTTGAGCAGAATTTTAAGCAGTGTAGACGGAAGATTTCTGATGGGCATTATTCTGCTGCTGTTAGAGTTCTTTCCTCATCTGGTGTGTCTCCTTATAATGATATTACTCTTGAAGACCTAAAAAATAAACACCCTTTTGTTCATGATCCTTCTTTGCTAGGTATTTCTCTTGACCATCATCTCCTTGTTGCTTCTCGATCTAGGGTTCTTGACATGATCAAGAGTTTTCCCCGAGGTAGGTCTTGTGGGCGGGATGGGTTGCGGGCCCAACACCTTTTAGATTGTTTGAGTGGTTCTGCGGTTGCTATTTCTGATGATTTAGTTTCTTCTATCACCCAAGTAGTGAACCTTTTTCTTGATGGGTGGTGTCCCAAGGTGTTGGGTGAGTTTATCGCCAGTGCTCCTCTCACTCTGTTGGTTAAGCCGGGTGGTGGGATTCGTCCCATTGCTGTTGGTACTGTTTGGAGACGGCTTGTCTCCAAGGTATGTGCTTATGAGGTTGGTCATTCTTTGGATGGGTACTTTGGTGATTTGCATTTTGGGGTGGGGGCGTCGGGAGGGAGTGAGGCTATTCTTCATGCTGTGAGTCGTTTACTTGAGAGATATGGTGATGATGTCGGTTTTTCGATGTTACTTGTGGATTTTAAAAATGCTTTCAATTTGGTTGATCGAGAGGTTATGTTGCGAGAGGTTCGTCTTCGTTGTCCCTCTATCTCGTCTTGGGTGGAGTTTTGTTATTCTAGTCCGGCAAGGTTGTATTACGGGGAACATGTATTAAGGTCATGTCAGGGGGTACATCATGGTGACCCTCTTGGTCCGTTACTCTTTGCTCTTGTACTTCAACCATTGATATGTAAGATTCGGGACTCCTTCTCTCTTTCTTTACATGCCTGGTATTTGGATGATGGTACTATTATTGGGGATACTTTGGTTGTGGGGAAAGTTTTGGAGTGCATCATGGAGGATGGCCCAGTGTATGGACTGCATCTGAATATTGATAAGACTGAAGTTTTTTGGCCGACCAAGGATCCTCGCAACAAGTTTATTGGTGTGTTCCCAGATAATATTGCTCGACCTACGCGCGGTGTTAAGTTACTTGGGGGGCCTGCGAGTGTAGATCTTGATTTTTGTAGTCAGCTTGTGTTGAAGCGTGCAGCTAAGACTATTGAGCTTATGGATGCTGTGGCCAAAACTAATGACCCTCAATGTGAGTTGCTGCTTCTTCGTTCATGTGCCGGTATTTCCAAGTTATATTTTGCTATGCGTACTTGTTCACCTTGTGCTTTCAAGTTTGCCTAAAGTTCTTTTGATTTGGCACTTTGTTCTTCTTTGGAGCGTATCGTTGTTGCTTCTGGACCGGGATTTGGTGATTGGCAGTGGAGACTTGCTATGTTGCCCTTTTACTTTGGAGGGATGGGTGTTTATTCTGCGTGTGATGTATTGCATTATGCTTTTCTTGCTTCTCGGTTACAGTCAGCTGATTTACAGTCTAAGTTACTTCAACACACTGATATTAGATCTTATGGACTCCAGTTTGATGATGCCTTACGTGTGTTTAACTCGGTTATGGAGATTGATTTTCTAAGTAATCCGAGTGAGGTCGCTGCCCCCAAACTCATGAAGAAAATGAAAGATATATTTTTTGCTCGGGTTATTAAGAATGCAGAATCCACTTTCGCTTTATTTGCTCGTCAGTTGGCTTTATGGGCATCTCAGAGGGAGGATCATACGTCTGACTGGCTTAGGATGGTTCCTATCCCCGGATTAGGTCAGACTACGAATGGGAGGTGTTATCGATGTGTTTTGTGTTATCGCTTAGTTATTCCCTTGCTCTCTGTTTCGAAGCCTTGTTCAGCTTGTTCGAGAGTATTTGATGGGGATATATTTGGGGATCACGCGGTATCGTGTGCTGGCATCGTTGGGATTAAGCATCGTCACAATTTGGTACGTGATACTCTTGCTGATATATGTTACCGTTCTGGGATATCTGTCGGAAAAAAGTTAATATTGGATTAGATGGAGGACCCGATAAGGCCTTACGTCCGGCAGATATTTTGTTTTATTCTTGGGAGGGGGTAAAGATGTGTGCGTTGATCTGACTGGTTCTTCTCCTTTGACTCGTACGGGGATGAATGACTTTGTTCCTGGCCGAGCTGTGATTGATGCTGCACAACGTAAACGATGCAAGTATTTGGCTAAGTGTGCAACTCTCGGATATGGGTTTCTTCCTTTCTCCTTTTCTTCTTTAGGGGAGTTACATGAAGATGCAGTTGCGTTGCTGAAGCGGATCCAGAGATTTTCTAAGGCTCAAGACATTGGAGCGCGCGCTGCTGTACATATTTTCCATAGAATAGGTTTTACCATTGCTAAATGGGTGGGAGCGCAGATAGTATCTCGACTCTCATCCAATTTGTTGTATCTCCCTTTTTGGTTCTAGTAATAATAATAATAAAAATAAATAAATAATAATAAAATAATAATAATAATAATAATAATAATAATAATAATAATAATAATAATAATAATAATAATAATAATAATAATAATAATAATAATAATAATAATAATAATAATAATAATAATAATAATAATAATAATAATGGCCAAACTGAACGTGGAGGGACGCCGCGAGAAATCACTCTCGTCGCGGAAGAGTCATGACACAGGTGCCTCATGCGTCATGGTTATGGTATCTCCATAACTAGGTGGTCATGTAATTCATGGTCATGCATATATATATATATATATATATATATATATATATATATATATATATATATATATATATATATAGCTCGGGTAATTTAAAATGATAACATGGCAACCAATGAAAATTTTTATGATATGAAAACTGGGGAAAACAAATGGCATAACAAACGGGGAATCCTAAGCATGCATAGAAAAGATGTCATTATTGAAGGACATAATATCCATACCTTATTTCCACTAAACGGCAAAAGATGAACATCGGAAAACTTACTACTTCGACTTCACGTACACTACATGATAAAGGACGTGTATGAGTTGCTTGTTCATGTATAAATTATTTGTTCATATTTTATCTTATATTTATTAATATTATACGTTCATGTGTTCTTGATTAATGCATTACATGTTTCTTGTGTAGTTATACTTGGTATTTTCATAATTAGTAACTTTCCAAAAATAGTAGGTGTCTATATATAGTAACTTTCCAAAAATAGCAGGTTTCCATATATAGTAACTTTCCAAAAAATAGTAAGTTTCCATAAATAGTAAGTTTCCAAAAATAGTAAGCTTCCATAAATAGTAAGTTTCTAAAAATAGTAAGTTTCCATAAATGGTAAGTTTCCATAAATAGTAATAAGCTCGTTTAATATACATAAGTAATAATATCTTGTTCATCTAATAGGCTAGTTTTATAAGTCATGATTTAATATGTATCTTAAATAAGCTAATTATCATAAGTCATGGTAAATTATAATTATCATATTAATAAGTCTATTTTTAATAATAAACTTTCATATACTAAAGTTCAAAATTAATTATTAATTAATAATATATCATGTTGTATACTTTGATTATTATTTAATAATACTTCATGAATTATAATTTATTAATTATTATAAGTCCATTTGAATAAACCGTATTATTAATAAGTAATTTAAATTAACCCGTGATTAATAATACAATTTATATAATAAGCAAACTTTAATAAGTCCGATTTTAAATAAGTTGAGACGAAACCAAACACCCACTTTGTGACCTAGGGTTTACTCGAGCCCCAAAATAGAGCCCACCGAGACCAAATGTCTCAGTTCCAGGAAACAAACACCGGCCGTAGCCTTTAAGGCTTGCGGCTGTCCCCTGTTGGTTACCACCGTGGCTAGTGGGTTGCCACTGCCAGGCCACGGCTTCCACTGTCCCAGCCGTAGCACCCCCGGCCTCAACATCCCCCCACCGAGACCCCTTGGTCTCGATGCCGCTGCCTGTACAAAGTTCCCACCGCACCCTTAGGGGTTGCAGCTGCTAAACAAACCACGCCACCGAGCCATTAAGGTGCGGAAGTTGTGGGCTAAATGACACCATCAAGAGCGCCTCAAAGGAGGTTCTCAGTTTCCGTCACCAACCAACATCCCGAAACCTGATTCATCCCTTGTTCAATTCATAATAACATGTTTCCCTTTCTTTTATTTATTAATTCATGATTCAAAGAATGAAAATAAAAGAGAAATATGATTGATGATTATCGAATGTATATATACCAAGGATTAACAAACACAAACAATACCCGAATTAATCAAAGATCAAAATTGTTTTCTTTCTCCTTTTTTTTCTTTTGATGCCGGCGACCAAAACACACAAACCTTAGGGTTTTCTTTATTTTTTGTAACTTGTGAAAATGAAAGTAAAACTCTATCTTAGTAACGTTTAACAATGGGTCGGGCCTTGGGCCCTTTTCCTTTCTTTGGAAACCGACTGCCAAACACCCCTTTATTATACATTTCGTGTTTTTATTAAATCCCCGTGCATCGTAAATTCGTAATTTAATTTTGTGTTACGTCTTGTCATGTATTATTTAATATACGTAATATTTGTCGTTAATCATTTAATATACGTAATACTTGTCGTGCATTAATTATATATAAAGTTTTAATTAATTGGTATTTTCATGTATTTTCATGTATTTTCATGCAGGTTTTACAACTCTTCCCCTCTAAAAAGAATAATTCGTCCTTGAATTAGAAACATAATATGGCTGAAAAGAACGTTATCGGATCATGGGAGGAAATGAGGATAAGAAGTCTGGATAGACCTCCGTTTCCCAAGTGGCTTCCCGCTCGGGATGGTTCCTCCAAAGGATCTTGACAAATAGAATAGTCTTTTTCCTCATGACTCGATCTTGACGATCTAGAAGGGCCTCAAGTTCCTCAACATAGGATAGATCCTCCCGAATCTGATTGAGTGGATACGTGACAACGTGCAAATGATGATAGTTGTAACCGCTGAGTAAGGATACGTGAAACACGTTGTGAACATGCGATAATTGATGAGGTAGCGCCAAATGATACGATACCTCACCGACACGATCGAGGATTTGAACGACCCGATGAAACAAGGACTAAGCTTGCCCTTAATACCAAAACGCTGGACTCCACGTGCTGGTGATACTTTCAAGAAAACGTGATCACCGGGCTGAAATTCTAATGATTTGCGGTGTTTGTCAACATAACTCTTCTAACGAGCATGAGCTTCCTTAAGCTTCTCCTTGGCAATGGCGACCTTCTCGTTGGTCACCTCGATCATCTCCGGACCCTCAATGATACGTTCACCAACCTGATCCCAGCAAATCGGAGCACGACACTTCCTGCCATACAACATCTCAAAGGGAGCACACTTGATGCTTGCATGCCAACTGTTGTTGTAAGCAAACTAAACCAAACATATGTAGTCATCCCAATTTCTTGTCCACTCTAACGCACAAGAGCGTAACATGTCTTCCAAAGTCTGAATCGTACGCTCGGACTGATCGTCGGTATGAGGATGTAAAGTTTTGCTAAGCTTGAGCCTGGGTCCCCAAGCTTTCTGCAAACCTCTCCAGAAACGAGATGTAAATCGTGGATCTCTATCTAATATGATGTCTGATGGAGTACCGTGTAATCGCACGATCTCCTGCTGGAATATTTTTACCGATTTGCTAACTGAGAAATCCTTGCGGATCGGAAGGAAATGTGCAGACTTGGTCAAACGATCGACAACGACCCATATAGCATCATGCTTCCTCTGAGTCTGAGGTAGTCCGATAACAAAATCCATGGAGATCTTGTCCAACTTCCATTCAGGAATTTCTAATGGTTGTAGTAAACTGCTAGCACGCTGATAATCTATCTAAACCTGCTGGCAGGTCAGGCATTTAGAAACGAAGTAGCCACATGTTGTTTCATACCGCTCCACCAAAAATGTTGTTTGAGATCATGATACATTTTGGTAGAACATGGATGAATACATAATGGAGAACTGTGAGCCTCAGTCAACAAGGCCTCTCTTTGGATCTTCCAGAACATATAACATAGTACCCTACCATACGATATCGTCATCATCAATACAGAATTCAGTCTGCTGATCAATGTTCTGAACAATCGCCCATATCTCGTCGTCATCCTTCTGAGCTGCCTTAATCCGAGAAATCAAATCTGGCTCAACTCTCAGACTAGCCTAGAAACCATTCTACCCACGTACAAAAATCTCAATCTCTAAATGCTCAAGAACACGAATAATTGCTTCCTCTACCTTAGCTTTACCCGGATGGTACTGAATGTTGTTGTCATAATCCTTCAGCAACTCCAACCACCGTCTCTGTCTCATGTTTAATTCTCGCTGAGGGAAGATATTTAAGGCCGTTATGGTCGGTGAAGATTTCACACGACTCGCCATAAAGATAATACCTCCAGATCTTGAGTGCGAATACAACTGACTCCAAATCATGAGTAGGGTAATTATTGATTACAGTTTGTCACCATTGCATCATCCTAAATACAATAGGATTATTCAGATAAACTAGCTACATAAACAAGTAAATTTAATATTATGTTACTTCACATGATAGTTACCTTAACCAACTCCGTCTTTGAGACTTAAATGCAATCACTACCATCTAGCATGGACATCTTTGATACATCACTAGTTGCAACCCTCTTGCTTTTACGTCTTTTTAAACTAGGTGTTGTACTAGGTAGGGAACACCAGGGTGTCGAAACTTTAGTTGACTTATACTTTGTCCTTTTTAGATGCAACGCGATATGCTCTACCAATATTGGAGAACTATCGTTAACAATGTTCGTGATTCCGTATCCAGGCACATCCTCTTGTAACAATGGAAAGTAGCCTAGTCAACAAGACTAGGAAATACTTAATAATTAGGGAGGTAACCCCCATACAAAGTTAATGGACGTGACAACTTAACCCAATACATTAATGAACCCAAGGTTTACCATTGAATGTTATTTTAATAGTGACAAAATTAAATGCATGACTTGACATTTAACTTCCCGTTTGGGGTTATTTAAACAAGTACATGCATCCTCAAATTTGCATCTTCATCTACTAACACCCTATCACATTCAATACCATCATATTAATGGCTCAAGTTACCACTTCTGCCAATTTGGCTGCCATGTTTCAGTAAGAAGCTAATGAAGAAGAGATTTGGGGTTCTTTCTGTCAGATGAATAGCTTACACAACTAAGCGAAAGAATGAGGCACATATATTTTATCATTGGCTACATTTAACAGTTAGGGACTCATCATAAGGTGTTACTGGTTGTCGGCTATTTAAGAGAAATTTAAAGTACATATGAACAAGCTGAACTAGTTTAGGAGCATGGTCATGAACTCTAACATCAGGCTTGCATGTAAAAGATGGTACATCAGCATGATGGTCAACCATTAGCAAGCCTAACTTTTATGTTACAAGAAATAGTTTTTATGCTTTAAATGTTATGTTTTTTTATGTAAGGTGTACTAGAATTTGTTAGGAACTATAACCAAAAGTAACCTATCAAGTGTAGGTTGTTATAACCTACACCTTTATGTATGTTTTAGAACTCTAAATCTTCAATGAGTGTTTTACAAAAAAAAACTTATGTGTGGTTTCCATTAAATTCTCCATTGATTTTGCGTCTCTAATACTCTTGCCATGCAGGTTGTCGTACAAAACACCAGAATCCTCCTGCAAATATTTATCTATTAAATCTACGATAAAATTATAAAGGAGGAATATACAATTGATATCAAATGCCATATTGGTGGTTGTTCTCCAAAGAAGTCATGCTCCAAATTTGTGTATGTTACATCATCCTCCAAAATCATGTCTTCTTCAAAACTGTTATTGTAAATCCCGCATTAAAATACCATGAACAGTACACGTGAATAGTAAATACACGAAAATACGTATAAATTAAAACTTTCCATTTATAATATATTACACGTGTCATGACATTAAATAACATGTATTTACGTATATTATAAATGTGTTACAATCATGATTTTTAATTCACGATAATAAACCCGAACATAGACGTATATTTACTAACTTAAAAAAAGCTACAGTTTTGCTTGGTGGGCTCCATGTGTCCGCGACACAAAGACAAGAGAAAGGAAGAATGGGCCTTTTGGACCATGACCCAATACACGCCTACAACAAATAAAACTACAGAGGATTTACCATAATTGTCATTTATCAAAACAAAGAAAACCCTAGGTTATCCTCTCTCTCTTGCCGCCGGCCTACACAAGAAACATAAGGAGTTTGGGTTGTTTTGATCTTTGATTTTCGTGTGTACGTGTTCGTGTTTTTTAGTCTTAATCATCTACGCATTCGGTAACATCACGAATCTTTTCTTTTTATTCCTTTTATGAATTAATGTGTTTTATATTAAAAACAAACATATAAAACATGTTAGGTTAAACAATAAACATGATTAAGGGTTTTTTTGGTTGGTTTATGGCTCGGCCGACGCACAACCGAGAGCTCAAGGGCTCTCGGCTTGGCCTTTGCACCACCACCGAGACCCAAGGTCTCGGCCTTGGTTGGTTTTGGGTCGATCGCACACAAGGGGAAACCCCGACCTCGCGTTGGGGTGTGTTTGGTTTGATGATCGTGTCAACCGAGACCAACAAGTTCTCGGTGGGACTAGTAACAAGAACAGTGGGAACCCTGGCTCAAGCCGGGGTGTACTTTGGATCGGCAGTGGGTAGCCGACAGCGAAACAGGGGGAACCACCCACCGGTTATAGCCGGTGGGTATTTTTTTAGACGGTGGAAACCGGCTAGCCGGTTAGCCACTGTCCGTGGGTTAGCCGCCGGCTGACAACCACTAGTCGCCGGCTATGTGAAGTCGGCTAGGCATTTTCGGGCTCGAGATAATTTTAAACACGGGTTCGGGCTCGGGATTTTAAAAGCAGTTTATTATTTTAATTAAATTATTTTAATGACCATGTAATTTAATTAAAAACATGACTTAGGTTATAAATATTAAAATTAATGTTTTATGATTTAATCTAAGTAATTTAACTAGCTTAATTTAATTAAACATGTATTTTAATTAAATTCTTATAATCTATAGTTTATTAAATTAACCGAGTTATTTATTTAATAAGTTATAATCGTTGAACCATGACTTGTATTTTTACTAATAAACTTTACCTTATACTTTTAATCCAGCTTGTTAGTGCAAACATTACGATGTTTTATCGATATAATCTCTTTGTGTTTTGTTGATGACAAACGTATAATTCGCAATACATTATATAAAATGTTATGGTACTCGTAATCACTCAAGAATACATTTGTATACTTGTCTCGACATCTCCAAGATCGCATTCAGCATGAATCACTCAAGGTATGAATAAACATGTCATTAACCTAACTAAGTGATCAAGGATTAATATTTTCTTAAAACTCACATTTAATCAAATGTGACAAAAGATTTTAATAAACTTTAGTTTTAAGAAAATGTTTTAATAAAAAGAAAATGGAAATTTGAATCTAGAATATTCCAAAGAATATTCCCTAAGGCATATTCTAAAGAATATTCTTTAATTTGAATTTGGTATATTCCATATGCCAAAGGAATATCCTTTGAGGGTATAAACTACCCCAGATGGCATATCCCCACTAAAGGACAAAAATGCACGGACTCCAAGCCAGAGGTTCCTTAAAGGAACCCGCGGTTCCTTATGGATAAGGAACCGCGGGGGTACTTAAGGAACCGCCGGTCTTTATATCCGTTGCATTGTTGTCCTATAAATAGTGGATCATTTCCAGCTTTTCTTTCAACCCTTTTTGCGTAGTTTCTTTAAAAACATCTTTAAACTCCTTGATTAGTTAGTTAAGATTAATCTTGTTTAAGTTGTGATTCTCTCCTTCAATCCTCTCATCCTCTCAAGTGCAAAGAGAAGAACACTTTCATTACCATGTAGTGTTGGATTCACAACATGATTAAGATCTCTCCTTCTAGATCAAGTCATTGTTTTCCTACTATGTATATGTAGAAGATCCAAGTGTTGGGTTCACTTGGATGTGTTTGTAAGGGTAGAATATCCAAGTGATGGGTATCCTTGGATTAGGTGTTAGTTGTGTAGATCCAAGTTTGTTAATACGTGGATATAGTGTTAGAGTCATAGATCTAAGTGGTGAGTACTTAAGTCTATATGGTTTATGTGTTTATGCTATAAAACACAAGGTTTGTTATGTTGGGCCATAAAACATAACTAGGGTGAAGAGTTGTGTAGGTGTGTAGTTGTGAAGAGTGGTGTAGTTGTGAAGAGTGGTGTAGTTGTGTAGTTGTGAAGAGTGGTGTAGTTGTGAAGAGTTGTGTAGATGGGTGTAGATTGGTCCTACCTAACATTAGGACTCGACATCTAGCCTTGTGTCGGAAAATGGTGAAGTGAGCGACGTTGTGTAGATTGGTCCTACCTAAGATTAGGACTCGACTTTTAGCTTAGATTCGGGAATTGGATAAGCGACGTTGTGTATGGTTTCTGTTGGAAATACGTTTTACGTATTAAGAAGGATCGGTCACTCCAACAATAGTCCATGTAATAGCTCGTAGTTTAGTTACTTATCTTTATTTAACAAACAAACCAACGCCTAGCCTACAACATGTGTAGGCCGGCCCAAATGTAAGCCCAAGGCCATGACAAGGGCTTGGGTATATAAACCCTCTCCTTAGATAGAGAGGGTGTGTGGTTATTCATTTTACACATAGTTGAAAAGTGTTTTTCTTTCACTTTATCTCTCTAAGTGTGTGTGTTCTCACCATCTCTCTATCTATTTCTCTCTCTAAAACATAAGGAAGATTTACATATCCTACAAATGGTATCAGAGCCATGGGATGATTGTATTGTTTATGTGTTTGTGTTCTTGATCCTTGTAGCCTTTTGATCCATTTAAACACACGTCCAAAGTTTTTTTTTTGTGTTTTTTATGGTTTTTTCTTGATACAAATCTTCTACATAGTTGTGGTAGGGATTTGGTATAGTTACTTTGGCTAAAAACACAAAATTTTTTGGTGTTTTGATCATTTTTTGGCTTAAAATCACGAATTGGTTGAGTTTTGTCCAAGAAAAGTGAGATTTATTCCGATCAGGTCATCGGAAAAGGGTTTATAGGACATTCCGATCAGTGTAATCGGAATAGGGTTTAGGGATTCCGATTTTGGTACATTCCGATTAGGTATTCCGATTAGGTATTCCGATTAGGCATTCCGATTTGGCACATTCCGAAAAGGAACATTCCGATTTGGCACATTCCGAAAAGGGACATTCCGATTTGGTTTATTCCGATTAGGGACATTTCGATAGGGTTTATTCCGATTAGGGACATTCCGATCAAGATTATTCCGATAGGCTTTCCGACTGATATTCCGATCACTATTCCGATCAACATTCCGATAATCAAAAAATATTCCATAAAAAATTTCGAGGACATATTTTAGGGGATTTTAACATTGTTTCTCGACTTCAACTCACAACAACAAACACATTTACTTTCTTTCATTGATCGATCAACGTTTGAAAATCTTAACTTATTGAAATGGAGTACACATCTCTTACGGATAAGTCCATCCTCTTGGGTACGGATAATCGTCCACCAATGTTGGTGAAGACTATGTATGAGGAATGGGCTTCCCGAATGAAACTTTATATGTTGAACAAGGAGAATGGACATCTCATTTGGGCATCGGTGCTCAATGGACCATTAGATTATGGTACAGTGACGGAAGGTACGACTACTCGTCCTCGCACAACGGGTGAGTTGACTAGAGATATAAAGATTCAAGACAAATGTGATAAGTATGCTACAAACATCATTCTCCAAGCCCTTCCTCCAGATGTCTACAAACTCGTCAGCAAACATAAAGTTGCCAAAGAGTTATGGGATAGAATTCAGGTTCTAATGCAAGGCACCTCGTTAACTAAACAAGAACGAGAGTGTAAGCTTTATGATACTTTTGATAAGTTTGCCTATGTGCCAGGGGAGACTCTCAATGATTACTATCTGAGATTTACCCTATTGTTGAATGAGCTTAATATCTATGGCATGGCAATTCCTACCTTTCAATTGAACACCAAGTATTTGAACACTCTTCCTCCAGAATGGAAAAAATTCGTGACGGATGTTAAATTGGCTAAGGACTTGCATAACCCCAATGTAGATCAACTTCAAGATTTTCTTCAACAACATGAATGCCATGTGATTGAGGCTCGGTTGTCTACACCTCAAGTTCATGATCCACTTGCCATGTATGCTTCTCAACAAAACATGGCTTATACTTATCAACAACCATCATACTTGCAGCAGCCACCACCACACACCTATCAGCAACCACATCAACCATCTTATCAACCACCAATGATGCCACAACAAGCATTTCAACAAAGTGTTCATCAACAATCTTTTCCACAGCAACCACCATATCAGACATCACCATCACAAGCGAACACTTCTCCAATGGGCTATACTCCTCAGCAAGGATATTTTCCAATCGAAGCACAACCAGCACAAGCTTTCTACTCTAATGAACTTCCACCAATCCAAGCACCGGTCTTTACTCCAAATGATACGCCAGCTGATGTTCTAAACCATCTCACAACCTACTTGTCAAAACTTGTTGCAACTAGAGGATTTCCACCAACAAACAATCAGCTCCGCGCCTCATATGGACCTCCTACAAGGACTGGGAACAATCAAGCTGTGAATTCGCAAGCTAGTGGAAATGGGAGTCCTATTGGTCCTAAAAAGGTTGTGACTTGCTACAATTGCCGAGGACAAGGTCATATGGCTAGGGAATGCACTCAGCCGAAAAGGAGGAGGGATGATGCATGGTTTCGTGAGAAGATGTATTTGGTTGATGCTCAGTCTAAGGGGAAGATTTTGGATTCAGAGGAGTTAGCATTTCTTGCAGACCCAGGGGCAGCAGATACTGAAGGCATTGTAGTCGTTTCTACTTCTAATGCAGCTTATCAAGCAGATGATCTTGACGCATATGATTCAGATTGTGATGACATTCACTCTGCCCAAGCTGCTCTCGTTGCTAATATCTCTCACTACGGTTTCGATGTCGTCAGTGAGGTACCAACCACATCTAATAATATTGATGATAACCAACATCAAGTTGGGCATGAAAATGAAAACCTCGAACAGCATTCGGGGACTAGTAACTCAAATGATGTGATACCCAATCCTACACATTTGAGTGAACCTCAACCAAATGCTACGACGGGTATGGAATCTTATGCTCAACATGATTTGGTCATGGTACCTAAACATATTATTGATCAAATGCATATGGCTCTCAGATAATCCGTAGATACGAATTCCACCCTAACTGCTGAGCTTGTGTTGCATAAAGAAAAGGTCAAAACTTTTGAAATGGTCCCTCAAGCAGAGAAAATAACATGTTTAGAATTTGACCAATTTCGTTTTGAAAAGATTGAAAACTTGAAAGAAATAGAATCATTAAAAGCTAATCTTTCCAATGAATTAAAAGCAAAAGAGTCGGTTGTCAATGATTTTCAGAAACTTAAAATGGATTTCGAAACTCTCGAGTCTAAAAAGGTTGAATCAGAAATTAATGCTACCAAACTTCTTAAATTCAAGGAACAACAGCTTTTAAACCAATACGCTTCCACATAAAAGGTTCATCTTTTAACTAAATCATTTAAAGAACTCGAACTTAAACGTCTTTAAGATTTACCACCTAATTCCGGTTATGCAAAACAAGCTCAGGAATATGTTCCGTGTCTTTATGATATGACCCTAATTGGCAAATCAAAAGAAGCACCTTTTGTTCGTAGTACTGAGGAGACACAGTCACTTGCGGAAGAAACTCATTCTATAATGCTTTCAAAATTTGATACGATTGATTATGATCAGTATAACAAATATCAATTGTCTAAAAATACCCGCATTCGCTTACAAAAGGAATTAGCTGAATTGACAGTTCTTGTGCCCCTGAGTTTGTCAAATGAAAACCCTCTTAGTACGTCTCCTACACTTGTCAAAACAGATTTAACGAAGTTAATTCCACCGGTAAGTAAGGCGTCCGTTAACTTAAATGCGGTACACCAACACTTAGCCGATTTTGACAAGGTCATTTTGGAACGTACGACGGCTTCGGCCATAACGGAAGGTGAATGGAACTTTGAGCACACTAGAGATGCGTTTCGAGACGAAATTGTTCCGTTTGTAAAGAATGTTAAGGCTTGTCTTAGTAATCTTGATCAAGGTTTGCTTTTGGAAATAGAAGAAGTTAGACGTGTTTTCAATGAAATGGATGATGCTTGTGAAAACAGTTTACTCGAAATAGAACGGGTTTCACGCCAAAATGATCAGCTCCTGAAGCAAGTGATGTCTCATGATATAGTTTCTGTTTGTGTGAATAAAAGTGTTGATAATGATTCTATTGTGCATAATGTTGAATCTATGGATAATGTGGTAGATAGTACTTGTCATGAATCTGACGCTGAATTTTTAAAGCTTCAAGATTCATATTCTTCGCTTTCAAAACATTTTGATAAGATTCGAACACATTGTATTTCGCTTGAATGCAAGCAACAATTTATTCAAGAAATCTTTGAAACGTCATTCGAAGGTGTTAATATCGATGATGCAAACTTTGAAAAGAATTTTCGATTGAATTTACAATCCAAACAGCGTCAGCCAAGTGACAATGTTGCTCAATCATTGCCGATAGACATAGAGAAATCTAAGGAGCTTAAATGTGTGAACGTACTTGAGGCCGCTGAGAATTTAAAACTTGATCTAGATAATCGAGTTTCCAAGATTTTGTCCAAAGCTGATAACTTAAAACAGAAAAATACACGACTCTTCGATTCAGTAAAGCCCGCATGTGCTAATACCACTGCACAGAATCAATCTTTGATTGAACAAATGAATCGACAGTCGGTGGAAATATCTGATTTGAGGGAACAAATTTGTGATAAAAATCTGGCCTTGGCTGAGTTAAAGAAACACTTCGTACTCTAAAAGGTAAGAATGTTGTGGATAATGCAACCACTATCTCAGCATCGTCCTCTAGTGCAATCAAAAGAACCCTTATAGCCGTCACACCACTTAACAAGGGCCCTAGGACTAAACCATCTCAAAGTTTGGTCACTAAAGATAAGGTGGAATCAAAACCAGCTTCTAATATTCTCATGTTGCCTTCTACAGGAGTAAGCATCACTACTAAGACTCAAAGATCTAAGCTTAAAAGAAACAAGAAGAATGATAGGATCTTGCCCCCATCTAGTAGTCAAGTGAAGAAGAAAGTAGAAGCCCATCCTAGGAATGTTATTTCTGTTTTGAATAAAAAGAATCATGTAGCTATACCTAAAGGCTCTGTGGTTGTGCAACGTTCTAAGCCTAGTGTGAATTCTAATTTGAAATGTTGGAATTGAAATGAATGTATGTTTTCTAGTCGTCATGATTCTTGCCTTATTAACCATGTGAATGAGATGTATGCCCGGAAAAATGGATTAGAATGGAAACCGACTGGGAAAGTGTTAACCCAAGTTGGTTGGATGTGGCGCCCCACTGGTAGAACTTTCACTATAGTAGGAAATATGTGCCCTTTGACTAGGATCACTCCCACTAAAGCGAAGAAAGCGTGCCCTTTAACTAGGAGTACAAAGGCTACCAAAACACAAACGTGTCCTTTAACTAGGAACACCGACACTACTGTAGGAACCAAGTGCCCTTTAAATAGGTCTAATCCCACTGTAGTGCCCGCGAATAATCCAAAACCTAAGAATGTTGGAACAGTAAAACCAGTTAGTGCTAAATCTCACATTAGAAAACGCAGGAAATCTAAGGGTCAAAAACCTGTTAGCAATTCTGATAATCTTATATCTGTATCTGCTAACACTCAGGAACCAATAGTTTCCAATGCATTGTCTACTGTTGTTGTTGAAAACAGGTGGTCCAAATTGTTCTCTGGTATTTGGACTCTGGTTGCTCCAAGCATATGACCGGAGATCGCTCTCAGCTCAGAAATTTCGTCAGCAAGTTTCTTGGTACGGTTAGATTTGGAAATGATCATATTGCAAAGATAATGGGTTATGGTGAATATCATATTGGGAATGTTATAATTTCAAGTGTGTATTATGTGGAAGGTCTCGGTCACAACTTATATTCTGTGGGACAATTTTGTGATGCAAACCTAGAAGTTGCTTTTCGAGAGCATACCTGCTTCATTCATAATTTGGAAGGGGTTGATTTATTGAAAGGTACTCGAGGGAATAATTTTTATACATTGTCTCTACAAGACATGATGGCCGCTTCTCCCGTATGTCTTCTCTCCAAAGCATCGAAGACTAAGTCATGGTTATGGCATCGACGGTTATCTCATCTTAACTTTGACGCTATTAATCATTTGGCGAAAAACAAACCTGTTCGTGGTCTTCCTAAACTTTCATTTCACAAGGATCATTTTTGTTCCGCGTGTACAATGGGGAAAAGCACTAAGAAATCATACAAACCCAAGACGGAAGATACCAACCAAGAGAAACTTTATCTGTTGCATATGGATCTTTGTAGGCCAATGCGTGTTGAAAGTCTTAGTGGCAAAAAGTACATCCTCGTCATTGTCGATGATTACTCTCGGTTTACATGGGTGAAATTTCTTAAAGCAAAAAATGAGGCACCTAAATTCATCATCGGATTTCTCAAGATGATTCAAGTGCGTCTCAACACTACTGTCTGACGCATTCGTACAGATAATGGAACCGAATTTGTGAATCAAATCTTGCGTGATTATTATGAAGAAGTTGGCATATCTCATGAAACATCAGTTGCACGCACTCCACAACAAAACGATGTCGTTGAAAGGCGAAATCGCACACTTATGGAAGTTGCTCGAACGATGTTAATTTATGCAAAGGCTCCATTGTTTTTATGGGCAGAAGCAGTATCTACAGCAGTGTACACCTAAAACCGGTCACTAATTCGTAAACGCGATGGTAAAACACCTTATGAGCTTCTCCATGGAAAAGTACCAGATTTATCATATCTTCATGTATTTGGTTCTCTATGCTATCCAAATAATGATGGTGACAATTTGGGAAAACTTCAACCAAAGGCTGATATTGGTATTTTCATTGGTTACGCACCCGCAAAGAAGGCATACCGAATCTACAACCGTAATTCTCGCAAGATCCTTGAAACTATGAATGTTGATTTTGATGAGCTGACAGCAATGGCTTCTGAGCAAAGCAGCTCTGAACCCGCACATCATGAAATGGGACCCAGTAACATCAATTCTGGTCTTGTCCCAAATAACCCTACTTCATCATCATTTAAACCACCTTCTAGGACTGAATGGGATACGTTGTTTCAACCGTTCTTTGATGAATTCTTTACTCCTCCAAGTATCGTTGCTCCAGAACCTGAAGTAATAGCTCCGGTAACCGAAGTTGTCGCTCCAACAACCGTTGCACAATCAGATACATATGCACCTACAATTGGTCAAGATATACCATCAACAAGAAATTCTCATCCAACACCCGAATCAACTACCCATGTCATGCCAATTGATGATGAAGAGGATGATGATGATCACGATTTGGAATTCGCTCAAATGCGTGAACTTCCATTCTTTGGTGTACCTATTCCTGACCCTAATCGAGCCGGGTCGTCCACCTCAGAGGAAGCTCCTTCTACAGTTTACTCCAATCCACGGATTTGTGAACATGTCAGCAAGTGGACAAAGGATCATCCTATAGATTCTATTATTGGTGACCCTAATCGTCCGGTATCCACACGAAGTCAGCAACAAGAAAATGCAATGTTTTGTCATTTTGATGCTTTTCTCACTGAAGTTGAACCTAAGACATGGCAACAAGCTTTTACGCAATCTTGTTGGATAGAAGCTATGCAAGAAGAACTTAACGAATTCATACGTCTTGATGTTTGGGAACTTGTCCCATGCCCGGATCAAGTGCAGTTACTCACTTTGAAATGGGTTTACAAGGTGAAACTCGACGAGTTAGGCGGAATATTGAAGAACAAATCTAGACTAGTAGCTCGTGGATACAAGCAAATATTGGGCATCGACTTTATGGAATCCTTTTCGCCTGTTGCCCGTTTGGAAGCTATTAGACTATTCCTCGCTTATGCTGCCCATATGAATATGATCGTCTATCAGATGGATGTGAAGACGACATTTCTTAATGGTGAAATCAAGGAAGAGGTCTATGTTCAACAGCCGGATGGTTTTGTGAATCCTAATTATCCTAATCATGTGTACAAGCTTAAGAAGGCTCTCTATGGGTTGAAGCAAGCTCCACGCGCATGGTATGATCTACTATCACAATTCCTCATTACGCAAGGCTTCGCTAAAGGAAAGGTGGATCCCATGATGTTCATTCAAAAACGAGGTAAAGATATGATTATGGTACAAATATATGTTGATGATATTATATTTGCAGCCTCGACCCAAACCTTATTCGACGAGTTTGGGACACTCATGTCTTCCAAGTTTAAGATGTCAATGATGGGCAAGGTATCATTCTTCTTAGGTCTTCAGATATCTTAGAGTCCCAGAGGCATCTTTATCAATCAATCCAAGTATGCCCTTGAATCGCTAAAGAAATATAAGATGGAATCTTGCGACCCTGTGGATACTCCAATGGTGGAAAAATCTAAGCTTGATACAGATCCACATGGAGTTGCCGTTGATCCGACACTTTACCGTGGAATGATCGGTACCCTTCTATATATCACAGCCAATCGACCTGATCTTCAATTTGCTATATGTATGTGTGCTAGGTATCAAACTAGGCCTACTGAGTTACACTTAGCTACTGTTAAAAGGATCTTTCGATATCTTAAAGGAACCATTAATCGGGGACTTTGGTATTCGAAGGACTCTTCTATTGCACTAATGGCATATGCAGATGCGGATCACGCGGGTTGTCAAGATACAAGGCGTAGCACGAGTGGAACTTGGCAACTACTAGGAGATCGACTAATCAGTTGGGCATCGAAAAGGCAGAAAAGCGTTGCAATTTCAAGTACGGAAGAAGAATACATAGCTATGTCCGGTTGCTGTGCTCAAATTCTTTGGATGAGATCGCAATTAACTGACTATGGTCTAGGTTTCAACAAAATTCCGATGTACTGTGACAATAAGAGTGCAATTGCCGTATGCTGCAACAACGTTCAATTCTCCCGGTCGAAGCATATTGACATTCGCTACCACTTCATCAAGTAGCAAGTGGAAAATGGAGTAATCGAGCTTTACTTTGTCCGATCTGAGTATCAGTTGGCGGATATTTTGACGAAAGCTTTAGATCGCGCTCGAATTGATTTTTTGGCCGACAAGCTAGGAATGAGAACCTTCTCGCCTGAGACTCTTAAGGAACTAGCATATGAAGCGAAAGAATAGTGGTGGTAAAACTATTCTCCGTATCCTTGGTGATCATCTGTATATATTGTTTATATTTTTATCCACAAAAGCAAAATACAAAAATATAAAACCATATAAAAACCATAAAAATTGAAAAATTCATAAAAATCCAAAAATATTTTTACTTTATTTTTCAAAGGCATGTCTTTTGGTACGATAATATTTACGGCCTTATAAATGTTGATTAATATCGACACGGCGCCATAAATAGAGTTCGTACAAAAGTTGTAAATATTTCATAAAACATGCCCTTATGGCTTGTAGTTATTTCTGACTGCAACCCGATTTTCATATTAAAGTCAAGTATTTCTTATGAAAGCTTTGGCTCACAACGGGAATTAATTTTCTCGGGCAAGGTTTACTTTAAAACCTTGTAAGGGATCAAGTTTACTTTATAACTTGGTCTAACACAAATCTATGTACGCCTCAGTGCATTTATTTGTTAAAACAAGAGAAGTCTTGTTTTTATGAAGCTATCATCTCTACAACCATAGCAATCTACAATTAGTATCTACATACTCGATGATGCGACTACTCAACCGACGACTACAGCTCTTTCAATAGAACACGGGTCAACAATTGAGGGGGAGCAATTGTCAAGCATTCAGAATCTTCGATGCCGAACGTGCCAAGTTCACAAGTTGGTGTCAAGACAACAATACCAATCGTACATGTGGTGTCAAGAGATGACTTCAGACGTGACGAGGCGACCAACATATGCTGCCAAGAACCATTTGATCTTATCATATGAGGTTCTCATCTATCAGGTCCAACCTTGTCAATTCTTTTCTAATATGATGAATATGTGATCATTTTACAAATCGGTATCATATCTCATACGTTTGATATCATGAAGATAAAATGGACTTGCATTTTTCTTCCCAAAACCTTTGTTAAAACTTCATTAAAACAATTGATATTAAAAACATCGATTGGGTTAATATTCTTAATATGGGGGAGAAAATGTGTTAATATGGGATATTATCACAAATGGTTTGACTTAATGCGCTGGTTCATCCCGACATATGCAAAATATTTTCGAATATCGTGGGATATGTTAAGGGGGAGCAAAATGGATTTGCATATCAAAAATGGATTTCATGGTGATTTATACTTACCCAAAACCTATTTATTTCACGACGATGAAGATTGTGGTGACATAAGGATTGTAGGATAGGTCAAGTCCTATGATTCTTCCAGAACCGGAGGAATCTTCCCAAGGACATTCCATAGCTAGAAATAGTAGTCCTTAGGATAGATGGAGAAAGATTGTGAATGTAGCTGAATGCCGACCAAGTACTTAAGTTAGCAATGGAACAATCACAACAAGGTGCTAGTTATGACGTATTGGTAAGCATTGAAGGGGTTGAAGAATGAAAAAGAATTGTAAAGATAAAGGGTGTAAAGAAAGAAGCCCTCCTTACAACTTTAGGCAGAAACCAGGTCAACACATATGCTATTGAGATCATTTTAATGATTCTCGATATTGAAGACAGACATCATGGACCCAGTGATGCAATGCACAACCCATCCCAGCTAACTCAGATATCGCTCAAAAGGTATTTGTTTTAATCACACGGAGACAACGCATTATCTATTGATTTATTCACTCCGAATAAATTGGTATTGAAAATGTGGCACTCCTCTCCAGCCTCTGATCACTAAATCCAAAATGCACGATCGAGTCTAGAGCTATTTGAGATCATCAAATATCTCATTAGGACACACTTTCATATTTCCTTGCTTCTTCACACACTGTGAAAAGTAAGAACGATTTTAAGAGTCCTACGCAAAATCTTCATGATCTTGCCTGAACATCCGAGTAATACGAAAGTATTTACAATGAAGATGGAAATCCTTCTTGAGCGAATATTAAAAAGCTCATGATAGGTGACTTGTGCGATTCTAATCAAGCTTTTGATAACTGGAAAGCAACAGTGGTTTAATTCTTAACTGAATTTAAACACGTTCCAGGCCTCTACGCAAAATCTCAGTGATCTTGCCAGAACACTCAGAGTGATACCTTAGTGTTCACAGTGATGAGTGAAAATCCTTCTAGTGTTAACATCAAACAACACTAGGTAGGTAACTTGCAAGATTCAATATGAATCAAGCTCGTGACAACTGGAAAGCAACGATGGTGCGATTCTTTAATGAATCAAACTTGTTCCAGGAATCAGAATTGACGGCTTCAATCATGCGGATAATTTAATCCAAATGATTCACGCTTTACGTTCGCAGTCAGCTTTGGCAGGTCGAGTAAAGAGAACGGGTTTACCCGCGAAATCTTGTCAAGGAGATTTTTAATTAAATCTACCTGCCACAAGTACGATATTTTATATCGTCCAACGGTCTTCACCGGCCGGAGGTAAAATGCTACCGAATTATAAGGAAATGTTCAAAGCCATTTCGTTCGTGTCTACTTATGTTGCGGCATTTAAAGACGATGGCGTTGTGGAATCCGAGAAGAAGTCGTCCCCGCATGCTTATACTTTGTACACTCAATACCTCATCTAATTCAAGAAAGCCTAAAAGTTAAGTCTTCCGCTGTATCAAACTCTGAAGCTTTCAAGAATTACAAAAGGTATAAGTATGTGGGACATGGTTTCACGAAGAGGCAGAGATCACAAGTGATGGGTGCACGAGATCAAGGCAAGAGATTAATGCTCAAGATTGTTATCAATGATCACATCAGCATGTTCACCTGAAAAGATAAAGAAAAGAAAGAAGAAGACTACGAGCTCAAGACAAGCATAGTATGCTAGGTTTATTTTATTATTGTAACTTGGGTAACGCCCTTGTTTGGAGTGACCTCCCTTAGGGGGAGATTGTTGAAAATACGTTTTACGTATTAAGAAGGATCGGTCACTCCAACAATAGTCCATGTAATAGCTCGTAGTTTAGTTACTTATCTTTATTTAACAAACAAACCAAAGCCTAGCCTACAACATGTGTAGGCCGGCCCAAATGTAAGCCCAAGCCCATGACAAGGGCTTTGGTATATAAACCCTCTCCTTAGATGGAGAGGGTGTGTGGTTATTCATTTTACACATTGTTGAAAAGTGTTTTTCTTTCACTTTCTCTCTCTGAGTGTGTGTGTTCTCACCATCTCTCTATCTCTTTCTCTCTCTAAAACATAAGCAAGATTTACATATCCTACAGTTTCTCCACCTTAAGGAGTTTGTTGATAATAAGTGTGAAAACACTTATCCTTTTACCACTTATAACAAGGATAAATCAAGCGAAAACGTGTATTTTACGTCGTAAAAGTCGGAATTATGCGTGGTTTGTGTTTTTGTTGTGTTTTAGGACCAAAAGATGAAAAAGGAAGAAAACACGGGCTTACACGGGCTTTTATCGAAGAAAAAGACAAAAGACGAAGTCAAAAGATCAAGAGTGCAAAAAGAACGGAAGTCTAAGGCCTATTCTGAAGATTTATCGAAGAAAAAGTCTAAAGACGGAAGTTTGAAGAAGTCGAAGAACCAAGTCTACTAAAAGAAGAAAATTAGAAGACGAGTTCATTTAATCATTCGACAAATCCCGAGCCAAAGTCGAGAACATCAAACTTATCTAAAAGACAAGAAGAAAGAGAAAGCAACACACCACTCTCTCCTCTCCTATAAATACTCCCTTACAACTTCAATGTAGAGAGTTAGTCATTTTTTTAGTAGTTTCTAGTTTTTAAAGAGAGAAAGTGTTTACTTTCTCTCACTAGGAAAAACTTCATCTTTGTTTTCTTTCTTTCTTTCTTTTAATCTAATCTTTCCTTTTTCTAGTTTAATCTTTGTTTTGATCTTAATCTTTCATAATCTTTGTTAATCTGATTCAAATCCGCAATGTTTAAAAGATATGATTTCCCAATATATAGGGAGATACAATTCCGCAATTCCTCAAGGTTTTCAATTGCACAATATCATGTATATTGCGGAATTGTGTCACCTTGTGCTTTGCGAAATTGAATCCCTTGAGGAATTGCGGAATTGTATCTCCCTATATATTGCGAAATCATATCTTTTAAACATTGCGGAATTGTTCTTTGTCTAAGCATTGCGGAATCGAACCCTCCATAACATTGCGGAATTAATTCATTTCCATTGATTGCATAATTAATACCTTTGGAGCATTGTGGAATTATATGATCATGAAACATTGCGGATTTGAATCGTTATTGCTCCAAAATATTTTCAAATTTAATTTTCCCGGCATTTTCTTAAGTCTTGTTTTTACTTATTTTGTCTTATTTTTCTTAAGCTTTATTTTAACTTGTCTTTTCTTAGTTTATTTTTAAAGTGTCTATTTTCAAGATTACATTTTGTCACGTTTTAAATTTCTCGTCATTTATTTTTATGAGTCTTTATTTTTAGTTTAATCTTTTCTAGCTTTCATTTTGTGTTTTAATTAGTTAAAAACGACGACAAACCTTCCCTTTTTTATGACCAAAACCAATAATTCCACCCTAAACCGTGATCAATTAGAATTGATCGAGTACGAACACACACACAAAATCATTAAATCAAATGGCGCCGCTGCCGGCTCTTTTCGTAAAGATTAACGATTTTTAGTGAGGAAAATTGGATTTTGGGATCCGTTCTTTTGGGAACGTTATTTTCAAGCATAAAAATTTTCAAAAAATCCTAAAAAATATAAAATTTTCAAAAATCCAAAAAAATAAATAAATAAAAAAGACAAAAAATAAAAAATATTGTAGTTCATTTTTAGTGTATGCGTACTCGATCTTCGTCTTATCTTGAGCCCAAAACTCGTAGAGACTTAGATATGGTCGGTGTGCATAATAATAATAATCCACCTCACCCCAACATGAATAATAACAACCATGCCCTGCAACCCGAACTTCGTACGTTGGAGGAGTTATGCCAACCGACTATGAATGGACGTAGAGGACCGATTGCGCCGATGCAAGTCACGGCTCCAGAATTTTCGTTGAAGCATCACATGATCCAACAAGTTCAAAATGCTTGTCCATTTCGCAGATTACGGATGATGATGCCAACGAACACCTCGATAAATTCATAACCGTCACTCAAAGCATGAAATTGCCCGGTGTTTCCATGGATTTTATTCGCCTTCACCTTTTTCCACACACTTTATCCCACCATACCGAAAAATGGTTTGATCGTCTTCCTAAAAATTTGATTTGTACATGGGACGAGATGACTCAAAAAAATTTGTCGCGCTACTTTCCACCATCCATGGTAACTAGTCTTCAGAATCAAATCAGTGGTTTCACTCAAGAACCTGATGAGTCTCTTTTCGATGCTTGGGAACGTTATAATGTCTTGAGCGATCGTTGTCCTAATCATAATATGCTCCCCGTCACTTTGATTGATACTTTCTACAATGGTTTAACTTTTCGTGATCGTGATACGATTAATGCTGCCGCCGGTGGTACGTTTATGAAGAGAAGACCCGAGGAGTGTAGGGAGCTTATAGAGAACATGGCCACTCATCACAATAATTGGGATTCATCCGAATCTTCAAGAAATAATCCGAGAGTCAATGTTTCTTCTACTTCATCAGACCCCGAGTTAACCGAACTCACCCGCCAAATAGCCGAGATGAACAAAAATTTCTTAACCATGGCTACGAACCAATTTCAACAAGTTAAAGCTGTAGCACTTTCTTATGAGACTTGCGGTGGTCCTCACTCATACAACGATTGTCCTTCTACTCATGACAATCCGGAAAACATGTATGCGGCTAACGGTAATTTTTACACGAGACGCTATCAAGCAAGTCCTCAAGGTGACCGAAATTTGCTAAGTTATCGTTCAAACAATTTTCTTTCACCACCCGGTTTTCCTCCTCAAAACCAAAACAACTTCAATCGCAACAATCAAAACCAGCCTGGAGCTCCTAATCAATATCAAACCCAAAGAAACCCATATCCACCTCAAGGAAATAATCAAGTTTACCAACAATCCACCTATCAACCACCCGCTTACCAAGCTCCTCTTCCCAACCAAACCACGACATATAATCAAGAGGTTGAAACTTACATGAGGACTAATGACGCGCTGGTGAAGAATATTTAGAGCCAAATTATTAACTTGAAAGGTGACATGGCTAAACAAGGGAATGATCTTTGAGCCGAGCTTAGGAATGGCATGCGAAACTCTTTAAGCAGTCAAACGAATGACTTAAGGGATATGATGGCTAGTTTCTTCCAAAGTAATCAACCCTCTGCTTCGGGTTCTCTTCCGAGTAACACCGTTGCTAATCCAAGAGGGGAGATGAAAGCAATCATCACCCGAAGTGGAAAAGGTTATAAGGAACCCAAGATTCCTAAACCTACTCCGGTGATTGTGACAAAGGAAAACGAGTAACCTTTACCAATTCCTCCGCCTTCTACTTCCACCCCTCCTTCACCCAAGGACGTGAGTGAGAATTCCATTCCAAAGCCTTCCTCTCAACCTGGCATACCTTATCCTTCAAGGTTGAGGAAAGAGAAAGTAAAGAACAAGGATGATATTCAAGTTTCAAACTTTCTTAAAATGTTTAAACAATTGAATTTCAACATCTCCTTTGTCGAGGCGCTCGCTCACATGCCTAAATATGCTAAAATGTTCAAAGATCTTCTAAGTGACAAAGAAAAACTTCTTGATATTGCTCAAACCCAACTTAATGAGAATTGCTCCACGGTTCTCTTAAGGAAATTACCAACCAAACTTGGTGATCCGGGTCGCTTTCTCATTCCTTGCAACTTTCCTGGGGTAGAGAATTGTATGGCCCTAGCCGATCTAGGTGCTAGTATCAACTTAATGCCATTAAGTGTTTGGAAACAATTATCTCTACCCGAGCTAGTCCCCACACGAATGACATTGGAGTTAGCTAACCATACGGTTGCTTATCCGGTGGGGATAGCCGAAGATGTCTTCCTCGGTGTCAACAAATTCACCTTTCCGGCGGATTTTGTTGTTGTTGAATACGAGATGGATCCCCGTGTTCCACTAATCGTTGGACGTCCATTCTTGAGGACCGGTCGCACTCTCATTGATGTAGCCACCGGCGAATTAATCATGAGAGTGGGTGACGACAAAATCGTCTTCAACATGGGTAAACTTTCTAAGCAACCTTATGAACACGAGAGCGTTGATTTCATTGACGTACTTGATGAGGCTTGTGAAGAACATTTCAAAGACGCTAGTAAAAGTGGTTTTTCTTCTCTACCCATTGTTGAGACCGTTGCCTCTATTGCTCCCTCATTGACTCCATTTGGAGAAAGTGATTTTCTTTTGCAAGAGATTGAAGCAACTTTAGGGGATGTGGATTTAAAATATGACGATTCTCCCACCGATTGGGAAGAAGACATTCGTACCATTGAGAGACTTCTCAATGAAGACCATATTTCTCCACCTTCTCCTAAGGAATTTACAAACGATGATCCGAATTTGACTAAGCCTTCCATCGAAAATCCTCCGGATTTAGAGCTTAACGATTTATCGTCAATAAGAAGTTACCCATCATCATTGCAAAGGACTTAAAAGAGGATGAAAAATCTCGACTTATCAATGTGCTTAAAATCATAAGAAAGCAATTGCTTGGAAAATTTCTGACATCCGCGGAACTGATCCTAACTTTTGCACTCATAAAATTCTCATGGAAGATGACTTTAAACCCGCAATCCAAAGCCAAAGAAGGGTTAATCCAAAATTCATGACGTCATCAAGAAAGAAGTTATAAAACTTCTAGATGCCGAAATGATTTACCCTATTTTGGATTCACCATGGGTTAGTCCCGTCCATTGTGTGCCTAAGAAAGGTGGAATAACCATTGTTCCCAATGAAACAACGAGTTGATTCCTACTCGACTTGTCACGGGTTGGCGAGTTTAAAATAGACTATCGCAAGCTCAATGATGCCACTCGTAAGGATCATTTTCCTCTTCCTTTCATGGATCAAATGCTCGAGCGTTTAGCGGGTAATGACTACTATTGCTTCTTAGACGGTTTCTCCGGGTATTTTCAAATTCCCATCGATCCAAAAGACCAAGAGAAAACCACATTCACTTGTCCTTATGGAACATTTGCTTACAAAAGAATGCCTTTCGGCTTATGCAATGCTCCTGGGACTTTCCAAAGGTGTATGATGGCTATATTCCATGACATGGTTTAAGAAACTATGGAAGTCTTTATGGAAGATTTCTCGGTCTATGGTGATTCTTTCTCATCTTGCCTTGCCAATTTAGAATGTATGCTTAAACGGTGTGTAGACACTCGTCTCGTTCTTAATTGGGAAAAATGCCATTTCATGGTAAAAGAAGGCATTGTTCTTGGACATAAATTTCCAAATCCGGTCTTGAATTCGATCGTGCTAAAGTCGATGTGATTGCTAAATTACCTCCTCCTGCAACCGTGAAGGGTGTGAGAAGTTTTCTTGGTCATGCGGGCTTCTATCGTCGATTCATCCAAGATTTTTCTAAGATCGCTCGCCCGATGACCCACCTCTTGCAAAAAGATACTCCTTTTATCTTTTCTAAAGAGTGTATTGAATCTTTCAATCTTCTTAAGGTTAAATTAACTAAGGCACCGGTCTTAGTTACCCTGAATTGGGAGTTACCTTTTGAATTGATGTGTGATGCTAGTGACTTTGCTATTGGAGCGGTTTTGGGACAATGAATCAACAAACATTTCCAACCAATCCATTACGCTAGCAACAAAATGACGGGGGCTCAATTGCATTATACTACAACCGAAAAATAGCTTTTAGCCGTTGTATATGCTTTTCAGAAATTCCACCCCTATCTTGTCCTTTCCACCACCATTGTGTACACCGATCATTCCGCATTGAAGTACTTGTTAACAAAACAAGATTCTAAACCAAGACTTATTCGTTGGGTTTTACTCCTTCAAGAATTCCAAATTGAAATTCGTGATAAAAAAGGGAGTGGAAAACCTAGCCACGGATCATCTTAGTAGACTCGAGGATCCTTATCAATGGGAGCTCCCAAATCAAGAGATTAATGAATCTTTTCCCCTTGAGACCTTAAGGTCTATTACCTCCAATCTTGATGAGACCCCATGGTTTACGGACTTTGCAAACTACTTGGCGGGTGGAATTCTCATCGAAGGGCTATCATCCCAACAAAAGAAGAAATTCTTCAAGGACGTGAAAACTTACTATTGGGACGACCCTTATCTCTTCAAACAATGTGTTGACTTGATCCTTCGTCGGTGTGTTGACGGGCCCGCAACTTTACAAATCTTGGAAGCTTGCCATAAAGGACCCATCGGTGGTCACTTTGGTCCCAATTACACCACGAAAAAACTATTTTACTCAAGATAATATTGGCCCACCATTTATCGTGATGCACACGAAATGGTTAAGCATTGTGATCCTTGCCAACGACAAGGCAAGATCACATATAAAGATGAGATGCCTCAAAATTTCATCCAAGAATGTGAAATCTTTGACGTATGGGGCATCGAATTTATGTGGCCATTTCCATCATCCAAATGGAACAAGTACATCCTCGTAGCCGTTTACTACATATCAAAATAGGTTGAAGCAAAGTCTTTACCTACTAAGGATGCGAGGGTGGTTGTGAACTTTCTTAAACAATTATTTGCTCGATTCGGTGTTCCTCGTGCTATCATTAGTGATCGCGGGACTCATTTTTGCAATGATCAATTTGCTCGAGTCATGGCTAAGTATGGTGTCAATCACCGTCTTTCCACCGCGTATCATCCACAAACTAATGGTCAAGCCAAGATTTCAAACCGTGGACTTAAGAGAATCTTAGAGCGAACCGTGGGAGAGCATCGTGCCTCATGGGCCGGTAAGTTAGATGATGCCTTGTGGGCTTTCCGTACCGCATATAAGACACCTATTGGTTGCACTCCATATCGTCTTATGTACGGAAAGGCATGCCACCTCCCAATTGAGTTGGAGAATAAGGCTTATTGGGCCTTGAAATGGGCTAATTTTGACATAAACAAAGCCGGTGATCTTAGGAAAATCCAACTCAATGAACTTAATGAACTGAGGAATGAGGCTTATGAGAATTCATTGATCTACAATGAGAAAACCAATCTCATTCATGAATCTAAGATTAAAAACCGAGAGTTCAAAATTGGAGATCAAGTTTTACTCTTTAACTCTCAGTTGAAAATCTTTTCGGGCAAGCTTAGAAGTCGTTGGTCCGGCACATTCACCGTTGCCAAAGTCTTCCCTTATGGTACTCTTGAGCTAGCTCAACCAAATGGGCCTAACTTTAAGGTGAATGGCCAGCGTGTTAAGTTGTACTTTGGTGAGGATATCTCTCGTGAGTCGGTTAACAAAAACAAGCGCTTCTCGGGAGGCAACCCGATGATCTATCCTTTACTCGTTTTCATAATAAGTGTAGGGGGGAGCTACATAGGTGTTTGTTGTCTTGTTTCTTATGATGTGCAAGGATTAAAGTTTCAAAGAGCACTTTTAATGATATTTGACGACCCGTGATCTCGTGTACCCATCTTCCCGATTCTATCCTAAACTCTTGTGATTCAATATTTCATATCTTATATGTTGACATTGAAATCACTTTAGTTGTCCTTGCCTTAGCGAGACTTAAACAAAGTGCACAATGTCCTAAGTGCAGGGAGATTACTCTAACATGCTTAAACATTGAGGACAATGTTTATATCAAGTATAGGGGAGACTTCTATCGAAGTTAAGTGGGCTTTTCCATGAATATGTCCTCATTTTAACCGGAAAATTTAATTTTTCGACATTTTTTCCAAATTTTTGATCTATTTTGGCCCAGTAGTATTTTTCATATATTTTCTTTTATGTTCTTTCCTTTTGTTATCGCATCGTATGTATATATTTCATTTCAAAAATAAAGTTAAATAAAATGGTTTTAATAAGTTTAGATGTCTTTGATATATTAGGCCCGTCATGAATCTTTTGACTCAACCCGAGTTTACTTATCTAAGTTTACTCTAGCTAGTATCATTAACATGTTTAAGTCAAGTTTTGCTAGGCTTTTATATAGGGAACTTTAAAATGCGAAAGTCTTAAATCTTACGGGTTAAGAACAAGAACTTTTCGCAAGTTCCTATAATTGATCCTAGAAAGTCATTTTTCAAGGGAACTTTAAAATGCGAATTCTAAACTTGATAAAGTCTAGGAAGTTGCAAGATCCTATAGATTACTTGAAAACCCAAAACTTTGATTTAATTGGCTAAGCATCCACGAGTCTCATTCCTTGAGATTTTAAATTGTGGAGAACGAGAGATGATAGAGTCAGTTATAAGTTTGGTATTATTTCATGAATTTATGTGAGTTAATTATGAGATTTTTCTCCCATCGCTTGTCAATAAATTTAATTGCAATAACTAAGGTCGTACGATTTGAAAAGTTACTTAGCTTCTAGCACAAGATCATTTAAAAGTTGCTCGGGATTAATTAGAGTTCATAGCCAAGGCATAACTTATTGAAGCGGGATGCGAAGTTTGGCGAGTCCGAAAAAGGCCCTAACAAGGCATGAGGGCTACATTTTGTTGCTAAAGATCCAAAGTGATGTGAAGAATCATTTATCAAAAATCAATATGAAGGATCAAGACACACGACGAAAAGCAAATACTCCCCTAAAGATCATGGAGAAGTCTATCCGAAAAGACCCTAACAAGGTATGAGGATAAATAGATCCAAGTCCTAAAAGGACGCGGATCGTTGTATATCAAAATCCCAAATAAAGATTGGATAAAAATGAAGAAGTCGTGGTCCAAGTTTGAAGAATCTCTCAAACACTTCAAGTAAAGAAATTCCTATTATGAAGAGAAGACCATTATTTCAAGAACGTCTCTCAAGATTTGAAGTATGAAGTCAACGTCAAATATCGGTTCGAGAAAGGTCTCAAATCGTGAAGCGAGTTATGCCAAGATATGAACTTTAAGAGGTTTCGAGAAGCAGTTTTAAAAGATTTTGTCCTTTAGCTAACTATGGATTAAATCGTCCTACTTTATTTTCAGCCTAATAAACTATTGAAATAAGTCAAACAATGCATCCTCGTGATCATTCAAGACAACAATAAAATATAAGAGATACACCTAGGAATAAGGGAGTCTAAGTGAATAATTGGGCCACATTAGTGAGTGTTAGCTTACTAACTTATAATAACAATGATCTCGTTTTTAAGCTTGGTATGGGGAACGTGAAACTTGAGGATGATGACATTCATGACAACCTAAGCCCTAATGTAATTCTTCGATCTCTTTACTTGTTCTTCCTTCTAGAATTTTGTATTTTTCTAATCTTTTTGGTTTCCTTATTTTCTAGTATTTAATAAAGGCCAAGGTAGGTTAGTCATGATGAGAAATGTTAATCTATGCTTTGAAATTATGCATTGCATGAGGGCATTGCAATGGTCAAGTGTAGGGGATTTAATAAGTGTGAAAATACTTATCCTTTTACCACTTATAACAAGGATAAACCAAGCCAAAACGTGTATTTTTTGTCGTAAAAGTCAATTTATGCGTGGTTTGTGTTTTTGTTGTGTTTTAGGACCAAAAGATGAAAAAGGGAGAAAACACGGGCTTAAACGGGCTTTTATCGAAGAAAAAGATAAAATACGAAGTCAAAAGATCAATAGTGCAAAAAGAACGGAATTCTAAGGCCTATTCCGAAGATTTATCGAAGAAAAAGTCTAAAGACGGAAGTTTGAAGAAGTCGAAGAACCAAGTCTAATAAAAGAAGAAAATTAGAAGACGAGTTCACCTGAAAAGATAAAGAAAAGAAAGACGAAGACTACGAGCTCAAGACAAGCATAGTATGCTAGGTTTATTTTATTATTTTAACTTGGGTAACGCCCTTGTTTGGAGTGACCTCCCTTAGGGGGAGATTGTTAGAAATACGTTTTACGTATTAAAAAGGATCGGTCACTCCAACAATAGTCCATGTAATAGCTCGTAGTTTAGTTACTTATCTTTATTTAACAAACAAACCAAAGCCTAGCCTACAACATGTGTAGGCTGGCCCAAATGTAAGCCCAAGCCCATGACAAGGGCTTGGGTATATAAACCCTCTCCTTAGATGGAGAGGGTGTGTGGTTATTCATTTTACACATAGTTGAAAAGTGTTTTTCTTTCACATTCTCTCTCTAAGTGTGTGTGTTCTCACCATCTCTCTATCTCTTTCTCTCTCTAAAACATAAGCAAGATTTACATATCCTATAGTTTCTCCACCTTAAGGAGTTTATTGATAATAAGTGTGAAAAAACTTATCCTTTTACCACTTATAACAAGGATAAACCAAGCCAAAACGTGTATTATATGTCGTAAAAGTCGAAATTATGCATGGTTTGTGTTTTTGTTGTGTTTTAGGACCAAAAGATGAAAAAAGAAGAAAACACGGGCTTACACGGGCTTTTATCAAAGAAAAAGACAAAAGACGAAGTCAAAAGATCAAGAGTGCAAAAAGAACGGAAGTCTAAGGCCTATTCTGATGATTTATCGAAGAAAAAGTCTAAAGACGGAAGTTGGAAGAAGTCGAAGAACCAAGTTTACTAAAAGAAGAAAATTAGAAGACGAGTTCATTTAATCATTCGACAAATCCCGAGCCAAAATCGAGAACGTCAAACTTATTTAAAAGATAAGAAGAAAGTGCAAGCAACACACCACTCACTCCTCTCCTATAAATACTCCCCTATAACTTCATTGTAGAGAGTTAGTCATTTTTTAGTAGTTTCTAGTTTTTAGAGAGAGAAAGTTATTACTTTCTCTCACTAGGAAAAACTTCATCTTTGTTTTCTTTCTTTCTTTCTTTTAATCTAATCTTTCCTTTTTCTAGTTTAATCTTTGTTTTGATCTTAATCTTTCATAATCTTTGTTTAATTTCTTCATCATCCATCTAGTTCTTTATCTATTTCATCGCATCTTCTACACGTTACATAAAGTTCCTTGCTTTTCATGTTTCTTGATTCGTGTTTTAAGGTTTTACAAGTTTTATCATTTGTCTAGAAGTTGTGGTTAGCTTATTGGTATTTTTGTTGGCTTATTGTCCTTAAAAAGTTGCGAAAATAATGCTTAAATTCGTCCTTTTCCGAGATCCCCTTTTATAGGAAAATCTGATTCAATTTCACATTATCTTGTATATTGCGGAATTGTGTCACCTTGTGCTTTGAGAAATTGAATCCCTTGAGGAATTGCGGAATTGTATCTCCCTATATATTGCGAAATCATATCTTTTAAACATTGCAGATTTGAATGATCAAAATTGCGGAATTGTTCTTTGTCTAAGCATTGCGGAATCTAACCGTCCATAACATTGCGGAATTAATTCATTTCCATTGATTGCGGAACTAATACCTTTGGAGCATTGCGGAATTATATGATCGCGGATTTGAATCGTTTTTGCTCTAAAATAATTTAAAATTTAATTTTCTCGCCATTTTCTTAAGTCTTGTTTTTACTTATTTTGTCTTATTTTTCTTAAGCTTTATATTAACTTGTCTTTTCTTAGTTTATTTTTAAAGTGTCTATTTTCAAGATTACATTTTGTCACGTTTTAAATTTCTCGTCATTTATTTTTAAGAGTCTTTATTTTTAGTTTAATCTTTTCTAGCTTTCTTTTTGTGTTTTAATTAGTTAAAAACGACGACAAACCTTCCCCTTTTTGTGACCAAAAACAATAATTCCACCCTAAACCGTGATCAATTCGAATTGAATCGAGTACGAACACACACACAAAATCATTAAATCAGTTGACTAGTGAAGTAACTCTCGAGTAAGGTGTACTCGAGGAGTGGAGTAGGGCGAAGAGGAGCTTCGTGACCGAACAACTAGAAATCATCGTGTCAGTACTTTCCTTTACATTTATGTCTTTACTCTTATTGATGCATTTATATGTTGTTGTGTGTTGTGTGCATCTCATAATCTAAACATCTAAGTTGCGGAAAAGCTAAGGCTTAGTACGTGTGTGCTTCATGTTTAGATTATGGTCAAGTGTACATCACTTAGTCTAAACATCCTAGTTGCGGAAAAGCGTATGCTTAGTACGTGTGTGCTTAGTGTTTAGACGATTGCTTGATGTACTCTTGATTTGATGTGTTTGTGTGTTTCCTTACTTATATTTATTATCTATTACAAATACATCTCATACTTAGTCAAGCTTGATCAATAATTTGATACAAAGGATTGTTAAAGTTTAACATGTTACAAATGACATCGTCCACTGTAGGCGGTTCCTTAAAGGGACACGCGGTTCGTTAGTGATAAGGAACCGCGAGTATGATTAAAGTGTTGATCCCAAACTTAGATCGGTTTAGCTTTATGTATACGAGATTAGATCAAGTAATACACTTAGAGAAACCTTTGTATATGTTTATGATAATCTAAGTGTTATGCGGAATTAACACTTAAACAAAAACACACAAGATATAAACAAACTTTCACTTTGATTAATGATATCAAACTTGCTTACAATGAAAGTAGTTTACGAATGAAAACTTATATCAAACAATAACCTAAAGGTCTTCTTTTATAGACATAAGAAGCCTTGTACAATAATCTACGTATCAGCTATTCTAGGTAAAGATAAATATAGAAAATACATTGTCTTTACTAGAAGTAATCTTGAATACAATAAACGCGTAGAGTATATCTTCCCATCAGTGCTTGTCTTTAATGTATCAACGCTTGACTTTATCTTGTCAACGCTTGAGCTGTCAGCGTTTGTTTTGCTCTTGTCAACGCTTGTTTTACTCTTGTCAGCGCTCAAGTAGATTGGCTATAATTTATTCCCAACAATCCTCCCCTAAACTTGATATCCACTCTAATGATCAATGATAGGTGTGTAAACACCCATCTTTTCTACCACTTAATTACAATAATAACCGGACCAAAACGTGTATTTTATGTCTTTTATGTCGGAATTATGCGTGGTTTGTGTTTTTGTTGTGATTTAGGACGAAAAGGTGAAAAGTGGAGAAAACACGGGAATTCACGGGCATTTACGGACTTTTATTGAAGAAAAAGATGAAAGACGAAGTCAAGAAGTCAAGAGTGCAAAAAGAACGGAAGTCCAAGACCAATTCTGAATATTTATCGAAGAAAAAGTCAAAAGACGGAAGTTTATCAAAAGCCGAAGAATTCAAGTCTATTTTATTGAAGAATTTAAAGACGAGTTCAAAGAAATCCCGAAGCCAAAAGTCCCTTAAGTCCAAGTTTAAAGAAGATTAGAAGAAAAGGACTAAGTATGCAATTAATGAAGATTAAAAGAAGGAGGTACTTAATCTTGCAATTAACAAGAAATGAAGGAGGGGAGGAAGCTTCCTTAATCCTCCCCTATAAATAGTCATTAGTTGTAATCATTTTCTCTTGTTGGCTAATAGTGACAATTAGTCTTCCATTTTCTTTACCTTGTCATCTAATTTTATGCACATTTAAATACTTGTCCAATTTAAATACCTTTTCTTGCACCTTAAATTCATTTAATTTCAAGTAAGTTTTCATTTAATCTTTGTCAATCTTTACTTTATCTTGTTAATCTCTCATCTAACTTTCTAAATCTTTGATTTTTGTGTTTATGTTTATGTTCATGTTCATGCTTTTATTTTGATCTAAATGAGTTTTTGATTAATGTGGTTAAAGTTGTTAGATTTCTTGATTTAAATTGTTTGTTTATGATTATTAGTTGTTTCGTTATTAATTTGGTCAAATCGTTTGTGTTTATTTTGCTTAATCTGTGTTTTATTTGTTATTGTTTTGATCCCTTGTTCTTCGGGGGAGTTTGTTCCTTGTGATTCCCAGGAAAACATCTGTACAAGCAAAAGTTCTGAACCATTGGTGCTCATTCGGAACATTCAAAAGTTCCGAATCAAGCTTCATTCGGAAGAGTTCCGGATCAAGAACTTCCGAGTCAAGAGTTGTTCACTTGGAACTCAAAAGTTCCGAACCAAAGGAAAAGTTCCGGGTCAAGCGTTGTTTATTCGGAACTCAAAAACTTCCGAGTCAAGACCTTCATTCGGAACTTAAAAAGTTCTGGATCAAGCAATTCATTCGGAACTTTAAAAGTTCTGGATCAATATTTCCGGACGAACTTCCGACTCAATTCTTCCGAACGAACTTCCGGATCAACACCAAACTTCCGACTCAAGGTAGCTTCATTCGGAACTTTAAAAGTTCCGAATCAAGGCTGTTCATTCGGAAGTTTTGAACTTCCGAATCAAGGGTTCTGTAAGTTTTTCTTCAGTCTTTCTTTTTAAATTTCAGTCTTTTATTTTCAATCTTTATTTTTCCCGCCTTTTATTTAATTGCTCTTTAAGATTATTTGTTTTAGCTTTATTTTAGTCTTGCCTTAGTTTAAGTTTTAGTCGCGTTTTAAGATTGCCTTAGATATATTTAAGCTTACGTCATTTACTTTAGCGCCTTTTAATTCTAGTCACGCTTTTAAATACTTGCACCATTATTTTAATTAGACTTAGATTAATTTTAAGAGCACCTTTACTTTAATTGTTTTGCACCTTTAATTTTAAAAACAAAAACGATACACTTTTGTTCCACCAAAATAAGACTGAGTCACACATTAAACACAAGTTTTTCAATTCGAAGAGACACACGACAAAAAACTTAATTTTTATACGGGGTGTCAAAAGCCTTGTAACAAATGGCGCCACTGCCGGCTCTTTTCGTAAAGATTAACGGTTTTCTGTGAGAGACGCGTTGCTTTTTGGGATCCGTTCACTTGTGAGCGTTATTTTTCTTGCATAAAAAATTCAAAAAATCATAGAAAATTAAAAATTCATAAAAATTAAAAATTTCAAAAATCCAAAAAGATTTTATCTTTCTTGTGTATATATATTGTTTTTGTGTTTGGTTTCTTTTTCTTTTGTCTTTGTAGGTGCATGCGTACTAGATCTTCTAATTATCAAGAGCCCGAGCCTCAAGAAGATTTAAGTATGTCAGGTGTTAACAACAATAATCCACCGCACCCTAATAATAACAACAATGCTCTTCCACAACCCGATCTTCGGACCATGGAGGAACTTTGTCAACAAACAATGTTTGGACGAGGAGGACCAATTGCGCTGATGCAAATCAACGCTCCTGAGTTTTCGTTGAAGCACCACATGATTCAGCAAGTGCAAACAAACCCATTCCGTGGATTGCCTGATGATGATGCCAACAAACACCTCGACAAGTTCATTATAATCACCCAAAGCATGAAGTTGGCCGGTGCCACAATGGATGAACTTCGCCTGCAACTCTTTCCACATACTTTATTACATCATGCCGAGAAATGGTTTGATCGTCTCCCGAAGAATTTTATTCACACTTGGGATGACATGACTCAACGCTTTTTGTCGCGCTACTTTCCACCATCCATGGTCACAAGCCTTCGCAATCAAATCAGCGGTTTCATGCAAGACCCTGATGAATCTCTTTTTTATGCTTGGGAGCGATATAATGTCTTGACCGATAGATGTCCAAACCACAACATGCTCCCTGTGACCTTAATCGATACTTTCTACAACGGTTTGACTTTTCGATATCGTGATACGATTAATGCAGCCGCCGGTGGTACATTCATGAAAAGGAGACCCGAGGAGTGTGGAGAGTTAATTGAGAACATGACTACTCACCACAAAAACTGGTATTCCTCTGCTTCTTCAAGGAACAACCCGAGAGTCAATGTTTCTTCTACCTCAGCAAACCCTGAGATGACCGAACTCACCCGCATGATGACTGAAATGAGCAAAAGTATTACGCTTCTCGCTTCAAATCAACAACAACAACAAGTTAAAGCGGTTGCTAATCCTTGTGAAACATGTGGCGGTCCTCACTCATACACCGATTGTCCTTCGACACAAGGAAATCCGGAAAATATGTATGCTGCTTATGGTAATTATTCACCGGAAAATTACCAAGCTAGACAACAAGGGGATAGAAATCTGCTGAGCTACCGTTCCAACAACTACCTTTCACCCGATTTTTCTCCTCAAAACCAAAACTCCACCAACAACTACAATAGAAGCAACCAAATCCCACCAAGAGCTTCTAATCCTTATCAACCACCCACCCAACATACCCCACCCATTAATCCCGATGTTGAAGCCACAATGAGAACCCAAGGTGAGCAAATCAAGAAACTACAGAGCCAAATAATCAATTTGAAAGGAGATATCCTGAAGCAAGGTAATGACATTAGAACCGAGGTTCGTGATAATATTCAATCCTCCTTCAGCACTCAAACGACTGAACTAAAGAATCTGTTAGCTAGTTTCTTGCCCAAAGCTCAACCTTCTTCTTCGAGTTCTCTACCTTCAAACACCGTCACTAATCCACGAGCCAATGTGAGTGCTACTACTACCCGTAGTGGAGTCACCATCGTAGGACCACCAATCCCACCACCATCATCTACACCTCCTCCACCACCATGTGTCCCTACTCCATCGATGTCTCTAGGAAGGACACTTCAACATCCCAACCTTTACCGACTACACCTTCACCTTCCACCTATAAACCTAGAATCCCATACCCTTCTCGCATAGGCAAGACCAACGAGCTAACCAAGAATGACTGTCAAGTATCGAAATATGTGGATATGCTATCTCAAATGACCATTAACATTAGCCTTGTTGAAGCACTTTTCCACATGCCGAAATTTGTCAAAGAATTCAAGGAATTGCTTAGCAAGAAGGAGAATCTGATTGAACTCGCCAACACACGCTTAAATGAAAACTGCTCAGCAGTTATTCTTAAAGAATTACCGGAAAAGCTTGGAGATCCCGGTCGTTTTGTGTTGCCTTGCGTGTTCAACAAAACTGAAGAATTTACTGCCCTTGCTGATCTCGGGGCTAGTATTAATCTTATGCCTTTGAGTGTTTGGAAAACACTATCATTACCCGACCTCATTCCAACAAAGATGACTCTCGAACTTGCAAATCGCACTCTCGCTTACCCCGTTGGTATAGCCGAAGACGTGTTTATCAAAGTTGGCACATTTACTTTCCCGGTCGATTTTGTCGTAGTTGATTATGAAATGGACCCTCGTATACCTTTAATACTTGGTCGGCCATTTTTGAGAACCGGACGCGCTTTAGTAGTTGTGGCTGAAGGAGAGTTAATCTTACGAGTCAGGGATGATTCAAAAGTTTTTAAAATGCGGAAGCTTACAGGCAAATCTTTTGGACGAGAATCAGTGAATATGATAAATGTGCTAGATGACTTTGTTGTCTACGACAATCCTCTATTCAATTCTTCCATCGATAATCCACTCTTTGAAGATAATGTGGATGATTCTCGCTCCACTTTGGAACCTTCCCCCATTTATGATTCTCCACCAGTCTTTGATGCTTATGATGATGATGATTCTAGCTCAGATTCGGATGATTTTGATGATTGTACTTCTGAGTATCCCGAGCTGCCCACATATGATGATTTCGATGAGGCTGATACTCTCTCGAGCGATTCTTCACATGATGAAGATCCTCCGCCATCACTCGATCCTACTTTGGACGATTATTCATTTGAGGAAGATTTCTCTGAATTTCTCAACACATACTTCCCTCATGAGAGTGATGCTCCTCCTTATGACTTTGAAGATTATCGTCTTGATCCTACTTTGGATTTGAAGAACATTCTGTCAAAGGAGAAGCAACCGGTTGACACCAATATCCGTTGCACATATGATTTGACACCTCTTTGTCCCCCTTCTGAGGACGAGGTTGTGCTTCTTTGCGGATCTTCTTCACACTCGGCTGAGCCTGAGTGCTATTTTCCCCTAAAGGAAAAGGTGTTCGACTCTGGTATTGAAATCTCTAAGCCATCTCAGTATCCACCTGATGAAATAAAAGGAAAAAATTTTGGAAATTTTGAAGACATGCTTGCACCACTTCAACCTTGCTTCCACCGTGCTCCGTCACTGCTTAAGGGAACCTTGCCACTTCTTATTTGGCTTGCCTTGTTCGCCTTAAGCTTGTGCTTATTGATGGACGAAAACTATGTCTTTGATCCTGGTGGATATGTTTCATGCTTCTTCCGTTGATGATCAAGGTCGAGTCAGGCTCACGACTCGGTTAACAAAAATCAAGCGCTTCTTGGGAGGCAACCCATGCATCTATCTTTTCGCTTTCTTTATCATAAGTGTAGGGGAGACCCGTTAGTTTGCTATTTCCTCTCCTCACTTCTTAATCAGGGATTCGAGCTTCAATGATCCACTCTAGATGATTCTTGACGACCCGTGATTCCGTGTTCACTTCTTCCCGGTTCTATCCTAAAATCTTTTCGATTCACTATTTTATATTTTCTCAATATTAAAATAGGAATCTCTTTAGTTGTCTTTTCCTTAGCAAGATTTAAACATCGTGCATAATGTCCTAAGTGTAGGGGATTTTACTCCCACATGCTTAAACATTGAGGACAATGTTTATCTTAAGTGTAGGGGGGACTTCTATCGAAGTTAAGTGGTCTTTCCCTTGTATTTGTCCTCATTTTAACCGGAAAATCAAATTTTTCGACATTTTTCAAAATTTTTGATCTATTTTGGCCTATTAGTTTTTCCTTTTGTATAGTTATTTTCTTGCCTTATTAGAATAAATGTTTAATAAAGTGGTTTTAATTTTTAAACGTTGTAAATCTTTTGACTCAACTCGAGTTTACTCTAGCTAGTATCCTTAACGTGTTTAAGTCAAGTTTTGCTAGGCTATTATATAGGGAGCTATAAAACACGAAAGTCTTAACTCTCACGGGTTAAGAACAAGAACTTTTCGCAAGTTCCTATAATTGATCCTAGAGAGTCGTTTATCAAGGGAACTTTAAAACGCGATTTCTAAACTTGAAAAAGTCTAAGAATTTGCAAGATCCTATAGGCGACTCGAAAACCCAAAACTTTGATTTAATAGGCTAAGCATCCACGAGTCTCATTACTTGAGATTTTAAACTGTGGAGAATGAGAGATGATAGAGCCAATTATAAGTTCGGTATTCTTTCATGAATTTATGTGAGTTAATTATGAGCCTATTCTCCCATCGCTTGCTAATAATTTATCTGCTAATAAATAAGGTTGTACGATTTGCAAAGTTACTTAGCTTCTAGCCCAAGATCGTTAAAAAGTTGCTCGGTATGGATAAGAGTTCATAGCCAAGGCATAACTTATTGAAGCGGGATGCGAAGATTGGCGAGTCCGAAAAGGCCCTAACAAGGCATGAGGGCTATATTTTGTTGCTAAAGATCCAAAGTGATGTGAAGAATCATTTATCAAAAATCAATATGAAGGATCGAGACACACGACGAAAAGCAAATACTCCCAAAAGTCATGGAGAAGTGTATCCGAAAAGACCCTAACAAGGTATGAGGATAAATAGATCCAAGTCATAAAAGGAGGCGGATCGTTGTATATCAAAGTCCAAAATAAAGATTGGAGAAAAATAAAGAAGTCGTGGTCCAAGTATGAATCTCTCAAAACTTCAAGTGAAGAAATTCCATTATGAAGAGAAGACCATTATTTCATGAACGTCTCTCAAGGTTTGAAGTATGAAGTCGCTGCCAAATATCGGTCCGAGAAAGGTCTCAAATCGCGAAGCGAGTTATGCCAAGATATGAACTTTATGAGGTCCCGAGAAGCAGTTTTAAAAGATTTTGTCCTTTAGCTAACTATTGATTAAATCGTTCACTCTATTTTCAGACTTAATAACTATCGAAATAAGTCAAAAATGCATCCTCGTGATCATTCAAGACAATAATAAAATATAAGAGATACACCTAGGAATAAGGGAGTCTAAGTGAGTAATTGGCCCACATGAGTTCGTGATAGTTTACTAACTTATAATAACAATGATCTCGTTTTTAAGCTTGGTTTGGAGAAAGTGAAAACTTGAGGATGATGATTATTCATGACATTTCCAAAACCCAAGGTATGTTTTTGATTTATTTATTTTCTATGTTTTTAATTTTCTATCTCTTTAATAAAGGCCAACGTGGATTGATTATGATGAAAAGTGTAATCTTGCTTTGTAACTAATGCATTGCATGAGGACATTGCAATGGTCAAGTGTAGGGGATTTGATAGGGGTGTAAACACCCATCTTTTCTACCACTTAATTACAATAATAACCGGACCAAAACGTGTATTTTATGTCTTTTATGTCGGAATTATGCGTGGTTTGTGTTTTTGTTGTGATTTAGGACGAAAAGGTGAAAAGTGGAGAAAACACGGGAATTCACGGGCATTTACTGACTTTTATTGAAGAAAAAGATGAAAGACGAAGTCAAGAAGTCAAGAGTGCAAAAAGAACGGAAGTCCAAGACCAATTCTGAAGATTTATCAAAGAAAAATTCAAAAGACGGAAGTTTATCAAAAGCCGAAGAATTCAAGTCTATTTTATTGAATAATTTAAAGACTAGTTCAAAGAAATCCCGAAGCCAAAAGTCCCTTAAGTCCAAGTTTAAAGAAGATTAGAAGAAAAGGACTAAGTATGCAATTAATGAAGATTAAAAGAAGGAGGGACTTAATCTCACAATTAACAAGAAATGAAGGAGGGGAGGAAGCTTCCTTAATCCTCCCCTATAAATAGTCATTAGTTGTAATCATTTTCTCTTGTTGGCTAATAGTGACAATTAGTCTTCCATTTTCTTTACCTTGTCATTTAATTTTATGCACATTTAAATACTTGTCCAATTTAAATACCTTGTCTTGCACCTTAAATTCATTTAATTTCAAGTAAGTTTTCATTTAATCTTTGTCAATCTTTACTTTATCTTGTTAATCTCTCATCTAACTTTCTAAATCTTTGATTTTTGTGTTTATGTTTATGTTCATGCTTTTATTTTGATCTAAATGAGTTTTTGATTATTGTGGTTAAAGTTGTTAGATTTCTTGATTTAAATTGTTTGTTTATGATTATTAGTTGTTTCGTTATTAATTTGGTCAAATCGTTTGTGTTGATTTTGCTTAATCTGTGTTTTATTTGTTATTGTTTTGATCCCTTGTTCTTCGGGGGAGTTTGTTCCTTGTGATTCCCAGGAAAACTTCTGTACAAGCAAAAGTTGTGAACCATTGGTGGTCATTCGGAACATTCAAAAGTTCCGAATCAAGCTTCATTCGGAAGAGTTCCGGATCAAGAACTTCCGAGTCAAGAGTTGTTCACTCGGAACTCAAAAGTTCCGAACCAAAGGAAAAGTTCCGGGTCAAGCATTGTTTATTCGGAACTCAAAAACTTCAGAGTCAAGACCTTCATTCGGAACTTAAAAAGTTCCGGATCAAGCAATTCATTCGGAACTTTAAAAGTTCCGGATCAATACTTCCGGACGAACTTCCGACTCAATTCTTCCGAACGAACTTCCGGATCAACACCAAACTTCCGACTCAAGGTAGCTTCATTCGGAACTTTAAAAGTTTCGAATCAAGGCTGTTCATTCGGAAGTTTTGAACTTCCGAATCAAGGGTTCTGTAAGTTTTTCTTCAGTCTTTCTTTTTAAATTTTAGTCTTTTATTTTCAATCTTTATTTTTCCCGCCTTTTATTTAATTGCTCTTTAAGATTATTTGTTTTAGCTTTATTTTAGTCTTGCCTTAGTTTAAGTTTTAGTCGCGTTTTAAGATTGCCTTAGATAGATTTAAGCTTACGTCATTTACTTTAGCGCCTTTTAATTCTAGTCACGCTTTTAAATACTTGCACCATTATTTTAATTAGACTTAGATTTATTTTAAGAGAACCTTTACTTTAATTGTTTTGCACCTTTAATTTTAAAAACAACAACGACACACTTTTGTTCCACCAAAATAAGACTGAGTCACACATTAAACACAAGTTTTTCAATTCGAAGAGACACACGACAAAGAACTTAATTTTTATACGGGGTGTCAAAAGCCTTGTAACAAATGGCGCCGCTGCCGCCTCTTTTCGTAAAGATTAACGGTTTTCTGTGAGAGACGCGTTGCTTTTTGGGATCCGTTCACTTGTGAGCGTTATTTTTCTTGAATAAAAAATTCAAAAAATCATAAAAAATTAAAAATTGATAAAAATTCATAAAAATTAAAAATTTCAAAAATCCAAAAAGATTTTATCTTTCTTGTGTATATATATTGTTTTTGTGTTTGGTTTCTTTTTCTTTTGTCTTTGTAGGTGCATGCGTACTAGATCTTCTAATTATCAAGAGCCCGAGCCTCAAGAAGATTTAAGTATGTCAGGTGTTAACAACAACAATCCACCGCACCCTGATAATAACAACAATGCTCTTCCACAACCCGATCTTTGGACCATGGAGGAACTTTATCAACCAACAATGTTTGGACGAGGAGGACCAATTGCGCCGAAGCAAATCAACGCTCCTGAGTTTTCGTTGAAGCACCACATGATTCAGCAAGGGCAAACAAACCCATTCCGTGGATTGCCTGATGATGATGCCAACAAACACCTCGACAAGTTCATTACAATCACCCAAAGCATGAAGTTGGCCGGTGCCACAATGGATGAACTTCGCCTACAACTCTTTCCACATACTTTATTACATCATGCCGAGAAATGGTTTGATCGTCTCCCGAAGAATTCTATTCACACTTGGGATGACATGACTCAACGCTTATTGTCGCGCTACTTTCCACCATCCATGGTCACAAGCCTTCGCAATCAAATCAGCGGTTTCATGCAAGACCCTGATGAATCTCTTTTTGATGCTTGGGAGCGATATAATGTCTTGATCGAAGAGACACACGACAAAGAACTTAATTTTTATACGGGGTGTCAAAAGCCTTGTAACAATCAAGTTTCTAAATAAATATTAAGGACTAGGAGGAATCTTACAAACCTTCTCATATTGGTAATAAATAAATCTGATCAAGTCTTTTTCCACATCACTTGAATAATCAATTTCCAGCTGAGTGTTCTTCATCTTCTCCAAGATATCCTTGGATATGAAATACTGACCATCCACAAGTAGATACTCAGCAAACTTTGTAGCACTCAAATAATAAACACCAGCAGCTGAATACAATCTCCATTGAAGACCACTGAGGTCATCTTCAAGATCCTTCCAAATAGCAGGATCCTCATCTTTTGGTCCACACATTCTCTTGAATGTGGACCACAGTTTTATTCCATTAGCTGAAGTTGGTGCTTCAGCCTCATACTTGGCCTCTAATAACCTCCATAGGTCTACCAAGTCTTCTCTGTCAAAACTTGCAAACAAAGATATTTGGGTGGTAAAAGTGTGAACCTCTTTGCCATACCTGCCAATCTTCCAAAATCCACATTCATCTTCTTCATAGCTCACAATTGGATTTCTGGAATCTAGTGGTAACACTTGTACCATATCTGAAGCTTCTAATGGTGAGAGCTTGAGACTCTCTCTTATGACAGCTTCACTTGGATATAATGGATCCATATCTTTGGGAAACTCAAGAGGAACTCCCTTTTTCACTGGTCTGGGAACAAACATTGCTTTCTTGAGCTCCATTTCTTCTGCAAGTTCTTCTTTTCTTTCATCAGAAAGAAGTCTTAGAGTGTTTGCTTCCTGCACTCTAACCCAGATGGGATAAGCTTTGCATTCCAACTCATCAAATGTCAATGCCCTCAATTTCTGATAAGTCCATCCTACTCCATGACATCTGAGCAACATGCAGTATAACTCCCTTCTATCCCTTTTCAACTCTGAGAGAATATTGCTTGCCTTGTGTTTCAAAATAACCTGGCAATCTTTTTGTACTTTGAGGAGAATCCCCAAACCCCATATCTGATCTGAAATGGTCAAGTGTGGATTCTCCATACATCTTTCTTCCCAAGCATGATACATTTGAACCACCTCTGGCATATCAAAGTCAACCTGCAATTTCAACTCTCTCAATTTCTCCTTGGCCAACTCATCTCCATACTCAAGTCTTTCTGGCTGTTCTATGATCATCACACTTGAGTCTGAGCTAGCTTCATCACTTCCTTCTTTCTCTTTTGAAGTGACAACAAATGGTGACTCTTTCACCTCCTTTCTATCTTGTTCCATGATTTGTGCAGCCAACCTTCTATCAAACTCAATTTGAGCTGCATTCTTTGGAACAACCTCTTCTACCATAATACCCTTACCTTTATCTAATGGATCAATTGTTGGTAAGGTAGATGGTGATACCTGTGAAGAAACCTCCTTGATGATGGATGATGATTGGGATACATCACCCTCATTTGCAGGTGTATCAACGCCCAATTTTGCTGTGTCAGCGCCCAAAATACTCATGTCAGCGTTCAACTTCTCCTTGTCAACGCCCAAAGTTCCTGCCTCAGCGCCTTTTGCAATTTCCTCCAACATGGATGTAAATGATAAATTTAAGTTTGTAGGAGAGACTAAAGACGTATCAAAACCTGTTTGTTTCTTCAAACTTGTTAGGTCCTCAGCAACATCCAAAGATTGACCATCATGGCTACCCTTATCACTCACATTTATTTGATCTTCATCCCCTTTGAAAGATTCCTCCATCCCTCTCCTTGCACTAGCAGTCTCCAAAATAACAATCCTCTCCCTCAATTGCTTGAGTTCAAGGCCTTGTGTGCTGACAACTTGTACCAAGTCTGCATTTTGCTTTTGCAAGCTCATGTAGACTGCCGTCAATTCCATTAGGGTCATTGGTTCCAATCTTCCCTCTTCTAAAATGGGTATTTGACCTCCCAAGTCAGATTCATTGGGCATGGACGAGGACTTAATTATGGTGGGACTGCCTTGGCCAACGTCTAAGCCAGAACCAATAGTCCCAGCCTCATCCATAGCACCAACCACACTTGTGGTGGTGGTTCTCTCTGCTACATGGCTAGGACCCCAAGAGGAGAACACTTCAGTAGTCCTTTGGCGTTTTTGTAACCTATATTGTGGTGGTGTAGAGGAGGATGTGGATTGGGTGGATGTGGGTTGGTTAAGGGGTGTTTGGGACTGTGAAGGTTGTGTGTCAACGTTGGAAATAGGCACATCAACACCAACATTTAATGTGTCAGCGTCGAAGGGTTCTTGGTCAGTTTGCATATGTTCAGGTGAAGGTAATGGTTCAGGTATTGGGTCAATTTGGGGTTGAGGGTCTGGTCGGGGTTGTGCTGCTGCAATGACAGCAAGCATAGCTTGGGTTAAAGGTAGTTCACGATGTGGGAGTGAGTTCATCTTCATAAAAATTGCTTTCTTTTGCACAGGGATCTCATAAACATCATTATGTTCCCTTGTGCTGTATCCTTGAACATCAAAAACCATTTGTAAAAATCGGGGATAAGCTAAAGTCATTTTGTTCCCCTTATTTTTACACATGCCCTCAAAAATCATTTTAGAATAATTAAATTTTTGCCCAGTTGCAATGCACACAATAACACTGGTAATAGATCTATTGATCTCATTGTGTGCAGTGCATTTGGGACTCAAACATTGTAGGAGGACATGTATGAGGTACTTCCAGGCTGGGGGAAATTCCTGTTTATGATATTTATTTAAAGTTCCTTCATCAGGAAAAGGATAACCCAAAGCCCTTAGTCCTTGTTCTATTTCACTAATGGGAAGGGTGGTTATACCATCAGCATCATCAAGATGCAAGGCTTGGCGTACCAAAGCCTCAATAACCACCCAAGGTCTCCCATGAAAAATAGAAGTCAATGTAGTCACTCTATTAACTGTTGAGGAACTAACAGTGTTACAAAACTGTTTAATATGTGTGACAGGAATGAGTGGTGCATGAGAAAGAGTATACCTAAAAGGAGATGCGTTTAAATACGCCACCATTTGTGTGTATTGAGGAAACAGAGTATCATCAGCTTCAAGATACGCGATCATGTTGTGTTGACTTCTGAACCCCAATTCCAATTCTGATGGTTTAAACTTTGGTGCCATTGTTGAAAGCTGTTAAAATGATTGATGAAGATAAAGTTGATAAGAGAAAATTGTGTTAGACAAGAATTATAGGTACCCTGTTTAAAAATAGGAGCCAAATTTATAGGAAAAGAAAATGCATGCGATTGGCCCAAAAATAGGCAAGTATTTTCAAAAAGCAATCATGAAAATATTGAAAAAGAATAATTTTATCTCATGCATTAAATGAAGTTTATTAGCTCCTAAAATTATGGCCTAAAAATATGTCAAAAAGTAACAACTGGGTAGGACCCATTGAGTGTCAACGGTAAAAAATAACCTATCAACGCCCAACGGTTATAATCTTGTCAACGTTTTCCTATAGCCATGTCAGCGTCTAAATTGGTCACAACAACGCTTGGAAAAATACTTGTCAGCGTCCAAAAATAAAAATGTTTAAAAATGAAAAATGACCTTAACAAAGTAATTTATCCTAGAGAAGATAACCAAAAAGCTGATAATTATTAAAGGGCGGCAAGCACTGTCCAGTTATGCACACTTGCTTATGCAAGATAGACATAACAGTCCTCTAGTGTCCCTTGCTAACCAAAACTCTTAACAACCAAGTTACCTTATAAAATTCCTTGTTACTCCCAGGTAAATCCCATAACAAAATTATTCCCAAGTCTCCCAACATACCATAACCAATTCTAGGCTAAAAATGTCTTGGCAGCATGCATAGTATATCAACTTTGCATGCTACAGTGCCTCAAGATTTAGTAAAACTAACTCATACTCACCTGTGGACACAATCTAGAATTGTGATAAGAGTATCATATGGATACCCAAACATCCTAAAGGTTCCTAAAACCTCCCATTAAACAATGATACATAAGTTGCTAAAAACATGCATGAACATAAAAATTTATGTCAAGATAGGAATTAAAAATTTCAACCATCATCCATAAATAAAAACTTGTCCAAATGCTTCTCCAATGATCCATAAGCAACTCTGTATCCAATGGTATACTGCTAACACCACCTGCACATTTAGATTAAAAACCACAAAACTAACATTGTTGCTGACAACGCCCCGATAACACATGACAGCGTTGAGGGAAGCTTTGTCAGCGTTAGACAATTATATTGCTGACAACGTTACAAAAACACTTATCAGCGTTCAAACAACCTTTGTCAGTGTTAGAAAAATATAGTGGAAAATCTAAATCATCAATAAGACCAATAACAATGCATCATCCTGTACATACTTTTACAAAAAGACTCTAAAACACATATTATGTGAGATTGATCATTCCAATACTTGTTACCAAGTATTGAAACCTCCCAGCATCAAAAGGTTTAGTTAGTAAATCTGACACATTTTCCTCAGTGTCAACCCTATCTGGTTGTATTAAACCCTTTTCAAAACAATCTCTTATAAAATGGTGTCTAATTTCTGTGTGTTTAGTTTTAGAATGATGTACAGGATTCTTAATGATGCATAAAGTGCTGTTATTGTCAACAAATATCTTGGTATGCATGAAATTATACCCATAGTCCAACAGCTGGTTCTGAATCCACAAAACTTGTCCACAACAAGCTGCTGCAGCCATATACTCAGCTTCAGTTGTAGAATTAGCCACCACTGTTTGTTTCTTGCATTGCCAAGATATCAACCTGCTCCCAAGAAATTGACATCCAACAGTTGTGGATTTCCTATCAAATTTATCACCTCCATAGTCACTGTCTGAATATGCAATCAGCTCTAATGGTGAATCCTTTGGGTACCACAAACCAAGACTAGGATAGCATCTCAGGTACCTAAAGATCCTCTTCACAGCATAAAGGTGACATTCTTTGGGAGTCACTTGATGGCGTGCACAAGCACACACAACAAACATGATGTCAGGTCTGGAGGCTGTAAGATACATCAAGGATCCAATCATAGATCTATAGTGCCTGACATCAACATCTTTCCCATCTTCAATCTTTCCCCAAGGGTGTTCTCTATCCATAGGAGTAGTAGCCCTCTTTTCATGTGGAGAAAAGCCAAACTTCTTCAAGATCTCAGCCACATATTTATCCTGGGAGATGAAGATACCATTTTCTTTCTGCTGAACTTGTAAACCAAGAAAGAAGTTCATCTCCCCCATAGCGCTCATCTTGAATTTGTCTGTCGTAAGATTGGAGAAATCCTCACTCATCTTTGGATCAGTAGACCCAAAAATGATGTCATCAACATAGACCTGGACAAGCAACACATCCTTGCCTTTCTTCTTTGTAAATAGTGTCTGTTCTATGGTGCCCCTTTTGAATCCATTGTCCACTAAATAAGTAGACAAAGTACCATACCATGCTCTAGGGGCCTGATGAAGTCCATACATAGCCTTTTTGACTCTATACACCTTGTCTGGATTCTCTGGATCCTCAAAACCAGGAGGCTGCATCACATATACCTCCTCAACAATTGTTCCATAGAGGAAGGCACTCTTGACATCCATTTGATAGACAGTGAGCCCATGCATGATGCATAGGCTAAAAAGATCCTAATAGCTTCAATCCTTGCAACTAGTGCAAATACTTCCTCATAGTCTATCCCCTCCTCTTGTGTATATCCCTGAGTCACTAATTTTGCCTTGTTTCTGACCACAATTCCTCTTTCATCTCTCTTGTTTCTTAGAACCTATCTTGTCCCTATAGGTCTGACATATCTGGGACAATCAACCAGCTCCCAAACATCCTGGATTGCAAATTGGTGAAGCTCATCCTGTATTGCTTCCACCCAACTTGGTTCTTTGAGAGCATCAAATATTTTCTTGGGTTCCTGTTGTGACAGAAAACAGGCAAACAAACATGCTTGCACAAAAGGGGTATCAACCTTCTTGTGTATATTGGTAATAAACCCACCAAGACCTTGATGAGATCTTCTAGTCTGAACTGGAGTCATAATATCACCAATGATTTGAGAAGTGGGGTGATTCTTCATAGTGGAAGTGAGAACTCCTCCTTCAAAAAGTCTGGTGTCCTCAACCTCATTCTCCATGTTGCCAATATCTTCTTCATCAGACTCTCTTTCATCTACATGAGGATAAACCTCTTCATATATATTGGAAGGTTCACCTTGTTCAAAAATGGAAGAGAAAAGATGTGCAGAAGTGTTGTCAACGCCTGAACCTTGTTTGTCAGCGCTTGGGCTAACAACGCTTGAACTGTTGTTGTCAACGTCTGAGCCATCAACGTCTGAATTGGTCTTGTCAGTGCTAGATTTGCCTTTGTCAGCGCCTGAAGGACCATGCATGTTTGTATCTGGTGGTACTTGGAGACCACCATTATCTTTACCAGCAGCAGCAGCAGCAAAAGCATTTGTCCAAATGGGAATTGTAACATATTCTTGGATAGGAGATGACTTCTCTGCTTGTGATCCAACCTTCTCATGAACCTGTGTACCTGAAACATCAACAACTTGTTCTTCCACAACATTTTAAGTTACCTTTACAATGTCTGGATTAGTGACAGGCATATAATTTAAAGTTCTAGATAAAGTTTCCAAGTCAAACAACCAATTAGGACCACTTTCAGGATCACTAGGTTTATTTTATAAAAACCTAACATGTACTCTTTCAAGTATACGTTTTTCCTATTTAAGATAAACCATATATCCCTTGCTCTGCACTGAATACCCCATGAAGTAGCCTTCATCACCTTTTGCACTAAATTTACCTAAGGCATCACTAGTATCTAAAACTACTACATGACAACCAAAAGGTCTGAGAAAACCAATATTAGGTTTTCTACCCCAAAGTAACTCATAAGGTGTTTTGTTCTGAATTTTTTTAACCAATGCTCTATTTTGAACATAACAAGTTGTATTAACAGCCTCAGCCCAAAAGGCTATAGGAAAATGAGCATCAGCCAACATGGTTCTGGCTGCTTCAATTAGGGTTCTATTTTTCCTCTCAGCAACCCCATTTTGTTGTGGGGTTCTGGCAACACTAAGTTTCCTAGTAATTCCTTTCCTGGCACAGAAATCATCTAGCTTCTTATTCCTAAATTCACCACCATTATCACTCCTAAGCATTTTAACTTCATTGCCAGACTTCTTCTCAATCTGAGTAATAAAATCAATTAGAATATCAGCTGTGTCACTCTTCATAGCTAGAAAGAATGTCCAAGTAAACCTAGAAAAGTCATCTGTGATAACAAAGCAATATGACTTACCATTCAAACTTTCTATATTGGTTGGACCAAAGAGGTCCATATGAAGCAAATGAAGAGGTCTAGGACTAGAGTGCACCTGTTTGGACTTGAATGAGACCTTGTGCTGCTTGCCTTTAATACATGCAACACAAGAGTGGTCATTGTGGAAGGCCTTCTCAAGTAAACCATCAACCAAGCCAAGTCTCACAAGCCTATTTATATTCTTAAAATTTATGTGCCCTAGTCTCCTGTGCCACAAATTACTCTCATCTACTGAAGCTTTAGCATAAAAACAAGACATATTGTTATTCATTCTAATCCCATTCAGATTCACATTATATATGTCTTTATGCCTAGGTGTTCTATATTCAATATATTTCTCATCAGAGATCTTATAATCCTTGCTTAGCACCAAACATTCAGTATCAGTAAACAGAACTTTATTTTTGTTATCACAAACTTGTGATACACTAAACAGATTGTAATCAAGTTCTTTTACCAGGAATACGTTCTCAAAACGCAAATTCTTGGTGAGAAGGGTTCCTTTGCCTGTGATAGTACCATATCCGCCTCCAAAGTAGACCTTATCACCATCCTTAATGGGAGTGAAGTTTGTAAGGTAATCTTCCTTCCCTGTCATGTGCCTTGAGCATCCACTGTCCCAATATCCATAATCATTGACCTGTTTTTGAATGCCCTGCACATAAACAAAACAAATTAGTTTTCTTGGGGAACCCAAGCCTTAGAAGACTTGGATTCATCTGGTTGTTCAATAAGAACAGCCTTAGTTCTCACAACAACCCCATTTTCATCCTTCTTAGGATGAAATACCCAATTAACCCCAATAGGTTTTGTAATGACCTTTGAAATGTAATTAAATTTGTTGCAGGTCATTGAAATCCCATTATCATTAGGGTTTTGATCTTTCTTGGGTATCCATGTCAAGCTTGAAGAAGCTTTAGACCCCTTTCCTTGTGGTTGCAAATATTTAGGTCTGGTCACGTTTTTGTCAGCGTTGGAATTGGTCTTGTCAATGCTGAAATTACCCTTGTCAGCGTTGAACCTAGGGTTTGCTACAGAAACCCATTGCCTATTAGACCAAGTATTTGTCTTTTGAAATGGTCTTTGTCCATGAGTGTTAGACCCTCTAGTAAAGAATGGGGCAGGTCTAATCACTTGTGGACTTTGCTGCACACAAGGTTTGGGTCTGACAACGTTTGACTTCCTAACAACGTTGACTTTGTTCCTGTCAGTGCTGAATTTGTTCCTGTCAGCGCTGACTTTGGGAGCGTTGACACACTTATATGCTAAATGTGAAAAGCTACCACAAGTGTAACAGGCTTTTCTAGACAAAACCCTAGGTCTAGAAGAGAAGAAGCTTGTTCCATCATTGCTAACTTGGCTCTTAGGTGACCTAGTATTCCTATACATCTCTGCATACTTAATGCTAGGTTTTCTAATAGTGTTTGAGCCTAAGTCAACAGCTTTACCAGTGACTGGGTTTGTAACCTTAATGGGAGTTGACTCATTAGGACTTTCACATAGCAAGCCACCCTTAACAAATAATGTAGGGTTAGCTTTCTTCCATTCATTCAGGTCAGTCAACTTTTGTTGATACTCTTCAACTGGAGTGACAACTCTTGGTGGAGGAATGAATTCCTCCTCTTGGAGTTCTGGCAAACCAGTCCAAGATAGGTCCTTTTGTTGGACACCATAGAAGTCACCAGCTGGTGGTGGAACCACAGAGTAGTCTTTCATCCCAATCCCAGTCATGTCCTTAGGATCCCTTTGTTTTCCCACACATTCTCCTAGGGTTTGTGTTGCCTTATCAAATCTCTGGATTTTAAGGCCAACATTATCTTTGTTTTTAATGGCTTCATCTAGTTTAGCCTGTAACTCACCATTAACCCTTTCCATAATGTTTCTAATATCCATACTAGCATTTAACTCATGTTTTAAGATATTTATTTTATCTTTTAAGTCAAATTCCATTTTCTTGTATTCAGAGACTGTTTTCTCAGTTTGAGTGAGACCTAGTTGGTTATTAGACAGTTTGCACTTTTCAGTACTCACATCACTTAATAATCTTAACACCTCTTTGTTAAGTTTCTCAGTGTTTAACCTACAACCTTTACTACAAAAAGCATCATTGTATACCTCATTATCAGATGAAGAGGAGGAGTGTGCCATGAGAGCATATTCAACATGCTCTTCTTCTTCAACTTCAGCAACCAAAGCTTTATCCTCTTCCACATCCTTAACCAGATAGCTCCAATCCCAACCCGTACTATCAATTCCTTGAACTACAACCATGGCTTTAGGATCCTGAGCTTTACAAATTTGACTTGAGGGTTTACCAGCATCAGATCTTCTAGGAGATCTGCATTCCCACATGAAGTGCCCCATACGATGACAACTGTAGCATTCAACTTTGGATTTATCAAATCCAGCTGTGTCTTTCGCATTGAAGGTCATCTTCTTCTTAAACCTTCTGTTCCACCTGTTTGCTCTGATACTAGCAAGAGCCATGTTCCACTTAATGTCCATCTCTTCCAAATGCTCATCACTTATCTGCTCAAGGTCCTCATATGTAATCACTGAACCATTGGGCAAAGAAGCAATATAAGCACATACAGTATCCAAATCCAAACCAGCAGGTTTAACTCTTGGGGAGTCACATTTGAATGTGTCAGCGTCTGAAAAGGAGACGTTGACAAGACTTGTTCCAGCGCTGACACATGATGATCCAGTAACTGGATGCATGTAAGAGTCCTTCTGATTGAATTGACCTTCACTATGAGAGAAGAAGGCCATGTTACTGTTGGTAGACTTGCTTCCATGCTCTAAAAGAGTTTCATCTTCCAACAGCCTTAGTTTGTTGTAGATGTCATCAAACGTGGAACTTTTGTAAGTATTATTGGCAAGAATAGATCTTGCCTCAATCTTCCACGCCTCACCAAGACTTTTAAGAAAGGTAGCATTAATGTAAACATCACCAAGTTGTGTCCCCATGAAGGACGATTTTCTTGTAATGTCAAGCAATCTGCTTCTCACACTACTCAGCTTCTCATTGGGTTGAGCTTTGAAAACAGCATAATCATGCATGAGTTGTTTCTTCTTTTCTTCCGTGGTATCTGCATTGCCACCATATGCAACTTCAAGAGCTGCCCAAAGGTCTTTAGCAGAATCATAACCTCTATATTTATGCTGGTTCTCTTGTCCCAAAGAGACTTTCAGAATATTTAGGGTTTTCATGTCAACCCTTTTCTTTGCTATGTCTTCAGCAGACACAGCTCTACCATCTTCAGATTTTTCTTTCTTATCTTCTTCAGAACATCCAGTAACAGCTGATCTTTGAGAAATAGCATCAACAATCTTTTGGGCTTTATCGAATGTGTTTCCATATTCAATGATCTCCCAGAGTGTGTAGTCATAGATCCCTAGATATTGCTCAAAGTTGAATTTCCACAATTCAATGTTGGTTGCATCAAGCATGGGAATCTTGATGTTTGGTAAAGGTGAGGAGGAGGAGGAGGAGGTTATTTCTGACATGATGTTGTTAGGGTTTTTGAGAAAATTAGGGTTTTGGTGATTTTTAGGGTTCTTGTGTTCTTTAAGATCAAAAGTTCCTCAACAAGCTCTGATACCACTTGTTGATCCCAAACTTAGATCGATTTAGCTTTATGTATACGAGATTAGATCAAGTAATACACTTAGAGAAACCTTTGTATATGTTTATGATAATCTAAGTGTTATGTGGAATTAACACTTAAACAAAAACACACAAGATATAAACAAACTTTCACTTTGATTAATGATATCAAACTTGCTTACAATGAAAGTAGTTTATGAATGAAAACTTATATCAAACAATAACCTAAAGGTCTTCTTTTATAGACATAAGAAGCCTTGTACAATAATCTACGTATCAGCTATTCTAGGTAAAGATAAATATAGAAAATACATTGTTGTTCCTATCTTTACTAGAAGTAATCTAGAATACAATAAACGCGTAGAGTATATCTTCCCATCAGTGCTTGTCTTCAATGTATCAACGCTTGAATTTATCTTGTCAACGCTTGAGCTGTCAGCGTTTGCTTTGCTCCTGTCAACGCTTGTTTTACTCTTGTCAGCGCTCAAGTAGATTGGCTATAATTTATTCCCAACATAAAGAACCGCGCATAGTGGGTTTATGCGAAATGTTTTGAAAAGTAACTAGAAACTATTCAACCCCCCCCCCCCCCTTCTAGTTTCTACAATTGGTATCAGAGCGTGGTTATTCAAGATCTTTGAAGTATATTGTACTTTAAAGCTTGGATCGATCTTTGCTCTCTTTTTCAAAACAAATGGTTTTAAAAATGAAAACATTTTTTTAAAAAATAGAGACGATCTTTGTATCTAATTGTTCATGAAGAGTGATTACTTATGAAATGTGTTTTGTTGTTTCATTCGTACAAGTTTTGGTGTTAAATAAACTTTGTATAATAGCTTGAATTAAATCTTTTCTTGTTTGGAAGTATAAAAATCTTTTGTGTCATAATTAACTCTAAAATACGAGTCCTATGTGTCTAAAATGATTTTATTAGAGTCCTAAGTCCTTCCAAAATGTTACCAAATTATTTTGGCCAAAAACCCATTTTTTGTCCTCTGGCCGCGGTTCTTTATCTGTTCCCCGCGGTTCCCTATAAATAAGGAACCGCAGTCAGTCTGGCCCGAATTTTTGCAAACTTTGAAAAATCATATAAAATCAACCGTAAGTCTGTAGAAGTTATGCCACCCGTCATTTCGAGCGTAATTGAATTTACTTTTTATTAAAAATGCTTCCAAACCTTTATTCAAACTTTAAAATTTGGATGTTTTCTAAGTTCCATACTTTGTCCAAAGTATTGAGTGTCAGTTTGTCGTAAAACTTGTGTTTTACTCTTTTCTATTAAGTTGGACATCTCTTGTTGATATATCTTTGAAAATTGATATATTTATAAAGTGTTGAACTTAATTAAAATTTTGAAATAGGTTGAAAACTATTTTCAAATAAAATCAAGCTATGCATACTTTGGTGTATCTAACACTCAAAACGAATACGAATGCTTTTGTGCTTTTTCTTTTGTCTTTGGACATTCTTAAGTGATCATTACTATTGGTAGTAGTGTTACTTAGTTGTATATTTATGTGTGCATTACATATAGGATTAACATCTCTTGGTTTACAAATGCTACATAAACATTTTGTACACCTTGGCATGTTCTTTAACACTTTTAGGTTTGAAAGCTTTGGGAGGTTGTCAAATCTATTGATGTGGGTCGTCTTACTCGATCATTATGTTATTAGTTCAAGTAGATTAATGTCTCACTATAAAGCATGAAACACCCTTTGAAAATGCTATTTTCTCTTAAAGGAGTGTTTGTGGTAATCAAGAAAGATTTCGATTAAATATCAACTCATTAATCAAACTATGATTGGTATCATTATCGAATCTAATTGACATGTTTTTTAGTGTAGACATAATTGTGGTTTATTATACATGGGATCATAACTCACACTTGTGTTGATGATGGAATATTGAATCTACTTGTTCAAATTATTAGACATATTTTGTTTAATAATGCTTATAATGTACAATGGAGTCGGTTTGACAACTTGGATGTTTCATCCGAAATACTCAAGTAATTTACATTGCAATGCAATTTGTAAATATGTCATCTCTGAAAGACCAATCAAGAGTGTTCCTTTGTTTTGTGTAAACGTTGTTAGACACTTCAAAGTGTTTGGCCTCAAGTTCTACTATGGTAAATAACCTTAACTAGACTTGTTTGACAAGACATGCAATGGTGCATTCTTTTACCCTCATTAGGTTGTGCATTGTGTCGTCATACACTTTTCATCCTTGCTACACTTTATTAGACAGATGTAGGAATTGCATTTTGTCTAACTTGAGAATGACTAGTAGGGAATTTATGCACTAGAATCTTAATTTGACCTAACGATTGAATTACTTCCATGTCGAAAGTCTGGTTATTTTATAACTCGTAAAACCGGTCGTGCTTAGCCTTAATTGAGCACATCTAGTGATAGTCTCATACTCATTCTCTAAATTGGCTAAATGGCTCTTCCTAAATATGACTAATGATAGTTTACTTTGATGAACTTTGTATGTCATTAGGAGTCTTTTTCGTTTGTATCCATTACGTGTTTCATAGCCTTCTTCCTACGTTCTAATTGAACCTATGTGTTTTTCCTTTGTGTGTGTTCTAGTTTTTATTGCTCTTTAACATAACTTTATGATAAGTTAGAGTAGAACATTAGAATTTGCCGAATTGGAAAAATTCCCTTATCCTCCAAAACACACCCTCTGTGGGCGGTTCTTTATAGAGACCACGACTCCATATCGATATGGAACCGCCGGTGAAGTAAAGGAACCGAAAGTAGACACCATAAAAACGGGTTTTCCAAAAATTTCCAATTGTTCCATCACCCTTTGGAATCCTTGTTTCAAACCTTTGGTCACTCCTAAAATATCTTGTGCTTTCTTTTCTTAACCCAAATCATTTTGAAATCTCTTTCACACCAAAGCAAAATGTATTTTTCACAAATGAAAGCCTTGATTATCTACTATTTTCTAATATCTCTTTCAATCCACATTCACCAAAGAACACACCAAATTAAATCTTTTATCCTTCTAAGGATATTGATTTTGGAAAATCTCTTTTTCCACCACTTCCCTTTTGTGTTCTTACTCCATCACATGATTATGTCATGCATCATGGAACATATTGTCATTGTTGTCAATATCAACATCTTTTCATGTGTTATATCTATGATGAGTTGAATTACAAGATTATCACCAAGCCTTCTCCACCAAATTCCGCCACCACCTTGTCTTTCATTTAAGCATGTGGATTGCTTATTTCTAAGACATCCAATTTAAGCAAATCTTAGATTTCTAGTGTAACTAAGATTAAAAATTATGCTTAAGTTTTAGGCTTGTGTTTCATACATCTTTGTATAATATTTATTCTCTTGTATTCCTTTTCATGTTTTTCAACATGATTTGTCTTTGGGTCTTGGATTTCATTGTCCCTGTGATCTTTCTTTTCTTCTTTATTTTCTCACTCGGTTTTCAAGGAATGTTAGATTTAAATATTTCTTTCGAAATATTCAAGTAATTTTAACTTGCAATTGCAATTGTTAAAAGTCATATCCGAAGCATTGACTTTCAATCCATTTAGCAACTTATGTTAAATTGTTTGACCTAGTGATTTTCTTTTGAGTCGATAATCGTTTTTGGACACCCATTGTTCACGGTTCCTCAAATAACCTAGCGGCTCATTATTTATAATGAACCGCTGACCTATTTAACGAACCACGACCAGTGAGTCCCTTTGTTCGTTTTTGGTCTATCTCTATCTTTGACAAGTTTTCTTGAAGATTCCTTCTTTTATTTTATTTTGGGTTTCTTCTCTAGTTTTTCTTCAAGACTTCACTATCACCTAATAAGGTATAGTATTCCTGAATTATTTTGTGACCTTAACTTCTTTGTTAAGTCTCTTTCGATTTATTTTAATCATGCCTCTCTAAGTTGTTTCTCTCCCTTCTATCCTTTCTAAACTAAGTTAAGTCGAGCCTCACCCTTTCCTCATCATGTAATTGTTCTTTGAACATTCACAATGATTGAGAAGAGCTACGAAACTTTGAGCATGTAGTTTATCAAATGCTAAACACCATCCATCTTGGTCTTTCTATTCTTTGGCTTATTTGATCTCTTTGTTTATATCATTGAGTCATCTTTTTGGTGTCGACATTCATAAGCATCCTTGCCTATAATGTCTTATATCTAGTATTTTTCTTAAGCGTCAATTTATCCTCGCTTTTGTTTTTTCTTTATTTTTGTACCTTGATTCCCGACTTAAAGCTTTTGGAGCTTTCTAAAGGAATTATTTTTAAGGTCAAAAATGTCTTCGAGTTGAGATTTTTTGTCATTGTCATTGTTGAGAGTTGATTGTGGTTAAAATTTACAATTGGATTGGGTGATTCCAACAATTCTAAGCTTTTAACCTTTTGAGAGGATTTTAGTTAAATCTTGAATTTTCTTGGGTGATTCCAAAATTTCTAAGCTTTTTAACCTTTGACATATTATTATTACAATTGGTATGGATGTTTCTTCTCTACCTCTATTCCATCAATTATGATTTGATCTTGTCAAAATCCTCTCCTTGGACTTTTTATTTTTTTGGATTGATAGCATCCCGTGCATACTTATTTCTTCAATGCTTGTCATTGTTTGTGCAAATGACTTGTTTATCGTCCTCATTTTCTTTTTCATCGTAGTCATTCTTCCTCTCTTTTCGACTATGTGGAATTGTTTTTTATTGTCCATGTCATACTCTCTTTAGTTTGGTATTTTTGCCATGATATTAAAGTAGAGTATGTCCTCTCGACAATTTTCTTTCTTTTATAAATTGGACATCTCTTTTCTTTCTTAGTCCTCTTTATATTTTTTTGGTGTCACCAAAATAAGTTGAGGTCTCTTTTCTATCTAAGACCTTACTTATTTTTCCTTAACTTGTCAACCCCTTTTGACACTTCTAAAAGTTAAGATTGTTTTAGCTTTCTCTTGAGTCCCTCTCTTTGTACTCGAGATGTTTAAAGCTAATTCCGCTTGGGTGACATTGTTATACATATATGCTCTTGTCCACTAACTTTGTTTTGTAGGATTTTTCTAACCCTTCTTGTAGCTTGTTACTATCATTGCTTTATTGGTGCCTAATAAGTGTGTAAACACATATCCTTTCGCCATTAAAATCAAGGAAAAACAAGACCTAATCATGTGTTTAACATCGTAAAAGTCGGAATTACGCGTGGTTTTGTATTTTTGTGTTAAAATAGGTACAAATGATCAAAAGGAAAGAAAACACGGGATTTCACGGTCAAATGTTGAAGAAAAGTCCAAAAAGAGACAAAGACAAAGTCAAAAGACTAAAAGCGTGCCCAAGATCACGAAAACCGGCAAATTCAACACGGTTTTGAAGAAATGAACAAGGAAGCCGAAATCAAGGTCGTTTTAGTGGATTTAACTTAAAGGAGGATAATTGGGCCTTGTGGGCTCCACTTTTGGTTATTGGGCTCAAAATCCCAAATCAATATATTTAACTTAATAATCTACAGCCCATTAAGGCCCATTTACCTTATAGTGAAAGACGGATGGGAATAAGATTGGGCCATACAGCCCATTTGCTATATTATGGACGAATGAAGGAAAGTTGTAAACTTCCTGGTCAAAATCCCTGGTCAAACAAACACCCCAAACACACGTATTAAACAAACTTTTTACCAACCCCACTCACCCCAATCGTTTATTAAAACGGTTTACCCTCACACTTGTTTAATAAACAAAAAGTTTACCCACCCTCACTTTTCGATAATAACAAGAAAACATTCACCCACTTCTTTTTCTCTCTCACAACCACCACCATTTTTACTCAAACCCTAAATCACCCTAATCATGAAATTTACCCACCAACAATTGGGTCTTTTACCCAATTCGTATGATTCACACGATTCCTAAATAAATCCCTATGGTTATTGGAAGCATTATGGTGGTCCTCTCACCTACGTGGTCAACCTCCTTCATTTGATTGGTGCTCACACCTCACCACAACCCCTCTATCCAATCACCTATTTCCACCTCAGCACTAAACAAACACAAGAAACACACTTTCGCCAGCGTGGCGATCCATGTGATCCTTGGTGTATTTTCAACCGCAAGATCAAGAAGAGAAGAAAGAGAAAGCAGAAAAGATGGATTAAATGGCTCAGATTGAATTTCTTGCTCACGAAGCTTCATGAAGAAGCCTTGGGGGTTGGCTATAAAAATCCCAATCATTCTGTAATTTGGGAGCACTTTTTATTTTTTAATTTCTGCAAAAATTAGATTTGATTTAAATTTGTAATTTTCTTTTCAAAGTATTGTATTTAATTTCCAATTATTAATGAAAAATTACTTTCAGTTTTAATTCGTGTTCTATTTTTATTTAAGTTAATTGCAAATTTAATTTTATGTTCTTATTTTGAATTAATTAAATTAAGATAAAAGTGGTTGAAATAATTTTCCCTACTGGAAGATTATAAAAATCTAGTTCGAATAGAATTTGGTTCGAATATTTGTCTATGGTACGATGGTGTTGATGATTGAGAAGGTGGTTTTCGTTTTCAGTTAATAAGACGGCTCAACGCCGCTCTTCGTCGCAACGGTTTTCGACGTCAGGTTCTCGATTTCTTTTATTTTACAAGTTTTTTTAGTTAGTCTATTATCTGCTACTGTTTTTATCTGATATGTTTAAGTTTCTGGTTTAATAGTTTTGTTAAAGTTATATTACTGTTTGGATCTGTTTTTTTATTATATGCTTTTAGATTATTTATCTGCTTTGTTTGTTTGTATAATATATCTGCTTATTTGATTTTATTAGGTATTCTGTTAGTTTGCTTACTTGGGATCATCTGTTTAGTTGATGATAATCTGTTACTATTGCTTTTAGTTTGGATTTGTTTAAGTCTAGCGTTGTTTCTTATCTGATGTAGTTATTTGCTTATTTTCATTTGCTGATTTTGATTTATTTAGTTACTGTTAAATTTTTATTTGTTTTAGCTTATTCGTTTATTTGATGTCAACTAGTTAAATTTGTGTTTAGGATTTAGTTGCTTATTTCAGTATTAGCTTAATATTTCGAGATTTTTATTAGCTTATTTGTCTTTGTTTGTGTAGTCATTTGCTTATTCGATTTAGCTTATATTTTTATTTGGTTTTGCTTACTGTTTGGATATTCGGTTAGTTAGATCTGCTTATTTTTATTTGGTTTTGACTTATTTCTAGCTTTTGATTTTCTGATTATTTTCTTGATTTGCTTTGCTATTTGCTTATTTGGTTTAATCTTATTGCTGCATCAAACTCAGACCCTATTGGTCTGAGTATTCAATATTCCAAAAACTTAAATAATAAAAATAATATTAGCAAAAATTCGTCCCTCCTGGGACTCGAACACCAGACCTCCTGTTTAATTGTCCAACACCCTTACCATCTCAGCTAGACTTGTCTTTGAGTTTTACTACATGCTATTTAATTAATATACGGTTATTTTTAGACTGTCAGTTTATTTAATATAGTTTTAATACAAGTTTTAGTATATTTAATTTTAGTTAAAAGTTTTTAAAAAGTTTTCTTTTATTCAGTTTAAATAAAAAATAAAAAGTTAACAAATATAGTTTTTTAATTGGTTTTTTAAAAACTAGTCTTTATATTAGTTTAATTAATTTTTTTTAAAATAGTTTTTATTAAAATTAGTTTAAACTAGATTTTTAAATTAGATAAAATAGTTTTTAATTAAATAGATTTTAGTCTAAAAATACCAAAAATATTCATTTCACCAAGAACAAATTAATCCACGTTTAATTGGATATCAATTCGAGTGAGTCGAGGAAAACGAAATATCATTGCAATACTTAAAAATTCCTACATTAAATTGGCGACGCTGCCGCTTCGCTCGTTACGATTCACGATTTCGTGAGACGTTTGGATTTTGGGATCCGTTCATTTTGAACGTTACTTTTCTTGGTAAAAAATCAAAAACACTAAAAATCAAAAACTTAAAAATACAAAAAAAATTAAAAAATCACAAAAGCAAACTCTTTCCTAAGATTTGCACCAAAAAAATTAAAAAAATTCAAAAATAATACTTTTTCCTAAAAGTATTACACCAAAAATATTACGTATTAGTGTTATTTTTCTTAGTTCGATTTCTTTCGTTTTTATTGTGAATATATATTTTTCTAAAAAAAAATACCAAAAGATGTTTCATTTACTATATTATGTTACGTAGCACAATTAATTTACCTACTTTTCAAATAAGGCCTTAGTTAGGATTTCATCACCTAACTATTGTATTCGTGTCCAAAACAAGAAATAAAGGGCAAAATAGATAAATACTAGTAAGACGTTTGAACTCGATATATACAAACTATAAGGTGGGTATAAGGCGACGCGCTATAAAAGGCCGTCTAAGGAAAAAGGTTCTTAAGTGCTTTGTGCCACCTCGTTTCCCCGCTTGCTTGTGCGTATATTGAGAGGGACGACCGATTATTCGTTTGCCAACTCAATTAGTATTAAGTATATATTTTTGTAGCTTTTTGATATTGCACCTCGAGAGGGATAATCCCTTTCCTCTCAAAGTCGACCGAGGTCTCCTACCTCATTCTAAGTTTTAATTGTATGCGCACTGGCGCGCGTACATACATACCGATTGGTGTACCAAATACTTCTAATTCTTCCAAAAAGAAGAAGAAGAAAAACAAAAAGACCGTCAATCAAGCCGATCCCGAGAATCGAGCTTTGAAAAACACGATGGCAACGGATAATCGACCAATGATTGAGATTCTCCAATCTCACGTTGAAGGAAACGATGACGCGATTGTGGTGCCGGATATTGGAGCAAATCATTTTGAACTTAAAACGGGTTTTATTCAAATGGTTTCCGCTACACCATTTTTATGCCGTACTAATGATGACCCACACGCTCATATCAAACGTTTCATACAATTGGCAAACACCGTCAAATACAATTGGGTGCCACAAGAGGCCATTCGTTTACAACTCTTTCCTTTTTCCCTCGAGGGACAAGCCCAGATTTGGCTTGATAAGGAACCACCCCAAAGTATTACAACATGGATTGATTTAGAGACCAAGTTCATTAACTACTTTTTCCCACCATCACGGACCACCGCTTTAAGGAATGACATCATTACCTTTGAAAAAAAATATGGGGAAACATTTAGTGAGTCTTGGGATTGATTTAAAGAGCTTTTAAGAAAATTTCCATAAAACGGTTTCACTAAAGTGCATCAAATCAATACGTTTTACAATGGTTTAACTCTTAATGACCAAGACTCACTTAATAGTGCCTCGGGGGCAATATTCTTGTGAAATCCATAAACGAGGCTTGGACAATAATTGAAAACAAGGCAAAAGTTCAAACCAAGAGTGTACGGACTACAATAGCTAGTGCTAGTGATAATGAGGTGACTAATCAAATTAAGGAGCTTACTTCAATTGTGAAACACCTTGTTTTAAGAGATAACCCTCCCACTACACATGTGAATGCCTTAAAAGAGACGTGTGAAACGTGTGAGACTTGTGGTGGACCACATTCGTATTTTAATTGTGATAAGGTTTACAATCAACAACAACAAGTTTATGCTTATAACAACAATGAAAATGAGCGGGTTCAATTCAAACCAAATGTTGATGTTAACCATTTGTCTTATAAGAGTACTAACTATTTGGCTCCCCCGGGTTTTGTAGCTCCACAAAGACCACCCCCACCCGCCCAAAATACCCAATACCAAAATAGGAACCAAGGTCCTCAAATGGGTAATTTTCAAGGGAATGCAAATCAAGGGAAATTTAGTGGTCAAAATCAAGGATTTCAAAATAATAACCAAGGTTTTCATAATAACAACGGTTTTCAACCTCAATATCAAAACCATGGTTTTCCTAATCACGGGTTTAACAATCAAGGGTATAATCAAACGAACATGCATAATCCTCAAATGGACTTGGTTCTCCAAAAATTGACCGAACATGAGAAAATCATGAAAGCAATGCAAGAATCTACTAGACAAATGCAAGAGTCCAACGATAGGAAGTTCGTGCAAATGTTGCAAGCCCTTAGACCCCAAGGAGCCTTACCTTCTAATACCGAGATTAACCCTCGTGCTAATGTGAGTTCTATCACTACTCGAAGTGGAGCCACTTTAGTGGGACCTTCCATCTCTTCGCCCATAAAGGAGAGACAAGGCCCGGAGGTCATAATGAGTAATCCTACTCCCCCTTTGGTGATTCCTCCCACTACCACTTCTAGTACTAGTTCTCCATTGCCCAAAGAGCCTATCCCAAAGGTTGTTCAAGAAGCGAGTCCTTATCCTTCTCAACCTTCACCATCTAAACCCAATATCCCTTATCCCTCTAGATTGAACAAGGCTAAAGTGCTCACCAAAGATGACGTTAATGTTTCCAATTTTTTGAAGATGATTTCCAACGTGAATGTTAACATTAGCCTTATTGAAGCACTTGCTCAAATGCCAAAATTTGTGAAAATGTTCAAAGATTTGCTTAATAAGAAAGAAAAAATGGTTGAGCTCGTGAACACTCGTTTAAATGAGAATTGTTCCGCGATTCTTCTCAAAGAGCTTCCCGAAAAGCTAGGAGATCCCGGATGATTTGTGTTACCTTGCTCGTTTCCCCAAATTGATGATTGTATGGCTTAGGCGGATCTCGGCGCTAGCATCAATCTTATGCCACTCTCGGTATGGAAACGATTATCATTACCCGACCTTGTACCGACTCGCATGACTCTCGAGTTAGCTAATAGAACTCTCGCATACCCCGTTGGTATTGCCGAAGACGTTTTTGTTCGAGTTGGTACATTCACTTTTCCCGTGGACTTTGTTGTAGTCGACTATGAGATGGATCCTCGTATTCCGTTAATACTTGGTAGACCATTTTTAAGAACCGGAAAAGCGTTAGTTAATGTAGCCGAAGGAGAATTAATTCTTAGGGTTGAGAATGATCAACAAGTGTTTAAAATGGGGAAAATGGTAAATAAATCAAACGGAAAAGAATCGGTCAATATGATTGATGTGCTTAATTTTGACAATGAATAAAGTTTTATAAACCCACTTTTTGAAATTTCAAATGATAATCCACTTTTTGAAGAAGCTAATTTTAGTGACGACACTTCTTTAAGTGATCTCATTTCTTTGGGTTTTGACGAGACACCTAGTGAGCCTAATGATCCTATCATCTCTATGAGTGATTCTCCCATTCTTGAGTCTCCCTTTGACTCTTATATTCCTAAATTGGGGGTTACGAATTTTGAAAAGGATCCTCCACCTTTAGAGGTTGCCCCTATTTTAGAGGATATTCCATTTGAGAAGGATTTAGATAACTTTCTAAACTCCTATTTTCCTCACGAGGATGAGTTTTCCTATGACTCCGATGATACTTATGTTCTCACATCGAGTTTGGAAGAGGACAACTCCCCCACTATGGATCAAAATGACATTTTGAGCTTTAATGTCCACACCTCTGGCTATTTTCCCGTTAAGGAACCGGTGTTTCATCCCGGAATAGAGATTTTTGTGCTATCATTTCCATATCACCATAACACCTTTCCTCGTAAGAAATTTTTGCCTAAGGATACCCCACTTTTCTCTGCCTTGTGTGATTGTACCACCTCGGGGTTTATTTCCTTTTGTGATGGAAATTATGTGTTTGACCCGGGTGGATTTTTTTATGGGGTATTCCTTATGTGAGTATGATTCATCCTTTATCATGGAAATCGATTATCATTACCATTTGAATGATGACATTCGGGAAATCGAGTCGAGCTAGAGACTCGTGATAAATAAATCAAGCATCGTTTAACTAGGTTAGATTTTTACCTTTTCCATCCTTTCCAGCTTTTTCACCTTCACCCATTTCCACCAATAAGTGTAGGGGGAGCCAAGTAGGTTGTTTGTGTGTTGTGTTGTGTGCAGGGACATGTGCTTTAATGATCTACTTTTGGTACTTTTGACGCGACCCTTGATCCCGTTTTCCCGTGTACCCGGTTCCTTCGATAAGTTTTTGCTATTGTGATTCATACATGTATATAAATTAGTTGAATAAATGTAATCACTTTAGTTGTCTCTTCCTTAGCTCGATTTTAAACAACGTACTCAATGTCCTAAGTGTAGGGGAGTTTATTCTCCCAAATGCTTAAACATTGAGGACAATATTTATATTAAGTGTAGGGGGACTTGTATCAAATTTTAGTGGGCTTTTCCATTAATTTGACCCCATTTAACCGGAAAATTTAAAAAAAAATTTCAACGTTTTTCAAATTTTTGATCTATTTTGGCCTAGTAGTATTTTCTATTTATTTTCTTTCCTTTTGTCATCGCATCGTATTTATATTTTCTATTTCAAGAATAAAGTCAAAAATAAATAAATGAATAAAATGGTTTTAACAAGTTTAGATGTCTTTGATATATTAGGCCCGTCGTGAATATTTTGACTCAACCCGAGTTTACTTATCCAAGTTTACTCTAGCTAGTATCCTTAACCATATGGACCTTAATTGGTTTATTAGGCTAAGCATCCACGAGTCTCATTCTTTGAGATTTTAAATTGTGGAGAACGAGAGATGATAGAGTTGATAATAAGTTTAAGGGTTAATTTTTGCTTATATGAGTTTTTGTGGCTCATTCTTCCCGCTTGTATATTTAATTGCTTAATAAATGAGGAGTTTTGTGGTGTAGATTTGATATCTTAACTCTTAGCCAAATCTTTATTCTCCTTGTAATTAAAGCATGAACACATTGAGGGTGCCAACGTTGTGGACTTCCGACTAAGGTGGCTCATAACCACTAAGTAGGAGGTATTCAGACCATGGGACCGCGGAATTTGGCCTACTATATATATCATAAATAAGAAAGAATAAGATTAAAACATGACCTCAAGGAGCGTTAGGGTGTGGGGTATGTAGCACGAACCTTTTCATTAGAGCCTTAGGGTGTATGGCATGGTAAGTATTGAATAAAAATTGATCAAAAATCAATTCCCTCGTTTATCGTTCAAGGAGCCTTAGGGTGTGGACAATAGATGAGGATCATTTTTACATCTTAAAGAGCCTAAGGGTATATGATGTGAACTTGCTAAACTCCACATAAAGTCAACATGACTTTGGAGGAATAATTAATAAGTAGTACTATTGGCCAAATTTTGGGTGCAGGAATTTATTCCCCAAATCGTGTTAAATCATCCTTGATATGCGCTTACTTTAGTGACAACGTTTTTGAGGACGAGGTTAGGTTTTGAGTGTCGGGTTTGCACCGTTTGGCCTTCATTTTTGGACTAATAATTATCAAATAAGTCAAATGAGCCTACGGGTGAATGACAATAAATAAAATCTAGAGATACAACGTAGGAAGTGGAGAAAGAGTATTACACAATTATCTTATATGAGTGGTTTTAACTTAAGGACTTATGGTAAACAATGATCTCGTTTTTAAGCTTGGTATGGGGAACGTGAAACTTGAGGATGACACCAAAGCCCTAATCTAAGTCTTAGATTTCTTTACGAGTTTCTTCCATCAAATAATTTCCAAGTTAATAAATTGTTATAACTTTTGTTTCCTTTAAAGTTTTTATCTTTCCGTCGTAGTAGTAATAGTATATCCTAATAAAGGCCGAGATGGATTAATCATGAGAAAAATGTAACTTTATGCTATTAAGTAATGCATTGCATAGGGTCATTGCAATGGTCAAGTGTAGGGGATTTAATAAGTGTGTAAACACTTATCCTTTTGCCATTAAAATCAAGGAAAAACAAGACCTAATCATGTGTTTAATATCGTAAAAGTCGGAATTACGCGTGGTTTTGTGTTTTTATGTTAAAATAGGTACAAATGATCAAAAGGAAAGAAAACAAGGGATTTCACGGTAAAAAGTTGAAGAAAAGTCCAAAAAGAGACAAAGACAAAGTCAAAAGACCAAAAGCGTGCCCAAGATCACGAAAACCGGCAAATTCAACACAGTTTTGAAGAAACGAACAAGGAAGCCGAAATCAAGCTCGTTTTAGTGGATTTAACTTAAAGGAGGATAATTGGGCCTTGTGGGCTCCACTTTTGGTTATTGGGCTCAAAAGCCCAATAAGGAGATCAACATATTTAACTTAATAATCTACAGCCCATTAAGGCCCATTTACCTTATAGTGAAAGATGGATGGGAATAAGATTGGGCCATACAACCCATTTGCTATATTATGGACGAATAAAGGAAAGTTGTATACTTACTGGTCAAAATCCCTGGTCAAACAAACACCCCACACACACGTATTAAACAAACTTTTTACCAACCCCACTCACCCCAATCGATTATTAAAACGGTTTACCCTCACACTTGTTTAATAAACAAAAAGTTTACCCACCCTCACTTTTCGATAATAACAAGAAAACATTCACCCACTTCTTTTTCTCTCTCATAGCCACCACCATTTTTACTCAAACCCTAAATCACCCTAATCATGAAATTTACCCACCAACAATTGGGGCTTTTATCCAATTCGTGTGATTCAGACGACTCCTAAATAAATCCCCATGGTTATCGGAAGCATTATGGTGGTCCTCTCACCTACGTGGCCAACCTCCTTCATTTGATTGGTGCTCACACGTCACCACAACCCCTCTATCAAATCACCTATTTCCACCTCAACACTAAACAAACACAAGAAACACACTTTCGTCAGCGTGGCGATCCATGTGATCCTTGGTGTATTTTCAACCGCAAGATCAAGAAGAGAAGAAACAGAAAGCAGAAAAGATGGATTAAACAGCTCAGATTGAATTTCTTGCTCACGAAGCTTCATGAAGAAGCCTTGGGGGTTGGCTATAAAAACCTCCATCATTCTGTAATTTGGGAGCACTTTTTTTTTTATTTCTGCAAAAATTAGATTAGATTTAAATTTGTAATTTTTTTTTCAAAGTATTGTATTTAATTTCCAGTTATTAATGAAAAATTACTTTCATTTTTAATTCGTGTTCTATTTTTATTTAAGTTAATTACAAATTTAAATTTATGTTCTTATTTTGAATTAATTAAATTAAGATAAAAGTGGTTGAAATAATTTTCCCTACTGGAAGATTATAAAAATCTAGTTCGAATAGAATTTGGTTCGAAGATTTGTCTATGGTACGATGGTGTTGATGATTGAGAAGGTGGTGTTCGTTTTCGGTTAATAAGACGGCTCAGCGCCGCTCTTCGTCGCAACGGTTTTCGACATCAGGTTCTCGATTTCTTTTATTTTACAGGTTTTTTTAGTTAGTCTATTATCTGCTACTGTTTTTATCTGATATGTTTAAGTTCCTGGTTTAATAGTTTTGTTAAAGTTATATCACTGTTTGGATCTGTTTTTTTATTATATGCTTTTAGATTATTTATCTGCTTTGTTTGTTGGTATAATATATCTGCTTATTTGATTTTATTAGGTATTCTGTTAGTCTGTTTACATGGGATCATCTGTTTAGTTGATGATAATCTGTTACTATTGCTTTTAGTTTGGATTCGTTTAAGTCTAGCGTTGTTTCTTATCTGATGTAGTTATTTGCTTATTTTCATTTGCTGATTTTGATTTATTTAGTTACTGTTAAATTTTGATTTGTTTTAGCTTATTTGTTTATTTGATGTCAACTAGTTAAATTTATGTTTAGGATTTAGTTGCTTATTTTAGTATTAGCTTAATATTTCCATAATTTTTTTAGCTTATTTGTCTTGGTTTGTGTAGTCATCTGCTTATTCGATTTAGCTTATATTTTTATTTGGTTTTGCTTACTGTTTGGATATTCGGTTAGTTAGATCTGCTTATTTTTATTTGGTTTTGACTTATTTCTAGCTTTTGATTTTCTGATTATTTTCTTGATTTGCTTTGCTATTTGCTTATTTGGTTTAATCTTATTGCTGCATCAAACTCAGACCCTACTGGTCTGAGTATTCAATATTCCAAAAACTTAAATAATAAAAATAATATTAGCAAAAATTCGTCCCTCCTGGGAATCGAAAACCAGACCTCTTGTTTAATTGTCCAACACCCTTACCATCTTAGATAGACTTGTCTTTGAGTTTTACTACACGCTATTTAATTAATATAGGGTTATTTTTAGACTGTCAGTTTATTTAATATAGTTTTAATACAAGTTTTAGTATATTTAATTTTAATTAAAAGTTTTTAAAAAGTTTTCTTTTATTCAGTTTAAATAAAAAATAAGAAGTTAAAAAATATAGTTTTTAAATGTTTTTTTAAAATTAGTCTTTATATTGGTTTAATTAATTTTGTTTAAAATAGTTTTTATTTAAATTAGTTTAAATTAGATTTTTAAATTAGATAAAATAGTTTTTAATTAAACAGATTTTAGTCTAAAAATACCAAAAATATTCATTTCACCAAGAACAAATTAATCCACGTTTAATTGGATATCAATTCGAGTGAGTCGAGGAAAACGAACAATCATTGCAATACTTAAAAATTCCTACATTAGTGTCTCAAGCAAGGGGGAGCTCATATCAAGGGGGAGCATTGGCATGATTTCAAGTCATTACATTTGCGATCGTTGACTCACTTAAATTGCATTCATCGAACTTCTTGCACGTAATGATTTTTGGAATCTCGAAGATAAGCAATTTATTATGCATGGAGTTGGTTAACCTATGTTGATTGAAGACTTCACAAGGATGACGCAAGCTCAATATCTTTAGATGATGGGTCTACGGTTTAGATTCTCGCTTCTCAACCGACAACCACAATGGATGATTAGCTTTTTGGATGCATGTTCTCTCGAAGTCGATTCTCCTCTTCCACAAATAAAGACTACCTTTCGGATGCAAGCTCTCGTGATGTCAATTCTTCTCTTCTTCAAATGACGTGTTATCGATGAATACCACTTTGGATGTGTGCTCTCTCGACGTTGATTCTTCTCTTCTTCAAAGACGTTGAATACCTTTTTGATTCGACAAAATGGGGAGAAGTAAGTGTAAACGAGTAACTTATACATTTTAATATGCGTTGCAGTTTATGTGTTTGACATCATCAAAAATGGGGAGACTGTTAGTGCAAACATTACGATGCTTTGTCGATATAATCTCTTTGTGTTTTGTTGATGACAAACGTATAATTCGCAATTCATTATATAAAATGTTAAGCTACTCGTAATCACTCAAGAATACATTTGTATACTTCTCTCGACATCTCCAAGATCACATTCGGAATGAATCACTCAAGGTATGAATAAACATGTCATTAACCTAACTAAGTGATCAAGGATTAGTATTTTCTTAAAACTCACATTTAATCAAATGTGACAAAAGATTTATTAAACTTTATTTTTAAGAAAATTTTTTAATAAAAAGAAAATGGAAATTTGAATTTGGAATATTCTAAAGAATATTCCCTAAGGCATATTCCAAAGAATATTCTTTAATTTGAATTTGGCATATTCCATATGCCAAAGGAATATCCTTTGAGTGTATAAACTACCCAAGATGGCATATCCCCACTAAAGGACAAAAATACACGGACTCCAAGCCGGAGGTTCCTTAAAGGAACCCGCGGTTCCTTATTGATAAGGAACCGAGGGGGTACTTAAGGAACCGCGGGTCTTTATAGCCGTTGCATTGTTGTCCTATAAATAGTGGATCATTTCCAGCTTTTCTTTCAACCCTTTTTGCACAGTTTCTTCAAAAACATCTTTAAACTCCTTGATTAGTTAGTTTAGATTAATCTTGTTTAAGATGTGATTCTCTCCTTCAATCCTCTCATCCTCTCAAGTGAAAAGAGAAGAACACTTTCATTACCATGAAGTGTTGGGTTCACAACATGATGAAGATCTCTCCTTCTAGATCAAGTCATTGTTTTCCTACTATGTATATGTAGAAGATCCAAGTGTTGGGTTCACTTGGATATGTTTTTAAGGGTAGCATATCCAAGTGATGGGTATCCTTGGATTAGGTGTTAGTTGTGTAGATCCAGTTTTGTTAATACTTGGATATAGTGTTAGAGTCATAGATCTAAGTGGTGAGTAATTAGATCTATATGGTTTATGTTTTTATGCCATAAAACACAAGGTTTGTTATGTTGGGCCATAAAACATAACTAGGGTGAAGAGTTGTGTAGGTGTGTAGTTGTGAAGAGTGGTGTAGTTGTGTAGTTGTGAAGAGTGGTGTAGTTGTGTAGTTGTATAGAGTGGTGTAGTTGTGTAGTTGTGAAGAGTTGTGTAGATGGGTATAGATTGGTCCTACCTAAGATTAGGACTCGACATCTAGCCTTGTGTCGGAAAATGGTGAAGTGGGCGACGTTGTGTAGATTGGTCCTACCTAAGATTAGGACTCGACTTTTAGCTTAGAGTCGGAAATTAGATAAGCGACATTGTGTATGGTTTCTCCACCTTAAGGAGTTTGTTGACTAGTGAAGTAACTCTCGAGTAAGGTGTACTCAAGGAGTGGAGTGGGGCGAAGAGGAGCTTCGTGACCGAACTACTATAAATCATCGTGTCGGTACTTTCCTATACATTTATGTCTTTACTCTTATTGATGCATTTATATGTTGTTGTGTGTTGTGTGCATCTCATAATCTAAACATCTAAGTTGCGGAAAAGCTAAAGCTTAGTACGTGTGTGCTTCATGTTTAGATTATGGTCAAGTGTACATCACTTAGTCTAAACATCCTAGTTGCAGAAAAGCTTATGCTTAGCACGTGCGTGCTTAGTGTTTAGACTATTGCTTGATGTACTCTTTATTTGATGTGTTTGTGTGTTTCCTTACTTATAGTTATTATCTATTACAAACACATCTCATACTTAGTCAAGCTTGATCAAGAATTTGATACAAAGGATTGTTAAAGTTTAACATGTAACAAATGTCATCGTCCACTGTAAGCGGTTCCTTAAAGGGACACACGGTTCGTTAGTAATAAGGAACCGCGAGTATGTTTAAAGAACCGCGCACAGTGGGTTTATGCGAAATGTTTTAAAAGTAACTAGAAACTATTCAACCCCCCTTCTAGTTTCTACACAGCTTATTTTTAATTATGGAAACTTACTATTTTTGGAAACTTACTATTTTAGGAAACCTGCTATTTTTTAGAAAGTTATTTAGTATTACAATACAAGTATTATAATACCTTATTACATGAATAATAAACAACAGAATACAAGAATAACTACAGTTAATACTTAAAACAGTTAAAACGTGACAGAACATGAATAATAAGCTAAGAACACACAGAACTAGTAAAACACATGTATCTCAGACAACTCATGCACGTCCCTATTCTTATGTAGTATTATCCGTCAAGACGGAGTAGGTTCTTCAACATTTCCGTTAGCTTCTATTGGACACAAGGTACGGATTTCCCGTCCTTCAGTAAGGAAAATCTCTTCCTTTATTAGGCTTTCCGTATACAGCCAAATATTTTCCTAGTAGTTACAGATTTAAATGGTTATGTTTTATTAGTTACTTTAGCCATATACATGCATGCCAGTTTCACCTAGTTATGGAGGTACCATAACCATAATACTAGAGGCACCAATGTTATGACTTCACCACGGCGGAGTGATAGCTCGTGGTGTCCCTTCAGTTTATTTGGCCTTTATTATTATTATATTATCATGTGGGGCGTATGGGTGTATCCTAGGTACAGTTTCAGTAAGGATTTCATGGTGAATTTGGTGTGTGCCTTGCATCCTTCATAAGGAGCTGATCCCTCCTACCCAAACAATATTAATTAGAGGCATCCCCTCTAATTGCATGACGAGGTCACCCTCCAAGTATTCATGCACGTTGTTGAACTCATGACCTATATTGGCTTTTTGTATATTAAACTAATTCAGATTTTCATAAGTATACATAAGCTATGTTTTCAGAACTAAAACCAGCAAAGATGTTATACGTCTAGGTTTCCCAGGACTTATTCATTTCCGCTGCATTCATGTTTTATATGCTCTTTATATGCTTTCATTTCTCTATGTTTTCCATGCTTTATTGTATATCCGTGGACTGGGCGTTATGCTCAGCCTTTTTCAATTTCAATGTTCCCAAACGACAAGTACCCAATGTCGCAAGTAGGATCTCAAGAGTATGTGCATTCGGATGGAAGATATCCGGCCTTTTATATCTTATGCATTTATCATACTTTATCTTACTTTATTTTATGTTGGACATTGTTTATTCCTTTCCTTTACAGTACTTATAATTGCTTGTGTTTGAGTTACTTGGACTACTGATGTTTGTTTCCGGTATTTCCTTTTATGGTCATGAATGTTTAGACATTTACCTTGCATGCTTTGATGATACGCCATATATTACTGTGATATTCCATTTTACCAAATGGGGTGTTACAATTATGGTATCAGAGCCCAAGGTTTCGACATGTAGCTCTGTAAAACATGACATGTGATTACGGGTAGTCACCAACGTCTTCCTAAAACTGACAGTTGGTTTTCATGCATTCGTTTCATTTCATTTCATGTATTCTTTTCATGCATTCATCTCATTGTCGCAGGAATTTTAACTAAGTAATGGTTGGTACAGGACTGGCCCTATTTAGTCGCATGTGTTTTTATCGAAACATTTTATTTGTTTAATGGACCGACCCATAGGCGTCCATACTTGCCTTTTTGTTTTGTGAACCGAACCATAGGCGTTCACTCATGGACATATCATCATATTTAATTGATCATGCATTTTAAAACTGTTTTATGCATCATAAATAAATTCATGTTTCACACACTATTCATGCATTTTTCTATTCATGTCATATTTTACTAGACTCATTATTTATGTTGCATTTTGTTTTAAACTGTCAGATGGTGAACACACGCAATGCTCAAGAGTTGACTACAGTTGTCAATGCAGCTTTGCAAGCCCTCCTTCCCCAACTTCGCAATGAAATCAGGGACGAAGTTCATGCTGAAGTCCAGGCTCAGGGCGTTCAGTTTGGCCCTCATCAACAGCATAAAAACAATCCTCCACCTCCACCGCATGTTACCCTTATGACTTGGTTGGAGCGATTCAACAAACAGAGAACCCGTTCGTTTGAGCACACTAACAGCCCCTTTGAGGCTGAAGCTTGGATTTCTCACATTAAGAAGATATTTGATGCGATGGGTTGTGACGGTGTTTTCAAGGCAAGACTGGCTTGCTATATGTTTGAAGGTTATGTACTACAGTGGTGGAAGTCAGTCAAGTAGTCTAACTTTGGTGATGATTGGGTTTGCACTGTTGACATGGACTAGTTTAAGGAGCTCTTCCTTAATCAGTACTTTCCACACGCTGAGCAGGAGAAACTCTAGAGGGATTATCATAATATCCGACAGGTTGCTGGGGAGAACAACAATGAATTCATGCAAAGGTTTCTTCGTTTGGCTGGATTTCTGGGTGCAGCAGTTGGTACTACTGAGGAGCAAGCTGAGAAGTTTCGCTGGGATCTTCGCACTTTGGTTGCCAACAGTTTGGTTTGTGCTACGTTCACTAGATTAGCATAGGTGGCCGATGCAGCCCGTAAGCGTGAGATGCTTCTGTTGAGTCCTAGATCTAGACTCATCTGGGATTTCATGATCACGATTGTACTAAGCACAGCGGAACATAAAGAACACAATCATAACCAAGAACAAGGCTTTCACTAATAAAGATTACTATTAGTAATGCTACTAACTACTACTCTTGGTGCCTTATAGGCTTGACACCAGGAGGAACGCACACACGCCTATGGTTTACATTGTATGTGAATGAGTGAATAACCATGTGTGCCTAATCCTCTTTATATAATAGAGGTACTAGGGTTACATCACAACCCTAGCTTACTATAGAAGCTAACTATTTGCTATTAGGTCCTTCATCTTGTTTTGTCATATCAACTCAAGATATCTAAGTCCCAACAATCTTCCCCTAGTTGATTTGACAAAACTAGTAAGTAAAAGCTTCCCTTGAAGCTGATATAAATGAAGGCTAAGCTTCCCCTTCATCCATGCATTCTTACCCTTTTTGTCACATCAACTCAAAAGGGATCGTCTTCCCCTTAAGAAGTGCACGGCAAATCCAGTAGGCTCCATGGAGAGATCACTGATGAAGAAAATCAAGTATAACGAATTTGATGAAGAAGTGGAATCTCCCAAACTTGTGTCTTATATCTTGCAGTAACCATGTGACGTCGAGCTCAAACAAAATCCTCAAATAAATGAGACACCGAGCACAATAACGTAAACCCATCAAGTGATAGCAAATGTACGCATAGAGCACTATGAAAATAGATCGTACCCCTTCGCTAAGTCTTTGTCACCAATCAAACCAAGCAAGTTATCTTAAAAGGTACTGGCTTCCTTTTAAGATATGATAAAAACACAAAACCTGTGAAACTCAACTACAACATAAAATAAGTGATAATCAAATGTCTTCTTCAATGAATCGCCCCAACGAAATGATGATGGCTGAGAACTCTTCTTCCAATAACAGTAGTGACATCAGACCAGTCACTAAATCAGAGTAGTAGCAATCTTACTTGACTAGTAGGAACCAAAACCGGCCAAAGAAAAGTTAGTATACAATAAGCCAGCATGAACCAACTCCTTCTGAAGTCAGCAACAATATAAGTCTACCAGGAGGAACAAACCAGTAGGAACCGACCAGTGGTACGGACCAGTAGGAACCGACTAGTATGAACCAATGATTCAGGAGGAACCATCAAATATTACTAGGAGGAACCGAGAACAAAACCAGCATGAATATATATGACCAATAAGAATCATAGCTAACTAGTAGGAATAAAATAACTAAAACCTACAAGTAGCATCTCAAAACCCCCCTTTTTTTTCTTTTTTTTTCTTTTTTTTTTCAATCTATCACCATGCTATCGCCAAAGCTGTTGCTGTCACTGCTGTTGGTGGTACTTGAACAATATGAACGGTACGTTTCCATCCCATTCGTCAGATCTCATGAAGCAACAAACCCATGTATGAAATAAGCCCAATAAGTTTTTAGAATAAAAGTCACAGCTTAGGGATAAAACGTTTCTTTGTACGTCCAAATTTAGTGACATTCCAAAATATAAGAGATAATTTAAGAAATTGAATAATTGTCATATCCCTAAAGAAACCGTGTGTCCTCTATGAATCACGCATTTAAGTCAAACAACCACGTCCAAAAATATAGTCCAATAAATCAGGGATATTAACCAAAAGAAATCCCATAAAATCAGCATGTATATATCACATCACGTCCATACTCCGTACCCATATATCTCCATATTCATAAGAACTATTTTATCCCAAAAATTACGCATCTATCTATACTGGGCTCCATATCACGTCCAATTCAAAAAAAATTACTACAAGAATACCTTGGAATCTCACGTGATATACACTGTTCTCTATTCCATATCACGTTGCATAACTGCTTTTAATTACACATTTTGACATTGTCATCCCATTAACATCACTTACATAAACAAATATAATCCCTTAGAATTCACATCCATATCCTTTACTATGTCAACTATAGAGAAGTTATTTTAGGATCAAAATATAATCACTAAAACTTAGTTGAGATGAGAGTAATAAACCAACCCTAAAAAGCAGGGATTCTCTTTAATGCGTGTCTTTTTCCAACACTCCAAAACGTGTAAAAGTAAACTGTAATCCCTGTAGACTCGGGATTTCTCATAACATGCATATATTAAAATAAAATATACCATGTATACCTCATAACTTATCCTCACGAAACCCTAAAGATCAGGGATTTCACAGCATGGTAACCTCCACTATTTTCGTATCCCAGCAGTTAGCAACATCCTTTACATATAAAACATTATGCAAACATCATACCTGCTGTGATCATGACTCAGCAGCTAGAAACAAACATCACGTACTATCCAGGCCTGCTGCTCAAGGGATAAACTGGTGAATCTGAAAATCAACAACCCATTCTGCTACGCTGCTCATACCAAGGACCACCTTCTCACTCCTCTTTCACCCACGCGAAATAACTTACATCAAAACATCGTACCCGTTTTTATTGTCATCACGTTTAAGATTGAATACAACAATCAAAGTAATTTTCACAATGTCTTGGATGACAACATCACTTCTCTTGTCAGAGTCGTATTCAAGAAAACAAGGACAACAGTCACACGTCTTTACACAACAACTTGTTTCTTTGCTTTCTGCTCACATCAATCTAGGGTTTTAAAAGACAGAAACCCTAAAATGAAGATTTGTTATACAAAGCAGCTAGAACATCTATGATCATACTAGGGTTCATTGTTGATTTGAGAATCAACTCCCCAATGCTAGTATAATCACCATCAGCAGCACCATCGAATGATCAGTAGCAACAGAACAACGAATCAACTAGGTTTTGTTGGGAAAAACCCTAGATCAGCACCTTTATTTATTGAAAAACAGAAAAATAACATGAAAACCCTGTAGATCAACCAAATCGAGAGCCAACAAGCTCTGATACCACTTGTTGAGTCCTAGATCTAGACTCATCTGGGATATCATGATCATGATTGTACTAAGCACAGCGGAACATAAAGAACACAATCATAACCAAGAACAAGGCTTTCACTAATAAAGATTACTATTAATAATGCTAGTAACTACTACTCTTGGTGCCTTATAGGCTTGACACCAGGAGGAACGCACACACACCTATGGTTTACATTGTATGTGAATGAGTGAATAACCATGTGTGCCTAATCCTCTTTATATAATAGAGGTACTAGGTTTACATCACAACCCTAGCTTACTATAGAAGCTAACTATTTTCTATTAGGTCCTTCATCTTGTTTTGTCATATCAACTCAAGATATCTAAGTCCCAACAGCTTCAGGAAAGAGAGGAGTTTGGTGATGATTGATCAGTGAAGAGTTATCTTCAATCCCCAACCGTTAATCATTCATTTCATTCAGTATTTTCATTATTATATCATCCTCTGTTCAACTTTATATTTATGACAGAAGACTGACGACCGGAAACCTGCAGTCACTCAGCAACAAACATCTAAGGTAAACTATCAGTCCAATGACCGTTCTGGTTCAGATAGGCGTGGCGGTAATGATAATTACCGTAGAAATGCCAATAACTCTAACAACAGCGGGTCCCTACATTTACCTTCTTTCATGATAAACTGTCTTATGTATGGTATTCTAACACTCCAGCGACTCATATTCAGGAACAATGGCAACGACAGGGATCAGGACCGTAGAGGTTCATAGCCTAACCGTTCTACTTCCTCTGGTAGCTATTAAACCTTCTATGTAATCAAGTAATAAATTTGAAAACACTTATCCTTTTACCACTTATTTCCAATAATAACAAGACCAAAACGTGTATTTTATGTCGTAAAAATCGAAATTATGCGTGTTTTATGGTTTGTTTTTATTGTGTTTCAGGATAAAAATATGAAAAAGGGAGAAAACACGGGCTATGACGAGTTTTTATCGAAGAAAACGAGAAAAGACGAAGTCAAAAGATCAAGAGTGCAAAAAGAACGGAAGTCCAAGGCTTATTCTGAAGATTTATCGAAGAAAAAATCTAAAGACGGAAGTTTAATAAAGTCGAAGAACCAAGTCTAATTACAGAAGAAAATTATAAGACGAGTTCAATTTATATCGACAAATCCCGAGACAACGTCGAGAGAGACAAAGAATTTAAATCGAGTCGAGACGAGAAGAAAAAAAAGAAGCAACATATGCACCTCCCCACCTCCTATATATACCCTCCTAATGTGTCATTAGGAGGGTGTTAGTTAGTTGTTAGTTAATTCATTTTTCCTTTATAGTTTTAATTTTTAGAGAGAGAAAGTGTTTAACTTTCTCTCACTAGAACTTCATCTTTTCTTCATCTTTTCTTTCATGTTTAAGCTATGATTTAATCTTGTATTTTGGAATCATTAATCTACAAGTTCACGTTTAAGCTTTTCATCTTCAATCTCTTTCTACCTTTCTTGATTTTTATTTTGATCCGAAATAATCCTTGATCTTGTTTCATCTTGATGTTTGATTTATTAAAAAGTTTATCTTTTTATTCATATCTAAGTTTTCATACGATTGAGCTTTGAGCTTATCATGCTTATTGTCTTATTTTGTATTTAGCTTATTTACTTTTAAATTTTCTAAAAAGTTTCATCTTTTTATGGTTTGTTTTAGAAGATTTTTTATTTTATGTTTTGAAATTTTCTTGTTCGTTCTTATTTAGCTCTTTTCATCATAAATTTGGTTAAGTGTTGGATTGTGCTATCTAAAACGGAGCTTATTCATTTTGCTTATTACGAATTGCTCACCATCGGAAAAGGGTTTACCCTTTCCGACAAGTATTCCGATACTATCCATCGGAAAAGTGTTTTGGGATTCCGACGTGTTATTCCGATCCTTCCATCGGATTGGGGTTTTGGGATTCTGACGGTTATTCCAATCAACATTCTGATAGCTGTTTTTTTATACATTCCGATAGAGTGTTTTCTGATAGTAGTGATTCCGACTCTTATTCCGACGGATTATTCCGATAGAATTTGGTCTTCATTATTCCGATACTTGGGTTGTTATTCCGACAGGATTTCTTTGACACATTCCGATTGTATTCTGACAGTGCATTCCGATGGGATTCTGATCATGGGCATTCCGACGGGTTTATGTTTTTATTTTTATAAAGTTTAAGTTTTAAGTTTACTTTCAAGTTCTTAATCATTTATTTTTAATTCGTAATTTTTAGTTTAATTTTGAAAGCTTTCATTTTACACAACGACATTTTCATATTTGCTTTTAGTTTAAAATAGTTAATCGAACCATTTTATTTTCCACCAAGAACGACTGAGTCGCACTTTCAACTGGTAATCAATTCGAAAAGACTGGAATAACGAATCTTTTTCATACGTGGTGAAAACCTTGTATTAGTTATGTTCCATGATCATGTCTCATGCATGTAATCCTGAAACAGGCTCTCAGCTAGCTAGGATGCCTGTTGGAGGGTTCACGCATCTTATCTGTCCTACTTGTTCGCGTAGACATTCTGGTGTTTGCCGCCGAGGTACTAGTGGTTGTTTCAAGTGTGGCCAGCAAGGCCATCAATAGAAGGATTGTCGCCAAGGTAAGATAAAAGGCACCGCTGGACAAGTCGACTCCAAACCACCTCCTACTTCAGGTCGTGTGTTCACTACTACTAGAGATCAGGCGAACAAGACTTCAGGTACCATCACTAGGAATCTCTTTATGAATGGTCTGACACCATGCGTTTTGTTTGATACTGGAGCGACTCATTTAGTCATATCCACTGATTTTGCTACACGTGTTAGGATTTCCCCTATGCCATTAGATAATGCCTTAAGCATTTCCACGCCACTTCAGGACTCTATGCAAATCACCCAGGTGTACAGATATCTTCCACTAGAATTTGATGATAGAATCCGCAGAGTTGACGCACTTCCTTTGGACATGTGCGATGTTGACATGATATTGGGCATGGACTACTTATCCAAATACTAGGCTACAATATACTACCACACTTATCGGGTTATCTTCGGTGATGTTAAATCTTCAGAGTACATACACCATGATTTTCTTCCAGGGAGGTCTGTACAAATTATTTCATCCATGGAGGCGCGTGCATTACTAACACACGGCTATCAGGGCTTTATAGCCAACATTCATGACATTGCTGCCGAGTCTCCATCGATTCAAGATAAGCCCATTGTGTTAGAGTTTCCTGACGTATTTCCTGATGAACTTCCGAGCATACCACATGTTCGTGAAGTCGAGTTTGGAATTGAGCTCCTTATCGCATGGCTCCAATCAAGCTTAAGGAGTTAAAAGATCAGCTGTAGGAACTTCTGAAGCGAGGTTTCATCCGTCCTAGTGCATATCCATGGGGTGCACCGGTACTATTTGTGAAGAAGAAAGACGGAAGCATGCGTTTGTGTATAGACTACCGTGAGCTGAACAAGATTACGATCAGGAATCTTTATCCTTTGCCGCGTATTGATGACCTTTTCGATCAACTTAAGGGCGCCAAGTATTTATCCAAGATCGATCTGACGTCTGGCTACCATCAGTTACGGGTTAAAGAGCAGGATATTTCTAAGACTGTTTTCCGTACACGTTATGGGCACTATGAGTTCGCAGTCATGCCATTCGGACTCACAAATTCTCCAACAGCCTTCATGGATTTTATGAATCGTGTCTTCCATGAGTATCTGGAAAAGTTCGTTATTGTTTTCATTGATGACATCCTGATTTTCTCCAAATCCAAGGAGGAACATGAGGAACACCTTCGTACAATCTTGCAGATTCTTCGTAAGAAGCAGCTGTATGCCAAGTTCTCCAAGTGTGAGTTCTGGTTAAGCAAGGTGGCATTTATGGGCCATATTGTATCTGTAGAGGGGATCACCATGGATCCTGCAAAGGTTGAAGCCATCACTAAATGGCCAAGACCTACATATGCAACAGAGGTCAGAAGTTTGCTGGGTTTAGCTGGCTACTACCGCAGGTTTGTAGAGAACTTTTCACAGTTAGCCTTACATTTGACTAAGCTGATGAGGAAAGAAGAGAAATTCGTCTGGACCGAGGAACGAGAGAAGAGCTTTGAACACCTTAAGCAAAAGTTAGTGACTACACCTATTCTTACTCTCCCATCTAGTACAGGTGGATTTCAGATTTATAGTGATGCTTCAGAAAAGGTCTAGGTTGTGTTCTCATGCAACATGGGAAGGTTTTTGCATACGCATCATGACAGCTTAAACCTTATGAAGAAAACTATCGTACTCATGATTTGGAACTTGCAGCAGTCGTTTTCGCATTGAAGATCTGGAGGCATCATTTGTATGGTGAATCGTGTGACATCTTCACAGATCACAAGAGTCTCAAGTACATCTTCACCCAGAAGGAACTAAACATGAGACAGAGAAGATGGTTAGAGCTACTGAAGGATTACGACACCAACATTCAGTACCATCCTGGTAAGGCGAATGTGGTGGCAGATGCTCGAAGAAGAAGTTCGGGTATGATTGCTGGTATCTGGATTACAAAGGAGATCATCTGTGACCTGGAGATGACCGATATTGAGTTTTATGTACGAGGACAACACAGTTACTGGGTGAATCTTAGAGTGTAACCAGACTAACATTCTAGGGTCAAGGAAGCTTAGAAAGACGATTGTGAGATTTGGGCTATCATTCAGAACCTTGATCAGCAGACGAAATTTCGTGTTGATGATGACGGTATCTTATGGCATGGCACTAGACTAGTTGTTCCTAATGACTCTACACTCAGGGAAGTTGTGTTGACTGAAGCTCACAACTCTCCATTTACCATACATCCTGGTTCCACCAAGATGTACCATGACATCAAGCAGCATTTCGGTGGAGTGGTATTAAGAAGGATGTTGCCACCTTCGTTTCTAAATGTATGATCTTCCAGCAGGTTAAGATCGAACAATAGAGAGCTAATGGTTTACTACAACCATTAGATATTCCAGAATGGAAGTGGGACAAGATCTCCATGGATTTTGTTACTGGTCTTCCTGTTACTCAGAGGAAACATGACGCCATCTGGGTTATTGTTGATAGATTGACCAAATCTGCTCATTTTCTGCCAATTCGTAAGGAGCATCCAGTTAGCAAATTGGCAGACACTTTTCAGAAGGAGATCATGATACTGCATGGTACTCCATCAAAAATCATCTCTGACAGAGATCCTCGTTTTTTTGGCAGAGTCTGCAGAAAGCTTAGGGCACCAGACTTAAGCTCAGCACTGCATTTCATCCTCAGACCGACGGACAGTCAGAGCGTACCATTCAGACATTGGAGGACATGCTGCGGGCGTGTGCTCTAGAATGGACAGGACGCTCGGATGATTATATCTAGATAGTGGAGTTTGCATACAAAACAGTTGGCACGCTAGAATCAAGTGTGCAACGTTTGAGATATTGTATGGTAGGAAGTGTCGCGTCCCAATCTGCTGGGATCAGGTGGGCGAACGACTGATTGAGGGTCCAGAGATGATTGAGGAGACTAATGAGAAGGTCGTTATCGCAAGGCGAATCTTCAGGAAGCTCGTGCTCGCCAGAAGAACTATAGAGATAAGCGTCGTAGAGATGTATCCTTCAACGTGGGTGATCACGTTTTCCTCAAGTTATCACCTGCACGAGGAGTTAAGAATTTTGGAATCAGATGGAAGTTCAGTCCTCGCTTCATCGGACCGTTCGACATCATAGAACGCGTTCGTGAAGTGTCATATCGTTTAGCATTACCGCCTCAGCTATCACACGTTCACAACGTGTTACATGTTTCTTTACTCAGAGGATACAACTATCACCCTATTCATGTTGTTCGGTATCCGCTTGATCAGATTCGACGGTATCTTTCATATGTCGAAGAACCTGAGAGAGTTCTTGAACGACAAGATCGTGTCATGCAGAGGAAGACGATCCCATTCGTCAAAATCCTCTGGAGGGATTATCCTGAGCGGGAAGCCACTTGGAAGACGGATGAGTCTATACGGACTTCTTACCCTCATTTCCAGTTCTAATTTTGGTATGTTTTCTTTCAGTTTACGTTTTCTCTAATTCCAGGACGAATTATTCTTTTAGAGGGGAAGAGTTGTAAAACCCGCTATTAAATACCATGAACAGTACACGTGAACAATAAATACACGAACATACGTATAAATTAAAACATCCCATTTATAATATATTACACGTGTCATGACATTAAATAACATGTATTTACGTATATTATAAATGTATTACAATCACGACATTTAATTCACGGTAATTAAACCGAGCATACACGCATATTTACTAACTTAGAAAAAGCTACGGTTGTGCTTGGTGGGCACCATGTGGCTGCGGTACAAAGACAAGAGAAAGGAAGAATGGGCCTTTTGGCCCATGACTCAATACAAGGATACAACAAATAAAACTACAAAGTATGTATCATAATTGTCATTTTATCAAAACAAAGAAGACCCTAGGTTGTCCTCTCTCGCTTGCCGCCGACCTACACAAGAAACACAAGGAGTTCGGGTTGTTTTGATCTTTGATTTTCGTGTGTACGTGTTCGTGTTTCTTAGTCCTAATCATCTACGCATTCGGTAACATCACTAATCTTTTCTTTTTATTCTTTTTATGAATTCATGTGTTTAATCTTAAAAAAAACATATAAAACATGTTAGGTTAAACAAGAAACATGATTAAGGGTTGTTTTGGTTGGTTTGTGGCTCGGCCGGCGCACAACCGAGAGCTCAAGGGATATCGGCTTGGCCTTTACACCACCACCGAGACCCAAGGTCTCGGCCTTGGTTGGTTTTGGGTCGATCGCACACAAGGGGAAACCCCAACCTCGCATCGGGGTGTATTTGGTCTGATGATCGTGTCAACCGAGACCAACAAGGTCTCGGTGGGATTAGTAACAAGAACAGTGGGAACCCCGACTTAAGCCGAGGTGTACTTTGGCTCGGCAGTGGGTAGTCGACAGCGAAACAGGGGTAACCACCGGCTATAGCCGATGGGTATTTTTTTAGACGGTGGCAACTAGCTAGCCGGTTAGCCATTGTCCGTGGGTTAGCCACCGGCTGAAAACCACTAGCCGCTAGCTATGTGGTGTCAGCTAGGCATTTTCGGGCTCAAGATAATTTTAAACACGGGTTTGGGCTCGGGGATTTTTAAAAGCAGTTTATTATTTTAATTAAATTATTTTCATGACCATGTAATTTAATTAAAAACATGACTTAGGTTATGAATATTAAAATTAATATTTCATGATTTAACCTAAGTAATTTAACTAGCTTAATTTAATTAAACATGTATTTTAATTAAATTCTTATAATCTATAGTTTATGAAATTAACCAAGTTATTTATTTAATAAGCTATAATCCTTGAACCATGACTTGTATTTTTACTAATAAACTTTACCTTATATTTTTAATCCAGCTTATTTCTAATTATGAAAACTTACTATTTTTGGAATCTTTCTATTTTTGGAAACTTACTATTTTAGGAAACCTACTATTATTTAGAAAGTTACTTAGTATTACAATACAAGTATTATAATACCTTATTACATGAATAATAAACAACAGAATACAAGATTAACTACAGTTAATACTTAAAACAGTTAAAACATGACAGAACATGAATAATAAGCTAAGAACACACAGAACTAGTAAAACACATGTATCTCAGACAACTCATGCACGTCCCTATTCTTATGTAGTGTTATCCGTCAAGGCGGAGTAGGTTCTTCAACTTTTCCGTTAGCTTCTACTGGACAAAAGGTACGGATTTCCCGTCCTTCAGTAAGGACAATCTCTTCCTTTATTAGGATTTCCCTTATGCAGCCAACTATTTTCCTAGTAGTTACACATTTTTTGGGTTATGTTTTATTAGTTACCTTAGCCATATACATGCATGCCAGTTTCACCTAGTTATGGAGGTACCATAACCGTAATAATGGAGCCACCGGTGTTAGGACTTCACCACAACAGAGTGATAGCTCGTGGCGTCCGTTCAATTTATTTGGGCTTTAATATTATTATATTATCATGTGGGGTGTATGGGTTCATCCTATGTACAGTTTCAGTCAGGATTTCATGGTGAATGTGGTGTGTCTTGCATCCTTTACAAGGAGCTGATCTGTGACAACCGGGAATTTTCCAGACTTTAAATAATAATAAATTATATTATTTAATTAATCGAAATTCGTTTTCGAGAGATATCAAAGTCATTTGATTCGAAAACAGGAGTTTATTTTACATGTTGTAAAAGACTGCGCAAATCTGAGAACTGACACGATACAAATTAAATGTTTATTTAATTATTCAGAAATATTTGATAAAAAGATTTATTAAATTATCTGATATCTTTTATTTTGGTTTTAATAACGTACGTTGGAAACGAGAACATTCAAGTTGAATTTTATTTTTCCATGAACGTAACTATTCAAGTTAAACGATAAATAATAATGATTTTAAATAAAAATGTAGACAATTACGAAAATTAGTTGAGTAAATACTTTACTATAATGGAAAAATCATTTTGAAATGAACGGCAGAAATTTCGTTGAATGAATCAAATTTTTACTATCATAAACGAGTCCCGAACCATGCTTAAGCAAAAATAACGAAAAATGTAAGTAAATAAGTTACAATACAAACCCCCAACTATTTTAAATATTTCACTTAGTTTTGAAACTTTTAGATATAACTATATATAGTTTAGAAATTAGGGTTTTCATTACAATCTAACCCTAAATCTAATTTCCTCACACACACTACTCTCTCTCTCAAATAATAACCGGCGCCCCCATTTAAACTCCGATCACCGGACATATTTTCCGGCCACCAACTCCAGCCAACGCCACAAACCCATCCGTTCGTCACTTGATTACTCTCCTACGTGTTCAATCCACCCTACCACCACCTTATATCTTAAATTCGGCCAGCCACCACTTTTTCCACCACCGGATCTATTTCTGATATGCCACCATCATCGTCAATCACCAGCCATCGTGGCCTTTGTGGTCATCCCCATAATCAATCTATAGTAACATCACCACCTCTACTTGATTCGTTCGCCACCACCACGATAGACCACCACTACCATTGTGGCCTTCAATCACGAAGAACTGCCACCACAGACCTGAACCATCACCAGTTGTCGTTGCCACAATCTACACAGCCGTGGTTTCCAGCCACCACCGTCACCCTTACGAATAAGATCTACCATATCCATCATAGACACCAGATTTGTTCCCTCGCTACCACCATCATTTTGTCGCAGCTATTAGATCCACACCATGATGTGGTGTGTTTGTCGAATCGTACCAGTCGCGCAACACCACATTTATACCAGCTCTTAACCGCATTTTCGTGTTTGTTTTGATTATTTAACTCAGTAAGGGGGTGATGTTTCTGCCGAGTAAAACCCACCTATGGTGCGTACGGGATTGCAGCCACCACCACCCCACAAAAACCACTATTGTGAACACCACCAGGCCGTCGTCGTGGCCTACACAGCCACACGTCATCCACGTGTATATGTTTCTGCTTCAAATCACCACGAGGGTGTGTTTAGATTGGCTTAAGGGTGCATTTGGGCGCAGGCAGAAATGACTACAACAGAAGGGGGTGTTATAGTACAGCAGGAGGGTGCGTTTTGGTCCATCAGCTGGTGCGTTTTGGTCTTCACATAACATCACAGTAGGGGTGTTTGGCTTGGGCAGAAAGTAGCAGTAAAGGGGTGTGTTTGTTTCGCTAGCCGAAAAACGCAGCAGTAGGGGTGTTGGTTCGCGGTACAACAACTTTTGGGGGCGTTTGGGACTAGCAGAATACCCTACAGGGGTGTTTGGGTTGCTATTTATTAGTTCGGGTGCGTTTGGATTCGAGATTGCAATGGTTTAGAGTATCGGGCGCAACTACAATTCATGGTTTGTTGTGGTTTAGGAATCGGCTAATAACATATATAGCTTTATTAACGAATTAAAACGGATTGGTTGGTGGTATATACTTATATAAGTGGTTAAATAAATATATCAAACATTATCATTATCACGAGAACTATTAAAATTACTATAAGTTTAAATATGTGTTAATTAGCTCACATCGGACGCTTGACTTTTAAACTATAACACATAGGTTGTGTTCGAGTCCTATTTAATTAGGGTGATTAAATAGTCTAGTTCGGATATACGTTAAACTGTGGTTTGCGTAACGTAGGTTGTTTGGAAAATATTGAGAATCGGCTAAGATGGAAAAGGTTGTATAAACGAATAGATCATGTCGAAATTTTTATAAAATTCTATACTTTATATTTTGTTCGCTACAAGCTACTAATATATTTGTAAACCGACAAAACAAATAAATACCATTAGATTTATAAACCGATAAGTAAATAAATACTATTATGGTTGTAAACGGATAAATAAACAGACTACTATTATTACTTGTAAACCGATAAAATAAATAGACTTTATTGTATCGATAAATTAATGAGAGTATACTTTTACCTAAAAGTGACAGTTAACTTAAGTGGTGATTTTCTTAAAATGTGTCGAACTATGTTGTCTAATTATTTTTATCACGATCGTTATACTGTAAATACAAAATAAATATATACTTTGATTTATTTTGTAAGATGGTTGTCTCTATTATATAAATTCAACGTAAGAATTATATCATCGTCTGGTTATACGTAATACGTACGGAATACATTACATATTTTGTGTGTGCTTAATTTATTAATTTTATTTAACCAACCACCGAACTATTATAATTTAGAACTTAACTATTTTATCAACGGGTCACGTTGATGTACATATGTATCGAGAACTCAAATATACATTTTCTTAAGTTATTGGATTTAGCCGATTAGTTAAACCACAACAACATGACCGAGCCGTATCGATTTCCGTTTCTACTGAGCGTATTGTTAGCATCACTATTATTCGCGCTACTTCGTCGAGGTGAGTTCATACCCCACCTTTTCTTGCTTTGAATTGAGTTATAAATGTTTTATAATTGCTCTTTGGGGGAGGTACATGCTTGGTCATAAACTACTTATAAACTTGCTTGGTTGTCAGAAACTGATATTAAACTTGTTTGGTTGTCTATAACTGTTTATAAATTACTTGATTGTCATAAGCTAATGTTAAGCTTACTTGGTTGGTCATAAACTATCTTTAAACTGGTTTAATTGTTACGTGCTGAGTGGTCAACTCCTCTAATTGTTATACATATGAATGCTGATACTAAAATTTCTATTGTGATTTTCATAGCCCAAAACTTTAACTGCTTTTTACTGGTTCTCGGGTAGAGACAATGGTTGCAAGAATGAACACAAGTGCATATCTCTTTTATGTATTGGTCTAAGTCCCACTTTAACCCAATTACTTTGGCCCATTATCATGAACCGTTAATTTCAGACCGGATGACCGGTCGAAAGCGCGAATGTTATGGATAGATCTATCGAGGTTGACGCCCCTGTCCGGCTTGGTCCAATAGAGGACAAGCGGGCATAGTTTCATTTGAGTCTGTGGACGGATGTCGTGGGTTAGGCATCCGTAGGGGCTGCATTATGTGATTATACTACCGGTGTTGTTAACGCTTCGGTGTCATGAGCTTAGACAATAATAAATGCTTTATTTTATTTAGTGACTTTGTATTTGTTATATTGTCACTAAGTGGTTGGAAAATCTTGTGGTTCATAATCAATTCTATTATTATCGAAAACCCTATTATTTATCAGTGAGCTCTACTTTTATCAGAAAACGCTAGTTGTTATCTATGAACTCTGTTTTATCTATAAACCCTATTTATTTCATGTGAATTCTCTTTTATCAGAAAACTCAATTTATTTTCCGTGAACTTTGTCTTATCAGAAACTCTACTTATTTTAGCGAACCTTGTTATATCAGTAAACTCTGGGCTTTTATAAATAAAATCTGTCTTTATCAGTACACTTTGAAATTTTCAAAGAAAGACTCTTTAACAAGAAACTGTGATTTTTAAACACTTAAGTTTTACTGCAAGGTGCAGTGATCGGTAAAACTCTAATTTTTCATAAACGTTTTAAAACAAGCTTATGAACTTACCAACTTTATTTTGACATTTTTAAGCATGTATTTCAGGTACTAGACTATATGGATTATTTGGAGTCTGCTATGTGGTTTTGGCATGTAGAGGTCGTTCTCGGATCAAGCTCTCGATTACTCATGAAGTCACAACCTCCCAAAGCCAGTCTTCCGCTGCGGTGAATTTGGGGGTGTAACAGATTGGTATCAGAGCCTTGGTTATAGAGAACTAGGTTGCATTAGTAATTCTAGACTATAACCGGCTCTCAGTCTCATTTAGTATTAACATTCATCACATCATACATATTCCGCTGCTATATAACTATTTGCAATGCATGGTTGCTATTGCTTCGTTTCCTGTCATGATATTACTTGTTTACATGAGTTCGATTGCTTGATTAGTGCACTCAAACATATAATATATTTATATATATGAACGTTAGAACATTCATTGGGCATTGTGAGTTACACAATGGTCCCGCGTATCTGTTTATAACAAAACTTAGAGACATCATGTGATTTTTAGTTGACGATTGGTCGTGAGTAATCCCCAGGTTCGAGCTAATTCATTCAAAAAGGTTGAGAGGTGTAACAATACTTAACTATGCCTCAGTGGGCCTCATGTTTGATTGAGTGCGAGATGAAGTTAAGTATGGGACGTTACACATCTTATGATTTTTGATGAATTATCTCGAGGGTGGGTAAGACTCGTAGTCTTACGTATTAATGTGGAATGTGTTGTATTTTCAGAGTCGAGTTGAGTCATCGAAAGGTTGAGATGAGTAATAAATCATAACAAAACCCGGGGTCATTCTTTGTGAGTGCGTTTCGAGGTTGGGTTATGATAAGTTATTACTCAGCTTGATGTTTGATGAGTCTTCCTCGAGGATGGGAAGGTTTTGTGTGATTGGATAATTGCTTATTTAGAACCGAGTACTCTATAATTATCCTACTTATAACCGTGAGTTTCTTTGCTTGATATACGTCTACAATCGCTTTACCGCCCATCGACACTTATGTTCTTTGATCTGGTACTCTCGAAACGTCTACATATGAAAGACGACTTATTTGCAACTTATGCGCCTTGCTTTTGGTAATTTTGGATATTATCGTTTAGAGAATAAAACGATTATGAATTGGGGATTTTGCCGGTGACACTTGAGTAGGATGATTTATGAGGTCTTTATTTAAATGGATTAGGACGCTTTTGCATTTGAATAAAGAAATCATAAATCACCGAACCATAAGTTTATAATGACATATTTGCATAGATTAGGACGCTTCTGTATGCAAATATGAGATTATAAATAAGTGGGCTTAAGGATATCCGACGTGACCCTGTATATTTAAGGTATTGATTTAGTACTCCAGTTTCGGGAGTGTATTTCTTTTGACTCGAGATTCGTCATACGAATTTATCGTATTTCGTCTTGTTATTGTATCATGACGACGTTTTGAAGAGTAACTATTTGGGCTTCATTTGATTCACGAATTGTTAAGTGAATCTTTAGAGACTTTATACCGATCGAGTGAACCTAACGGGCTGGTGGTGGTGAACCCTTAGAGACGTTTAAGAACTAACGAGTTTTCTCAACTCTTCGTTTCGAATTTTATCGTTCTAGGAACGACGACCGATTTGTCATATTGACATTTAGAACCGCTAAGATATATTCCTCTTCTACCTATTACTTACCTAATTAACTATTGGTGGGTAACACAATTTTAAAAGTTCGGACAGAATTATCTGTTAGCAGATGATATAACACTTGGGTAGAACCTCAAAATCATTTTCTCTACACTTTTATTAGGGTAACAACGATTGAGTTCGAGGACGAACTCCAAATAACACGGATGTACTGTGACAACCTGGAATTTTCCAGACTTTAAATAATAATAAATTATATTATTTAATTAATCGAAATTCATTTTCGAGAGATATCAAAGTCATTTGATTCGAAAACAGGAGTTTATTTTACATGTTGTAAAAGACTGCGCAAATCTGAGAACTGACACGATACAAATTAAATGTTTATTTAATTATTCAGAAATATTTGATAAAAAGATTTATTAAATTATCTGATATCTTTTATTTTGGTTTTATAACGTACGTTGGAAACGAGAACATTCAAGTTGAATTTTATTTTTCCATGAACGTAACTATTCAAGTTAAACGATAAATAATAATGATTTTAAATAAAAATGTTAACAATTACGAAAATTAGTTGAGTAAATACTTTAATATAATGGAAAAATCATTTTGAAATGAACGGCAGAAATTTCGTTGAATGAATCAAATTTTTACTATCATAAACGAGTCCCGAACCATGCTTAAGAAAAAATGACGAAAAATGTAAGTAAATAAGTTACAATACAAACCCCCAACTATTTTAAATATTTCACTTAGTTTTGAAACTTTTAGATATAACTATATATAGTTTAGAAATTAGGGTTTTCATTACAATCTAACTCTAAATCTAATTTCCTCACACACACTACTCTCTCTCTCAAATAATAACCGGCTCCCCCATTTAAACTCCGATCACCGGACATATATTCCGGCCACCAACTCCAGCCAACTCCACAAACCCATCCGTTCGTCACTTGATTACTCTCCTACGTGTTAAATCCACCCTACCACCACCTTATATCTTAAATTCGGCCAGCCGCCACTTTTTCCACCACCGGATCTATTTCTGATATGCCACCATCATCGTCAATCACCAGCCATCGTGGCCTTTGTGGTCATCCCCATAATCAATCTATAGTAACATCACCACCTCTACTTGATTCGTTCGCCACCACCACGATAGACCACCACTACCATTGTGGCCTTCAATCACGAAGAACTGCCACCACAGACCTGAACCATCACCAGTTGTCGTTGCCACTATCTACACAGCCGTGGTTTCCAGCCACCACCGCCACCCTTACGAATAAGATCTACCATATCCATCATAGACACCAGATTTGTTCCCTCGCTACCACCATCATTTTGTCGCAGCTATTAGATCCACAACATGATGTGGTGTGCTTGTCGAATCGTACCAGTCGCGCAACACCACATTTATACCATCTCTTAACCGCATTTTCGTGTTTGTTTTGATTATTTAACTCAGTAAGGGGGTGATGTTTCTGCCGAGTAAAACCCACCTATGGTGCGTACGGGATTGCAGCCACCACCACCCCACAAAAACCACTATTGTGAACACCACCAGGCCGTCGTCGTGGCCTACACAGCCACACGTCATCCACGTGTATATGTTTCTGCTTCAAATCACCACGAGGGTGTGTTTAGATTGGCTTAAGGGTGCATTTGGGCGCAGGCAGAAATGACTATAACAGAAGGGGGTGTTATAGTGCAGCAGGAGGGTGAGTTTTGGTCCATCAGCTGGTGCGTTTTGGTTATCACATAACATCACAGTAGGGGTGTTTGGCTTGGGCAGAAAGCAACAGTAAAGGGGTGTGTTTGTTTTGCTAGCCGAAAAACGCAGCAGTAGGGGTGTTGGTTCGCGGTACAACAACTTTTGGGGGCGTTTGGGACTAGCAGAATGCCCTACAGGGGTGTTTGGGTTGCTATTTATTAGTTCGGGTGCGTTTGGATGCGGGATTGCAATGGTTTAGAGTATCGGGCGCAACTACAATTCATGGTTTGTTGTGGTTTAGGAATCGGCTAATAACATATATAGCTTTATTAACTAATTAAAACGGATTGGTTGGTGGTATATACTTATATAAGTGGTTAAATAAATATATCAAACATTATCATTATCACGAGAACCATTAAAATTACTATAAGTTTAAATATGTGTTATTTAGCTCACATCGGACGCTTGACTTTTAAATTATAACACATAGGTTGTGTTCGAGTCCTATTTAATTAGGGTGATTAAATAGTCTAGTTCGGATATATGTTAAAGTGTGGTTTGCGTAACGTAGGTTGTTTGGAAAATATTGAGAATCGGCTAAGATGGAAAAGGTTGTATAAACGAATAGATCATGTCGAAATTTTTATAAAATTCTATACTTTATATTTTGTTCGCTACAAGCTACTAATATATTTGTAAACCGATAAAACAAATAAATACCATTAGATTTATAATCCGATAAGTAAATAAATACTATTATGGTTGTAAACGGATAAATAAACAGACTACTATTATTACTTGTAAACCGATAAAATAAATAGACTTTATTGTATCGATAAATTAATGAGAGTATACTTTTACCTAAAAGTGACAATTAACTTAAGTGGTGATTTTCTTAAAATGTGTCGAACTATGTTGTCTAATTATTTTTATCACGATCGTTATACTGTAAATACAAAATAAATATATACTTTGATTTATTTGTAAGATGGTTGTCTCTATTATATAAATTTGACGTAAGAATTATATCATCGTCTGGTTATACGTAATGCGTACAGAATACATTACATATTTTGTGTGTGCTTAATTTATTAATTTTATTTAACCAACCACCGAACTATTATAATTTAGAACTTAACTATTTTATCAACGGGTCACGTTGATGTCATATGTATCGAGAACTCAAATATACATTTTCTTAAGTTATTGGATTTAGCCGATTAGTTAAACCACAACACCATGACCGAGCCGTATCGATTTCCGTTTCTACTGAGCGTATTGTTAGCATCACTATTATTCGCTCTACTTCGTCGAGGTGAGTTCATACCCCACCTTTTCTTGCTTTGAATTAAGTTATAAATGTTTTATAATTGCTCTTTGGGGGAGGTACATGCTTGGTCATAAACTACTTATAAACTTGCTTGGTTGTCAGAAACTGATATTAAACTTGTTTGGTTGTCTATAACTGTTTATAAATTACTTGATTGTCATACGCTAATGTTAAGCTTACTTGGTTGGTCATAAACTATCTTTAAACTGGTTTAATTGTTACGTGCTGAGTGGTCAACTCCTCTAATTGTTATACATATGAATGCTGATACTAAAATTTCTATTGTGATTTTCATAGCCCAAAACTTTAACTGCTTTTTAATGGTTCTCGGGTAGAGACAATGGTTGCATGAATGAACACAAGTGCATATCTCTTTTATGTATTGGTCTAAGTCCCACTTTAACCCAATTACTTTGGCCCATTATCATGAACCGTTAATTTCAGACCGGATGACCGGTCGAAAACGCGAATGTTATGGATAGATCTATCGGGGTTGACGCCCCTGTCCGGCTTGGTCCAACAGAGGACAAGCGGGCACAGTTTCATTTGAGTCTGTGGACGGATGTCGTGGGTTAGGCATCCGTAGGGGCTGCATTATGTGATTATACTACCGGTGTTGTTAACGCTTCGGTGTCATGAGCTTAGACAATAATAAATGCTTTATTTTATTTAGTGACTTTGTATTTGTTATATTGTCACTAAGTGGTTGGAAAATCTTGTGGTTCATAATCAATTCTATTATCATCGAAAACCCTATTATTTATCAGTGAGCTCTACTTTTATCAGAAAACGCTAGTTGTTATCTATGAACTCTGTTTTATCTATAAACCCTATTTATTTCATGTGAATTCTGTTTTATCAGAAAACTCAATTTATTTTCCGTGAACTTTGTCTTATCAGAAACTCTACTTATTTTAGCGAACCTTGTTATATCAGTAAACTCTCGGCTTTTATAAATAAACTCTGTCTTTATCAGTACACTTTGAAATTTTCAAAGAAAGACTATTTAACAAGAAACTGTGATTTTTAAACACTTAAGTTTTACTGCAAGGTGTAGTGATCGGTAAAACTCTAATTTTTCATAAAAGTTTTAAATCAAACTTATGAACTCACCAACTTTATGTTGACATTTTTAAGCATGTATTTCAGGTACTAGACTATATGGATTATTTGGAGTCTGTTATGTGGTTTTGGCATGTAGAGGTCGTTCTCGGATCAAGCTCTCGATTACTCATGAAGTCACAACCTCCCAAAGCCAGTCTTCCGCTGCGGTGAATTTGGGGGTGTGACATGATCCCTCCTACCCAAACCATATTAATTAGAGGCATCCCCTTTATTTTTATGACGAGGTCACCCCTCCAAGTATTCATGCACGTTGTTGACCTCATGACCTATATTGGCATTTGGTATATTAAACTAATACATATTTTCATAAGTAAACATAAGCTATGTTTTCAGAACTAAAACCAGTAAACATGTTATACATCTAGGTTTCTAAGGACTTATTCATTTCCACTGAATTCATGCTTTATATGCTCTTTATATGCTCTTTATATGCTTTCATTTCTCTATGTTTTCCGTGCTTTATTGTATATCCTTGCATTGGGCGTTATTGATGTTAAGGATTTTGCTCGTTAAAAAAGTTCATTTTTTCTCGGTGTCTTAACGAATTAATTTCCGGTTAAAAGTGCGACTCAGTTGTTTTTGGTTAAGAAAAATGGAAGTTTGGTTATCTCTAAGTAAACGGTAAAAGCGAATAGTAATAAAAATAAGCTAAAAACAATTAACTAAAAATAACGAAACAATATAAATAATAAAACGTAAATTAAAGCGAAACAATTAATTAAAATAAAACTAAACTAAGAAATTAACTATCGACTCGAAAATAAAGTTTACTTAATGAAAAGGGAGAGAATAAAACTAAGTGGGTACTTTAAAGTTAAACGAGGCAAAACCTAAAGCGGGTACTAAATAAAAGATAAAACTTGAACTTTACGAAAAAAAATTAATTTTAAAAACAGAAGAAAAATTTAACTAAAAATACGTAACTTTTAGAAATAAAATCGGAACAAATTTCAGATTAAACTAAACAATTATGGAACAAAATAAATAAATAAACAAGCTAGCCGGCAGCTAGCTCAAGCTAGCAACATGCTAGGTGAAAGGGGCGCCAAATGAAAATAAGCTACTAGGCATGTAGCTCAAGTCCATCGTAATGTAATACTAAAAAACCCATCGGAATATTTTTTAAAAAAGAATCTATCGGAATGTTTATTAGATTTCTACCGGAATGTTTTATTTTTTTAATTTTTATTAATAAAACTATCGGAATGTAAGCTAAAGAAATGTATCGGAATACTAATATTAAAAAAACTGTTGGAATGTTTTAAAAAAAATAACTATCAGAATGTCTAAAAATAAAAACTGTCGGAATAACTAAAGTACCAAAATCTATCTGAATGTGGCTGTGAAAATTTAGGCAGCACTTCGTCGCAATATACCTTAAATCCCGATCGCAATCCACGATGCCAGGGGCAATCGCAATCCTCGATCGGAATAAGGGGATATTACACTTAGATCGCAAAGTAGAACCCCTAGGGTTATTGCGATCACAATAAAGCTATCGGAAAAAGCTATCACAATGTTAAAACCCTATTGTGATGGAAAAATCACAACATTCGGATGGAGTAAAATAAGCTAAAAATCAAATAAGAACTTCTAAAAAGTACACTTAACAAAAACTTAACCAACTCAATAAGCACAAATTTGAAAACTTTTAAAATACGAAATAAGCAAACTTTATGAATCAAACTTTAAAAAGAATAAACTTTTTAAGAAAACTAAAAAAAGTAAATAAGCTAAATACAAAATAAGCCAATAAGCATGATAAGCTTAAAGCTTAAGTTGTATAAAATCTTAAAGATTGATAAAAAGATAAACTTTTTAATCAATCAACATCAAGATTAAACAAAATTAAAGATAATTTTCGGATCAAACAAGTAAAAATCAAGAAAGGTAGAAAGAGATTGAATATGAAAAACTTGAAATTAAAGATGAAGATTAAATATTCAAATACAAGATTAAAGTGAAAAGCTTAAAACTTTAAAGAAAAACTAGAGAGAGAAAGTGAAAAACTAGAGAGAGAAAATAAAATTACACTACTCATAATATAAACTAACTACTAAAAATGACTAACCACCTCCTAATGACACATTAGGAGGGTATTTATAGGAGGATAAAATGTTGATGCTTTCTTCATTCTTTCTTCTTGTCTCGATCGATTTAAGTTCTTTGTCTTTCTCGACGTCGTCTCGGGATTTGTCGATATAAATTGAACTCGTCTTATAGTTTCCTTCTTTAATTAGACTTGGTTCTTCGACTTCATTAAACTTCCGTCTTTAGACTTTTTCTTCGATAAATCTTCAGAATAGGTCTTGGACTTCCGTTCTTTTTTCACTCTTGATCTTTTGACTTCGTCTTTTCTCGTTTTCTTCGATAAAAACCCGTGAAAGCCCGTGTTTTCTTCCTTTTTCATCTTTTGGTCCTAAAACACAATAATAACACAAACCACGCATAATTCCGACATTTACGACATAAAATATACGTTTTGGCTTTGTTATTATTATAATTAAGTGGTAAAAGGATGGGTGTTTTCACACCTATCAAATCCCCTACACTTGACCATTGCAATGCCCTCATGCAATGCATTAATTAAAAAGTACGTTTTACATTTTTCATAATAATCAACCTACCTTGGCCTTTATTAAACATAATTAAAGGAAGAGAAACAAATAAAGAGATTAACGACTTACATTGAGGCTTTGGATTCTCATGAATGCTTATCATCCTCAAGTTTCACGTTCCCCAAACCAAGCTTTAAAACGAGATCATTGTTATTATAAGTTAGCAAACTAACACAAACTCATGTGGCCCAATTATTCACTTAGACTCCCTTATTCCTAGGTGTATCTCTTATATTTTATTGTTGTCTTATATGATCACGAGGATGCATTGTTGACTTATTACAATAGTTATTTAGGCAGAAAATAAAGTGGGACGATTTAATCAATAGTTAGCTAAAGGACAAAATCTTTTAAAACTGCTTCCCGGGACCTTTTAAAGTTCATATCTTGGCATAACTCGCTTCACGATTTGAGACCTTTCTCGGACCGATATTTGGCAGCGACTTCATACTTCAAATCTTGAGAGACGTTCTTGAAATTATGGTCTTCTCTTCATAATAGAAATTTCTTCACTTGAAGTTTTGAGAGATTCTTCATCTTTGGACCACGACTTCTTCATTTTTCTCCAATCTTTATTTTGGACTTTGATACAACGATCTGCCTCCTTTTAGGACTTGGATCTATTTATCCTCATACCTTGTTAGGGCCTTTTTGGATAGACTTCTCCATGATCTTTAGGGGAGTATTTGCTTTTCGTCGTGTGTCTCGATCCTTCATATTGATTTTTGTAAAAATGATTCTTCACATAACTTGGGATCTTTAGCAACAAAATGTAGCCCTCATGCCTTGTTAGGGCCTTTTCAGACTCGCCAGTCTTCGCATCCCGCTTCAATAAGTTATGCCTTGGCTATGAAATCTAATTAATACCGAGCAACTTTTAAACGATCTTGTGCTAGAAGCTAAGTAACTTTTCAAATCGTACAACCTTATTTATTGCAAATATATTTATTAACAAGCGATGGGAGAAAAAGCTTATAATCAACTCACATAAATTCATGAAAGAACCACTTATAATTGACTCTATCATCTCTCGTTCTCCACAATTTAAAATGTCAAAGAATGAGACTCGTGGATGCTTAGCTAATTAAATCAAAGTTTTGGGTTTTCGAGTTATCTATAGGATCTTGCAAATTTTTAGACTTTTTCAAGTTTAGAAATCGCATTTTAAAGTTCCCTTGATAAACAACTCTCTAGGATCAATTATAGGAACTTGCGAAAAGTTCTTGTTCTTAACCCGTAAGAGTTAAGACTTTCGCGTTTTAAAGTTCCCTATATAAAAGCCTAGCAAAACTTGACTTAAACACGTTAAGGATACTAGCTAGAGTAGACTTAGATAAGTAAACTCGGGTTGAGTCAAAAGATTCATGACTTTTTGAAAATTAAAACCACTTTATTAAAATTTATTCTAGAAACGAAATAAAATAACTATAACAAATGTAAATACTAATAGGCCAAAATAGATCAAAAATTTTGAAAAATGTCGAAAAATCAAATTTTCCGGTTAAAATGAGGACAAATACAAGGAAAAGCCCACTTAACTTCGATAGAAGTCCCCCTACACTTAATATAAACATTGTCCTCAATGTTTAAGCATGTGGGAGTGAACTCTCCTACACTTAGGACATTGTGCACGTTGTTTAAATCTTTCTAAGGAAGATACAACTAATGTGATTCCTATTTTAATATTGAAGAATATAAAATAGAGAATCAAAAGAGTTTAGGATAGAACCGGGAAGATGGGAACATGGAATCACGGTTCGTCAAAAGTCATCAAGAGTGGATCTTTGAAAGCTCGAATACCTGCACATGATAAGAAAGAAAACAAAAAACACATATTAGGGTCTCCCATACACTTATTTTAAAAAACAGATAAAGATAGATAGATAATCGGGTTGCCTCCCAAAAAGCGTTTGTTTTTATTAACCGAGTCACGAGCCTGACTCGTCCCCGAATTAAATGGTCCATGGGGAAGCCTCGAATGTAATACCAGGATCAAAGACCTTGTCCTCGTTCCCGGAGGACATTATTAAAGGAGAGGCATGAGGATAAGGCTTGAAGGGTAGAAAAGTCCTTTCAACATACGAAAAGTATGTGAAATCATGATCCACGGGAGGTGGGGTGGGTAAAGGAATCAAAATGTCATCCCCAAAAGACATATGATTATCACTAAGCGACAAAGCCGTAAAGGTGTCAATCATGGAATGGTCAATGTCACCCCCCGGGTCAAAGCACTCATCCTCGATAATGGTTTCTAAAGGTTGGGATAAAAGGTGCTCGGGAGGGGGACTTGGGACAATATCTTCATGCAGCAAATTATCAAAAAGAATATCCCCCTCCGTGTCATCGTCATCAATACCCGGAGGTATTGAGTGAATGTCGATTTCCTCCATAGCTGTATCATTATTATCAACTGAAGTAATAGACGGAGGTAAAGACTCGGAAATAGGAGCAGAATTCAACGCTTCAATTTTAGCAATAAGAAGATGAACTTTCAGTAATTTGTCGCGAAGAATAACGTCTTCCACCTCATCTACAAGACCAAGTTCAGTGGTGAACTTCTCGTAAGTCGGAGAGAATAAATCAACATCGCCGTCATCGCCCGGAGGAGAAGGAGAAATTTCAAAAGTGAAATTCTCATAGCATGGAGAAAAATCATCATCATTAAGAGCGACCTCTTCCGTAAGCTCCTCAAAATTCTGCACATCACAAACCTCATCAAAGAATTTGTCGAGACCAAAATCACTAATCTCACTCGATGTATCACTATCCTTAGACGCATTAGGGATATCAAGAGTAGGAGTAGTAATCTCAGAAGATTGGTTGAGATTATAGATATCATCCTCGTCATCATCATAATAGTAGTATGAACGCACAAGAGGAGGAGTATGATCACTAAGATTAGATACTTGTTCTTGTTGCTGTCGCTTTTCCTCCTCCCTTGCTTCACGTATGCTAGCTAATTCTTGTTGAACGTATTGAAGTGTATTAAAAAAATTGGCTCGTTCTTCTTCACACATTCCAACAGAAGGTTGATGATCGAGTGTGTATTGTGGGGGCTCAAAATTTTGAAAACCGGAACATAGCATGGATGTGGCTCATAGTAATTCATAGCTTGAGAAGAATTAGAACACGGATTTGGTTCATAATAATCCATCAGTGAAGAAAACTGAGGACACGGATTTTAATCATAATAATTCATTGGCTGACAATAAGAAGAATCGTGAGGGCCCCCACAATTGTTTCAATACGGGTATTGAGGAAAACCCGGTGCTTCTTATAGATAGCTATTACCATTGTCATAATTGTAACCCAGTTCTTGCTCGCCATGAGGCGGGTATCGAATTGGACACGAAACATGCCAATGAGAATCGCTTCCACAATATATGCAAGGGAGGGGAGTGGGTGGATTAGAAAAGGATGAATTAGTCGAATTACATGATGGACAAAATCCAAATAGTGAATCGGTTGAAATAGGTGGAAGATCTTTTCTGCATTGCTCGCAAGAACACCATTGACATGATTCGCTCCCGTATAATCGTCTCCCACACCCTACGCAATGGACATCAGAATCCATGAAGAATAAAAAAAATTAGAGGGGATGAGAAAAAGAATTAAACACAATAGAGGGTTAAGAGGAATATTTTTGGTGCAAAACTCTTGGAAAAAGAAATGCTTTTTATGATTTTTTAAAATGTTTTTGGATTTTTGAAATTTTTTATTTTTTGGATTTTTGAAAATATTTTTGAAAAATGCAAGAAATATAACGTTCACGAATGAACGGATCCCAAAATCCAACGCGTCTCTCACTAAAAACCGTTAATCTTAACAAAAAGAGCCGGCAACGGCGCCATTTGATGTTAAGGATTTTGCTCGTTAAAAAAGTTCTTTTTTCTCGGTGTCTTAGCGAATTGATTTCCGGTTAAAAGTGCGACTCAGTTGTTTTTGGTTAAGAAAAAGGGAAGTTTGGTTATCTCTAAGTAAAAGGTAAAAGCGAATAGTAATAAAAATAAGCTAAAAACAATTAACTAAAAATAACGAAACAATATAAATAATAAAACGTAAATTAAAGCGAAACAATTAATTAAAATAAAACTAAACGAAGAAATTAACTATCGACTCGAAAATAAAGTTTACTTAATGAAAAAGGAGAGAATAAAACTAAGTGGGTACTTTAAAGTTAAACGAGGCAAAACCTAAAGCGGGTACTAAATAAAAGATAAAACTTGAACTTTACGAAAAAAATTAATTTTAAAAATAGACGAAAAATTTAACTAAAAATACATAACTTTCAGAAATAAAATCGGAACAACTTTCAGATTAAACTAAACAATTACAGAACAAAATAAATAAATAAATAAGCTAGCAGGCAGCTAGCTCAAGCTAGCAACCTGCTAGGTGAAAGTGGCGCCAAATGAAAATAAGCTACTAGGCATGTAGCTCAAGTCCATCGTAATGTAATACTAAAAAATTCCATCGGAATTTTTTTAAAAAAGTATCTATCAGAATGTTTATTAGATATCTATTGGAATGTTTGATTTTTTTTTTAATTATTTTTTTTAAAAACTATCGGAATGTAAGCTAAAGAAATGTATCGGAATACTAATATTAAAAAAAAGTTTCGGAATGTTTTAAAAAAAAAGAACTATCGGAATGTCTAAAAATAAAAACTGTCGGAATAACTAAAGTACCAAAATCTATTTGAATGTGGCTGTCAAAATTTGGGCAGCACTTCGTCGCAATATACCTTAAATCCCGATCGCAATCCACGATGCCAGGGGCAATCGCAATCCTCGATCGGAATAAGGGGATATTACACTTAGATCGCAAAGTAGAACCCCTAGGGTTATTGCGATCACAATAAAGCTATCGGAAAAGCTATCACAATGTCAAAACCCTATTGTGATGGAAAAATCACAACATTCGGATGGAGTACAATAAGCTAAAAAACAAATAAGCACTTCTAAAAAGGACACTTAACAAAAACTTAACCAACTCAATAAGCACAAATTTGAAAACTTTTAAAATACGAAATAAGCAAACTTTATGAATCAAACTTTAAAAAGAATAAACTTCTTAAGAAAACTAAACAAAGTAAATAAGCTAAATACAAAATAAGCCAATAAGCATGATAAGCTTAAAGCTTAAGTTGTATAAAAACTTAAAGATTGATAAAAAGATAAACTTTTTAATCAATCAACATCAAGATTAAACAAAATTAAAGATAATTTTCGGATCAAACAAGTAAAAATCAAGAAAGGTAGAAAGAGATTGAATATGAAAAACTTGAAATTAAAGATGAAGATTAAAGATTCAAATACAAGATTAAAGTGAAAAGCTTAAAACTTTAAAGAAAAACTAGAGAGAGAAAGTGAAAAACTAGAGAGAGAAAATAAAATTACACTACTCATAATCTAAACTAACTACTAAAAATGACTAACCACCTCCAAATGACACATTAGGAGGGTATTTATAAGAGGAGTAAAATGTTGATGCTTTCTTCAATCTTTCTTCTTGTCTCGACTCGATTTAAATTCTTTATCTTTCTCGACGTCGTCTCGGAATTTGTCGATATAAATTGAACTCGTCTTATAATTTTCTTCTTTAATTAGATTTGGTTCTTCGACTTCATTAAACTTCCGTCTTTAGACTTTTTCTTCGATAAATCTTCAGAATAGGTCTTGGACTACCGTTCTTTTTGCACTCTTGATCTTTTGACTTTGTCTTTTCTCGTTTTCTTCGATAAAAGCCCGTGAAAGCCCGTGTTTTCTTCCTTTTTCATCTTTTGGTCCTAAAACACAATAAAAACACAAACCACGCATAATTCCGACATTTAAGACATAAAATACACGTTTTGGCTTGGTTATTATTATAATTAAGTGGTAAAAGGATGGGTGTTTTAACACCTATCAGTTATGCTCAGCCGTTTTCAATTTCCATGTTCCCAAACGGCAGGTACCCAAGGTCGCAAGTAGGATCTCAAGAGTATGTGCATTCGGATGGAAACTATCCAGCCTTCTATATCTTATGCATTTATCATACTTTGTCTTACTTTATTTCATGTTGGACATTGGTTAGTCCTTTCCTTTACAACACTTATAATTGCTTGTGTTTGAGTTACTTGGACTACCGATGTTTGTTTCCAGTATTTCCTTTAATGGTCATGAATGTTTAGACATTTACCTTGCATGCTTTGACACGTCATATATTACTGTGATATTCCATTTTACCAAATGGGGTGTTACAGTTATCTTCGGTGAAACCAACTGGAGCCTTAAACTTATTCTTATCAATGACCGAGTATTTTGGTACCTTTGTTGGGAATAAAATGAAGCCAAGACACTTAGACGTTGACAAGAGGAAATTAGACGTTGATAGAAAGAAATCAAGCGTTGTCAGATCAAACGCTGACAAGAAGAAGTCAAGTGTTGATGAGAAGAAGTCAAGCACTGATAGAATACTTAGTCTACACGTTTTATGTTTCTAGTAAAGATATGTTCGACAATGTATTTTCTATGTTTATTTTTACCTAAAATAGCTGATATGTAGACTCTTGTACAAGGTTCCTTAATCTATAAAAAGGAGGCCTTTAGGTTTTAGTTTTATATACGTTTTACACTTTCATTGTACACAAGTTTGATTATCAATCAAAGTGAAAGTTTGGTTAATGTATTTTGTTTGTTCTTCATTCATGTATTAATTCCTCATAGTACTTGAATTGTTTACACAACAAAGTTTCTCTAAGTGTTTAACTTGATTTAATCTCGTTTACACAAAAGCTAAATCGATCTAAGTTTGGGATCAACAAGTGGTATCAGAGGTTGTTGAGGAACTTTGATCTAAAGAACACAAAACCCTAAAAACCGTAAATCGCCAAAAACCCTAGTTTTTCAAGCAACCATAAAAACCAGACAATATGTCTACTCCATATATGACCTCCTCCTCAAGCTTTAACCTAAAAATCCCCATGCTAGACACTCACAACTTTGAACTATAGAAGTTTAATTTTGAGCAGTACCTTCAAATCCATGACCACACTCTATGGGAAATTATTGAATATGGAAACACATTCGATAAGGCTGCTAAGATTCAAGCTGCTATTACTCTAAGATCAGTTGAGGGTTCAACTAAAGAGGATCGAAAAGAAAAACTTACAGATGGGAGAGCTGTCTCAACTAAGGACATTGCAAAGAGAATGAATGACATGAAAACTCTAAGCATTCTCAAACTTTCTTTGGGACCAGCAAATCAACACAAGTATAGAGGTTTTGAGTCTGCCAAAGAGCTTTGGGCAGCCCTTCAAGTCAATTATGGTGGTAATGATGATACTGCCTCAGAGAAGAAGAAGAAACTCTTGCATGAGTATGTTGTGTTCAAAGCTCTACCAAATGAAAAGCTAAGTGGGGTGAGAAGCAGACTTCTTGACATCACAAGCAAATTGTCCTTTATAGGAACAGTGTTTGATGATGCTGATATCATTACCACTTTCCTTAAAAGTCTTGGTGATGCATGGAAGATTGAAGCAAGGTCTATTATTGCTACCAATGCTCACAAAAGTTCCACTTTTGATGACGTCTACAATAAACTGAAGATTGTAGAGAATGAAATCCTTTTAGATCAAGGAAGCAAATCTACCTCTGGAAACATGGCCTTCTTTTCACATAGTGAAGGTCAATTTGATCAAAGGGAGTCATATGTACACCCAGTTACTGGATCACCTTGTGTCAACGTTGGATCAAGCTTTGTCAGCGCCCCACATTCAGACGATGACACATACAATGTTGACTCACCAAGGATTAGACCTGCTGGTATTGATCTAGATACAGTGTTTGCATACATTGCTGCATTGACCAATGGTTCAGTGATTACATATGAGGACCTTGAGCAAATCATTGATGAGCATTTAGAGGAGATCGACATAAAATGGAATATGGTGCTTGCAAGCATAAGGGCCAATAGATGGAATAGGAGATTCAGGAAGAAGATGACATTTAATGCTAAAGACACTACTGGATTTGATAAATCCAAGGTTGAGTCTTACAATTGCCATAGAATGGGTCATTTTATGAAAGAATGCAGATCTCCAAGAAGATCTGATGCGGGAAAACCTTCAAGCCAAATCATCAAGGTTGAAGATACAAAGGCTATGGTTGCCATGCAAGAAATTGATGGTGTTGGATGGGACTGGAGCTTCATGGCCAAGGAGGTGGAAGAGAACAAGGCCTTGATTGCAGAAAAGGAAGAAGAGGAGCATGTTCACTATGCTCTCATGGCACATTCTTCATCTTCATTAGATAATGAGGTATATGATGATGCATTTTGTAGTAAAGGTTGTCGTTTAAACACTAAAAAACTTAACAAAGAAATTTTAAAGTTAAAATCAGATGTTTTTGATGAAAAATGCAAGTTATCTAATTATCAACTTACACTTGTTCAAACTGAAAAGTCTGTGGCTCAATATAAGAAAATGGAGCTTCACCTAAAAGATCAAATTAACGTTTTGACTCATGACCTCAATGCTAGTATTGACCTTAGGGACATCTTGGAGAGATCCAAAGGTGTCATACAAGCTAAGTTAGATGAGGCCATTAAAAACAAAGATAATGTAGGGCTTAAAATTCAAAGATTTGATAAATCTTCTCAAACCCTAGAAAAATGTGTTAGTGAACAAAGAGACTCTAGGGATATGACTATGATTGGGATGAAAGAGTATGCTGATGTTCCACCACCTGCTAGGAACTTTTATGGTGTCCTTAGAAAGGATTTGTCTTGGACTGGTATACCAGAACTCCAATAAAAGGAATTCATTCCTCCACTAAGAGTTCTTACTCCAGTAGAGGAATATAAGCAGAAAGTAGCTGATTTGGAACAATGGAAGAAAGCCAATCCTACTTTGTTTGTTAAAGGTGGCATGCTTAGTGAAAGCCCAAATGAGTCTACACCCATTATGGTGACCAACACTTCTACTAGAAAACCTGTTGACCTTGGCTTAAATGTTGATAGAAAACCTATTATTAAATATGCAGAAATGTATAGAAAACCTAGGTCACCAAAAAGTCAAGTTAGTGATAATGGGACATGGTTCTTTTCATCTAGACCTAGGGTTATGTCTAGAAAAGCTTGTTATACTTGTGGGAGTTTTTCACATTTGGCTTATAAGTGTGTCAATGCTTCAAAAGTCAACGTTGATAAAAAAAGTCAACCATGGTCAAACCCAGACCTTTAGTCCAACAAAGTCCACAATTCATTAGACCAGCTCCATTCTTTACTAAAGGGTCTAATACTTATGGACAAAGGCCTTTTCAAAAGACTAATACATGGTCTAACAGACAATGGGTTCCTGTAGCAAACCCTAGGTTTGATGTTGATATGGGTAATTTCAGCGCTGTCAAGAACAATATTAACGTTGACAGGAATGTTTCCAACGCTGTTAGACCAAATAATGACAAATACTTGCAACCAAAGGGAAAGGGGTCTAAAGCTTCTTCTAGCTTGACATGGAGACCCAAACAAGACCAAAACCCTAATTCAGATGGGATTTCTATGACTTGTAACAGATTTCACTACATTTCAAAGGTCATAACTAAACCAATTGGGGTTAACTGGGTGTTCAATCCTAAAAGGGATGAACAAGGGGTTGTTATAAGGACTAAGTCTGTTCTTTTTGAACTTTCACATGAATCCAGGTCTGCTCAGGCTTGGGTTCCCAAAGAAAACTAATTTGTTTTCTTTATGTGTAGTGTTGGGAATAAATTGTAAGCCAGTCTACTTGAGCGCTGACAAGAGTAGAACAAGCGTTGACAGGAGTAAAACAAACGCTGACAGCTCAAGCGTTGACAAGAAGGAGTCAAGCGTTGATACATTGAAGACAAGCAGTAATGGAAGGATATACTCTACGCGTTTATTGTATTCTAGATTACTTCTAGTAAAGATAGGAACAACAATGTATTTTCTATATTTATCTTTACCTAGAATAGCTGATACGTAGATTACTGTACAAGGCTTCTTATGTCTATAAAAGAAGACCTTTAGGTTAATGTTCAATATAAGTTTTCATACGTAAACTACTTTCACTGTAAGCAAATTTGATATTATTAATCAAAGTGAAAGTTTGTTTATATCTTGTGTGTTCTTGTTTAAGTGTTAATTCCGCATAACACTTAGATTGTCATATACATATACAAAGGTTTCTCTAAGTGTATTACTTGATCTAATCTCGTATACATAAAGCTAGATCGATCTAAGTTTGGGATAAACAAGTGGTATCAGAGCTTGTTGAGGAACTTTTGATCTTAAAGAACACAAGAACCCTAAAATCACCAAAACCCTAATTTTCTCAAAACCCTAACAACATCATGTCAAATCCAGAAATAACCTCTTCTTCCTCACCTTTGCCAAACATCAAGATTCCCATGCTTGACGCAACCAACTTTGAATTGTGGAAATTCAACTTTGAACAATACCTGGGGATCTATGACTACACACTCTGGGAGATTATTGAATATGGAAACACATTCAATAAAGCTAAAAAGATTTCTAATGTCATTGCTGCAAGAACAGCTGTTGTTGGATGTTCAGAAGCAGATAAGAAGGAAAAACCTGATGATGGTAGAGCTGTGTCTGCTGAAGACATAGCAAAGAAAAAGGTTGATATGAAAACCCTAAATATTCTAAAACTCTCTTTGGGACAAGAGAACCAGCATAACTAAAGAGGTTATGAATCTGCTAAGGACCTTTGGGCAGCTCTTGAAGTTGCATATGGTGGCAATGAAGATACTAAGGAAGAGAAGAAGAAGCAACTTATGCATGATTATGTTGTCTTCAAGGCTCAACCTAATGAAAAGCTTAGTAGTGTGAGAAGCAGATTGCTTGACATTACAATCAAACTGTCCTTCATGGGGACACAACTTGGTGATGTTGACATTAATGCCACTTTTCTTAAAAGTCTTGGTGAGGAGTGGAAAATTGAGGCAAGATCTATTCTTGCCAATAATACTCACAAAAGTTCCACGTTTCTTGATATCTACAACAAACTAAGGTTGTTGGAAGATGAAACTCTTTTGGAGCATGTAAGCAAGTCCATCAACAGTAACATGGCCTTCTTTTCTCATAGTGAAGGTCATTCAATCAGAAGGACTCCTACATGCATCCAGTTACTGGATCATCATGTGTCAGCGCTGGAACATGTCCTGTCAACGTCTCCTTTTCAGACGCTGACACATTCAAAAGTGACTCACCAAGAGTTAAACCTGCTGGTTTGGATCTGGATACTGTATGTGCTTATATTGCTTCTTTGCCCAATGGTTCAGTGATTACATATGAGGACCTTGAGCAGGTAAGTGATGAGCACTTGGAAGAAATGGATATCAAGTGGAACATGGCTCTTGCTAGTATAAGAGCAAACAGGTGGAATAGAAGGTTTAAGAAGAAGATGAACTTCAATGCAAAGGACACAGCTGGATTTGATAAATCCAAAGTTGAATGCTACAACTGTCATTGTATGGGGCACTTCATGAGGGAATGCAGATCTCCTAGAAGATCTGATGCTGGTAAACCCTCAAGTCAATTTGTTAAAGCTCAGGATCCTAAGGCCATGGTTGCAGTTCAAGGAATTGATGGTATGGGATGGGATTGGATCTATTTGGCTAAAGATATAGAAGAGCATCAAGCTTTGGTTGCCGAAATTGAAGAAGAAGGGCATGTTCAATATGCTCTCATGGCACACTCTTCCTCTTCATCTGATAATGAGGTATACGATGATGCTTTTTGTAGTAAAGGTTGTAGGTTAAATACTGAGACTTAACAAAGAGGTGTTAAGATTATTAGATGATATGAGCACTGAAAGATGCAAACTGTCTAATTACCAACTAGCTCTCACTCAAACTGAGAAGACAGTTTCTGAATATACAAGAAAATGGAATTTGACTTAAAAGATAAAATAAATATCCTAAAAAACATAAGTTGAATGCTAGTAATGATATTAGGAGTATCATGGAAAGGGTTAATGGTGAGTTACAGGCTAAGTTAGATGAGGCCATTAAGAATAAAGATAACGTTGGCCTTAAAATTCAAAGATTTGACAAGGCCACTCAAACCCTAGGAGAATGTGTGAGTAAACAAAGAGATCCTAAGGACATGACTGGGATTGGGATGCAATACTACTCTATGGTTCCACCACCAGCTGGTGACTTTTATGGTGTCCAACAAAAGGACCTATCTTGGACTGGTTTGCCAGAGCTCCAAGAGGAGGAATTCATTCCTCCACCAAGAGTTGTCACCCTAGTTGAAGAGTATCAACAAAAGTTGACTGACTTGAATGAATGGAAGAAAGCTAACCCTACCTTATTTGTTAAGGGTGGCTTGCTATGTGAAGGTCCTAATGAGTCAACTCCCATTAAGGTTACAAACCCAATCACTGGTAAAGATGTTGACCTTGGCTCAAACACTGTTAGAAAACCTAGCATTAAGTATGCATAGATGTATAGGAATACTAGGTCACCTAAGAGCCAAGTTAGCAATGATGGAACAAGCTTCTTCTCTTCTAGACCTAGGGTTTTGTCTAGAAAAGCCTGTTACACTTGTGGTAGCTTTTCACATTTAGCATATAAGTGTGTCAACGCTCCCAAAGTCAGCGCTGACAGGAACAAATTCAGCACTGACAGGAACACATTCAACGCTGTTAGAGAGTCAAACGTTGTCAGACCCAAACATTGTGTGCAGCAAAGTCCACAAGTTGTTAGACCTGCCCCATTCTTCACTAGAGGGTCTAACACTCATGGACAAAGACCATTTCAAAAGACAAACACTTGGTCTAATAGGCAATGGGTTTCTATAGCAAACCCTAGGTTCAACGCTGACAAGGGTAATTGTAGCGTTGACAAGACCAAATCCAACGCTGACAGAAACGTGACCAGACCTAAATTTTTGCAACCACAGGGTAAGGGGTCTAAAGCTTCTTCAAGCTTAATATGGAGACCAAAGAAAGATCAAAACCCTAATGACAATGGGATTTCAATGACCTGCAATAGATTTAACTACATTTCAAAGGTCATTACGAAACCAACTGGGGTTAACTGGGTATTTCATCTTAAGAAGGATGAAAATGAGGTTGTTATGAGAACTAAATTTGTTCTTATTGAACAACCAGATGAATCAAAGTCTTCCAAGGCTTGGGTTCCCAAAGAAAACTAACTTGTTTTCTTTATGTGCAGGGCATTCAAAGACAGGTCAATGATTTTGGATATTGGGATAGTGGATGCTCAAGGCACATGACAGGGAATGAAGATTATTTGACCAACTTCATCCCATTAAGGATGGTGATAAGGTGTACTTTGGAGGCGGATATGGTACTATCATAGGCAAAGGAACACTTCTCACCAAGAACTTGCGTTTTGAGAACGTATTTCTGGTAAAGGAACTTGATTACAATCATTTTAGTGTATCACAAGTTTGTGATAACAAAAATAAAGTTCTGTTTACTGATACTGAATGTTTGGTGTTAAGCAAGGATTATAAGATCCCTGATGAGAAATATATTGACTATAGAACACCTAGGCATAAAGACATATACAATGTGAATCTGAATTGGATTAGAATTAATAACAATATGTCTTGTTTTTATGTTAAAGCTTCAGTAGATGAGAGTAATTTATGGCACAGGAGACTAGGGCACATAAATTTTAAGAATATAAACAGGCTTGTGACACTTGGCTTGGTTGATGGTTTGCCTAAAAAGGCCTTCCACAATGACCACTCTTGTGTTGCATGTCTTAAAGACAAGCAGCATAAGGTCTCATTCAAGTCCAAACAGGTGCACTCTAGTACTAGACCTCTTCACTTGCTTCATATGGACCTCTTTGGTCCAACCAATATAGAAAGTTTGAATGGTAAGTCCCACTGCTTTGTCATCACAGATGACTTTTCTAGGTTTACTTGGACTTCCTTTTTAGCCATGAAGAGTGACATAGCTGACACTTTAATTGATTTTATCACTCATATTGAGAAGAAAACAGGCAATGAAGTTAAAATGCTTTGAAGTGATAATGGTGGTGAATTTAGGAATAAAGTGTTATATGATTTTTGTGCCAGGAAAGGAATTACTAGGAAATTTAGTGTTACCAGAACCCCTAAGCAAAATGGGGTTGCAGAAAGGAAAAATAGAACCCTAACTGAAGTAGCCAGAACCATGTTGGCTGATGCTCATTTCCCAATAGCCTTTTAGGCTGAGGCTGTTAATACAGCTTGCTATGTTCAAAATAGAGCATTGGTCAACAAAATACAGAACAAAACACCTTATGAGTTACTTTGGGGAAGAAAACCTAATATTGGTTTTCTCAGACCTTTTGGTTGTCATGTAGTAGTTTTAGATACTAGTGATGCCTTAGGTAAATTTAGTGCAAAAGGTGATGAAGGCTACTTCATGGGGTATTCAGTGCAGAGCAAGGGATATAGAGTTTATCTTAAAAAGGAAAAACGTATTCTTGAAAGAGTACATGTTAGGTTTTTAGAGAGTAAACCTAGTGATCCTGAAAGTGGTCCAAATTGGTTGTTTGACTTGGAACCTTTATCTAGGACTTTAAATTATATGCATGTCACTAATCCAGACATTGTGAAGGTAACTTCAAATATTGTGGAAGAACAAGTTGTTGATGTTTCAGGTACATAGGTTCATGAAAAGGTTGGATCACAAGCAGAAAAGTCATCTCCTATACAAGAATATGTTACCATCCCCATATGGACAGATGCTTTTGCTGCTGCTGGAAAAGATAATGGTGGTCCCCAAGTACCACCAGATGACAACATGCATGGTCCTTCAGGCGCTGAAAAAGGCAAATCTAGCACTGACAAGACCAATTCAGACGTTGATGGCACCGACGTTGACAACAACAGTTCAAGCGTTGTAAGCCCAGACGCTGACAACCAAGGTTCAGGCGTTGACAACACTTTGCACATCTTTTCTCTTCTACTTTTGAACAGGGTGAACCTTCCAATTTATATGAAGAGGTTCATCCTCATGTTGATGAAAGAGATGCTGATGAAGAAGATATTGGCAACTTGGAGAATGAGATTGAAGACACCAGACTTTTTGAAGGAGGAGTTCTCACTTCTACTACGAAGAATCACCTCACTTCTCAAATCATTGGTGATATTATGACTCCTGTTCGGACTAGAAGATCTCATCAAGGTCTTGGTGGATTTATTGCCAATATTCACAAGAAGGTTGATACCCCTCTTGTGCAAGCATGTTTGTTTGCCTGTTTTCTGTCACAACAGGAACCCAAGAAGATATTTGATGCTCTCAAAGAACCAAGTTGGGTGGAAGCATTGCAGGATGAGCTCCACCAATTTGCAATTCAGGATGTTTGGGAGCTGGTTGATCGTCCCAGATATGTCAGACCTATAGGGACAAGATGGGTTCTAAGAAACAAGAGAGATGAAAGAGGTATTGTGGTCAGAAACAAGGCAAGATTAGTGGCTCAGGGATATACACAAAAGGAGGGGATAGACTATGAGGAGGTCTTTACACCAGTTGCAAGGATTGAAGCTATCAGGATCATTCTAGCCTATGCATCCTGCATGGGCTTCCCTGTCTATCAAATGGATGTCAAGAGTGCCTTCCTCTATGGAAAAATTGTTGAGGAGGTATATGTGATGCAGCCTCCTGGTTTTGAGGATCTAGAGAATCCAGACAAGGTGTATAGAGTCAAGAAGGCTATGTATTGACTTCATCAAGCCCCTAGAGCATGGTATGGTACTTTGTCTACTTATTTAATGGAAAATGGATTCAAGAGGGGAACCATAGACCAGACACTATTTACAAAGAAGAAAGGTAAGGATGTGTTGCTTGTTCAGGTCTATGTTGATGACATCATTTTTTGGTCTACTGATCCAAAAATGAGTGAGGATTTCTCCAAACTTATGACAGACAAATTCAAGATGAGTGATATGGGGGAGATGAACTTCTTTCTTAGTTTACAAGTCCAGCAGAAAGAAGATGGTATCTTCATCTCCCAGGATAAGTATGTGGCAGAGATCTTGAAGAAGTTTGGCTTTTCTCCACATGAAAAGAGGGCTACTACTCCTATGGATAGAGAACACCCTTTGGGAAAGATTAGAGATGGAAGGGATGTTGATGTCAGGCACTATAGATCAATGATTGGTTCATTGATGTATCTCACAGCCTCTAGACCTGACATCATGTTTGCTGTGTGTGCTTGTGCACACCATCAAGTGACTACCAAAGAATGTCACCTTTATGCTGTCAAGAGGATCTTTAGGTACCTAAGATGCTTTCCTAGTATTGGTTTGTGGTACCGAAAGGATTCACCATTGGAGCTGATTGCATACTCAGACAGTGACTATGGAGGTGATAAATTTGATAGGAAATCCACAACTGGTGGATGTCAGTTTCTTGGGAGCAGATTAATATCTTGGCAATGCAAGAAACAAACAGTGGTGGCTAATTCTACAACTGAAGCTGAGTATGTGGCTGCAGCTGCTTGTTGTTGACAAGTTTTGTGGATTCAGAACCAGCTGTTAGACTATGGGTATAATTTCATGCATACCAAGATATTTGTTGACAATAAAAGCACATTATGCATTATTAAGAATCTTGTACATCATTCTAAAACTAAACACATAGAAATTAGACACCATTTTATAAGAGATTGTTTTGAAAAGGGTTTAATACAACCAGATAGGGTTGACACAGAGGAGAATGTGTCAGATTTACTAACTAAACCTTTTGATGCTGGGAGGTTTCAATACTTGGTAACAAGTATTGGAATGATCAATCTCACATAATATGTGTTTTGGAGTCTTTTTGTAAAAGTATGTACAGGATAATGCATTGTTATTAGTCTTTTTGAGGATTTAGATTTTCCACTATATTTTTCTAACACTGACAAAGGTTGCTTGAATGCTGATAAGTGTTTTTGTGACGTTGTTAGCAATATATTTGTCTAACGCTGACAAAGCTTCCCTCAACGCTGTTATGTATTATCGGGGCGTTGTCAGCAACAATGTTAGTTTTGTGGTTTTCAATCTAAATGTGCAGGTGGTGTTAGCAGTATACCATTGGATACAGAGTTGCTTATGGATCATTGGAGAAGGATTTGGACATGTTTTTATTTATGGATGATGGTTGGAATTTTTAATTCCTATCTTGACATAAAATTTTATGTTCATGCATATTTTTAGCAACATATGTATCATAGTTTAAGGGGAGGTTTTAGGAAACTTTAGGATGTTTGGGTATCCATATGATACTCTTATCACAATTCTAGATTGTGTCCATAGGTGAGTATGAGTTAGTTTTACTAAATCATGAGGCACTGTAGCATGCAAAGTTGATATACTATACATGCTGCCAAGACATTTTTGGCCTAGAATTGGTTGTGGTCTGTTGGGAGACTAGGGAATGAATTTGTCATGGGTTTTACCTGGGAGTAACAAGGAATTTTATAAGGTAACTTAGTTGTTAAGAGTTTTGGTTAGCAAGGGACACTAGAGGACTGTTATGTCTATCTTGCATAAGCAAGTGTGCATAACTGGACAGTGCTTGCCGCCCTATAATGATTATCAACTTTTTGGTTATCTTCTCTAGGATAAATTACTTTGTTAAGGTCATTTTTCATTTTTAAACATTTTTATTTTTGGACGCTGACAAGTATTTTCCAAGCGTTGTTGTGACCTATTTAGACGCTGACATGGCTATGGCAAACGTTGACAAAAATATAGCCGTTGGGCGTTGATAGGTTATTTTTGACCGTTGACACTCAATGGGACCTACCCAGTTGTTACTTTTTGACATATTTTTAGGCCGTAATTTTGGGAGCTAATAACTTTCATTTAATGCATTTGATAAACTTATTCTTTTTCAATATTTTCATGATTACATTTTGAAAATACTTGCCTTATTTTGGGCCAATCACATGCATTTTCTTCTCCTATATATTTGGCTCCTATTTTTAAACAGGGTACCTATTATTCTTGTCTAACACAATTTTCTCTTATCAACTTCATTTTTTATCAATCATTTTCACAGCTTTCAACAATGGCACCAAAGTTTAAACCATCAGATTTGGAATTGGGGTTCAGAAGTCAACACAACATGATCGCGTATCTTGAAGCTGATGATACTCTGTTTCCCCAATACACACAAATGGTGGCGTATTTGAACGCATCTCCTTTTAGGTATGCTCTTTCTCATGCACCACTCATTCCTGTCACACATATTAAACAGTTTTGGAACAATGTAAGTTCCTCAACAATTAATAGAGTGACTACATTATCTTCTATTGTTCATGGGAGAACATGGGTGGTTACTGAAGCTTTGGTACGCCAAGCTTTGCATCTTGATGAGGCTGATGGTATAACCACCCTTCCCATTAGTGAAATAGAACAAGGACTAAGGGCTTTGGGTTATCCTTTTCCTGCTCAAGGAACTTTAAATAAATATCATAAACAGGAGTTTCCCCCAGCCTGGAAGTACCTAATACATGTCCTCCTACAATGTTTGAGTCCCAAGTGCACTACACACAATGAGATCAATAGATCTATTGCAAGTGCTATTGTGTGTATTGCTACTGGGCAAAAATTTAATTATTTCAAAATGATTTTTGAGGGCATGTGTAAAAATAAAGGGAACAAAATGACTTTAGCTTATCCCAGATTTTTACAAATGGTTTTTGATGTCCAAGGTTACTGCACAAGGGATCATGATGATTTTTATGAGATCCCTGTGCAAAAGAAAGCAATTTTTATGAAGATGAACTCACCCCCACATCGTGACCTACCCCTAACCCCAGCTATGATTCCTGTCATTGATGCAGCTCAACCCCAACTAGACCCCCAACCCCAAATTGACCCAATACCTGAACCATTACCTTCGCCACAACATATGCAACTTGACCAAGAACCCTTCGACGCTGACACATTAAATGTTGGCGTTGATGTGCCTATTTCAAACGTTGATGTGACAATCCGTCAATTAACGATTGATATTTTATTCTCAAATATTTATTTGAAAACATTATTTTAAATGTTATAATATGAACTCACTTATTTTTGGGAAGAATTTTGGATTTACGTCTTGAAGTAGCATCGACTACGTCTAAACTGGAGGATTCAACGTTACGTGCTTACGTTTACATACACCGTCTTTGGTGACAGTCCGACATTTCAGAAAATAAATTTGTCCATGAATATTATTTTGGAGTTTTAAATTTGTGTTGGTTCATAAACTCACAAATTTACGAGAAGAGATTAGGACTTACGATTTTATTTTAACGTCCTTTACGACTAAACCGGAAACCCTAGGATTACGTATTTACGTTTTCGAACTCTGTTTTTGTGACAATCCGTCAATTTACGATTGATATTTTATTCTCAAATATTATTTGAAAATATTATTTTAATGTTACGATATGAACTCACTTATTTTTGGGAAGCAATTTGGATTTACGTCTTGAAGTAGCGTCGACTACGTCTAAACCGGAGGATTCAACGTTACGTGCTTACGTTTACATACACCGTCTTTAGTGACAGTCCGTCATTTCAGAAAATAAATTTGTCTGAGAATATTATTTTGGAATTTTAAATTTGTGTTAGTTCATAAACTCACAAATTTACGAGAAGAGATTAGGACTTACGATTTTATTTTAACGTCCTTTACGACTAAACCGGAAACCTTAGGATTACGTATTTACGTTTTCGAACTCCGTTTTTGATGAGACAATTTTTATTGGATTCGTTTTGTGACGGTGATTCATAATTTATAAAAACGTTTTTCGTAAAACGACCCGAGGGCACGCAAATCGAGAAAACTAGAATCGAGAAATACCCGTAAACTAGTGAGATGGGACAAAACACTTTGCCCCATCCCACTAGCTTATATGGGACGGCTAGAAACACCTCACCACACATAGGTGGCACAAACTTAACTTGTTTATAACAAGTGTAAGCTTTAGCTTACACTTTAAGCTAAACTTCCACCAAACTACACAAAACCAACAAATGGTTTTCACTTAACCATTTCACACATGCATTTCACTCTCAAACTCTCTCTACACCACCATTTGTGCCGTCCCATATCAAGCCACAAACACCCTCTTTGTTCTTTTCTAACTACAAACCACATGTTTACTAGTCCTATTAAGGTGTTTCCTTGAAACCTTGATCATTTGGTGGCCACATAACCAACTTTGGAGGTGATTTGCTTGTGTCCTAGGGCTGATTTTCCAACATATGATCTTGCTATTTGATGGTCTTGGAGATACTTGTTGTGTTCTTCAAGTTCTTGCCTTCCTAAAACAAGAAATCCACTTGGATTGGTAAAGAAGATCATCCTCTACATTTTTCTCTTATTATTTTGTAAAGAACAAATGTATTTTCTTTTATTTTGTATATGTATATGATGTATATATGATGATAAAAATGTTGTGTGGGGATCAAGTGTTGATAAACATGCTTAAAAATGATGATAACCATAAGAAATGAAGCTAAAATCATGTCTAATTAGTTGGCTGTATAAAAACAGTAGATAACTAAATGAAGAACTGATAAAAATGTATGGTTTGATCTATTTACAGTAAAGTAGATGATGTTATACAAATGTGAGAGTTGGCCATGCAATGGAATCAAAATAATGAGTAAGATATGATCAAAACAAGTTAGGTGGTACAATCTGAATAAGCAGTTTTGTAGGGACTGTTAAGGCAGCTTAAACTCAAAATGGGCAGTAGCTATAACTAAGTTATATTTAACACATATTATGAAGAAGTTGTCATTTAAAAATGAGCTTCTAAGTCATGGTAGAACTCTAGATATGATAAAAATGGTGAATGTGAAGTTAAAAATCAGATTTTGGAAATAATGTTTATTATTATTATATAAGCACTCACTTTATAATTTATAAAATGTAAAGTATAAACCCACTAACTTATAAAACTTATTTATATAAATGTATAAAAGGTTAATTAAATGGGTAAAATATATAAATGGTGGTAAAAGTAATATTTATAAGTAATAAAAACTATAAACTTGATTTTTACGACTTTTTCGGCTATCGCCGTGAAATTAACGTTTTTCATCAAATAAAACTTAGACGACCAAACCCGTCTAATGTAAAGTTTATAAAAGTTATATACTGATGTATAAGTAACTAAGACAAGTAAAAACCGATAAAACCCGAACTATAAGAATTACGGACATTTACGAGCTAACTAAACACATTAGACTAATAATTAGACTTAATGAGATAAAAACTTGTAAAAAGAATTATTTGGGCTTAACCCAATAGGGCCCAACATGAAAGGTATACATACTGATAAAATAAGTATAAAAAGGATTAAAACAAGTTAAGAAACTTATAATAAGTTAATTGGACTTAAAACACGTAAATGGGTAAAACTAGTAAACTAGTGTAAAAGTTATCGACGTATAACTCTAAAATGAGTAAACGAGAATATGTAAACCCACTTGATCATCATATATATATAATCATCATATGTATACATAATTGGTATTTTTATAAAGTCATTGGACATGAGTCTAAGACCGAGTATTATTTGTCTAGGTTTCCGTGATTGAAGCACGTACCGTACGTCCGAATTTCCGATAACCCGCCTTCCCATATCAAAGTGAGTTCATAGCCTCGCACTCTTTTAAATGTTTTATAAATGCTTTATAAACCCGCGAGGGAGATAACATGTTAGTTTTTATAAAAGTTTGGACACCATTTGTCCCGATTGTTTGTTTATTGATTTTGGACCCGAATGATTGAATGACCCGAATGTATGACCCGATAAATGATTAATGGACCCGATAGATGAAATTAAATGGATTATTAAAGTTAGGTTATGTCACTAAAAGTCCCATTAGCATGAATTGTGAACTACCGGGAGTTGGTAGACGCTTATGCATTTAATAGTACTATTTGGGGACGATCACCCCAGTTCGCGCCTTGACGGTTGATCCCCGTCGTGCCACATTGATTGGTAAGCGAATTTATGTATGAGAAGATTTCAATAGCGTGACCTTTGTGACGACACGCTACTTTAGATGGGCAAAATTGGTATCGGGTTAGCTACCCGTTTTGGTTTTAGTAAGGTAACAATGTCATGCGGCTTATAATAATCCAATCGCCAAAATATTACTGGACGCTCCGAATTACGATGTATTGCCTGACTAGCAATACTGGGTCATACTATTGATATTATGTTTGTATTTTGGTTTTCATAACCATATTCATATAACGGTTTTTATTTAATCTATACAACGTTGTAAAACGTATTGTATGATGTTTTTACGACATTGGCTCGTATAATGATTTTTAAGGCAAATGCCTATATTATGATTTTCGATAAGGATTTATATAAAATGACTTTGGCTATTATATGGCCTATTACAAAGATTTGTATAAACTGATTTTGGCTATTTTACGGCCTATTACAACGATTTGTACGAATTGATTTTTGGTACTAATTTTATACCAAGATTATATTGATGGAATTTATTAAACTCTATGAATTCACTCGGCGTTATCGCTGACCTTTTCTTTTAACATGTTTTATCTCAGGTACTTGAAGGTAATTCTCGGGAAGACGACAAGAATTCATGGCCCGCACTTAAACAATATTTTTCCATTCAAACTCTTTGTAAAACTTTTGTATGAAATGCAATGACTTGGGACCGATGTAACTTTGTTGTTTATGAATGGAAATGATTTAATATTAAACGACGCGATTTTTATGCGTTGTCTATGATGTGAGTAATGTGCTATCCCGTAACACCAACTAGTCTTCCGCTGTACTATGTTGTATAAATTTGGGGGTGTTACAGTTTGGTATCAGAGCTCTCGTTATAGAGAACGAAAGATTTTTAAAACCAAGGTTTTGAATAAAACTTTTCAAAATCTTTTAACTATAAACATTTTTCTAAAAATGTCTAAAAATCTTTTGACTATAACGGTGCCGAAGAATTCCCGAGTTACCGACAAGGCCAAGACTGAGAAGTGTTATTTTAATATATATATAACTTGGATTATATATATATATATATATATATATATATATGATGTAATTTTATTACATGATTGTTTGATGATCATTTTGATTTTTATACGAGGTTTTTATACGACGTAGATTGTCACAATGTACCCTAAATCCCCTAGTAAATTAATCGAAGCTATTCTCGTAGGAATTCTAGCTATCCTAGATCTAAACCAAGTTGTGGATATTTATGATCCCAACAAATGGTTGATATTCGTAGAAATGTAGACATTAGTTGATTGTGATATTGAAAAAGAATTGGCAAGATTAAATCTGATATCGATGTCATGACGATCTTTTCTTATAGAGTGGAGTTTGACAAAACGTTACCACCTAGAAAGATGTCATCTGATTCGTTGTCATCCAATTCTTAAATTGAAATCGAAAGGGTGAATGTTGCACTTGAGGCTGTTATTGGAACCATTACCCAAAAGCCTCATGCCACTAATACCTTTCCGAGAAGTCTAAGTTGAATGATCAAGTCATTTCATATTAATGACTCATTTGATAATTGTTGTTGTAAGAGCTAATAGGATTGGAAATTAAGTGTTGATTTATATTGAGATCGTATTGCCTTTACAAGGCCGAAGAATAAGGTTGAAAGTATTGGAATATGAGGTAGGATATCGAATTGAGTATAAAATTGATTGAAACTTTAATAAAGTAAAATTTAACTTGTATGGAATATGAGATTGTTAAGAGGAAGTCGTTAAGTTTTGTGATTGAATTATAAGGTTTTAATTGATTGTTAGTTCGTGTTAAAGGTTGTTCCTAGGCCATTGTCCACTAATGAGGATGCCCAGTGTCCAACAAATAAATTGAAGAAATCTTCTTCTGAATTGAGACCGATGGATCTTCCGGGACATGTGGAACACCTAATGACTCTTGTAGATTAGTATTCATTATGGTATCTTTTAGAAATCCCTAACTTAACTGAGATATCAGTTGGTAGGATGAGTTCTGAGAATTGTATGACATAGTGACACGTAATGTGTTACGGTACAATTTTAACTTGTTTGTGATTAATGAAAAGACTACCTTTGATTGCTAAATTCTACATGTATCGATGATATCTATCTTTTCTTGCTTCATCCTAATGTTCGCATTAGTGATGCAACCATTGAACAAGTACTCATCTTGATTTGAGTTACGTTGTGAATTATTCTTTTCTGAGTGCCATCGAGATCATGAACCTCATGATTAATTGGCTAAGCTCATTTCCTATCATATTATAGTTAGTTCTTGGTGAACAACTCTTCATCACTCTTTTGCAGATCGCTCATTGTTTTTATAAAGATAAAACAGTATTCCTTGAGAAAAATTGAATTTTCATCACTAAAAGGATTACTCAAAGTAAGATTTGTAAGTGATTGTTATCGAAATGAAGTTGTTTATAAAACATTTTGGAAAACTTAATTATTTCCATAACAAAGAAAATCTTTGTAAATTTATTCTTGATTCTTATTTAAGAATTAAACATGAAAATGTTTCTATTATAAACATGATGATAAAATTTTGACGAACTGAGTATTGCATCGTTAATCTTGAAATTGTATATAGTTGCGCGCCTACATACAATTTGGAATGGCTATGCAAGACTGATTAGTAGTCACCATAAAACTAATGAATAAACACTACATTTTCTTTGAAGCTGTGAAAGATTAAATTTTATGAGATCTGCAAGAAGTGAAAAATAAGGACATATTGTTAGGGACACCTACATATGTGCCTGTAGCATCTATTCTTCTGAGTTGAATTTACTCATCTGTGGAATTTGTCTTATTTGACAATTGATATTCCGTTCTTGTCTAATTTTCCCGTAGTGAGATTCTTAGGAAAAGTATCTGATTACCGAGTGTTGATACCCGACTGGATGTATCGACGTTCTTATCATTTCTTATGATTTGATTTCATTTGAATGACCTGGGTAACGATCCGAGGAGCTTTCGAATGCGTACTCAAATTATGGAAACATGGGATATATTCATATTCATTAAATGTTTTCGTTTGAATCTGATTTGAAATTCTCTCGCGTAGATTATGTGTTGACCTTACTCTTTTAAGGTAGTTGTGTCTCCAGATATCCTTGAATTTGTGAAGGATTATGAATTATTATTAGTCTTTTTAGAAGCTCACATCTTATCGACAACAATGAAACTGGAAAGTTGATAATTCCAGTAGAATGGATTGATTGATTATGACATGACGACATTGTCTTAATTGATGGGAACTCGAGTAGAATTCCCCTAAAAAGATAAGATGTTGATTTTCAAAAGTGAACTAAATAATTCTTGACGGATGATCATATCCTGCATTTAGACTTGAGATTATATTGTGATTGGTTGTGAACTAGTTATAGATATTGTAATCTAGACAGAACCTAGTATGTATTTATTAAAAGATGTTTATCTTATCTGAAACTTAGGAGGTATTTGTTGGTGAACCACCTAGACTTTCGCCACTAAGGCAAGTTGAATTTGGTATTGGTTATATTTCCGGTGCTGCACTTGTGACTTGTGCACTGTACGTCAGCACCATCTGAATTTAAGGAATTACCGTACAACTGAGAAAGTTGTCGGAGAAAGATTTTATTATACCAAGCCTGTCATCCTGAAGAGCTATGGTGTTATCTTTCCTTACATGTATATATTACTGTGACTGAGTAAATTGACAATCGAAAACAATATCCATAACTCGAAATGGAAGATTTGTTCGATCATTTACAAGGTTCTACTGTATGTTTTAAAGATTTGATCCACGGCATGGTTATCATCAACTTCGCATCTGCGAAGAAGATTATGTATTCCAATCACTACATCTAGAACTTGTAATGAACATTATAAGTTTCATGTGATGTCGTTTGGATTGACTGATGCACACGTAGCATTCATAAATTTGGGGAATCACGTGTGTAGGCTGTAATTTGATGAATTCATGCTTGCGATCATTAAGGACTATTTGTTTGTATATAAGAATAAGAAGGGGTTAATAAATATTTATAGATTTCCCTGAATTGGCCGAACGATAAAAACCTATACCTTGAATAATTAACACGTGATTAAAGACTTAATACTTTACATGATTTGACTATGTGATTAAAAGGATAATGGAATATAAATTGACTCTTCAAAAATTAAGAGCCCTTTTAAGACTTCGGATTTTACCAAAAAGAAATGGAATTATGTTTTGACAAATGTTTTAACAAAGGATTTTAAGGAATTATTCCCTTATACACAAACCATTTAACTAAACTTCTGTTTAGGGGTAAATGTTTGTGTATACCTCAAGATAACCTAAAAAGGGATTGAGGAAACCATTTGAACCATGATTTGAAATTTGAAACGATAATTTACGCCTTTCAAACTAAAGAAAATTTTGACCAAAGTATAAACAAAGATTTTTCAAACATTTACGAATCTTATCAATTATTTTTGATAAATCAACCAAAAATCTTGTTAATTAAATTCAAATTTATTTTTGAACATTTTATATAATTGGTCGAACTAAGAAATTTAAAACTTTTACGCTTCATAAAAATTAACTAATAATTATTTAATTAATTATAATAATTATCGACGCTTTAGACGACGGATTGAGAGAAACGGATAAAAATGATGGATGAGACGAAACTGAAACTTAGAAAATGTGCAGAAAGGTGAACGTAACTACTGACGCATAATATAGAAAGAATATCTGAGTAAATTATGAACATGATAATTATATCATCATGAGAGATAAATATAGATACTGACATATTATATAAAAAGGATAAAGAACCAATTAGGATGTGTTCTTTAATAATGAAGGTGTAAAATAATTTGCCGAACAATATAAAAATATAGCCGATGCTTGTAAAAAGGATAATATAGATAATAAAAAGGGTTCGTGACTAATGTGAACCATTAAAATTGAGAAGCCAATAGCGTTAAATGTTTTAAAAGACCACTTATGGTTGCCTAAATATGAAGGATTGTGAGCTATAGTTATGTTGGAATTTGTAAGTATAAGTATTCTATTTATGTCGTTGATGACTAAAAGTATCTTTGTCTGAAGAAGTTGTACTGATGATAAATTATGAAGGCAGACATCGCCTCATATATTAGTAAACGTCTAGCTATTGCAAGGGTCATCATCTGAATTTATTCGATTTGGGTCATCGTCGACAGACTGACCAAATCTGCTAATATCATTCTCGTTAATGATAATTGCAAAAAGAGTTATGTAAACATAGCGTGCCTGTATCAATCATCTATATCAAGATCCTCGCTTCGCATCGAATTTCTAGAGATTTGCTCAGAAATCATTGAGAACGAACCTTGATGAGAGTACTATGTACCATCCCAAATCGAAGGGACGAGGTAAAGTAACGATACAGAGTAATAGAAGTGCTGTTTTATGTTTGAATGATTGACCTTTGGTAATAGACCGTATAATCGTTTTCCTTTGGAGAGATTATCATTGATAATCATCATGTTAGGATTGAGATTGAATCTTGTTAGGATCTAAGTCTTAGAGCATCTGTAAGCAAGAGTTGAGATGAAGACATCCGACATACACCCATTGTGAGTTGGACATGTCTTTTAGATTTAAGGTTTCCAATGATGGCGAACCTATCCTTACAAAATACCCGACCCGCGAAATCTGAAATGATTGTTGAAATTAGGATTTGATTATTAACTGCCGGTAGTGGGCAAGAGGTTACGTGAATGTGAAATGTAGATCTTGAAGTGCCAAATGGGTAGCAAAGTTATGCCAAAATTTTTAAACTTGGAAAAATGAATTCATGATCTGACAAATCATGGGATATAAGTCCCCGTTGTATGGGACCATTGAAATGGTGTAAAAGTTGGGATTAAAAGGCATATAAGCTGGATCTACCTTAGGACTTCAAAGACTGCGTGAATTATGTTTCGTAAATCGAACTTGATGGAATATCTATTAAGTGAAAATCTGATTATTCTTAGTAAAGCTTAGATCGGCGAAAAGTTGCATTCATCAGAAACCCGTGAACATCATGGATAGAGAAAGTAAGTCAACATTAAGCCTGATCTTATTCCCGTAGTTATGTTTGATGAAACTCGCGTATTATAATGAATACACATGTGAGAAAAGACCGAATGTGGAGGAAATACCCACATGGCTTTAACTCTATAAGAAGCGAGTAGTAAGGTAAGATGATCTTTGAGGACAAAGATCCTGTTTAGGGGTAAATGCTGTGACAATCCGTCAATTTACGATTGATATTTTATTCTCAAATATTATTTGAAAATATTATTTTAATGTTACGATATGAACTCACTTATTTTTGGGAAGCAATTTGGATTTACGTCTTGAAGTAGCGTCGACTACGTCTAAACCGGAGGATTCAACGTTGCGTGCTTACGTTTACATACACCGTCTTTAGTGACAGTCCGTCATTTCAGAAAATAAATTTGTCTGAGAATATTATTTTGGAATTTTAAATTTGTGTTAGTTCATAAACTCACAAATTTACGAGAAGAGATTAGGACTTACGATTTTATTTTAACGTCCTTTACGACTAAACCGGAAACCTTAGGATTACGTATTTACGTTTTTGAACTCCGTTTTTGATGAGACAATTTTTATTGGATTCGTTTTGTGACGGTGATTCATAATTTATAAAAACGTTTTTCGTAAAACGACCCGAGGGCACGCAAATCGAGAAAACTAGAATCGAGAAATACCCGTAAACTAGTGAGATGGGACAAAACACTTTGCCCCATCCCACTAGCTTATATGGGACGGCTAGAAACACCTCACCACACATAGGTGGCACAAACTTAACTTGTTTATAACAAGTGTATGCTTTAGCTTACACTTTAAGCTAAACTTCCACCAAACTACACAAAACCAACAAATGGTTTTCACTTAACCATTTCACACATGCATTTCACTCTCAAACTCTCTCTACACCACCATTTGTGCCGTCCCATATCAAGCCACAAACACCCTCTTTGATCTTTTCTAACTACAAACCACATGTTTACTAGTCCTATTAAGGTGTTTCCTTGAAACCTTGATCATTTGGTGGCCACATAACCAACTTTGGAGGTGATTTGCTTGTGTCCTAGGGCTGATTTTCCAACATATGATCTTGCTATTTGATGGTCTTGGAGATACTTGTTGTGTTCATCAAGTTCTTGCCTTCCTAAAACAAGAAATCCACTTGGATTGGTAAAGAAGATCATCCTCTACATTTTTCTCTTATTATTTTGTAAAGAACAAATGTATTTTCTTTCATTTTGTATATGTATATGATGTATATATGATGATAAAAATGTTGTGTGGGGATCAAGTGTTGATAAACATGCTTAAAAATGATGATAACCATAAGAAATGAAGCTAAAATCATGTCTAATTAGTTGGCTGTATAAAAACAGTAGATAACTAAATGAAGAACTGATAAAAATGCATGGTTTGATCTATTTACAGTAAAGTAGATGATGTTATACACATGTGAGAGTTGGCCATGCAATGGAATCAAAATAATGAGTAAGATATGATCAAAACAAGTTAGGTGGTACAATCTGAATAAGCAGTTTTGTAGGGACTGTTAAGGCAGCTTAAACTCAAAATGGGCAGTAGCTATAACTAAGTTATATTTAACACATATTATGAAGAAGTTGTCATTTAAAAATGAGCTTCTAAGTCATGGTAGAACTCTAGATATGATAAAAATGGTGAATGTGAAGTTAAAAATCAGATTTTGGAAATAATGTTTATTATTATTATATAAGCACTCACTTTATAATTTATAAAATGTAAAGTATAAACCCACTAACTTATAAAACTTATTTATATAAATGTATAAAAGGTTAATTAAATGGGTAAAATATATAAATGGTGGTAAAAGTAATATTTATAAGTAATAAAAACTATAAACTTGATTTTTACGACTTTTTCGGCTATCGCCGTGAAATTAACGTTTTTCATCAAATAAAACTTAGACGACCAAACCCGTCTAATGTAAAGTTTATAAAAGTTATATACTGATGTATAAGTAACTAAGACAAGTAAAAACCGATAAAACCCGAACTATAAGAATTACGGACATTTACGAGCTAACTAAACACATTAGACTAATAATTAGACTTAATGAGATAAAAACTTGTAAAAAGAATTATTTGGGCTTAACCCAATAGGGCCCAACATGAAAGGTATACATACTGATAAAATAAGTATAACAAGGATTAAAACAAGTTAAGAAACTTATAATAAGTTAATTGGACTTAAAACACGTAAATGGGTAAAACTAGTAAACTAGTGTAAAAGTTATCGACGTATAACTCTAAAATGAGTAAACGAGAATATGTAAACCCACTTGATCATCATATATATATAATCATCATATGTATACATAATTGGTATTTTTATAAAGTCATTGGACATGAGTCTAAGACCGAGTATTATTTGTCTAGGTTTCCGTGATTGAAGCACGTACCGTACGTCCGAATTTCCGATAACCCGCCTTCCCATATCAAAGTGAGTTCATAGGCCATTTGTCCCGATTGTTTGTTTATTGATTTTGGACCCGAATGATTGAATGACCCGAATGTATGACCCGATAAATGATTAATGGACCCGATAGATGAAATTAAATGGATTATTAAAGTTAGGTTATGTCACTAAAAGTCCCATTAGCATGAATTGTGAACTACCGGGAGTTGGTAGACGCTTATGCATTTAATAGTACTATTTGGGGACGATCACCCCAGTTCGCGCCTTGACGGTTGATCCCCGTCGTGCCACATTGATTGGTAAGCGAATTTATGTATGAGAAGATTTCAATAGCGTGACCTTTGTGACGACACGCTACTTTAGATGGGCAAAATTGGTATCGGGTTAGCTACCCGTTTTGGTTTTAGTAAGGTAACAATGTCATGCGGCTTATAATAATCCAATCGCAAAAATATTACTGGACGCTCCGAATTACGATGTATTGCCTGACTAGCAATACTGGGTCATACTATTGATATTATGTTTGTATTTTGGTTTTCATAACCATATTCATATAACGGTTTTTATTTAATCTATACAACGTTGTAAAACGTATTGTATGATGTTTTTACGACATTGGCTCGTATAATGATTTTTAAGGCAAATGCCTATATTATGATTTTCGATAAGGATTTATATAAAATGACTTTGGCTATTTTATGGCCTATTACAAAGATTTGTATAAACTGATTTTGGCTATTTTACGGCCTATTACAACGATTTGTACGAATTGATTTTTGGTACTAATTTTATACCAAGATTATATTGATGGAATTTATTAAACTCTATGAATTCACTCGGCGTTATCGCTGACCTTTTCTTTTAACATGTTTTATCTCAGGTACTTGAAGGTAATTCTCGGGAAGACGACAAGAATTCATGGCCCGCACTTAAACAATATTTTTCCATTCAAACTCTTTGTAAAACTTTTGTATGAAATGCAATGACTTGGGACCGATGTAACTTTGTTGTATATGAATGGAAATGATTTAATATTAAACGACGCGATTTTTATGCGTTGTCTATGATGTGAGTAATGTGCTATCCCGTAACACCAACTAGTCTTCCGCTGTACTATGTTGTATAAATTTGGGGGTGTTACAGTTTTCGATGAGATAATTTTTATTGGATTCGTTTTGTGACGGTGATTCATAATTTATAAAAACGTTTTTCGTAAAACGACCCGAGGGCACGCAAATCGAGGAAACTAGAATCGAGGAGTACCCGTAAATAAATGGGGATGAGACAAGTGGGACACTTGTCCCACCCCCATCAAAACCGGCTATAACTCTCCAACACAACAACTTGGTGTCAAGTTGTTAGTTTATAACTTACACATGTAAGCAAGAGCTTACATTATAAGCCACTACTAACTCAAAACCATCAAACCTCATTTCTACCATTTGCAACATGCAATACCACTCAAAAACTCACAACTCTCTCTCTCTCTCACTCATCTATTCCGTCCCATATCCATCCTCAAACACACATTTCATACAAATTTTAACCATGAACATATGTTATAATCAACATATGTTAATCTCCATTCAAAAAGAGGAAGATTGATGCAAGTTTTAACATCCATGGAGGAGTTTTCATATTGTTTTGAGGCTGATTTTCCACAAGGAGTTCATGGAGCATGGTGGTCTTGAAGATGGTCATGGTTGTCTACAAGTTTCTCCATCAAAAACCATGTCAAAATCATAACCTACATCAAGTTGGTGGTATAAAGATTGTCCTCCTCAACTTCTTGTTATTTTGATTATGTAAACATGTATTTTATTTCCTATTGTATATGTATATGATGATTATATGATGATAAAAATGTTATGTGGGGATTTGTTGTTGATAAACATGATTAAAAAGGTGAAAAACCATATGAAACAAGGTTAAAATCTTGATTAATTTACATGGCTGTATAAAACAGTAGAGAAACATGTTATGAACTGATGAAATAATGAAGTAGGATCCATTTACAGTAAGCTAAATGTCTTGTACACATGTGAGAGTTGGCCATGCAATGGAATCAAAATAATGAGTGAGATATGATCAAAACAAGTTTAGGGTATAAATCTGAAGTTACTGTTTTGGACGATTTTTAGAAAATATTTAGAAGATGATTCAACAGTAGCCATAGAAGAGTTAAATGTAGCACATATCATGTAGTTTATGTGATAAAAATATTAGCTTCTATCTCCATATAGAACTCAAGATATGGCAGTTTTGGTGAAAGTAAAGATAAAAATCAGATTTTTGGAAATTAAAAGTATAATAATATTATATAAGCACTCAAAATTTTAATGTATAAAATATAAATTAAAACCCACTAACTCATGGATTCTATTTATATAAATATATAAAAGGTGTAATAAGTGTATAAATGATAAAAATGGAAACTTGTTAAGTTTTATAAGTTATAAAACTATAAACATGATTTTTACGACTTTTTTGGCTATTGCCGTAAAATTAACGTTTTTGTTAAATAAAACTTAGATGGTTGGACCCGTCTAATGAAAACTTTATAAAACTTATATACTGATATATAGACATGTATAACAAGTAAAAACCGATAAAACCCGAACTTTAGGGCATACGGACATTAACGAGCTAAGTAAACATATTGGACTAATACTTGGGTTAATAATTGGACTACATAAGATAAACACCCATAAAAAGAACTTATTGGGCTTAACCCATTTGGGCCCAACTTGAAAGTGTATGTACTGATAATATAAGTACAAAAAGGATTAATACAAGTTAAGAACTTATAATAGGCTTATTGGACCTAAAACACGTAAATAGGTACAACGAGAAAACTAGTATAAAAGTTATCAACACATAACTCTAAAATGAGTAAACGAGAATACGTAAACCCACTTGATCATCATATATATATAATCATCATATGTATACATAATTGGTATTTTTATAAAGTCATTGGACAAACGTCTAAGACCGATTATTATTTGTCTAGGTTTCCGTGATTGAAGCACGTACCGTACGTCCGAATTGCCGATAACCCGCCTTCCCACATCAACGTGAGTTCATAGCCTCGCACTCTTTTAAATGTTTTTTTTATAAATGTTTTATAAACCCGCGAGGGAGATAACATGTTAGTTTTTATTAAACTAGGACACCATTTGTCCCGATTGTTTGTTTATTGATTTTGGACCCGAATGATTGAATGACCCGATTGTATGACCCTATGAATGATTAAAGGACCCGATAGATGAAATAAAAATGGATTATTAAAGTTAGGTTATGTCACTAAAAAGTCCCATTAGCATGAATTGTGAACTACCGGGATTTGGTAGACGCTTATACATTTAATAGTACTATTTGGGGACGATCACCCCAGTTCGCGCCTTGACGGTTGATCCCCGTCGTGCCACATTGATTGGTAAGCGAATTTATGTATGAGAAGATTTCCATAGCGTGACCTTTGTGACGACACGCTACTTTAGATGGGCAAAATTGGTATCGGGTTAGCTACCCGTTTTGGTTTAGTAAGGTAACAATGTCATGCGGCTTATAATAATCCAAGTTAACAAAATAATAATAGACGCTCCGAATTACGATGTATTGCCTGACTAGCAATACAGGGTCATACTATTGATATTATGATTGTATTTTGGTTTTCATAACCATACTCATATAACGGTTTTATTTTCATACAACGTTGTAAAACGTATTGTATGACGTTTTTACGACATTGGCTCGTATAAGGATTTTTAAGACTTTTTTATAACCATATTCATATAATGGTTTTATTTAATCTATACAACGTTGCAAAAACGTATTGTATGGTGTTTTTAACGATAATGATTCGTATAACGATTTTTAAGGCAAATGCCTATATTATGATTTTCGATAAGGATTGGTATAAAATGATTTTTGGCTATTTCATGGCCTATCAAAACGATTTGTACAAAAATGATTTTCAGTAATACTCTTATACTGATATTATATTGATGGAATTTATTAAACTCTATGAATTCACTCGGCGTTATCGCTGACCTTTTCTTTTAACATGTTTTATCTCAGGTACTTGAAGGTAATTCTCGGGAAGACGACAAGAATTCATGGCCCGCACTTAACCAATATTTTTCCATTCAAACGCTTGTAAAACTTTTGTATGAAATGTAATGACTTGGGACCGATGTAACTTTGATATTTATGAATGGAAATGATTTATTATTAAACGACGCGATTTTTATGCGTTGTCTATGATGTGAGTAATGTGCTATCCCGTAACACCAACGAGTCTTCCGCTGTATTGAGTTGTATAAATTTGGGGGTGTTACAGTTTGGTACCAGAGCTCTCGTTATAGAGAACGAAAGATTTTTTTTAAAAAAAAACCAAGGTTTTGAATAAAACATTTCAAAATCTTTTAACTAAAAACATTTTTCTAAAAATGTCTAAAAATCTTTGGACTATAACGGTGCCGAAGAATTCCCGAGTTACCGACAAGGCCAAGACTGAGAAGTGTTATTTTAATATATATATAACTTGGATTATATATATATATATATATGATGTAATTTTATTACATGATTGTTTGATGATTATTTTGATTTTTATACGAGGTATTTATACGACGTCGATTGTCACAAGTAACCCTAAATCCCCTAGTAAATTAATCGAAGCTATTCTCGTAGGAATCCGAGCTATCCTAGATCTAAACCAAGTTGTGGATATTTATGATCCCGACAAATGGTTGATATTCGTAGAAATGTAGATATTAGTTGATTGTGAAATTGAAAGAAGAATTGGAGAGATTAAATCTGATATCGATGTCATGACGATCTTTCTTATAGAGTGGAGTTTGACAAAACATTACCACCTAGAAAGATGCCATCTGATTCGTTGTTATCCAATTCTTAAATTGAAATCGAAAGGGTGAATGTTGCACTTGAGGCTGTTATTGGAACCATTACCCAAAAGCCTCATGCCACTAATACCTTTCCGAGAAGTCTAGTTGAATGATCAAGTCATTTCATATTAATGACTCATTTGATAATTGTTGTTGTAAGAGCTAATAGGATTGGAAATTAAGTGTTGATTCATATTGAGATTGTATTGCCTTTACAAGGCCGAAGAATAAGGTTGTAAGTATTGGATAATGAGGTAGGATATCGAATTGAGTATAAAATTGATTGAAACTTGAATAAAGTAAAATTTAACTTGTATGGGATATAAGATTGTTAAGAGGAAGTCGTTAAGTTCTGTGATTGAATTATAAGGTTTTAATTGATTGTTAGTTTGTGATAAGTGTTGTTCCTAGGCCATTGTCCACTAATGAGGATGCCCAGAGTCCAAGAAATAAATTGAAGAAATCTTCTTCTGAATTGAGACCGATGGATCTTCTGGGACATATGGAACACCTAATAACTCTTGTAGATTAGTATTCATTGTGGTATCTTTTAAAAATCCCTAACTTAACTGAGATATCAGTTGGTAGGATGAGTTTTGTAAATTGTATGACATAGTGACACGTCATGTGTTACGGTACAATTTTGACTTGTTTGTGATTAATGAAAAAGACTACCTTTGATTGCTAAATTCTACATGCATCGATGTTATCTATCTTTTATTGCTTCATCCTAATGTTCGCATTTGTGATGCAACCATTGAACAAGTACTCATCTTGATTTGAGTTACGTTGTGAATCATTCTTTTAGAGTGCCATCGAGATCATGAACCTCATGATTAATTGGCTAAGCTCATTTCCTATCATATCGTAGTTAACTTTTGGTGAACAAGCTTTCATCACTCTTTTGCAGATCACACATTGTTTTTATAAAGTTGAAACGGTATCCTTTGAGAAAAATTGAATTTTCATCACTATAAGGATTATTCATAGTGAGATTTATAAGTGATTGTTATTGAAATGAAGCTGTTTATAAAACACTTTGGAAAACCTAATTGTTTTCATAACAAGGGAAAATCTTTGTAAATTTATTTTGATTCTTATTTAAGAATTAAACATGCAAATGTTTTTATTATAAACATGATGATAAAATTTTGACGAACTGAGTATTGCATCGTTAATCTTGAAATTGTATATAGTTGCGCGCCTACATACAATTTGGAATGGACTATGCAAGACTAATTAGTAGTCACCATAAAACTAATGGATAAACGCTACATTTTCTTTGAAGATTGTGAAAGAATAAATTGTATGAGATCTGCAAGAAGTGAAAAATAAGGACATGATGTTAGAGACATCTACATATGTGCCTGTAGCATCTATTTTTCTGAGTCGAATTTACTCATCTGTGGAAATTGTCTTATTTGACAATTGACAATTCTTTCGTATCCAATTCTCCCGTAGTGAGATTCTTAGGAAAGTATATGATTACCGAGTGTTGATACCCGACTGGATGTATTGACGTTCTTATCATTTCTTATGATTTGATTTCATTTGAATGACCTGGGTAACGATCCGAGGAGCTTTCGAATGCGTACTCAAAATATGAAAACATGGGATATATTCATGTTCGTTAAATGTTTTCGTCTATATCTGATTTGAAATTCTCTCGCATAGATTATGCGTTGACCTTACTCTTTTAAGGTTAGTTATGTCTCCTGATATCCTTGAAATTGTGAAGGATTATGAATTATTATTAGTCTTTTGAGAAGTTCACATCTTATCGACGACAATGAAACTGAAAAGTTGGTAATGCCAGTAGAATGGATTGATTGATTATGACATGACGACATTGTCTTAATTGATGGGAACTCGAACAGAATTCCCCTAAATGATAAGATGTTGATTATCAAAAGTGATCTAAATAATTCTTGATGGATGACTTGAAATTTTACCGTGAATGGTTGTGAATTAGTTATAGATATTGTAATCTAGAAGAACTTAATATATATTTATTAAAAGATATTTACGTTATCTAAAACCTTAGGAGATATTTGTTGATAAATTACCTGGACTTTTGTCATTAAGGCAAGATTGAATTTGGTATTGATTTTATTCCCGGTGCTGCACTTGCGGCTTGTGCACTGTACGTCAGCACCATCTAAATTAAAGGAATTACCGTACAACTGAGAAAGTTGTCGGAGAAAGATTTTATTATACCAAGCCTGTCATCCTGAAGAGCTATGGTGTTATCTTTCCTTATATTTATAGATTACTGTGACTGAGTAAATTGACAATCGAAAACGATATCCATAACTCGAAATGGAAGAATTGTTCGATCATTTACAAGGTTCTAGCAAATTTGATCCATAGCATGGTTATCATCAACTTCGCATCTGTGAAAGAGATTATCTATTCCAATCACTACATCCGGTGCTTGTAATGAGCATTATGAGTTCCACGTGATGTCGTTTGGATTGACCAATGCACATGTAGCATTCATAAATATGATGAATCACGTGTGTAGGCTGTAATTTGATAAATTCATGCTTGAGATCACTAAGGACCAATTGTTTGTATATAAGAATAATAATGAGTTAATAATTAGTTATAAATTGCCCTGAATTGGCTAAACAATGAAAACATGTACCTTGAATATTTAACATGTGATTAAGAACTTAATCCTTTACATAAAATGACCGTTGGATTAATAATGGTAAGATGTATGCATATAGACTCTTCAAAAATTAAGAGCCCTTTTAAGACTTTGGATTTTATCAAAAAGAAATGGAAATATGTTTTGACGAATGTTTTAACAAAGGATTTTAAGGGATTATTCCCTTATACACAAACCGTTTAACTAAACTTCTGTTTAGGGGTAAATGTTTGTGTATACTTCTAGACAACCTAAGAAGAATTGAGGAAACTATATAAACCATGACCTGAAAACTTAAAACGAACATTTTTGCTTTTCAACTAAGAAAACTTTGACCAAAGTATAAACAAAGATTTCTCGAACATTTTCGGATCTTATTAATTATTTTAATTATTTTCGATAAATCAACAAAAATCTTGTTAATTAAATTCAAATTTATTTTTGAACATTTTATATAATTGGTCGAACTAAGAAATTTAAAACTTTTACGTTTACGCTTCATAAAAATTAACTAATAATTATTTAATTAATTATAATAATTATCGACGCTTTAGACGCCGGATTGAGAAAAACTGATAAAAATGATAGTTGAGACGAAACTGAAACATAAAGAATATGAAAAAGAATTTTGAATAAATACGGTTGTGATATTTATTTCATCAGGAAGGTGAACGTAATTACTGACGCTTAATATAGAAAGAATATCTGAGTAAATTGTGGACATGATACTTATATCATCATGAGAAGTGAATATAAATACCGACACATTATGTATAAAGGATAAAAGAATCAATTAGGACATGTTCCTTAATAATGAAGGTGCAAAATAAATTGCCGAGCAATATAAAAATAAACGATGTTTGTAAAAAAGGATAATATAAATAGTGAAGGGTTTCACGGCTAATGTGAACCAACAGATTTGAGAAGCCAATGGCGTTAAATATTTTAAAGACCACATGTGATTGTCTAAATATGGATGATTGTGAGATATAGTTATGTTGGAATTTGTAAGTATAAGTATTATATGTATGTCATTTTATGACTAAAAGTATCTTTGTCTGAAGAAGTTGTACTAATAGCAATTATGAAGGCAGACATCGCCTCATACATTAGTAAACGTCTAGCTATTGCAAAGGTCATCATCTGAATTTGATTCGATTTGGGTCATCGTCGACAGACTGACCAAATCTGCTAATATCATTCCCGTTAATGATAAATGCAAAAGAGTTATGTAAACATAGTGCGCCTGTATCGAACATCTTTATCAAGATCCTCGCTTCGCATCGAATTTCTAGAGATTTGCTCAGAAGTCATTGGGAACGAACCTTGATGAGAGTACTATGTACCACCCCAATCGAAGGGACGAGGTAAAGTAACGATACAAAGTAATGTAAGTGCTATTTTATGTTTGAATGAATGACCTTTGGTATTAAATCGTATAATCGTTTTCCTTTGGAAGGATTATCCTTGATAACTATCGTATTAGGATTGAGATCGAATCTTGTTAGGATCTAAATCTTAGAGCATCTATAAGCAAGAGTTGAAATGAAGACATCCGACATACATCCATTGTGAGTTGGACATGTCTTTTAGGTTTAAGGTTTCCTATGATGGCAAACCTAACCTTGCAAAATACCCGACCCGCGAGATCGGAAATGATTGTTGAAATTAGGATTTGATTATTAACTGCCGGTAGTGGGCAAGAGGTTATGTGAATATGAAATGTAGATCTTGAAGTGCCAAATGGGTAGCGAAGTTATGCCACTATTTTAAACTTGGAAAAATGAATTCATGATCTGACAAATCATGGGATATAAGTCCCCGTTGTTTGGGACCATTGAGATGATGTAAAAGTTGGGATTGAAAGGCATATAAGCTGGATCTACCCTAGGACTTCAAAGACTGCGTGAATTATGTTTCGTATATCGAACTTGATAGAATATCTATCAAGTGAGAATCTGATTATTCTTAGTAAAGCTTAGATCGGCGAAAAGTTGCATTCATCAGAAACCCGTGAACATCATGGATAGAGAAAGTAAGTCAACATTTAGCCTGATCTTATTCCCGTAGTTATGTTTGCTGAAACTCGCGTATTGTAATGAATTGTACTTGTGAGAAAAGACCGAATGTGGAGGAAATACCCACATGGCTTTAACTCTATAAGAAGCGAGTAGTAAGGTAAGATGATCTTTGAGGACAAAGATCCTGTTTAGGGGTAAATGCTGTGACAATCCATCAATTTACGATTGATATTTTATTCTCAAATATTTATTTGAAAACATTATTTTAAATGTTATAATATGAACTCACTTATTTTTGGGAAGAATTTTGGATTTACGTCTTGAAGTAGCATCGACTACGTCTAAACCGGAGGATTCAACGTTACGTGCTTACGTTTACATACACCGTCTTTGGTGACAGTCCGACATTTCAGAAAATAAATTTGTCCATGAATATTATTTTGGAGTTTTAAATTTGTGTTGGTTCATAAACTCACAAATTTACGAGAAGAGATTAGGACTTACGATTTTATTTTAACGTCCTTTACGACTAAACCGGAAACCCTAGGATTACGTATTTACGTTTTCGAACTCCGTTTTCGATGAGACAATTTTTATTGGATTCGTTTTGTGACGGTGATTCATAATTTATAAAAACGTTTTTCGTAAAACGACCCGAGGGCACGCAAATCGAGTAAACTAGAATCGAGGAGTACCCGTAAATAAATGGGGATGAGACAAGTGGGACACTTGTCCCACCCCTATCAAAACCGGCTATAACTCTCCAACACAACAACTTGGTGTCAAGTTGTTAGTTTATAACTTACACATGTAAGCAAGAGCTTACATTGTAAGCCACTACTAACTCAAAACCATCAAACCTCATTTCTACCATTTGCAACATGCAATACCACTCAAAAACTCACAACTCTCTCTCTCTCTCTCTCACTCATCTATGCCGTCCCATATCCATCCTCAAACACCCATTTCATACAAATTTTAACCATGAACATATGTTATAATCAACATATGTTAATCTCCATTCAAAAAGAGGAAGATTGATGCAAGTTTTAACATCCATGGAGGAGTTTTCATATTGTTTTGAGGCTGATTTTCCACAAGGAGTTCATGGAGCATGGTGGTCTTGAAGATGGTCATGGTTGTCTACAAGTTTCTCCATCAAAAACCATGTCAAAATCATAACCTACATCAAGTTGGTGGTATAAAGATTGTCCTCCTCAACTTCTTGTTATTTTGATTATGTAAACTTGTATTTTATTTCCTATTGTATATGTATATGATGATTATATGATGATAAAAATGTTATGTGGGGATTTGTTGTTGATAAACATGATTAAAAAGGTGAAAAACCATATGAAACAAGGTTAAAATCTTGATTAATTTACATGGCTGTATAAAACAGTAGAGAAACATGTTATGAACTGATGAAATAATGAAGTAGGATCCATTTACAGTAAGCTAAATGTCTTGTACACATGTGAGAGTTGGCCATGCAATGGAATCAAAATAATGAGTGAGATATACTCAAAACAAGTTTAGGGTATAAATCTGAAGTTACTGTTTTGGACGATTTTTTGAAAATATTTAGAAGATGATTCAACAGTAGCCATAGAAGAGTTAAATGTAGCACATATCATGTAGTTTATGTGATAAAAAGTTGAGCTTCTATCTCCATATAGAACTCAAGATATGGCAGTTTTGGTGAAAGTAAAGATAAAAATCAGATTTTTGGAAATTAAAAGTATAATAATATTATATAAGCACTCAAAATTTTAATGTATAAAATATAAATTAAAACCCACTAACTCATGGATTATATTTATATAAATATATAAAAGGTGTAATAAGTGTATAAATGATAAAAATGGAAACTTGTTAAGTTTTATAAGTTATAAAACTATAAACATGATTTTTACGACTTTTTCGGCTATTGCCGTAAAATTAACGTTTTTGCTAAATAAAACTTAGATGGTTGGACCCGTCTAATGAAAACTTTATAAAACTTATATACTGATATATAGACATGTATAACAAGTAAAAACCGATAAAACCCGAACTTTAGGGCATACGGACATTAACGAGCTAAGTAAACATATTGGACTAATACTTTGGTTAATAATTGGACTACATAAGATAAACACCCATAAAAAGAACTTATTGGGCTTAACCCATTTGGGCCCAACTTGAAAGTGTATGTACTGATAATATAAGTAAAAAAAGGATTAATACAAGTTAAGAACTTATAATAGGCTTATTAGACCTAAAACACGTAAATAGGTACAACGAGAAAACTAGTATAAAAGTTATCAACACATAACTCTAAAATGAGTAAACGAGAATACGTAAACCCACTTGATCATCATATATATATAATCATCATATGTATACATAATTGGTATTTTTATAAAGTCATTGGACAAACGTCTAAGACCGATTATTATTTGTCTAGGTTTCCGTGATTGAAGCACGTACCGTACGTCCGAATTGCCGATAACCCGCCTTCCCACATCAACGTGAGTTCATAGCCTCGCACTCTTTTAAATGTTTTTTTATAAATGTTTTATAAACCCGCGAGGGAGATAACATGTTAGTTTTTATAAAACTAGGACACCATTTGTCCCGATTGTTTGTTTATTGATTTTGGACCCGAATGATTGAATGACCCGATTGTATGACCCTATGAATGATTAAAGGACCCGATAGATGAAATAAAAATGGATTATTAAAGTTAGGTTATGTCACTAAAAAGTCCCATTAGCATGAATTGTGAACTACCGGGATTTGGTAGACGCTTATACATTTAATAATACTATTTGGGGACGATCACCCCAGTTCGCGCCTTGACGGTTGATCCCCGTCGTGCCACATTGATTGGTAAGAGAATTTATGTATGAGAAGATTTCCATAGCGTGACCTTTGTGACGACACGCTACTTTAGATGGGCAAAATTGGTATCAGGTTAGCTACCCGTTTTGGTTTAGTAAGGTAACAATGTCATGCGGCTTATAATAATCCAAGTTAACAAAATAATAATAGACGCTCCGAATTACGATGTATTGCCTGACTAGCAATACAGGGTCATACTATTGATATTATGATTGTATTTTGGTTTTCATAACCATACTCATATAACGGTTTTATTTTCATACAACGTTGTAAAACGTATTGTATGACGTTTTTACGACATTGGCTCGTATAAGGATTTTTAAGACTTTTTTATAACCATATTCATATAATGGTTTTATTTAATCTATAAAACGTTGCAAAAACGTATTGTATGGTGTTTTTAACGATAATGATTCGTATAACGATTTTTAAGGCAAATGCCTATATTATGATTTTCGATAAGGATTGGTATAAAATGATTTTTGGCTATTTCATGGCCTATCAAAACGATTTGTACAAAAATGATTTTCAGTAATACTCTTATACTGATATTATATTGATGGAATTTATTAAACTCTATGAATTCACTCGGCGTTATCGCTGACCTTTTCTTTTAACATGTTTTATCTCAGGTACTTGAAGGTAATTCTCGGGAAGACGACAAGAATTCATGGCCCGCACTTAACCAATATTTTTCCATTCAAACACTTGTAAAACTTTTGTATGAAATGTAATGACTTGGGACCGATGTAACTTTGATATTTATGAATGGAAATGATTTATTATTAAACGACGCGATTTTTATGCGTTGTCTATGATGTGAGTAATGTGCTATCCCGTAACACCAACGAGTCTTCCGCTGTATTGAGTTGTATAAATTTGGGGGTGTTACAGTTGACACACAACCTTCACAGACCCAAACACCCCTTAACCAACCCACATCCACCCAATCCACATCTTCTTCTCCCCCAACACAATATAGGTTACAAAAACGCCAAAGGACTACTGGAGTGTTCTCCTCTAGTGGTCCTAGCCATGTAGCAGAGAGAACCACCACCACAAGTGTGGTTGGTGTTATGGATGAGGCTGGGACTATTGGTTATGGCTTAGAAGTTGGCCAAGACAGTCCTACCATTATTAAGACCTCATCCATGCCCAATGAATCTAACTTGGGAGGTCAAATGCCCAGTTTAGAAGAGGGCAGATTGGAACCAATGACCCTAATGGAATTGACGGTTGTCTGCATGAGCTTGCAAAAGCAAAATGTAGACTTGGTACAAGTTGTCAGCACACAAGGCCTTGAACTCAAGCAATTGAGGGAGAGGATTGTTATCTTGGAAACTGCTAGTACAAGGAGAGGGATGGAGGAATCTTCCAAAGGGGAGGATGAACAAATAAATGTGAGTGATAAGGGCAGCCATGATGGTCAATCTTTGGATGTCGCTGAGGCCCTAACAAGTTTGAAGAAACAGACAGGTTTTGATACGTCTCTAGTCTCTCCTACAAACTTAAATTTATCATTTACAGCCATGTTGGAGGAAATTGCAAAAGGCGCTGAGGCAGGAAATTTGAGCATTGACAAGGAGAATTTGAACGCTGACATAAGTATCTTGGGCGCTGACAAAGCAGAATTGGGCGTTGACAGACCTACAAATGAGGTTGGTGTATTCCAGTCCTCATCCATCATCAAGGAGGTTTCTTCACAGGTATTACCATCTACCTTACCAACAGTTGATCCATTAGATAAGGGTAAGGGTATTATGGTAGAAGAAGTTGTTCCAAAGAATGCAGCACAAGTTGAATTTGATAGAAGGTTGGTTGCACAAATTGTGGAACAAGAAAGAAAGCAAGTGGGTAAATGCCCTTTTGTTGTCACTTCAGAAGAGCAAGAAGGAAGTGATGAAGCTAGTTCAGACTCATGTGTTATGATCATAGAACAACCAGAAAGACTTGAGTATGGTGATGAGCTGGCCAAGGAGAAATTGAATGAGTTGAAATTACAGGTTGATTTTGATATGCCAGAGGTGGTTCAGATGTACCATGCTTGGGAAGAAAGGTGTATAGAGAATCCACATTTGACCATTTCAGATCAGATATGGGGTTTGGAGATTCTTCTAAGAGTACAAAAAGATTGCATGGTCATACTCAAACACAAAGCAAGCAATGTTCTCTCAAATTTGAAAAGGGATAGAAAGGAGTTGTACTTCATGCTGCTCAAATGTCATGGAACAGGATGGACTTATAAGAAGTTGACTGGGTTGACATTTGATGAGTTGGAATGTAGAGACTATCTCATTTGGGTTAGAGTGCAGGAAGAGATCACTCTAAGACTTCTTTCTGATGAAAGAAAAGAAGAACTTGTAGAGGAAATGGAGCTCAAGAAGGCAATGTTTGTTCCCAAACCAGTGAAAAAGGGAGTTTCTCTTGAGTTTCCCAAAGATATGGATCCATTACATCCAAGTGAAGCTGTCATAAGAAAGAGCCTCAAGCTCTCACCATTAGAAGCTTCAGATATGGTACAAGTGTTACCACTTGATTCCAAAAACCCTATTGTAAGCTATGAAGAAGATGAATGTGGGTTTTGGAAGATTGGCAGGTATGGAAAAGAGGTGCACACTTTTACCACCCTTATATCTTTGTTTGCAAGTTTTGAAAGAGAAGACATGGTAGACCTATGGAGGTTATTAGAAGCCAAGTATATGACTGAAGCACCAACTTCAGTCAATTGAATAAAACTATGGCCAACATTCAAGAGAATGTGTGGACCAATTGATGAAGATCCTGCTTATTGGAAGGATCTTGAAGATGATCTCAGTGGTCTTCAATGGAGATTGTATTCAGCTGCTGGTGTTTATTATTTGAGTTCTACAAAGTTTGCTGAGTATCTACTTGTGGATGGTCAGTACTTCATGTCCAAGGAAGTCTTGGAGAAGATGAAGAACACTCAGCTGGAAATTGATTATTCAAGTGACGTGGCAAAAGACTTGATCAGATTTATTTATTACCAATATGAGAAGGTTTGTAAGATTCCTCCTAGTTCTTAACGTTTATTCAGAAACTTGATCACTAGAGTAGATATCAAGTTTAGGGGAGGATTGTTGGGAATAAATTGTAAGCCAGTCTACTTGAGCGCTGACAAGAGTAGAACAAGCGTTGACAGGAGTAAAACAAACGCTGACAGCTCAAGCGTTGACAAGAAGGAGTCAAGCGTTGATACAATGAAGACAAGCACTTATGGAAGGATATACTCTACGCGTTTATTGTATTCTAGATTACTTCTAGTAAAGATAGGAACAACAATGTATTTTCTATATTTATCTTTACCTAGAATAGCTGATACGTAGATTATTGTACAAGGCTTCTTATGTCTATAAAAGAAGACCTTTAGGTTAATGTTCAATATAAGTTTTCATACGTAAATTACTTTCATTGTAAGCAAGTTTGATATCATTAATCAAAGTGAAAGTTTGTTTATATCTTGTGTGTTCTTGTTTAAGTGTTAATTCCGCATAACACTTAGATTGTCATATACATATACAAAGGTTTCTCTAAGTGTATTACTTGATCTAATCTCGTATACATAAAGCTAAATCGATCTATGTTTGGGATCAACACGTAGGGAATTCAAAAGCAGGTAAATGATTATGGCTATTGGGATAGTGGATGCTCTAGGCACATGACAGGGAAGGAAGATTATTTGACCAACTTTACCCCCATTAAAGATGGTGACAAAGTGTACTTTGGAGGAGGATATGGAACTATTACTGGCAAAGGCACTCTTATCACCAACAATTTGCGTTTTGAAAACGTATTTCTGGTAAAAGAACTTGATTATAATCTGTTTAGTGTATCACAAGTTTGTGATAACAAAAATAAGGTTCTTTTCACTGTTACTGAATGCTTGGTGTTCAGCAAAGACTTTCAAATACCCGATGAAAAGTTCATTGATTATAGAACACCTAGGCATAAGGACATTTATAATGTGAATCTTAATGGAATTAGGATGAATAATAATTTGTCATGTCTATATGCTAACGCTTCAGTTGATGAAAAATAACCTTTGGCAAAGAAGGTTAGGGAACATAAATTTTAAGAACATAAACAGACTTGTAAGACATGGTTTAGTTGATGGTTTGCCTGAAAAGGCTTTCCACAATGATCATTCTTGTGTTGCATGCCTTAAAGGCAAACAACACAAAGTCTCTTTTAAGTCTAAACTTGTGCACTCTAGTTCTAAACCACTTCGCTTGCTGCATATGGGCTTGTTTGGTCCAACTAATATAGAAAACTTAAATGGTAAATCTTTTTGTTTTGTCATAACTGATGATTTTTCTAGATTTACTTGGACTTTCTTTTTGGCTTTGAAAAGTGAAAATGCTACTATTTTGATTAACTTTATTACCAAAATTGAGAAAGAGACTGGGAATGAGGTTAAAATACTTAGAAGTGATAATGGTGGTGAGTTTAGAAATAAGTTGTTAGATGATTTATTTTTCAATAAATGGATTACTAGGCAGTTCAGTGTAGCTTGAACCCCACAACAAAATGGGGTGGCTGAAAGGAAGAATAGAACACTCATAGAAGCAGCTAGGACAATGTTGGTTGATGCTCATTTTCCCATTGCTTTTTGGGCTGAGGCTGTGAGTACAGCCTGCTATGTTCAGAATAGGGCATTGATCACAAAATCCACAATAAGACACCTTATCAGCTATTTTGGAATAGGAAACCTAATATTAGTTTTCTTAAACCCTTTGGATGTCATGTAGTTGTACTTGATACTAGTGATGCCTTAGGAAAGCTTAGTGCTAAAGGTGATGAAGGCTACTTTATGGGCTATTCAGTGCAGAGCAGAGGATATAGGGTTTACATTAAGAAAGAAAAACGTATCCTTGAAAGGGTACATGTTAGGTTTTTAGAAAGTAAACCTAGTGATCCTGAGAGTGGACCAAATTGGTTCTTTGATCTAGAACCTTTATCTAGAACCTTGAAATATATGCCTGTTACTAATCCAGACATTGTGAAAGTGAATTCAAATGTTGTGGAAGAACCAGTTGTTGAAATTTCAGGTATACAGGTTGATAAGGAAGTAAGATCACATGCAGTCAAATCAGCTCCCATACTTGAGTATGTTACCATTCCTATTTGGACAGATCGATTTGCTGCTGCTGGAAAGGAAAAAGATGTTCCACAAGAAAAACCAATTGATGAAAACATGCATGAATCTTCAAGCGCTGACAAAGGAAAATCTGGCGCTGACAGGCCAAATTCAGGCATTGATGGCTCAAACGCTGACAAACCTAGTTCAGGCGTTGACAACTCTTTTGACCATTTATTCTCTTCTAATGTTTTTGAACAAGGTGAGCCTTCAGCAGAACATGAAGAGGTTCATTCAGATGATGACAGAGAAGAATTTGAAGATGATATTGGCAACATGGAGACTGAAATTGAAGACAACACAATTCTTGAAGGATGAATACTTAAATCTACTATCAAAAATCATCCTCCTTCTCTAATCATTGATCATGTGATGTCTCCTGTTCAAAACTAGAAGGTATCATCAGAATCAAGGAGGTTTTATTGCCAAAATCTACAAGAAGGTTGATACCCCTCTTGTTCAGGCATGTTTGTTTGCTTGTTTTTTGTCACAACAGGAACCCAAGAAGAATTTTGATGCTCTCGAAGAACCAAGTTGGGTGGAAGCAATGCAGGATGAGCTTCACCAATTTGCTATTCAAGATGTTTGGGAGTTAGTTGATTGTCCCAAATATATCAGACATATTGGGACAAGATGGGTTCTTAGAAACAAGTAGGATGAAAGAGGAATTTTGGTCAAAAACAAGGCACGTTTAGTTGCTCAAGGCTATACACAAGAGGAAGGGATAAACTATGAAGAGGTTTTTGCACCTGTTACAAGGATTAAAGCAATAAGGATTTTCCTAGCCTATGCCTCTTGCATGGCTTCACAGTTTATCAAATAGATGTGAAGAGTGCTTTTCTTTATGGCATAATTGGAGAGGAGGTTTATGTAATGCAGCCTCTTGGTTTTGAAGATTCAGAACATCCAGACAAGGTGTATAGGGTGAAGAAAGCTATGTATGGACTTCGTCAAGCCCCAAGAGCATGGTATGGCACATTGTCCACCTATCTGGTGGAAAATGGATTCAAGAGGGGCACCATAGATCAGACTTTGTTTACCAAGAAGACTGGTAAGGACTTTTTACTTGTTCAAGTCTATGTGGATGATATCATTTTTGGCTCTTCAAGTCCAAAGATGAGTGAAGACTTTTCCAAGCTCATGACAGACAAATTCAAGATGAGTGCAATAGGAGAGATGAACTTCTTTCTAGGTTTACAAGTTCAACAGAAAGAAGATGGTATCTTCATCTCTCAATACAAATATGTAGCAGAGATCTTGAAGAGGTTTGGCTTTTCTCCACATGAAAAACGGGCTAGCACACCCATGGATAGGGAACACCCTTGGGGAAAGGTTGGAGATGGAAAAGAGGTGGATGTCAGGCATTATAGGTCAATGATTGGATCATTGATGTATCTTAAGCTTCTAGACCTGACATTATGTTTGCTGTGTGTGCATGTGCACGCTATCAAGTGACTCCTAAAGAGTGTCATCTTAATGCTGTCAAGAGGATCTTTAGATACCTTAGGTGCTATCCCACCTTGGGATTATGGTATCCAAAGGATTCTCCATTGGAGCTCATTGGATATTCAGACAATGATTATAGAGGTGAAAAGTTTGATAGAAAATCCACAAATAGTGGATGCCAATTTCTTGGGAGTAGGTTAATATCTTGGCAATGCAAGAAACAAACAGTGGTGGCCAACTCTACAACTGAAGCATAATATGTTGCTGCAGCTGCTTGTTGTGGACAAGTCTTTTGGATTCAGAACCAACTGTTGGATTATGGGTATAATTTTATGCATACCAAGATTTTTGTAGACAATAATAGTACTTTATGCATTATTAAGAATCTTGTACATAGTTCGAAAACCAAACACATAGAAATTAGACATCATTTTATAAGAGATTGTTTTGAAAAAGGTTTAATACAACCAGATAGGGTTGACACAGAAGAAAATGTGGCAGATTTATTAACTAAACCTTTTGATGCTGGGAGATTTCAATACATGGTAACAAGTATTGGAATGATCAATCTTACTTATTATGTGTTTCTAGAACTTATTGTAAAAGAATGTACATGATAGGCACTGTTATTGGTCTTTGTACAAAATTAGGTTTTCCACTTTATTTGTCTAACGCTGACAAAGGTTATTTTAACGCTGATAAGTGTTAGAATGGACGTTGACAACAACATGTTAGTTTTGTGGTTTTTGATCTATTTATGCAGGCATTATGAGCATTGTACAAATGGATAAGAGTTACTTATGTATATTTGGAACTTAATTGGAGTGTGTTCAAGTTTATGGATGATGGTTAGAATGTTTATTTTCCTATCTTGACATAAATTTTTATTGCATAATTTATGTTTGGCATCTTGTATAACATATTTTAAGGGGAGGTTTAGGAAACCTTTAGGACTTTTTGGGTATTCATATAATACTCTTATCACAATTCTAGATTGTGTCCACTAGTGAGTACGAGTTAGTTTATTAAATCGTGAGGCACTGTAGCATGCAAAGTTCATATACGTTGTACGCTGCCAAGACTTTTTTACCTAGAATTGGATGTGGTCTGTTAGGATACTTGGGTATGATTTTTATTGGGCTTACCTGGGAAGTTACAAAGGATTTTGTGAGATAACTTCATTGTTAAGAACTTTGGTTAGCAAGGGACACTTGAGGACAATTATGTCTATCTTGCTTAAGCAAGTGTGCATGATTGGACAGTGCTTGCCACCCTATAGTGACTTTCAGTCTATAAGTTATCTTCACTAGGATAAATTACTTTGTTAAGGTCCTTTTTCTTTTAAATTATTTTTATTTTTGGACGCTAACAGATTTCTTTCCAAGCGTTGTTAAGACCAATTTTGACGTTGACATGGCAAAATCCAACGTTGACAAGAATATAGCCGTTGGGCACTGATAAGTTATTTTTGACCGTTGATAGACATTGGGTCCTACCCAGTTGTTATTTTTGACGAAAATATGGGCCGTAATTTTAGGAGTTGGTAACTTTTTTTAATGCAAGAGATAAGTTATATCTTTTTCAAGATTTTCATTATTATATTTGAATATAACTGCCTCATGTTTTGACTAATCACATGTTTTCACCTCTCCTATATATTTGGCTCATTTTTTTTAAACAGGGTAACTGTTTATTCTTTTCTAACTAAATTTTCTCAAACCTTCATCTTTCATAACTTTTATCACAACTTTCTACATCAATGGCGCCTAAGTTTAAACCTAGAGATTTGGAATTGGGGTTCAAAAGTCAGCATAACATGGTTGCTTATTTAGAAGATGATAATTCTCTGTTTCCCCAATATACTCAGATGGTTGAGTTTTTGAATGCATCTCCCATAAGGTATGCACTTTCTCATGCTCTTCTTATCCCTGTCACACATATTAAAAGGTTTTGGAATACTGTCACTTCCTCAACAGTTAATAATGTGACTACATTGACTGCTATTGTCCATGGGGTTCCATGGGTGGTTACTGAAGCTCTGGTTCACCAAGCTATGCATCTTAATGATGCAGATGGTATAACCACCCTACCCATTGGAGAGCTAGAACAAGGACTCCAAGCTTTGGGTTATCCTTTGCCAGAAGATAGCCATTTAAACAAGTATTCAAAACAAGAAATTTCCTCCAACTTGTAAGTACTTGATACATGTCATTCTTCAATGTTTGAGTCCTAAATGAACTACACACAATGAAATCAACCGTTCAATTAGGAGTGCCATTGTGTGTATTGCTACTGGGCAAAAATATAATTTTTCAAAAATGATTTTTGATGGCATGTGTCATAACAAGGGTAGCAAGATGACTCTTGCTTACCCAAGGTTTTTATAAATGGTGTTTGATTTACAAAGATACTGCAATAGGGATCACAATGATTTTTATACGATCCCTGTTCAAAAGAAAGCAATTTTTAGGAAGATGAATTCTGAACCTCATAGAGACTTACCCGTTACCCAAGCCATGCTTGCTGTTATTGCAACAGCAGAACCTCAACCAGACCCTCAACCACAACCAGACCCATTGCCTGAAAAACCACCATCACCCCAGCAAATGGAAGTTGACCAAGAACCTTTCAACGCTGACATGTTAAATGGTGGCGTTGACACTCCAAATCCAAACGCTGACACCCTTTTACAACAAACCCAAACATCCTTTAAATTTCAAACAGACACCCAATCCACATCCTCTTCTACACCCCCAGAATTTAGGTTGGTAAAACGCCAAAGGACTACTGGAGTGTTCTCCTCTAGTGGTCCTAGCCATGTTGCAGAGAAAACCACCACCACAAGTGTGGTTGGTGACATGGGTGGGGCTGGGACTATTGGTTCTAGCTTAGATGCAGGCCAAGCCAATCCTAACATTATTAAGACCCCATCCATGCCCCATGAATCTACTTTGGGAGGTCAAATTCCCATTCTAGAGGAGGGCAGATTGGAACCTTACACGTTGTTTGAATTGACGGTTGTCTGCATTAGCTTGCAAAAGCAAAATGCAGAACTTGTACACACTGTCAACACACAAGGCCTTGAACTCAAGCAATTGTGGGAGAGGATTGTTATTTTGGAAGGTGCTAAACCTAGGCGTGGAGTGGAGGTTTCTTTCAAAGGGGAGGATGAGCAGGTACATGTGAGTGATAAAGGCTCACATGAAGGTGATTCTTTGGGTATAGCTAAGGCTCTAACAGATTTAAAGAGGCAACCAGGTTTTGATGCTTTATTGGTTACCCCTACAAATTTAAATTTGTGTTTTACTGAGATGTTGGAGCAGTTCACAAAGCCAAGCGCTGACAAGAGTAAGTTAAGCGTTGACAAGCAGGTTTTGGACGCTGATAGACCTGCAAGTTTGGTTGATGTATCCCAGTCATCAACTATCATCAAGGATGTGTCTACACAGGTACCATCAATTTATTTTCCCACCATTGATGTATTAGATAAAGGTAAAGGAATTATGGTAGAAACAATAGTTCCCAAGGATACAGCCCACATACAGTTTGATTCTATGTTGGCTACACAACTTAAGGAAAAGGAAAAGAAGATTGTTGTTATTGAGTCACCATTTGTGGCTACTTCTAAAAGTAATAAGGGAGGCATTGATGATGAGAGTACTGATTCAAGTGGGATGATCATTGAAGATCCAGAAAGGCTTGAATATGGTGATGAGTTAGCTAAGGAGAGGCTTCCAGAGTTGAAAAATCAGGTAGATTATGAGATGCCTGAAGTAGCTCAGATATACTTTGCTTGGGAGAATAAGGTAATGAAGAATCCAAACATGATCAATTAAGATCAAATATGGGGTTTGTAGATTCTACTAAGAGTTCCAAGAGATTGCAAGGTAATTCTGAAGTATAAGGCTAGCAAGGTTCTTTCCTAGTCTAAGAAGGATAGAAGGGAGATCTACTACATACTTCTCAGATGTCATCAAGGAGGATAGACTTTTCAGAAGTTGCAGGGATTGTCCTTTGATGAATTAGAGTTTCGGGCTTATCCTATATGGGCAAGTGTTCAAGAGCAGAATACTATCAGACTGCTTTTAGATGAAAGAAAGGAAGAACGTGTAGAAGAGATGCAGATCCAACAGGCTTTAATTGCACCAAGGCCTTTGAAGAAGGGAGTTCTAACTGAGTTCCCAAATAATTTGGATAGAGTAAATCCTAGTGAAGCAGTTATTAGAAGGAGTATTAAGTTGTCACCTTTGGAAGCTTCACATATGGTAGAGATATTACCTAATGAATCTAGAAACCCTATAGTTCATTATGAAGAAGATGCCAATGGGTTTTGGATGATTGGCAGATATGGGAAGGAGGTACATACTTTTACTACTCTTAACTTTTTGTTTGTAAGCCTGGATAGGGAAGACTTGGCAGATCTTTGGGGATTGATGAAGGCCAAGTATGAGGCTGAAGCACCTACTTCAGTCAATGGAATAAACATTTGGTCCACATTCAAGAGAATGTGTGAGACAAATGATGAAAATCCAGTATGGAAGGATCTGGATGATATCAGAGGACTTTAATGGCGTCTACATTTAGCAGTTGGTGTTTATCATTTGAGTACTACAAAGTTTTCTGAATATCTTCTTGTGGATGATGAATATCCTATGTCTAAGGAAGTTTTGAAGAAAATGGTGTCAACATAGCTGGAGATGGATTACACAAGTGATGTTGGCAAAGATCTAATTAGGTTTATTTCTTTCCTAATTAAAAAGTGATTTGTATTTGTAAGAATCCTCCATGTACTTAGTTTTTATTCAGAAACTTGATAACTAGAGTAGATATCAAGTTTAGGGGAGGATTGTTGGGAATAAAATGAAGCAAAGACACTTAGACGCTGACAAGAGGAAATTGGACGTTGATAGGAAGAAATCAAGTGTTGGCAGATCAAACATTGACAAGAAGAAGTCAAGCGTTGATGAGAAGAAGTCAAGCACTGATATAATACTTAGTCTATACATTTTATGTTTCTAGTAAAGATATGTTCGACAATGTATTTTCTATGTTTATTTTTACCTAAAATAGCTGATACGTAGACTCTTGTACAAGGTTCCTTAATCTATAAAGGAGGCCTTTAGGTTTTAGTTTTATATACGTTTTACACTTTCATTGTACACAAGTTCGATTATCAATCAAAGTGAAAGTTTGGTTAACATGTTTTGTTTGTTCTTCATTCAAGTATTAATTCCGCATAGTACTTGTATTGTTTACACAACAAAGTTTCTCTAAGTGTTTAACTTGATTTAATCTCATTTACACAAAATCTAAATCGATCTAAGTTTGGGATCAACAACCTTAAAACATATTTTGGTACAAGCACGTCGCTCACCCTCCTGTTCAAGTGGTGTTACATCCTCCAATATCACGTCTCCTTCCACACTGTTGGCGGCACCAGACGTTGGAACACCCTACTTTAACTTCAGAAGTTCCTTGAAATAAAAAGTTGGGAAATAAAATTAATTGTGAGCAATATTGTGCATAAATTTTAGTATAAACATATACTAACACCATTTCGTTTTCACATTCTGTGGTAGCTGTTAACCGGTCTTTACTTCCAACTTCGTCTAAACCCTTTAGAGCATCTACACGCTCACCATGTTGCTATATTTCATCCGTATTTGTGACTTGTTTCTCATTCTCACAGAAATCAAAACCAACATTATAACATCCATTAGTTTTGGTTAATGTAATATCCATGTTCATAAATAAAAAGGTGATTTTACTCAGAAATGTTTGCATTTTCACTATACTACATGATTGACTTATGGATCTCACTATCACAATTGCCACATCAACATATGCCTATATGTTGTAAACACTATGTATATATCAGTTCTGAGTTCTAAAAGTTATCATATGAATAAACAATGAATAAGAACAACTCAAATGTAACAAGGATACCCTAAATTCTAATAGAAACCCTAGAAATCCCTTATAAACTAATATTTCAAGCAATGTAATCACAAAATGACAATGTACAATTATTAAACACTCTACACTAATTCTAATCCACCATATAAAGAAAAGTTAAATAATCACAAGACACTAATATTCACTAATCACAAGCTACTTACAAGAAAATGACCTAAAACCAAGATTAGCATATAAAATCCAAACTATAATGAATTAGACTCCAATCTTTTGAAACAAAACATAAAACTCAACCAAGTATCATAATATGATCATACATTTATCTTGAACCAAGTTACAAATTATTAAAGCATAAAGTACAAGTTTTCAAAGCATAGAACCTTAATCTTATTTAATTAACCCTAGAATATGATCAACTTATATAAACACTCAAACTAAGAATGTAGAGCTCATGGAAGTCATAAACATACAATATAAGACTTAGAATAAGTGTACATTAAGATATAAACCCTAATTACGCAAGTTAGAAAATCATTACAATTAATGACCTAAAAACCCTAATATTAAGAAATCAACATAGAATCATCACATAGTTCTTTTTGGACAAGTATACAAATACTTATAGGACTTCCTTAAGATTATAAGATTATATTAAGACAATGTACAAGTACCCTAATGCATAAGGTACAAGATTTCAATGCATGACTTTTAAATTAGGTCAAAATAGGTATTTTAACTCTTTAGACATGTTTAACTAAACTAAACCCTTAACCCAAGTGTGAGAACTCATTGGACACTTAAGACACAAATTATAGGACCTAAATTAGGTTTAAATCAGTTTCTAAGAGGAGGATAATCACATTTTCTAAGATTAAACCCTAGATCATTAGAAAACCCTAATCGACAAATGTATACTTCCCATTTTCACATCAAACCTTTGTTAAACTGAAAACCAAGGACCCAAATCTCTTAAATAGAATTTATAAACCCTAATTAAGCCCTAATAATTCACTAATCACTTTCTTAAGCCCTTAATCACCAAAAACAAAAAACATATGTTACAAGCCCTAGATTTTGAATCCAGTTTTGTAATTTCCCTCCAATACACATTTTCAAACCATTTGCCTCCATTCTATGTTTGAAAACATGATATTTATTCATCCAAAAATATTTTAGGAGTGTGACAAGTAGGTGGATCACCCCCTTGCTTATTACACATCACCATTCCTATCTATATGTTGTCGTGACTTATTTCTAGCCACAAGGAAGGATTAGGACTAAGCTACAAGCTATGAACTTGTGTAGATCTTCACTAGCCTTCATTAGTCACACCTCTATCTATATTACACGTTTGAATGCATAACTTGGAGGATAAGGGTGAAAACAACTATAAATAGGGGCGAAATGCTTCATTTGAAACTTGCACCCTGTTTCCTTTGTATCTCATACCCATTCTCCATTTACACCACTATATACGTCTTAGGACATCCCACAAGACCAAAACCAGGTCTAGAAGCTATCCATTGAAGCTCTTGAAGCTTTGATAGCAAGTTGTGTTCATAACAAGCCATAAGGAGCCATTTTGGAGCTACCTAGGTAAGTCTATGTTAACCTAGGATTTGATCTTTTTATAAATTTTAATTATGCTTGCTATAATGCCAAATTTATGTTATAAATATAATTCAAAAGAAACTAAGTCATTTCATCATTTTTAATGAAAGTTATAAGTTAAGGATGTCTTAAAACCATAGTTTTGTAATTTACATAAATAATGAACAAAAACCCATTAAAAAGCTATGATTATGAAGAAATGTTGTTATTATGATTATAAATGTGTTCATAAACTTTTTTCCCAAATCCTAGATCATTTGGATCATTTTTGAGCTTGTTATGTGATTTTTATAAGTTCAGGGACTAAAACTGTCATTTTTGAAACTATTTATCATTTTGGGCCAAAAGTTTCATTTTATGAAAGTGAAATCTATAAGAATAAATGTTGTAAAGTTTGAGACCCTAAGGTTAAATAATGATAGTTTAAATTGCAATTTATGAAACTATATACTTAAAGGGTAAAAAGTGTAATTACACCAAACTATTACAACAAAGACTATTTTTGCCAACATTGAAACTCAAAATGTAATAAAATATGTTGTGTCATATTAGTAGGGAGCTTTGTAAAAAGATGTTCCATCTTGATATTACGTTCTGACTAAGTGGTTGGGTTTACGATTTAAAGTGTCCTCGCTCCTCAAACGTTTATAAAATGGCTTCTGAGTATGATAGCCCGAACAATGATACTATTTGTCCAAATTAATTCAACTAAAGAATATTAATTAAAGAGAATTAACTCCGAGACTAACGCTTGATATATATGCATATTGTGTTTCAGTCCAGATTCCGTGAGAAGGTTGTGATTGGATAATCAAAAGACTCTATAGGCTAAGGTGAGTTTATATCCTCATATTTTAAAAGATTACAAAAAATTTTAAAACCCGTGAGGGGATATATGCAAAACTGGAATACAAGTGTTTTTGTATGCTGCCTATATGATTATTGACACTATGTTTACTTGTTGCCATCCAAAGTCCCTTTTTAATCGTGAACCGCTAATCATTTAATGAGCACTAATATCGTGAATAGTACTATTGGAGACTAACATCTCCTATCTGGGAAAGTCACACTTGCTACTAGCTAATGGTCCATTCCTAGGCTAAACATATATACTTTATTTTGCTAAAACTTAGGATAGTCTGGCAATCTTCCTGCTTATGGGCAATTTGTTGGATTTTTTTATAATGTCTAGTCGCGGGTCATGAGCTAGTGCAATAAGAATCGATGAATTTAAAAACTGGGTGTATAACACTATAGCCCAAGAGTCATACTTGTATTCAAATGATGTTTAAAACCTATAAATTCACTCAACCTTTGTGTTGACTTTAAGCATATATCTCAGGTGAATGAAGATTGGCGTGCTGCGGAGGGTGGTGTCTTAAATAAGTTATCATTCTATCAGTAACACTAGATCTTTGGGAAACCTGTGTTTAGTTGTTTATTAAACTTTGATTCAAATAAATGAATGATAACATTTGTTTCATAAAAATATCTTTTTAGCATTTTCTATTATTGTGACTATAGTACTATGAAGTAATACCCCATATCAATGTTTCACTGCCTAAAGGTAAAATGGGGGTGTTACAGATTGGCATCAGAGCTTGTAGTTATAGAGAATAAGGTTTTCCTAAACTACAACTGAGATTTTAAAAATTCAAGACTATCAGCCATCAGCAACACCAGCGTAAGATTTTTTTATCCCTTTAGAAGCATATCTTATGTTATTATGTTATAAAAACTACAAGGATGTCTACTTCCACATATATTCTCATCTCCGACGATGATGAAAGAGAAATTCCGATGTTCACTCCATCTTCCATAGATATGCGTGTTCCGAATTTGTCTTTTTACGATACCCCTGAAGTAGAATATTTCTCACATCAAACTGAAGTGATGAATAGTACACCTTCACCTACGTCTCATTTTCTGTTACCTGAGGATCTTTATTCATCTCCCAATAGAAGTCGTGAAGAGCCTTATGAAACTGAAGAGGTCTCTAGAGCACGGATTGTGGAAAAGCATGACCGGCAATTATATGCAATTGCAAGTCATCTCGATGCAATTTCCTTAGAAGCTTTCAGGAGAGTAGAAAGTAATGTTAGAAATTTAATAAGCGGAAGAGCAGAAATTTAAGAGCATTTTACGCAGTTGGAATATAAAATGGACGTTACCCGACACCATAATATTAAACTAAGTAAAAGAATGCATCATTTCGAAGTAGCGATGGCAAGACTTGATAAGGAGAACGCTGAACTGAGAGAAGCATTCATGAAAACTGGGCTTAATTTAGAAATACTCATTGAAGATCTCAAAACTACTCAACAATCTGACTCCGGATATATTTTTGACAGAATTGAGGAGATTAAAATGAGAAGTTAAGCTTAGAAATCTAGTCTCAGTTTGTAAAAATGTACAGTTTCCTTTATGTAACAGCGCTGCTTATCGTGTAAATATGAACGATAAGTTGTTAATAAATAAAGAAGTGTGATTTTATTCTTGTAAACTCTTGTCATTTTATCATAATTCGTATTATGAATCCTCATATATGAATTTGTCAAGAAATCATCATTCATATTATAAATCCTCATATATGAAATTCCCAAAAGAAAGAGAAGTCGACAATGATATATTAAATTTATTCCATACTCCACGTATGAAAATTTAATATCAAGTGTTATTATGTGGTAGGATGGCTCCTACAAGAGCATCAACATTTGCGACAATAAATATGACACCAGAAGAAATAAGGAAATTGGTTGCTGAGAGTGTGATTGAAGCTTTGCAAGCACAAGCCACGAATATAGCCGGAGCAAGTAATGGAAATGCTGCTAGAAGAGAAGTTCCTGTAGAAAGAAGATGTACTTACAAGGATTTCATTAACTGTCAGCCTTTTAACTATAAAGGATCTGAAGGAGTTGTTGGACTTATTCACTGGTTTGAGAAAACTGAATCAATATTTGTTCGCAGTGACTGTTCTGAAGATTATAAAGTGAAGTTTGCTACGGGTACGTTAGTAGAAGAAGCTTTGTCTTGGTGGATTGCTTATGTACAACCCATTGGGATAGAACAAGCTTATCGTATTCCATAGAATGAATTCAAAAATCTGCTAACTAAGAAGTATTGTCCTCGCAATGGGATTAGGAAAATGGAGGAGGAATTCTATAATTTAGCAGTGAAGGAGAATAATCTTAAAGCATATATCCAAATATTTTATAAATTAGCATCACTATGTCCTAACATGGTGCCTAATACTAAAAGGTTGATGGAAGCTTTTATTTGAGGATTGCCTAGAAGCATTGAAGGTAATGTTACCGCCTCTAGACCCCAAACATTAGAGGAAGTTATCACCATTACTCAAAGATTAATGGATCAAGTGATAAGGTATAATTCTGCACCAATGGCAATCAATAACAAGAAGAAGTTTCATGATAGGAGTAACTTTCCTATTAATCGTAATTTCATGAAAAATAGTTTTCGTAATTATAATTAGGGCAACAATCGTCAGCAACAGAACAAAAGAAATGATGTTTCTAAAGTTTATGTTGTAACTACGAACACTAGTTATAATGGAAGACAACCCTTTTGTCAGAAATGTTCTCTACATCACACAGGTTTTTGCACTATCAAGTGTCAGAACAGTGGAAAAACATGACATCAGACAAGATTCTACAGAGGTAAAGGACCAGCTACTGGGGGTAATCAAATTCCGGTAACTGAGGTTTTCCATAACTATGGAGAAAAAGGGCATTTGGTAAATGAGTGCCGTAAAGAGAGCAATAGGAGAGGAAAAGCTTATTTGTTGAACGATACTCATCAAGATCAGATTACGGTTACGGGTATGTTTCATCTAAATCAACATCTGGTTAAAGTAATATTTTACTCAGGAGATGATAGAAGTTTCATATCTGTTAAAATTGCTGCTAAGTTAGGTATACCGACTATTTCCATGAATACTAAGTACGATATAGAAATGACCGATGGAAAAATAGTTAACACTAATACCGTTATTGAAGGATGTATCATTACTTTATTACGTCAATCCTTTGAAATCGACCTTATGCAAATTAAGCTTGGTAGCGTTGACGTAGTCTTAGGGATGGATTGGTTATCTAAATACCATGCTAAAATCTTATGTGACGAGAAATCCGTTCATATTCCTAATAACAGTGAAGTTTTGGTTGTCCATGGTGAACGAAGTAGACTCGGCTAAATCTCATATCATTCTTAAAGATAAATAAGTATGCATCCCGAGGTAGTCAAGTTTTCTTAGTTCAAGTGATGGAAAAACTGCAAGAAGCGAAGCGACTAGAAGATATTCCGATACTTAGAGATTTTTTCGAAGTATTTCCCAAAGAATTACCAGGTTTGCCACCTGAACGTCAAGTTGAATTCCAAATCGATTTGATACCAGGAGCAACACCAATTGCTAAAGCGCCTTATCGATTAGCACCTTCGGAAATGCAAGAATTTTTAAGTTAAATCCAAGAACTAAATGATCGAGGATTTATTAGACCAGGTATATTGCCGTGGGGAGCTCTAGTATTATTTGTGAAAAATAAAGATGGATCTTTTAGAATGTGTATCGATTATTGTGAGTTAAACAAACTTACTATAAAGAATCGTTACCCATTACCCAGAATCGACGATTTATTTGATCAACTTCAAGGATCAAGCGTATATTTGAAAATTGATTTACGGCCAGGTTATCATCAATTAAGAGTTAAGGAAGACGATATTCCTAAAACTGCTTTCACGACACGATACAAAAATTATGAATTTCAAGTTATGCCTTTTGGTTTAACCAATGCACCAACTGTTTTCATGGACCTCATGAACAGAGTGTGTAAGCCTTATCTGGACAAATTTGTAATCGTGTTCATCGATGATATTCTTATTTACTCTCGTAACAGAGAAGAACATGCTAAGCATCTTGGTATAATTCTCAAGTTACTTAAGAAGGAGGAGTTATATGCAAAGTTCTCGAAATGCGATTTCTGTATTAATGTTGTTTAATTCCTAGGACATGTCATTGATTGCCAAGGTATTCGTGTGGATCCTGCAAAGACTGAAGCGGTGAAAAATTGGAGTAAGCCTAGTACGCCTACGGAAATTATACAATTTTTAGGACTTACTGGGTATTATCGAAGATTTATCGAAGGTTTTTCACAGATTACTAAAGCTTTGACAAAATTAACTCAAAAGAACAACCCGTTTGTCTGGGGAGATAGTTAAGAGATAGCTTTTCAATTATTGAAACAAAATTTATGTGAAGCACCTATCCTAGCATTACCAGAAGGTAACGATGACTTTATCGTTTACTTTGATGCATCTATTTAAGGAATGGGAGCAGTGCTAATGCAAAGGAATAAAGTTATTGTTTATGCATCAAGGCAGCTTAAACCGAATGAGAAGAATTATACTAGTCATGATCTAGAATTAGGAGCAGTGATATTTGCTCTTAAGACCTGGAGACATTACCTCTATGGTACGAAGTGTGTAGTATTTACCGATCACAAGAGTCTTAAATATATTCTTCATCAGAAAGAGTTGAATATGAGATAGCAACGTTGGTTAGAATTACATGTTGATTACGATTGTGAAATTCGTTATCACCCAGGTAAAGCCAATGTAGTAACTGATGCTTTAAGTCGAAAGGAACGTGTTAAGCCGTTACGAGTTAAATCATTAATGATAACTCTTTTACCGACGTTACCTACCCAAATTCTCGAAGCGCAAGAAGAAGCACTTAAAGTAGAGAATGTTGGAGCAGAGAAATTAAGAAGAATGGAAAATGAATTTCGAAGTCCTTCAAGATGGAATTCGTTGTATTAAAAATCGTAATTGTTTACCTGCCTATGGTAATTTAAGAGATTTGATTATGCACGATTCTCTTAAATCAAAGTATTCTATACATCCTGGTTCCGACAAGATATATCAAGATCTGAAGAAACTCTATTGGTGGCCTAACATGAAGGCAATCATAGCAGAATACGTTGGCAAGTGTTTAACGTGTGCAAGAGTTAAAGCAGAGTATCAAAAACCATCAAGTCTATTGATACAGTCATAGATTCCAAAATGGAAATGAGAAAGAATTACGATGGATTTTGTGACTAAATTACCTAATACATCAAATGGACAGGACACCATCTGGGTTATTTTCGATCGTCTTATAAAATATGTATGATTTCTTCCTATTAAAGAGACTGATAGTATGGAAACTCTTTCGAGATTGTTCATTAAGGATATAATCTCACAACACGGAGTGCCTGTATCTATTATCTTAGATTGTGATAGTCGTTTTACATATGTATTTTGTAGATCAATGAAAAGTGCCTAAGGTACTCAATTGGATATGGGTACGGCATATCATTCCCAAACAGATGGACAAAGTGAAAGAACAATTCAAACTCTTGGTAATATGCTTAGAGCTTGTGTGATAGATTTTGGAAAAGGATGGGAGAAACATCTACCTTTAGTAGAATTATCTTATAACAATAGTTATCATGCTAGTATTAAAGCAATGCCTTTCGAAATACTTTATGGAAGAAAGTGTCGATCGCCTCTTTGCTGGGCTGAAGTTGGAGATATTCAACCGACAGGACCAGAAATAATACATGAAACTACTGAAAAGATTTTTCAAACCCGACAGCGATTACATGTTGCACAAGATAGACAAGGGAGTTACGCTAATACTATACGTAAACCTTTGGAATTTTCAGTAGAAGATCGTGTTATGTTGAAAGTTTCACCTCGTCAATAGTTATTCGATTCGGAAAGAATAAGAAACTGAATCCAAGGAATATAGGACCATTCAAAATAACCAAAAGAATTGGCCCTGTGGCATATAAACTAAAGCTTCCTGAAGAGCTTAGTAATGTTCACAATACATTTCATGTTTCGAATCTTAAGAAGTGCTTATATGATGAATCTCTCATCATACAGATGAAAGAACTTCAACTCGATGATAAGTTAAATTTTATAGAAGAGCCGGTGGAAATTATGGATAGAGAAATGAAACGCTTGAAGCAGAGCCGTATCCCAATAATTAAAGTACGATGAAACTCAAAAAGTGGACCTGAGTATACTTGGGAACGTGAAGATCAATTCCGAGCTAAATATCCACATCTATTTTCTTCTGTTAAACCTAGTTCTAGTTAAATCTCGGGACGAGATTTTAAATCAGGGGGAGAGACTATAACATTCAGTAGTTTTGGTTAATGTAATATCCATGTTCATAAATAAAAAGGTGATTTTACTCAGAAATTTTTGCATTTCAACTATACTACATGACTGACTTATGGATCTCACTATCACAATTACCACATCAACATATGCCTATATGTTGTAAACACTATGTATATATCAAGTCTGAGTACTAAAAGTTACCATATGAATAAACAATGAATAAGAACAACTCAAATGCAATAAGGATACCCTAAATTCCTATAGAAACCCTAGAAATCCCTTATAAACTAATATTTCAAGAAATGTAATCACAAAATGACAATGTACTATTATTAAACACTCTACACTAATTCTAATCGACCATATAAAGAAAAGTTAAATAATCACAAGACACTAATATTCACTAATCACGAGCTAATTACAAGAAAATGACCTAAAACCAAGATTAGCATATAAAATCCAATATATAATGCATTAGACTCCAATCTTTTGCAACAAAACATAAAACTCAACCAAGTATCATAATATGATCATACATTTATTTTGAACCAAGATAAAAATTATTAAAGCATAAAGTACAAGTTTTCAAAGCATAGAACCTTAATCTTATTTAAATAACCCTAGAATATGATCAACTCATATAAACCCTCAAACTAAGAACGTAGAACCCATAGAAGTCATAAACATACTATATAAGACTTAGAATAAGTGTACATTAAGATATAAACCCTAATTACCCAAGTTAGAAAATCATTAGGATTAATGACCTAAAAACCCTAATATTAAGAAATCAACATATAATCATCACATAGTTCTTTTTGGACAAGTCTACAAATACTTATAGGACTTCCTTAAGATTACAAGATTATATTAAGACTTGTAAATTAGGTCAAAATAGGTATTTTCACTCTTTAGACATGTTTACCTAAACTAAACCCTTAAACCAAGTGTGAGAACTCATTGGACACTTAAGACACAAAGTATAGGACCTAAATTAAGTTTAAATTAGTAGCTAAGATAAGGATAATCAAATTTGATAAGATTAAACCCTAGATCATTAGAAAACCCTAATCTACAAATGTATACTTCCCATTTTCACATTAAACCTTTGTTAAACTTTAAACCAAGGACCCAAATCTCTTAACTAGAATTTAAAAACCCTAATTAAGACCTAATCATTAACTAATCACTTTCCTAAGCCCTTAATCACCAAAAACACAAAACATAAGTTACAAGCCCTAGATTTTGAATCTGGTTTTGTAATTTCCCTCCAAAACACAAATTCAAACCATTTCCCTCCATTCCAAGTTTGAAAACCTAATATTTATACATCCTAAGATATTTTAGGAGTGTGAAAAGTAGGTGGATCACCTCCTTGCTTGCTACACATCACCATTCCTATATATATGTTGTCGTAGCTTATTTCTAGCTACAAGGAAGGATTAGGACTAGCCTACAAACTATGAACTTGTGTAGATATTCAATAGCCTTAATTAGTCACATCTCTATCTATCTTACACGTTTGAATTCATAACTTGGAGGCTAAGGGGGAAAACAAGTATAAATAGGGGCGAAATGCTTCATCTGAAACTTGCACCCTGTTTCCTTTGTATCTCATACTCATTCTCCATTTACACCTCTATATACGTCTTAGGACATCCCACAAGACCAAAAACCAGGTCTATAAGCTAGCCATTGAAGCTCTTGAAGCTTTGATAGCAAGTTGTGTTCATTAGAAGCCATAAGGAGCCATTTTGGAGCTACCTCGGTAAATCTATGTTAACCAAGGATTTGATCTTGTTATAAAGTTTATTTAGACTTTTTATAATGCCAAATTTATGTTAGAAATATAATCCAAAAGAAACTAAGTCATTTCATCATTTTAAATGAAAGTTATAAGTTAAAGATGTCTAAAAACCCTAGTTTTGTAATTTACATAAAATAATGAGCAAAAACCTATCTCAAAAGCTATAATTCTGAAGAAATGTTTTTATTATGATTATAAATGTGTTCATAAACTTTGTTTCCAAATCCTAGATCATTTGGATCATTTTTGAGCTTGTTATGTGAGTTTTACAAGTTTAGGGACTAAAACTGTCATTTTTGAAACTATTTATCATTTTGAGGCAAAAGTATCATTTTATGAAATTAAAAGCTATAAGAATAAATTTGGTTAGGTTTGAGACCCTAAGGTTAAATAATGAAGGCTTAAATTGCAATTTATGAAACTATATACTTAAAGGGTAAAAAGTGTAACTACACCAAACTACAACAACAAGGACTATTTTTGTCAACATTGAAACTCAAAATGTAATAAAATATGTTGTGTCATGTTAGTATAGAGCTTTGTACAAAGATGTTCCATCTCGATATTACGTTCTGACTGAGTGGTTGGGTTTACGATTTAAAGTGCACTCGATCCTCAAACGTCTATAGAATGGCTTCTGAGTATGATGGCCCGAACAATGATACTATTACTCCAAATTAATTCAATCAAATAATATTAATTTAAGAGAATGAACTCAGATACTAACACTTGATATATATGCATATAGTGTGTCCGTCCAGATTCCGTGAGAAGGTTATGATTGGATAATCAAGAGACTCTATAGGCTAAGGTGGGTTTATAGCCTCACCTTTTAAAAGCTTACAAACATATTGAAAACCCGTGAGGGGGATATATGCAAGCTAGAATACAAGTGTTTTTATATGCTGCCTATATGATTATTGACATTATGTTTACTTGTTGCCATCCAAAGTCCCTTTTTAATCGTGAACCGCTAATCATTTAATGAGCGCTAATACCGTGAATAGTACTATTAGAGACGGACATCTCCTATCTAGGAAAGTCGCACTTGCTAGCATCTAATGGTCCATTCCTAGGCTAAACAAATATACTTTAATTTGCTAAAACTCAGGATAGTCTGGCAATCTTCTAGCTTAAGGGAAAATTGTTGGATTTTTCTGATAATGTCTAGTCGCGGGTCATGAGCTAGTGCAATAAGAATCGATGAATTTAAAAACTGGGTGTATAACACTATAGCCGGAGAGTCATACTTGTATTCAAACGATGTTTAAAACCTATAAATTCACTCAACCTTTGTGTTGAATTTAAGCATATATCTCAGGTGAATGAAGACTGGCATGCTGTGAAGGGTGGTGTCTTGAATAAGTTATCATTCTATCAATAACACTAGATCTTTGGGAAACCTGTGTTTGTAAAGTGTATGTACAGTTGTTTATTAAACACTGATTTGAATAAATGAATGATAACATTTGTTTCATAAAAATGTCTTTTTAGCATTTTCTATATTGTGACTATGGTACTATGAAGTAATACCCCATATCAATGTTCCGATGCGTAAAGGTAAAATGGAGATGTTACAAACATGGTTATGCAAATAAACGTTCAAAATATTATCGCCCACACATGTCATTGGATAATACAATCAATGCCAACTTCATATATTCTATTTATTTACATCAACTTACGACGCGGTAAATGCATCGTTCAAGTTGGGTAATGAAAGATCTCCCCCGGTCCTTCAACAGCGGAGTAGACAATGTATGAAAATATGGGCATCTCAACATAAGCGGCTGCTAGTTGATGCCCAATCGTTTGTGATGGATCCTCCTGTGATTCAGTATAAATATACTTGGAAGAATCACCCCCTTCGTATAGACCGCTTAAAAAATTGTACTTGTGTTGACGACACCTAATTCCAAACACACACCTACAAACTAAACAACATACAATCTTACAACTTCATTTATAATTTAATTTTCAGATCCTAATTCTACTCCAAGATTTGACACAAAAATTACCTTCTCTGCAACAGATTGACATTTATTTATGCACACAGATTCATTACCAGATTGACTTTCATTAACACGCTCATGTTCGTATTTAAAACATTGGAAATTTCATTGACAGTCTGTACTCATAAGAAAATGTTGCCAGTCAGTAAATCTTGGATTAATTTTCATACAAATGTATACAAAATAGTGTTGTCATTTAAATTACCTTCTCAGAAAAATCAGCCGCAGATCTAACATCGACTTCTTTAGCAACTGAATCTTCAGACCTGTCTTGTCTAGATTTGTCAATATACCTTTGTACATTTACTAGCCTTTTCTTAATGTCTTGTACATACTTCATCAACGTCGGGTTATCAGCATCAACAACACAATTCTCAATGACCTCCACACTTGATCATATTTCCTTTACATCACTTTGAACAACGTCTTTGTCTGAATTTGGTTCAACAAAGGATCTGTGACTACCTTGCTCAAACTGAGGTAATTCCAATATAAGGCACTCACAACCCACTTCTGTTGCGTGGTCTAGGGTTTTCACTGCACCATCTCCTAAAAGATTTACACATTCTGTATCCCCTTTTCTAACTGATGAAATGAAGTAATCAAGACTTTCCGAAAACTAAGGTTGTTCAACCTCATTATCTGTGAGACAGAAACAACAAAACTGGGTCGGACCATACCTCAAACAGTTTATCGTAATGCCCTTTTCTCAAATAGGCCAGCACTAGTCCATGCTAGTCCACGCGGTATTATGTCATGGTTTTTAGTCCACCAATTGCTACTGTTTTTAAAGATCTCTAAAACATATATCTACGTTACAATTAAAACAAAACACGTAAACAATCAACCTTATATGTATTATAATCACCTAATAAAAATTACTATATTTCCTTTTCGGAAACTTCTAACCTTGAGTGCCCAGACAAATCCATACAGAGAGTACGTTTGATCCTTCTTAGTCTCGTCATTCTCTTTCTCATTCCCATCATCAAATTTATTTATCAACATACACTTCTTCTTCAGATCCCTCTCGACATGCCTAGGTACAACATTAACCGTCCTTGTGTAGATTATTCTCTAGAAATACTCTCGCTAGGGATATGCATTAAACCAGTATAGGTCTTCTACTACTTCCAACACTATATCAGGCACGTTGAACCTTGGCTCTCTACCCATAAACACCATAGTTGTTATTAAAATTAAACATACACGCACAACATCCTCATCAGACAAGGATGCCTGTTTATGTTTATTTGTTACCTATTAATTCGTTTCCTGTTAAACTTTATTTTTCTTTATTGCAGCTTTACCGGGAAATGAACGGTCACATAAAGGGCTTACTAAAAGACCTTTACATGTGTCTTCTCTATTCAATTTCCAAAATTTGAATCCAGAAATTAAACAAAAATTTTCGCGACCAAAATCAAACGAACAATCACCAATTTTGTAACTTATAGGGGGGACATATATCATATATTTTTTCTTGATAAACTTGGTGCTGAAAAATATAATTATATGCTATATTGTTTTTCAGTTATACACAAGTACCCAACCAACTAAATTATATGTCACCATCCCACTAAACATTCAAAATTTTATCAAACCATGTAACCCCACTGGTTATAAACAAGTTATCCAGTTTTTGTACCCTTGTATATCATACGTGGCAGTTCTTTATATTATTTTATTATTTTTGTTTCGTACTCGTTGAATTATTAGGATTAGCTTTGACTTATTATCTCATTCCTTTATCTTATCACACCAACACACGCACAGTAAACTCTACTGATTAATCCGTTCATAAACAAAAAAGTTTGTCTCTCGCCTATTTCAATGAACTAAGGTAAAACATTATTATCTATATACTACATTGTTTAACCCCCTATTTTGAAACCAGATTTTTATAAACCCTAATTTTTCTAATTGAAACCTTAATCAATAGCAGTTTTCTATGAAAACCCCCAATTATTGATTAACTTAGGAATTGAATTATAAAATTAGGGTTTAAAAATTGGGGGATTCAGTTACAAAATTAATGTTTACAAAATCGGTGGTTTCAGTTATAAAATTAATGTTTAAAATAATTGGGGGTTTTAATAATTGGGTGTTTTCATAATCATTAATAAAGGTTTCAATTATAAAAATAAGGGTTTTATAAAATTGGGGTTTCAATAATTGGGGCTTTCAATTATAAAATTAGGGTTTTAAAAAATTGGGGGTTTCACTAATTGGGAGTTTTCACTGCTATTAATAAAGGTTTCAATTATAAAAATTAGGGTTTTATAAAGTTAGGGTTTCAATAATTGGGCGTTTCAATTATAAAATTAGGGTTTAAAAAAAATAGGGGTTTCAATTATAAAATTACGATTTTAAAAATTGGGGGTTTCAGTAATTGGGTGTTTTTACTGCTATTAATTAAGGTTTCAATTATAAAAATTATGTTATTTAAAATTAGGGTTTACTGTTAAAAAAATGGGGAATTCAATTATAAAATTGGATGTTTTACTACTATGAATTCTCTAATTAATTGAAACTCTTATTCAGTAATTGAAACAATAGTATATATGTTGCAGGTAATTCAAATCGATGGAAGTATTTACTGTTAATCTCCATCACGATGGGCTCTTTGTTGAGAATCCACTCAAGTACGTACAAGGTTCTTTAAAGTACATCGACGATGTACAGTTTGAAGAGATGCTTGTCAGCGAGCTGTATAAGGTTGTTGGTAGGTTAGTGGTTATTCGCCCAGTACATTTTTACTATTGTATACCTGGTACAATACTAGCTAGGGGCATTAGACCACTTAAAACAGATAAGGATATGGAAAACTTTATGAAAGTGGGATATGAGAATAAGTTTGAGGTAGATTTGTACCATGATCGGAATGGGTATGATGTAATGAAAATGGTAGAGGCTGAATTTGAGTGGGAGGGTGGGGGGGGGGGGGGGGGGGGTTTAGATGATTTTGAATATGATTCTGACCCTAAGATTAAATTAGATGAGGACCCCTGAAAATATAGACTTTCATACAAAGGGGGATCAATATGTTGTTATGCAGAAGTTACCATTGATGACCCCTTCCTAACTAAACTGGTAGGTAAGGGTAATTTCATAGGATCAAAAGATAATCTAGTCCCCCTATTAATTGGTAGTTACTTAGAAGTGGAAGAAGATCCCGATGATGCTTTGATTGATGTAAAGTTTAAGATTAAAAACGGTATAATGTATCCTTCTTATAACCCTGAAACACTTTGTAATGAGTTTGAACCTATCCTAGGAATGAAATTTGAATCTCCTTTGTAGTTAAATAATGCATTAGCTAATTATGGTGTTAAGCATGGGTATAAGTTGTGGTACTATAGGAGTGACTCAAGTTCTTTGCTTGTATATTGTGGTCGGGATGTTGAGTTGGGTAGTTGTGCTTGTAGGAGAGGAATAAAAAAGAAAAAGAACCAAAATCTTGCTGAAGAGATGGAAAAGATGAAAGGGAAAAAACTGGTAGAAGGTAGTGATCAAGAGATGGAAAAGATGAAGGGGAAAAAAGTGGCAGAAGGTAGTGATAAGGGAAGGGAAATACAGACTCACCGATTACTAAGAAGATGTGGAAAAAAAGTAGGGTGCAAGAAAAGAAGGGTTTTCATTGCCCTTTTCGGCTATGGGCTTCTTGGATGGGTAGTGAAAGTTCTTTTTAGATCAAGTCGTTTTACTCGGATCATAGGTGTAGTAGAGACCTATAACTTAGGCGTAATTGTTAGTTTCAGGTGGATTGCTACACATTATGCATCTGAAATCATATTGAATAATGAAATAACCTACAAGTATCTAAAAGAAAATATTTGGGAGAAGTTCATGCTTGATGTGAGTATTGGTCAATGTAAGCGAGCCAAGCAATGTGCTTTGTATGAACATAATGGAGGCCTAATTGAGCATTATGGTAATGTAACACCCCACTTTGATAAGTGGACCGTTACGCGTAATTATGGCGTGTCATCAAAGCATGCAAGGTAATATGTACTAAAACATACATGACCATAGGGAAAACCAGAATCAAACATCGGTTCCCAAACATAAGCCCAAAACATAAATGAAGCACAAGAAATGAGAAGGACTAAACAAATGTCCAAAATAAGCATAAGTATAAGAAGGCAAAAAGGAGAAGAAGTCTAAGGCAGCTTCCATCCTATGTCCGTCCTCCATATGCTCAAGTCTTTCCTTGGGTACCTACCGTTTTGGGACATAGAAAGGAATGTAACGGATGAGCAATACGCTCAGTGAACAGATATATGGCATAGTATGAATGGTTGAAACATAAATAAGACTAAAAAGCAGCAGAAATATAAGAGTCCTGGAAAACCTAGAACATGTTTATAAAACTAGTTTTATAGTTTGGAAAGACTTATGTTTTAATATGAAAACTGTATTAATTAGCCAATAGCCTATATAGGACATGAGGTTCCACCGTGCATGAATACTTGGAGGGGAGACCTCGTCATGTAATTAGAGGGGTTGCCTCTAATTAAATAGTTTGGGTAGGAGATATCAACTCCTTGTGAAGGATACAAGGCACACATCGCATTCACCATGAAAATCCTATAAAATATGTAACTAGGATGCACCCATATGCCTCACATGATAATATAATAACAATGGCCAAATAACTGAAAGGGACACCACGAGCAATCAATCCGCCATGGGGAAATCATAACACTAGTACCTCCAGTGTTATGGTTATGGTACCTCCATAACTAGGTGACACTGGTCATGCATGTATATGGATTAGGTAATTATTCTAGCATAAGTATCAAACATATAAAACAATACTGGGAAAAAAGTTGGCTGCAAACAGGGAATCCTAATAAGGAAAGAATGTCCATACTGAAGGACGGAAAATCCGTACCTTGTGTCCAGTTGATACGAGGCTTTTGCCAGTAAGAAAATTTTATCGTCCGATCTTTTCGAATTGAGAAAGGGAAAAATGTGCGACTCAGCTGTCTTTTGGTGAAACAAAGATTTGTCGTTGTTGTAAATTTAAAATGCAAAACTTTAACGTAAATGACGGTAATTTAAATCTAAAACTAATTAAAATGTAAATGGTGCAATATTAAAACCTTGAAAAGTAAATTAATTAAATGACTTAAAATTAAAGCGTGACGAAAATTAAATTGACAATGTAATAAAAATGTTAACTTTATAATTAAGATAAGTGAAAGCTATAATAATAACACTTAAGAAAAATGGCGGGAAAATAAATGCTTGAAAATAAGAAGAAAGTAAACTGAACCTGAGTTGGGATCCAAAATACTGTCACTTATTCGGAATACCCAACAAAGAACAGCTTACCCGGAATCCTAGTTCCAATGCTTATCCGGAATATGGTATGTCACTCCTTATCCGGAAGATTCATCGGTTCCTTATCCGGAATAATCTGCTTACTCTTATCCGGAATGATACTCCCAAACTGCCTATCCGGAATAACTTCCGTCTGCTTATCCAGAACAAACAAACTTAAGTCCACTATCCGGAATAAATGCCCAACAACTTATCATGAATAATCTTCAGATGCTTATCCGGAATAAGCAAAGGCGCTTATCCGTAATAAGTTCCTAGTCCTTATTCGGAATATTTTCCGGATTCTTATCCTGAATAAATCTCCGTGCCCTTATCCTGAATAACAATTGAGTCCTTATCCGGAATAATCTTCTTCACACTATCCGGAATATCCAACGAACCCTTATCCTGAATATGGAGATCAAATACTTATCCTGAATATGTTCGAATCTTTATCCGGAATCTGGAGTATACCACTATCCGGAATAATTTCCAACACCTCCTTATCCGGAATAAATTTAAGTCCACTATCCGGAATAAGCAAAGACTCACTATCCGGAATAATTTCCAGTTGATTATCCGGAACAAAAGGGTTTTGAGAACCCGAATAACAGTTTAAGAGAAATAAGCTATAAAACTAATAATATGCTAAAAACAATTAATCACTTAACTAAAACTTCTACCAAATCAAATTTAAGAAAAAGCAATTAAGCCAAAATTTATAAACTTTTAAAAACACTAAATAATAAAAGTATTAAAAATCAAATTTTTATAAAAATTAACTAATAAGCACTTGATTAAATTTAAGAAAAACACAATAAGCTATAAAATCAATAAGAAAACAAGATCAAAATCATAAAAGCATAACCAATAATCAAACAAGCATGACAATTAGATAAAAAGTACAAAGATAAAAAGTACAAAGATTAATAAAAACTTGATTAAAATTAAGATTCAACAATTAAAGTAAAAACACTTAATTGGAATTAAAGGAATTAAAGTGCAAGACAAGTATTTAAATTGACAATTAATTAAAATGACATGAAATTAAGGTGGAAAGACTAATGTGTCAAATTAGCTAACAACTCCTAATGACACATTAGGAGTCTATTTATAGTGATTAGGAAAACTAAGCATGTGTTGGTTCATTCTTCTTTCATTCTCGACTTCTCGTCTTCTAATTTCTTCGACTTTTTCGACTTTGTTTTGGGATTAATAAACTCGTCTTGTAATTTCTTCATTAATTTAGACTTGAGTTCTTCGGCTTTTATTAAACTTCCATCTTTAGACTTTTTCTTCGATAAATCTTCAGAATTGGCCTTAGACTTCCGTTCTTTTGGCACTCTTGATCTTTCGACTTCGTCTATTGTCTTTTTCTTCTATAAAAGCCCGTGAAAGCCCGTGTTTTCTTCCCTTTTCACATTTTGATCCTAAATCACAACAAAAACACAAACCACGCATAATTTCGACATTTACGACATAAAATACACGTTTTGGCTTGGTTATTATCGTAGTTAAGTGGTAAAAGGATGGGTGTTTACACACCTATCAAATCCCCTACACTTGACCATTGCAACGTCCTCATGCAATGCATTAATTACAAAGAAAGATTACACTTTCCATCACAATCAATCCACATTGGCCTTTATTAAAGAGATAGAAAATTATAAAATGTTCAAAATAAGAAAACAAGTAAAAAGAACAAAAACTTACCTTGGGGTTTTGGAAATGTCATGAATGATTATCACCCTCAAGTTTCACGTTCTCCAAACCAAGCTTAAAAATGTGATCATTGTTATTATAAGTTAGCAAACTAACACGAACTCATGTGGGTCAATTACTTACTTAGACTCCCTTATTCCTAGGTGTATCTCTTATATTTTATTGTTGTCTTGAATGATCACGAGGATGCATTGTTTGACTTATTTTGATATTTATTTAAGCTGAAAATAAAGTGGGACGATTTAATCAATAGTTAGCTAAAGGACAAAATCTTTTAAAACTTCTTATCGGGACCTCATAAATTTCATATCTTGGCATAACTCGCTTCACGATTTGAGACCTTTCTCGGACCGATATTTGGCAGCGACTTCATACTTCAAATCTTGAGAGACGTTCATGAAATAATGGTCTTCTCTTCATAATAGGAATTTCTTCACTTGAAGTTTTGAGAGATTCTTCGTCTTTGGACCACGACTTCTTCATTTTTCTCCAATCTTTATTTTGGACTTTGATATACAACGATCCGCCTCCTTTTAGGACTTGGATCTATTTATCCTCATACCTTGTTAGGGCCTTTTTGGATAGACTTCTCCATGATCTTTTGGGGAGTTTTTGCTTTTCGTCGTTTGTCTCGATCCTTCATATTGATTTTTGATAAATGATTTTTCACATCACTTTTGGATCTTTAGCAACAAAATGTAGCCCTAATGCCTTGTTAGGGCCTTTTTGGACTCGCCAATCTTCGCGTCCCGCTTCAATAAGTTATGCCTTGGCTATGACCTCTAATTAATACCGAGAAACTTTTAAATGATCTTGGGCTAGAAGTTAAGTAACTTTTCAAATCGTACAACCTTACTTATTGCAATTAAATTTATTAACAAGCGATGGGAGAATAGGCTTATAATCAACTCACATAAATTCATGAAAGAATACCAAAATTATAATTGACTCTATCATCTCTCGTTCTCCACAGTTTAAAATCTCAAGGAATGAGACTCGTGGATGCTTAGCCAATTAAATCAAAGTTTTGGGTTTTTGAGTCATCTATTGGATCATGCAAACTCTTAGACTTTTTCAAGTTTAGAATTCGCATTTTAGAGTTCCCTTGATAAACGACTCTCTAGGATCACTTATAGGAACTTGCGAAAAGTTCTTGTTCTTAACCCGTGAGAGTTAAGACTTTCTCGTTTTAAAGTTTCCTATATAAAAGCCTAGGAAAACTTGACTTAAACACGTTAAGGATACTAGCTAGAGTAAACTTAGATAAGTAAACTCGGGTTGAGTCAAAAGATTCACAACGTTGAAAATTAAAACCAATTTATTAAAATTTATTATAGTAAAGAAAGAAAATAACTATACAAAGGTAAAACTACTAGGCCAAAATAGATCAAAAATTTTGAAAAATGTCGAAAAATTGATTTTCCGGTTAAAATGAGGACAAGTACAAGGAAAAGGCCACTTAACTTCAATAGAAGTCCCCCCTACACTTGATATAAACATTGTCCTCAATGTTTAAGCATGTGGGAGTAAACTCCCCTACACTTAGGACATTGTGCACGTTGTTTAAATCTTGCTAAGAAAGAGACAACTAAAGAGATTCCTATTTTAATATTGAGAAATATAAAATAGTGAAGCGAAAAGAGTTTAGGATAGAACCGGGAAGACGAAAACACGGAATCACGGGTCGTCAAAAATCATGAAGAGTGGATCATTGAACGCTCGAATCACTGAATATGAGAAGAAAGGAAATAGGAAACACCAACGGCTCTCCCCTACACTTAGGATAGAAATAGCTAAAAGATAGATACTTGGGTTGCCTCCCAAGAAGCGCTTGATTTTTTGTTCACCGAGTCGTGAGCCTGACTCGACCTTGATTAGCATAGGAAGAAGCTTGAAAAACATCCACCGGGATCAAATACATGGTTTTCATCCATCAAGTAACACAAGCTTAAGGCGAACAAGGCAAGCCAAAGAAGAGTAGGCAAGGTTCCCTTAAGCAATTGTGAAGCACGGTGGAAGCAAGTATGGTGAGGGGCAAGCATATCTTCATAAGTACCAAAGATTTTTCCTTTTATTTCATCAGATGGATACTGAGATGGCTTGAAAAGTGCAATACCGGGGTCGAACACCTTTTCCTTTAGGGGAAAATAACACTCAGGCTCAGCAGACCTTGAAGAAGATCCGGTCATAAATCTCGCAATCTCATCCTCAGACGGAGGATAGAGAGGAGTTAAGACATAAGTGCTGCTGATATCGGTGTCGGTCGGCTTCTTCTCCTTTGAAGCAGATTTCTTCTATCCAAAGTAGGATAAAGACCATAATCATCAAAGTCTAAAGGAGGAGCATCACTCTCATTTGGGAAGTAAGTGTTGAGAAAAGTAGCAAAGTCTTCCTCAAATGAGTAGTCATCCAAAGTAGGATCAAGTGTTGTAGGCGAAGGATCTTAATCATGAGAAGAATCACTCGGAAGAGTATCGGCCTCATCAAAATCATCATCAGTGGGCGTGTTTGGATACTCAAAAGTAAAATCATCATAATCATCCCCATCGGAGCTAGAATCATCATCATAAGCATCATAGATTGGTGGAGAATCATAAATTGGTGGAGGATCAGAATTGGAGAGAGAATCATCCACATCATCTTGGAACAATAGATTATCATAGCAAGAGTCGAATAGAGGACTGTTGTAGACGACAAAATCATCAAGAAAATTAATCATATTCACCGATTCTCTTCCATTATATTTGTTTGTGATCTTCCCCATTTCGAACACTTGTGCATCATTCCCGACCCTTAAGATTAACTTACCTTTGACAACATCGACAAGAGCTTTTCCGGTTCTCAAGAATGGCCGACCAAGTATTAAAGGAATACGAGGGTCCATTTCATAATCGACAACAAGAAAGTCGACCAGAAAAGTGAAGGTGCCAACTTTAATAAACACATCTTCGGCAATACCAACGGGGTAAGTGAGAGTGCGATTTGCAAGCTCAAGAGTCATCTTCGTTGGTGTAAGGTCGGGTAATGATAACTTTTTCCAAACACTTAAAGGCATCAAATTTATACTTGCCCCGAGATCGGCTAAGGCAGTAAATTCGTCGGTTTGGTTAAAAGTACATGGTAGCACAAAACGACCGGGATCTCAAAGTTTTTCTAGAAGTTCTTTAAGAAGGATTACAGAGAAATTTTCATTCAAGCGAGTATTAACAAACTCGGCCATCTTCTCCTTCTTATTAAGCAATTCCTTAAACATCTTGACAAATTGTGGCATTTGTGCAAGAGCTTCAACAAGGGTAAAGGTGACGGTTATGCCGGAAATCTTGTCCAAAAAGTTAGAGACTTGAACGTCATTCTTAGTCAAAATTCTAGCCTTGTCGAGTCGATAAGGGTAAGGAATTTTGGGTTTATAGGTAGAAGGTGGGGTTGGTGAAGGGTTCTTCTTGGGTACTTCGTTATGACAAGGCAGAGACGGTAATGGTGAACTAATACTAGGTGTGTGGGAGTAGTAGGGATAAATGGTGGTGGAGGAGGTGTAAATGGTGTAACTGGGGGTGGGATAGATTGTCCTACTAAAGTTGCTCCACTACGGGTAGTAATAGCACTCACATTCTCTCTCGGGTTGGTGACGGTGTTTGAAGGTAGAGAGCCCGAAGTAGAGGGTTGAGTGGTTGGTAAGAAACTAGCCACCATATTCTTCAAATCATTCGTTTGAGTACTGAAGGAGTTTTGTATATCATTTCGAAGCTCGGATCTAATGTCATTCCCTTGCTTAGTGATATCCCTTTCAAATTGATAATTTGGCTTTGTAGATTCTTGATTTGCTCTCCTTGGGTTCTCATTAAAACTTCAACATCTTGATTAATGTGTGGGGCTTGTTGAGCGGGTGGGTGATAAGGATTAGAAGCTCAAGGTGGGATTTGGTTGCTTCTATTGTAATTGTTGTTGGGGTTATGGTTTTGAGGAGAAAAATCGGGTGAAAGATAGTTGTTCGACCGGTAACTTAGCAAATTTTGATCCCCTTGAGGTCGGGCTTGGTTATTTTCCGGTGAATAGTTACCATAAGCCGCATACACGTTTTTCGGATCGCCTTGAGTAGAAGGACAATCAGTGTATGAGTGAGGACCACCGCATGTCTCACAAGGAATTGCTACAGCTTTAACTTGTTGTTGTTGGTTTGTAGCGATGAGCAAGATATTTTTGTTAATTTCGGTCATCATGCGGGTGAATTCGGTCATGTCGGGGTTTGCTGAAGTAGAAGAAACATTGACTCTCGGGTTGTTCCTTGAAGAAGCGGAGGAATCCCAATTTTTGTGATGAGTAGTCATGTTCTCAATAAGCTCTATACACTCCTCGGGTCTTCTTTTCATAAATGTGCCACCGGCGGCTGCATTAATCGTATCACGATCACGAAAAGTCAAACCGTTGTAGAAAGTATCAATTAAGGTAACGGGGAGCATGTTGTGGTTTGGACATCGATCGATCAAAACATTATATCTTTCCCAAGCGTCAAAGAGTGATTCATCGGGTTCTTGCATGAAACCGCTGATTTGATTTCGAAGGCTCGTGACCATGGATGGTGGAAAGTAGCGCGACAAAAATCGTTGAGTCATGTCGTCCCAAGTATGAATGGAATTCTTCGGGAGGCGATCAAACCATTTTTCGGCGTGGTGTGATAAAGTATTTGGAAAGAGTTGAAGGCTAAGAACATCCATAGTAGCACTAGAAACTTCATGCATTGAGTAATAGTAATGAATTTGTCGAGGTGCTTGTTGGCATCATCATCCGGTATTCCGCGAAATGGATTAGTTTGCACTTGTTAGATCATGTGATGCTTCAACGAAAACTCCAGAGCCGTGATTTGCATCGGCGCAATCGGTCCTCCTCGTCCAAACATTGTGGGTTGACAAAGCTCCTCCATTGTCTGAAGATCAGGCTATGGAAGAACATTGTTGTTGTTATTGTTGAGGTGCGGTGGATTATTGTTGTTGTTCACACCTGCCATAGCTAAATCTTCACGAGTCTCGGGCTCTGGATAAGTTGAAGATCTAGTACGCATACACCTGCAAGAACAAAAGAAAAAGATACCAAAGCAATAGACAATATATATACACTATGAAAATAAAAATAAAATCTTTTTGGATTTTTGAAAATTTTTAATTTTTATGGATTTTTAACAGTTTTTAATTTTTCTGGATTTTTGAAAATTTTTGAGCAAGAAAAATAACGTTCACGAATGAACGGATCCCAAAAAGCAACGCGTCTCTCACAGAAAACCGTTAATCTTAACGAAAAGAGCCGGCAGCGGCGCCATTTGATACGAGGCTTTTGCCAGTAAGAAAATTTTATCGTCCGATCTTTTCGAATTGAGAAAGGGAAAAATGTGCGACTCAGCTATCTTTTGGTGAAACAAAGATTTGTCGTTGTTGTAAATTTAAAATGCAAAACTTTAACGTAAAAGACGATAATTTAAATCTAAAACTAGTTAAAATGTAAATGGTGCAATATTAAAACCTTGAAAAGTAAATTAATTAAATGACTTAAAATTAAAGCGTGACGAAAATTAAATTGACAATGTAATAAAAATGTTAACTTTAAAATTAAGATAAGTGAAAGCTATAAAAACAACACTTAAGAAAAATGGTGGGAAAATAAATGCTTGAAAATAAGAAGAAAGTAAACAGAACCTGAGCTGGGATCCAAAATACTGTCACTTATTCGGAATACCCAACAAAGAACAGCTTATCCGGAATCCTAGTTCCAATGCTTATCCGGAATATGGTCTGTCACTCCTTATCCGGAATATTCATCGGTTCCTTATCCGGAATAATCTGCTTACTCTTATCCGAAATGATACTTCCAAACTGCCTATCCGGAATAACTTCCGTCTGCTTATCCGGAACAAACAAACTTTACTCCACTATCTGGAATAAATGCCCAACAGCTTATCCTGAATAATCTTCAGATGCTTATCCGGAATAAGCAAAGATGCTGATCCAGAATAAGTTCCTAGTCCTGATTCGGAATATTTTCCGGATTCTTATCCGGAATAAATCTCCGGGCCCTTATCCTGAATAACAATTGAGTCCTTATCCGGAATAATCTTCTTCACACTATCCGGAATATCCAACGAACCCTTATCCTGAATATGGAGATCAAATACTTATCCTGAATATGTTCGAACCATTATCCGGAATCTCGAGTATACCACTATCCGGAATAATTTCCAACACCTCCTTAGCCGGAATAAATTTAAGTCCACTATCCGGAATAAGCAAAGACTCACTATCCGGAATAATTTTCAGTTGATTATCCGGAATAAAAGGGTTTTGAGAACCCGAATAACAGTTAAAGGGAAATAAGCTATAAAACTAATAATAAGCTAAAAACAATTAAGCACTTAACTAAAACTTCTACCAAATCAAATTTAAGAAAAAGCAATTAAGCCAAAATTTAAAAACTTTTAAAAACACTAAATAATAAAAATATTAAAAATCAAATTTTTATAAAAATTAACTAATAAGCACTTGACTAAATTTACTAAAAACACAATAAGCTATAAAATCAATAAGCAATCAAGATCAAAAACATAAAACAATAACCAATAATCAAACAAGCATGACAATTAGATAAAAAGCACAAAGATTAAATCAAGAACAAGAAAGGTAGAATGAGAGATTAATAAAAACTTGCTTAAAATTAAGATTCAACAATTAAAGTAAAAACACTTACTTGGAATTAAAGGAATTAAAGTGCAAGACAAGTATTTAAATTGACAATTAATTAAAATGACATGAAATTAAGGTGGAAAGACTAATGTGTCAAATTAGCTAAAAACTCCTAATGACACATTAGGAGTCTATTTATAGTGATTAGGAAAACTAAGCATGTGTTGGTTCATTCTTCTTTCTTTCTCGACTTCTCGCCTTCTAATTTCTTCGACTTTTTCGATTTTGTCTCGGGATTAATAAACTTGTCTTGTAATTTCTTCATTAATTTAGACTTGAGTTCTTCGACTTTTATTAAACTTCCGTCTTTAGACTTTTTCTTCGATAAATCTTCAGAATTGGCCTTGGACTTCCGTTCTTTTAGCACTCTTGATCTTTCGACTTCGTCTTTTGTCTTTTTCTTCGATAAAAGCCCGTGAAAGCCCGTGTTTTCTTCCCTTTTCACATTTTGATCCTAAATCATAACAAAAACACAAACCACACATAATTCCGACATTTACGACATAAAATACACGTTTTGGCTTGGTTATTATCGTAGTTAAGTGGTAAAAGGATGGCTGTTTACACACCTATCACCAGTGAGCGAAGAAAGACGAAAGGATGAAAGCCTACTCCGATCTCACTAATGCTACATAAATAGGGGAAATGTATTAGTATTCTGTTTACTGAGTACGTAACAGGTTATATCATGTCTTAGCTTGTTTTATATGTTCTTGTCTTGTTTTACTGATTTTAATGTTATACTATATTTATCATGTATTCTATGTATTCTGGTTAAGTAGTAACTTGTATTCTTGTATTATTATACTTGTTGCGTAATAATAAGTAACTTTCTAAAAATAACAGGTTTCTTAAAATAGAAAGTTTCCAAATATAGAAAGTTTCCAAAAATAGTAAGTTTTATGAAATAGAAAGTTTCCATATTTAGAAATAAGCTGGATTAATAAGCTAATAATTGAGCTTAAGTTTACTGGTTAATATCAAATGTCATGTAATTATTTGTACATTTTATTAATAATGTCATGTTAATTAAATAAAATATAGGTTACACGATTTAATTAAATATAAGCATGATTTAGTTAAATTAAAGCATATAAAATACTTAGGTTAAACATGTATTAATATTTTATTAATTATAACCTAAGTCATGTTTATTAATTAATTTTAGTGCATGTTTTAAATAATTAATAAATACTATAGTCTAAATTAAGTGGTAAAAACATTTAGGTTAAAACATGTATTACTAAATAATAATAACCTAAGTCCATGTTTAATTAAATTATTACTAGCCATGATTTAATTAATTTAATTTTCTTGTTAAAATAATATACTTGAAAAAAATGTAACTTGTAAAAATTAACCATGAACCGAACCCGTGTTTTTAATTTAGACCAAACATGAACCGGACCGGATCACCATGAACCGGACCGAACCAAACACCCCCTTAGTAGTGGCTACCCGGCCTAGTCGGTTGCCACTGCTCATACAAAATCACCACCGGCTCAAGTCGGTGGTTCCCCCTGCCCTGCTTCGTGTTCCCACCGAGATACCCACAACAGCCACCGATCTAAGACCGGTGTTGCTGATGTGCTGCTGAGACCCACACAGGCCCCAAACACACCCTGATGTGAGTTGGGTCCCCTGTTTTCTTGCGGCCGAGACACCAAAACCCCACCGAGACCTTGAGGTCTCGGTTGGTGGTGATACAAGGACCATCGAGAGTCCATGGCTCTCGGTCCATGCGTGGGCCAAACAACCAAACCCAAAACCAATTCCTTTTTGATGATTCCTGATTAGTTTTACTTGTTTATTCATGTTTTTAAGATCTAAATAATCATATGTTCATGATCCCCATAAATAAAAAGAAAAGGTTTAAAAGATTACCGAATGCGTGAATCAAATGAGGATTAATAACACGAACCCATAACTCGAATATCAATAACCAAAATCAACCAACACCACCTTTGGTGTGCCTTGTATCCGGCGGAAAAGGGAGAAGACAAAAGGGAGGCTAGGGTTTTTATTTTTATAAAAATCTTGTTAAATGAAAAGTCTATGGTTTGTTTTTCCCTTAGTTAACGTTTAAATGGGCTTGGGCCCTCCCTTGTGCTTGTGTCTGCGGCTCCCTAAACCCAAAAGGGGTTTCCTGTACTTTTTTCATGTTTACATAATTTACGTCTTCACTCGTTTGTATTTTCGTGTTAGTTTGTAATTTAATATTCGTGTTATAATAAATACTTTTACGTAATCGATACTCATCGTCTAATAATAAATATATACGTAGTCACATGTTCGTGATTTAATGTTCATGATTTCATGTTTGTGATTATAATTATTATGGTTAGTAATTATCGTGTAATACCACATACTTAATATTTATCGTGCACTAACACGTACGTAGTTCTAAATTTAATATTCGTGACACGTGTTCGCGATATATAAGGAAAGTTTTAATTGGTTCGTATGCTTACGTAATGTACTGTTCATAGCATTTAGATGCGGGTTTTACAGGTAAATTATGGGAGTATAGGCAAGCGGTACTTGAGTCCAACCCTGGTTCTACTTGCCATTTAGATGTTGATGTAAAAGATGATGGTAAGACTTACTTCCGTATGATGTACATGTGTTTTAAAGGTGTTAAAGATGGGTGGATAGCTGGATGTAGAAAAGTTATTTAGATTGATGGTTGTTTTATAACACATATGTGTAAGGGTGAGTTGTTGACTACTATGGGACGTGACGCGAACAATCAAATGTACCCAATAGCATGGGCAGTTGTCGACATTGAAAACACAAACAATTGGTCTTGGTTTCTATCATTGTTGGTGGATGCTTTGCAGTTAGATGATGGAGGTGCAGTAACCATCATATCTGATTCTCACAAGGTAAAGTTTTTTACCAGAACTTAAACTTATCTAATTTATTTTTCATGTGAGTAACTGTTGTTTAGTTTCGGGGTTTAATTGATGCAGTAAGGACATGGTTGCCACAAGCAGAACACAGGCATTGCACACGAAATATTTATGCTAACTTTAAAAGGAGGTGGAGTGGTCTTCACTACAAAAGACTATTTTGGGTTGCTGCTGCTAGTACTGTTGAGCAAGATTTCAATAATAAGATGATGGAGATAAGACGAATGGATGAAGAGGCTTATACTTATTTGATGGGAAGGGACCCTGTACACTGGTGTGTAAAGCTTTTTTCAGAAACGACACTAGGTGTGCTTCATTCGAGAATGATATTTCAGACTCCTTTATTGGCCAAATACTCTCTGCTAGAGGTAAGCCCATTATCAGTATGTTTGAGGACATTAGGGTTTACATTATGCAAAGAAACTATCATATGAGTAAGAAAGCTAGTGAATGGAAAGAGAGAATTACTCCATCAATAAAAAAACATACAGGAGACTTGAGAAAAGAACAAAGAAAATGGCAAGTGTTAGTTAGTGGGTACCATGTATTTGAAGTGAGAAGAAAGGATGAGGCATTTGGGGTTAATTTGATTGCTAGTACTTGTGATTGTAGGCTTTGGAACTTAAGCGGGGTACCATGTGTGCATGACCTAGCAACTTTTTTTCATATAGGTTTACACCCAAAAGATGGTGTTTGTGGTTGGTATAATCAGTCTAGATGGTATGATACATGCCAACTTTCCATAAAACAAGTTCCTGGGTCTAAGGTGTGGAAGCCAACCAATAACACCCCACCACTTCCACCCAAAGTGAAGGTCATGGCTGGAAGGCCTAAAAAGAATAGGCACCCTACTGAGTATGAGCATGTTATTAGTAGGTTTGGACAGGGAAACAAATGCCAAAATTGCTGGGAAAGTGGACACAACAAGGCTACTTGTAAAAATCCCAAAAAGGATAAACCAACAGCTGTTAAACCACCAAGACCACCAAAACCTATAGTATACACCACAACTGGTAATAATGGAGGGATTAGCATCAATGATGTTTATCATGTGGTCCAAGTAGGGGCATAGGTTCTTGTAGTAGGGGGAGAGGTACTACTAGTACTTCTAGAGGTGATACAAGTAGTGCTATGGGGACTACAAGCATGGGCAGAGGTTCTGGTAGTACTTCTAGAGGTGCTACAAGCAGTGCTAGGGGGACTATAGGTAGAGGCAGCGGGCTCCAAGTAAAGGAAGTGGTGTTGCGGGTTGAGGCGAGTCTTTTGGAAGCTTGGGAAAGGGCACTAGAGGTAGGGAAAGAGGTAGGGGGTCTACAAGTAACGGAAGAGGATAAACCGGGAAGAATGTTAGTCAAGATACAGAGGTATTCTTAGTCTCAAAATATTGAGTCAAACAAGAATGATCAGTCATACGTTTATTATGTATCGTTTATTAGAACGTTGTAATAGGTAGTTATAATAGTCGTGACAATACGGGCTTGATGGCTAGCTTAAAAGGCCTCTTTCAAGGTATTAAGCATTTATTCAAGGTCGGCCTAAACAATATAGTCCATAGAAATCCCACATATAGGCGGAATATATAAAGCCCTTCCTAGCATATTAGGAAGAGTTAGCCATTTCATATTCTTAATCTAATCCTCCCTAAGTTTCACACACTTCTCTCTACTTTCTCTCTCTACTTTCTCTACCTAAATTTCATCTATTTTTTCTTCTTTAGTTCGTGTTTAATCCTCATATAATATGGGACAACATTTGGTATCAATCGCCACAGGGTAGATTAGTGATTGGTTGTTGTTATTTTATTTGGTTCGAATGATTTAATCCATAAATCATCTCGGATTAACTTTTTTTTTCGTGGTCTAAATCCTCATAGAAATCTCCTACATAGTTGTGGTAGGGATTTGGTTTAGTTGTTTTGGTTAAAATCACGAAATTTTGGGAAAAAATCTCGTTTCTCTTGATATTTTGCGAAATAGTCAGTTTTTTTGCGAAATCTTTGTTCAACACATTTCACAATAACTAGGGTTTTGATTACTACGAAATATGTTGTTTTTTAGAATTGCGAAATCCCTTTATCTTGGTTATTGTGAAAAGTTGACTGAATATTGCGAAATCTCTTCATCTTGGTTATTGAGAAAAGTTGACTGAATATTGCGAAATCTCTTCATCTTGATTCTTGCGAAAAGTTGCCTGATTATTGTAAAGTCTTAATTATTGCGAAGTCTTGATTATTTCAAAGTCCTGATTATTACGAAGTCTTGATTATTGCAAAGTCTTGATTATTGCGAAGTCTTGATAATTGCGAAGTCTTCACGGGGTTATTGCGAGATCTTGTTAGTTGAATTATTGCGAGATCTTTTCCGCAATTATACAAATATTCCGAGTTTTTCAAAAAAACGTGATTTAGAAAATTTGGTCTTGGAATTTTTGGTTTCCTAAGAAGACATTATTAGGGGATTTCAACTACTTTTCTCTACAACAACAATCACTACAAAATCAACTTAAGATCCGTATTCGTTTCAACATTCAGAGATTGTCAAGATGGATTCTACTACAGAGTATCGTGTAACGAACAACAACATCATGGTGGCGGGTAACAAGAGAGACCACCAATGCTCGTGACTGGTCGATATGCTCAATGGCAATCACGTTTTATTCGATATCTTGATACAAGACCAAATGGTGATCTTCTCCGACGTTGCATCAAAGAAGGACCCTATACTCTCACTACAATCATCATTCCTGCAACTCCATCAACCGACACGATGACAGGTGCCGATGAGCAGACTATTAAGGAAACATATGAGAATACTTCGAAAGAGAACCGTGCTTGGATTGATGCAGAGAAGAAAGCAATCTATCTGATTCTAAGTGGGATTGGGGATTATATTTATTCAACGGTTGATGCATGCTCTAATTCAAAAGAAACGTGGTTTGCCATTGAACGTCTGCAAAAAGGAGAATCACTAAACAAACAAGATGTCAAAACCAACTTGTTTTGGAACTTCGGTAAGTTTACTTCATTGGATGGGGAATCAATTAATTCATATTATTCAAGATTCTATAAGATGATGAATGACATGACAAGAAACAACTTGGAAGTCTACACCATGAAAGTCAATGTGCAATTTCTACAGCAACGTCAACAAGAGTGGACACGATTTGTAACTTTGGTGAAACAACAGAATAAGTTAGACGAGATCAACTATCACACGCTCTTCGACATTTTGAAACAATTTCAGAATGAGGCAAATGAACTTCGAGCTGAACGGGTAGCAAAGTGTCTACCACTCAACACGTCCAAGATCATCGCTCTCATGTTCCAAAGTCATACTCCACTCAATCATCCTCACGAAGATACTCCACTTCATCCAAGTCTTTAGCTCCCACAAGATCACGAGGAAAAGAACCAAGAGCACCATCACCAACATTTGAGTCATCATCTGAAGAGGACAGTGATGAAGAACAAGTTCAGAAGGATAGGGAGATGAACCAATAAATTTCTTTTTTTATGAAGACCTACAAGAAAATCTTCAAACCCACCAACAACAATCTTCGCACATCATCTAACACAAGGAACCGATATGTTGAGAGTCCTCCAAGGTATGATACACGTCGACGTGATGAAAGTCCTCCTAGGTATGAGCAACGTAATCCAACACATATTGAGGGTTCTGCACAGTATGATCGACAAACTGCTAAGTATGATACTTAGAGGATTGCTATTGTTGCTGGGAATAGGGAAACTGTTAGAACTCAAGTGGTTCAGCAAAGTGGGATTCAGTGTTTGGGCATATGGCAAAGGAATGCAGGAAGCCGAACCGGGTTAGGGACTCTGGTTATCATAAGGAAAAGATGCTACTATGCAAGAAGATGGAGCTGGGGTTAAATTGTCGGTTGAGGAAGGAGCAATGCTTGATGACACTGATGATGAAGCCTCCGACCAAGAACTTGAAGCACATTACTCATACATGGCAAAGGTTGAAGAAGTTCTCTAAGTCATTGAAGATGACAATCGTCCTATCTTTGTATAACACCCAGTAGTTTTAGTTAATGTAATATCCATATTCATAAATAAAAAGGTTATTTTACTCAGAAATTTTTGCATTTTCACTATACTACATGACTGACTTTTTTTGGGTAAGGGGACAAAATTCCCCGGTAAAATATATTAAACCCAAAACATTAAGTACAATTCAATACGGCTGAAGTATACATGACTATACTACATGATTGACTTATGGATCTCACTATCACAATTGCCACACATATGCCTATTGTGACAATCCGTCAATTTATGATTGATATTTTATTCTCAATATTTATTTGAAAACATTATTTTAATGTTATAATATTAACTCACTTATTTTTGGGATGAAATTTGGATTTACGTCTTTAAGTAGCATCGACTACGTCTAAACCGGAGGATTCTACGTTACGTGTTTACGTTTACATACACCGTCTTTGGTGACAGTCTGACATTTCAGGAAATAAATTAATCCGTGAATATTATTTTGGAGTTTTAAATTTGTGTTGGTTCATAAACTCACAAATTTACGAGAAGAGATTAGGACTTACGATTATAATTTAACGTCCTTTACGACTAAACCGGAAACCTTAGGATTACGTATTTACGTTTTCGAACTCTGCTTTTGATGAGACAATTTTTATTAGATTCATTTTGTGCCGTTGATTCATAATATATAAAAACGTTTTTCGTAAAACAACCCGAGGGCACGCAAATCAAGGAAACTAGAATCGAGGAGTACCCGTAAATTAGTGGGATGAGACAAGATAAATCTTTCCCCGCCCTACACATGGGACGGCCTAACACCACCAACACATCTCTTATGTGTCAACTTGTAAACAACAAGCTAACACTTGTAACTTAGCTTCAATATGAAGATACTCTAACCACCAAAACCAACTAGCAAAACCACTTACTCCCATTTCTAACATGCAAACAACTCAACTCTCTCTTCCCTTCTCTCTTTGTGCCGTCCACTTTCTCCCATTAAACACCCATCTTGATCAAAATTTACCATGAAATCTCATGTTATTTACACACATGATGGAGCCCTTTTGAAGCCCTATTGATTGGTGGTGATTATAACATCCAAGGAGGAGTTACTATGGAGTCTTGGGGCTGATTTTCCACAAGGAGTTCTTGAAGAATGGTGGTCTTGAAGATGGTCTTGGTTTATCACAAGTTTCTCCATCAAAATCCATGTCTTGATCATAACCTACATCATCATGGTGGTATAAAGATTGTTCTCCCCATCCTCTTGTTACTTTGATTATGTAATCTTGTATTTCTTTTACTTATGTATATGTATATGATGATGAATGATGATTAAAAATATTATGTGGGGATTTGGTGTTGATAGATTGGATAAACATGGGTAAAAAGATGGACAAACTACATGTAAAATGGTTAAATCTTGTTTAAATGGTAGGCTGTATAAAAATAGTAACTGACCATATGTTAGACTGATAAAATGGCAAAGTGGAATCAATATACAGTAAGTATTAGGTCTTGTACACATGTGAGAGTTGGCCATGCAATGGAATCTTTAGGATGAGTGAGATATGATCAAAACAAGTTTAGAGTGTAAATCTGAGTAAACTGTTTTAGACGAATTTTATAAAATACTTAGAGGCTGATTCAACAGTAGCCATTGAAGAGTTAAATGGAGCACATATCATTTAGTTTATGCCATAAAAATTTGAGTTTCTATCTCCATATAGAACTCTAGATATGGCTGTTTTGGTGAACATGAAAGTAAAAATCAGATTTTGGGAAATTAAAGTATAATAGTATTATATAAGCACTCAAATAAAAATAATATAAAATGTGAATTAAAAACCAATAACTTATATAATACATTTATATAAATATGTATATGGTTAAATAAATGGACTCTTTATAAAAATGGTAGTTGAATAAGGTTTATAAGTTATAAAAACTATAGACATGATTTTTACGACTTTTTCGGCTATTACCGTAAAATTAACGTTTTTGTTAAATAAAACTTAGACGGTTGGACCCGTCTAATGTAAACTTTTATAAACTCATATACTGATATATAAACATATATAACAAGTAAAAACCGATAAAACCCGAACTATAAAACATACGGACATTAACGGGCTAAGTTAACGTTATTGGACTAATAATACAACAAAATGGGCTAAAACACTTATAAATTTATTTATTGGGCTTAACCCATTTCGGCCCAACATGTAAAGTATAAATACTGATAATACAAGTATGAACTGGATTAATACAAGTTAATTAACTTATAATTGGCTTATTGGACCTAAAACACGTAAATAGGTAAAACTAGTAAACTAGCAAGAAGTTACCAATACATAAACACAAAAATGAGTGAATGAGAATATATAAACCCACTTGATCATCATATATATATAATCATCATATGTATACATAATTGTTATTTTTATAAAGTCATTGGACAAGAGTCTAAGACGAGTATTATTTGTCTAGGTTTCCGTGATTGAAGCACGTACCGTACATCCGAATTGCCGATAATCCGCTTTCCCGCATCAACATGAGTTCATAGCCTCACACTCTTTTAAATGTTTTTATGAAATATTTTATAAACCCGCGAGGGAGATAACATGTTAGTTTTTAGGAATTAGGACATCATTTGTCCCAATTGTCTGTTTATTGATTTGGACCCGAATGATTGTATGACCCGATGAAAGATTAAATGACCCGATAGATGAAATAAAATGGATTATTAAAGTTAGGTTATGTCACTAAAAGTCTCATTAGCATAAATTGTGAACTATCGGGATTTGGTAGACGCTTATGCATATAATAGTACTATTTGGGGACGATCACCCCAGTTCGCTCCTTGACGGTGGATCCCCGTCGTGCCACATTGATTGGTAAGCGAATTTATGTATGAGAAGGTTTACACAAGCGTGATTATTGTGACGACACGCTAATTTAGATGGGCAAATGATTGTCGGGTTAGCTACCCGTTGTTTGTTGTAGTAAGGTAAAAATGTCATGCAGCTTATAATAATCCAAATTAACGAAATACTGCTATACACACCGAATTATGATATATTGCCTGACTAGCAATATGGGGTCTTACTATTGATATTATGTTCGTGTTTTGTTTTTTCATAACCATATTCATATAACGGTTTTTATTTAACTTTATACAACGTTATAAAACGTATTGTATGATGTTTTTACGACATTGGCTCGTATAATGATTTGAAGGCAAATGCCTATATTACGATTTTTGATAAGGATTTGTATAAAATGACTTTGGCTATTTATGGCCTATTATAAAGATTTGTATAAAATGATTTTCGGTAATAATAATGTACTGATGATATATTAATGGTTTTATTAAACTCTATGAATTCACTCGGCGTTATCGCTGACCATTTCTTTTAACATGTTTTATCTCAGGTACTTGAAGGTAATTCTCGGGAAGACGACAAGAATTCATGGCCCACACTTAAACAATAATTTCCATTCAAATGCTTTGTAAAACTTTGTATGAAATAAAATGACTTGGGACCTATTTAACTTTGATATTTATGAATGGAAATGCTTTATTATTAAAAGACGCGATTTTTATGCGTTGTCTATGATGTGAGTAATGTGCTATCCCGTAACACCAACGAGTCTTCCTCTGTATTGAATTGTGTAAATTTGGGGGTGTTACAGTTTGGTACTAGAGCTCTCGTTATAGAGAACGAAAGATTTTTAAAACTAAGGTTTTGAATAAAACATTTCAAAATCTTTAACTATAAACATTTTTCTAAAAATGTCTAAAAATATTTTGACTATAACGGTGCCGAAGAATTCCCGAGTTACCGACAAGGCCAGACTGAGAAGTGTTATTTTAATATATATATAACTTGGATTTTATATATATATATATATATATATATATGATGTAATTTTATTACATGATTGTTTGATGATTATTTTGATATTTATACGAGGTATTTATACGACGTAGATTGTCACAAGGAACCCTAAATCCCCTAGTAAATTAATCAAAGCTATTCTCGTAGGAATTCTAGCTATCCTAGATCTAAACCAAGTTGTGGATATTTATGATCCCAACAAATGATTTATATTCGTAGAAACGTTAATATTAGTTGATTGTGATACTAAAGAAGAATTAGCGAGATTAAAACTGATATCGATGTCATGATGATCTTTCCTTATAGAGTGGAGTTTGACAAAATATTACCACCTAGAAAGATGTCATTTGATTCGTTGTCATCCAATTATTAAATTGAAATCGAAAGGGTGAATATTGCACTTGAGGCTGTCATTGGAACCATTACCCAAAAGCCTCATGCCACTAGTACCTTTTCGAGAAGTCTAATTGAATGTATGAGTCATCTCATATTAGTGACTCATTTGAAAATTGTTGTTGTAAGAGCTATAGGATTGGAAATTAAGTGTTGATCATATCGAGCTTTTATTGCCCTTTTAAGGTTTATGAATAAGGTTGAAAGTACTGGAGAATGAGGTAGGATATCGAATTGAGTATAAGTTAATTGAAACTTGAATAAAGTAAAATTTAACTCGTATGGAATATGAAATTATTAAGAGGAAGTCGTTAAGTTCTGTGATTGAATTATAAGGTTTTAAATGATTGTTAGTTTGTGTTAAAGGTTGTTCCTAGGCCATTTTCCAATGACGAGGATGCCCAGTGTCCAACAAATAAATTGAAGAAATCTTCTTCTGAATAAGGACCGATGGATCTTCCAGGACAGGTGGGACACCTAATGACTCTTGTAGATTAGTATTCATTGTGGTATCTTTTAAAAATAATACCTAACTTAACTGAGACATCAGTTGGTAGAATGAGATCTTGGAATTGTATGACATAGTGACACATAATGTGTTACGGTACAATTTGACTTGTTTGTGATTAATGAAAAGACTACATTTGATTGCTAAATTCTACATGTATCGATGATATCTATCTTTTCTTGCTTCTTCCTAATGCTCGCATTAGTGATGCAACCATTGAACAAGTACTCATCTCGAATTGAGTCACGTTGCGGATTATTATTTTTGAGTGCCATCGAGTTCATGAACCTCATGATTAATTGGCTGAGCTCATTTCCTATTATATTGTAGTTAGTTCTTGGTGAACAACTTTTCATCACTCTTTTGAAGATCACTCATTGTTTTTATAAGATAAAACAGTATCCCTTGAGAAAAATTGAATTTTCATCACTATAAGGATTATTCGAAGCGAGATTTATAAGTGATTGTTATCGAAATGAGGTTGTTTATAAAACACCTTGGGAAACTTAATTGTTTTCATAACAAAGAAAATCTTTGTAAATTTATTTTTGATTCTTATTTAAGAATTAAGCATGAAAATGTTTTTATTATAAACATGATGATAAAATTTTGACGAACTGAGTATTGCATCGTTAATCTTGAAATTGTATATAGTTGCGCGCCTACATACAATTTGGAATGGACCATGCAAGGCTGATTAATAGTCACCATAAAACTGATTAATAAACACTACATTTTCTTAAAGATTGAGAAATATTAAATTTTATGAGATCTGCAAGAAGTGAAAAACAAGGACATAGTGTTAGGGACACCTACATATGTGCCTGTAGCATCTATTCTTCTGAATCGAATTTACTCATCTGTGGAATTTGTCTTATTTGACAATTGATATTCCCTTTCTTGTCCAATTCTCTCGTGGTGAGATTCTTTGGAAAAGTATCTGATTACCGAGTGTTGATACCCGACTGGATGTATTGACGTTCCTATCATTTCTTTTGATTAGATTTCATTTGAATGACCTGCGTAACGATCCGAGGAGCTTTCGAATGCGTACTCAAATTATGAAAATATGGGATAAACTCATATTCGTTAATGTTTTCGTCTATATCTGATTTGAAATTCTCTCGCGTAGATTATGCGTTGACCTTACTCTTTTAATGGTAGTTGTGTCTCCATATATCCTTGAACTTGTGAAGGATTATGAGTTATTATTAGTCTTTTGAGAAGTTCACATCTTATCGACGGCAATAAAACTGGAATGTTGGTAGTGCCAGTAGAATGGATTGATTGATTACGACATGACGACATTGTCTTAATTGATGGGAACTCGAGTAGAATTCCTCGAAAAGATAAGATGTTGATTATCAAAAGTGATCTAAATAATTCTTGATGGATGACCATATCCTGCATTTAGACTTGAAATTATACCATGAATGGTTGTGAACTAGTCATAGATATTGTAATCTAGAAGAACCTAATATGAAATTTATTAAAAGATATTTCTGTTATTTGAAACTTTAGGAAGTATTTGTTGGCGAATTACCTAGACTTTTGCCAGTAAGGCAAGTTGAATTTGGTATTGATTATATTCCTGGTGCTGCACCTGTGGCTTGTGCACTGTACGTCAGCACCATCTGAATTAAAGGAATTGTCGTACAACAAAGAGAGTTGTCGGAGAAAGATTTTATTCTACCGAGCTCGTCATCATGAAGAGCTATGGTGTTATCATTCCTTGTATTTATAGATTACTGTGAACTGAGTAAATTGACAATCGAAAACGATATCCATGACTCAAAATGGAAGATTTGTTCGATCATTTACAAAGTTCTAGCGTATGTTCAAAGATTTGATCCATGGCATGGTTATCATCAACTTCGCATCTGCGAAAAAGACTATGTATTCCAATCACTACATCCGGTACTTGTAATGAACATTATGAGTTTCACGTGATGTCATTTGGATTGACTAATACACATGTAGCATTCATAAATTTTGTGAATCACGTGTGTAGGCTGTAATTTGATAAATTCATGCTTGTGATCATTAAGGACCATTTGTTTGATTATAAGAATAAGAAGGAGTTAATAATTAGTTATAGACTGCCCTAAATTGGCCGAACAATTAAAACCTGTACCTTCAATAATTAACATATGATTTAAGACTTAATCTTTTACATTATTTGATCGTGTGATTAAAAGATAATGGAATCTATATTGACTCTTCAAAAATTAAGAGCCCTTTTAAGACTTTGGGTTTTACCAAAAAGGAAGTGCAAATGTGTTTTGACAAATGTTTTAACAAAGAACTTTTGAGGGATTATTCCCATATACCCAGAACATTTAACTAAACTCATGTTTAGGGGTAAATGTTCGTGGATACCTCAAGACAACCTAAGAAGGATTGAGGAAACCTTTTAAACCATGGCTTGAAATTTGAAACGATAATTTTTGCTTTTCAGCTAAGAAAATTTTGACCAATGTATAACCAAATATTTTTCGAACATTTACGGATCTTATTAAGTATTTCTGATAAATCAACAAAAATCTTGTTAATTAACTTCAAATTTATTTTGAACATTTTATATAATTGGTCGAACTAAGAAATTTAAAATTTTTACGTTTACGTTTCATAAAATTAAATATTTATTATTTAATTACTAGTAATACTTATCGACGCTTTAAAACTTCGGATTGAGCAAAACAGATAAAAATAATAGTTGAGACGAAACTAAAACATAGAAGATATGAAGAAAGAAATTTTGAATTAATACGGTCATGTTATATATATTTCATTAGGAGAAAGTGAATGTAGATACTGACACATTATATAGAAAGGATAAAGAATCAATTAAGATGCATTTCTTAATAATGACTGTGCAAAATAAATTGCCGAACAATATAAAAATAAACGATGTTTTTAAAAAGGATAATATAGATAATAAATAAAAGGGGGGGTTCGCGGCTAATGTGAACCATTATAATTGATAAGCCGATAGCGTTAAATGTTTTAAGGGCCACTTGAGGTTGCCTAAATATAGAGGATTTTGAGATTTAGTCATGTTGGAATCTCGTAAGTATAAGTATTTTATTCCTGCCATTTCTGATTTAATGTATCATTATCAGAAGAGGTCGTACTGATGACAAATTATGAAGGCAGACATCGCCTCATACATTAGTAAACGTCTAGCTATTGCAAAGGTCATCACCTGAATTTGATTCGATTTGGGTCATCGTCGACAGACTGACCAAATCTGATAATATCATTCCTGTTAATGATAGATTCTCGATGAAGAAATTGACTCTTTTTGTATTTAAAGGAGTTATGTAAGCATGGTGTGCCTGTATCGATCATATCTATCAAGATCCTTGCTTCGCATCGAATTTCTAGAGATTTGCTCAGAAGTCATTGAGAACGAACCTTGATGAGAGTACTATGTACCACGCCAATCGAAGGGACGAGGTAAAGTAACGATAAAAAAATACTATAAGTGTTGTTCTATGTTTGAATGATTGACCTTTGGTAATAAACTGTATAATCGCTTTCCTTTGGAAAGATTATCATTGATAATTATCGTGTTAGGATCGAGATCGAATCTTGTGAGGATATATATTAGAGCATCTGTAAGCAGGAGTTGAGATGAAGACACCCGACATACACCTATTATGAGTTGGATATGTCTTTTAGGTTTAAGGTTTCCTATGATGGCGAACCTAACCTTACAAAATACGCGACCCGCGAGACCTGAAATGATTGTTGAAATTAGGATCTGATTATTGACTGCCGATAGTAGGTAGGAGGTTATGTGAATATGAAATGTAGATCTTGAAGTGCCAGATGGGTAGCGAAGTTATGCCAAAAATTTTCACCATCGAAAGATGAATTGAAGATCTGAAAGATCATGGGAATTAAGTCCCCGTTGTATGGGATCATTGAGATGATGTAAAAGATTGGTTTGAAAGGCATATAAGCTGGATCTACCCTAGGACTTCAAGAGCTGCGTAAATTATGTTTCGTATATCGAACTTGATGAAATGTCTATCAAGTGAAAATCTGATTCTTTCTTAGTAAAGTTTAGATCGGCGAAAAGTTGCATTCATCAAAAACCCATGAACATCATGGATAGAGAAAGTAAGTCGACATTAAGCCTGATCTTATTCCCGTAGTTATGTTTGATGAAACTCGCGTATTGTAATGAATTACACTTGTGAGAAAAGACTGAATGTGGAGGAAATACCCACATGGCTTTAACTCTATAAGAAGCGAGTAGTAAGATGATCTTTGAGGACAAAGATCCTGTTTAGGGGTAAATGCTGTGACAATCCGTCAATTTATGATTGATATTTTATTCTCAATATTTATTTGAAAACATTATTTTAATGTTATAATATGAACTCACTTATTTTTGGGAAGAAATTTGGATTTACGTCTTGAAGTAGCATCGACTACGTCTAAACCGGAGGATTCTACGTTACGTGCTTACGTTTACATACACCGTCTTTGGTGACAGTCCGACATTTCAGGAAATAAATTTATCCGTGAATATTATTTTGGAGTTTTAAATTTGTGTTGGTTCATAAACTCACAAATTTACGAGAAGAGATTAGGACTTACGATTATAATTTAACGTCCTTTACGACTAAACCGGAAACATTAGGATTACGTATTTACGTTTTCGAACTCTGTTTTTGATGAGACAATTTTTATTAGATTCGTTTTGTGCCGTTGATTCATAATTTATAAAAACATTTTTCGTAAAACGACCCGAGGGCACGCAAATCGAGGAAACTAGAATCGAGGAGTACCCGTAAATTAGTGGGATGAGACAAGATAAATCTTGCCCCACCCCACACATGGGACGGCCTAACACCACCAACACATCTCTTATGTGTCAACTTGTAAACAACAAGCTAACACTTGTAACTTAGCTTCAATATGAAGCTACTCTAACCACCAAAACCAACTAGCAAAACCATTTACTCCCATTTCTAACATGCAAACAACTCAACCCTCTCTTCCCTTCTCTCTTTGTGTTGTCCACTTTCTCCCATTAAACACCCATCTTGATCAAAATTTACCATGAAATCTCATGTTATTTACACACATGATGGAGCCCTTTTGAAGCCCTATTGATTGGTGGTGATTATAACATCCAAGGAGGAGTTACTATGGATTCTTGGGGCTGATTTTCCACAAGGAGTTCTTGAAGAATGGTGGTCTTGAAGATGGTCTTGGTTTATCACAAGTTCCTCCATCAAAATCCATGTCTTGATCATAACCTACATCATCATGGTGGTATAAAGATTGTTCTCCCCATCCTCTTGTTATTTTGATTATGTAATCTTGTATTTCTTTTACATATGTATATGTATATGTATATGATGATGAATGATGATTAAAAATATTATGTGGGGATTTGGTGTTGATATATTGGATAAACATGGGTAAAAAGATGGACAAACTACATGTAAAATGGTTAAATCTTATTTAAATGGTAGGCTGTATAAAAACAGTAAATAACCACATGTTAGACTGATAAAATGGCAAAGTGGAATCAATATACAATAAGTATTAGGTCTTGTACACATTTGAGAGTTGGCCATGCAATGGAATCATTAGGATGAGTGAGATATGATCAAAACAAGTTTAGAGTGCAAATCTGAGTACACTGTTTTGGAAGAATTTTATAAACTACTTAGAGGCTGATTCAACAGTAGCCATAGTAGAGTTAAATGGATCACATATCATGTAGTTTATGCCATAAAAATTTGAGCTTCTATCTCCATATAGAACTCCATATATGGCTGTTTTGGTGAACATGAAAGTAAAAATCAGATTTTGGGAAATTAAAGTATAATAGTATTATATAAGCACTCAAATAAAAATAATATAAAATGTGAATTAAAACCCACTAACTTATATAATACATTTATATAGATATGTATAAGGTTAAATAAATGGACTCTTTATAAAAATGGTAGTTGAATAAGGTTTATAAGTTATAAAAACTATAGACATGATTTTTACGACTTTTTCGGCTATTACCGTAAGATTAACGTTTTTGTTAAATAAAACTTAGACGGTTGGACCCGTCTAATGTAAACTTTTATAAACTCATATACTGATATATAAACATATATAACAAGTAAAAACCGATAAAACCCGAACTATAAAACATACGGACATTAACGGGCTAAGTTAACGTTATTGGACTAATAATACAACAAAATAGGCTAAAACACTTATAAACTTATTTATTGGGCTTAACCCATTTGGGCCCAACATGTAAAGTATAAATACTGATAATACAAGTATGAAATGGATTAATACAAGTTAATTAACTTATAATAGGCTTATTGGACCTAAAACACGTAAATAGGTAAAACTAGTAAACTAGCAAGAAGTTACCAATACATAAACACAAAAATGAGTGAATGAGAATATATAAACCCACTTGATCATCATATATATATAATCATCATATGTATACATAATTGTTATTTTTATAAAGTCATTGGACAAGATTCTAAGACGAGTATTATTTGTCTAGGTTTCCGTGATTGAAGCACGTACCGTACATCCGAATTGCCGATAATCCGCTTTCCCACATAAACGTGAGTTCATAGCCTCGCACTATTTTAAATGTTTTTTTATGAAATTTTTTATAAACCCGCGAGGGAGATAACATGTTATTTTTTATGAATTAGGACATCATTTGTCCCGATTGTCTGTTTATTGATTTGGACCCGAATGATTGTATGACCCGATGAAAGATTAAATGACCCGATAGATGAAATAAAATGGATTATTAAAGTTAGGTTATGTCACTAAAAGTCCCATTAGCATGAATTGTGAACTACCGGGATTTGGTAGACGCTTATGCATATAATAGTACTATTTGTGGACGATCACCCCAGTTCGCGCCTTGACGGTTGATCCCCGTCGTGCCACATTGATTGGTAAGCGAATTTATGTATGAGAAGATTTACACAAGCGTGATTATTGTGACGACACGCTAATTTAGATGGGCAAATGATTGTCGGGTTAGCTGCCCGTTGTTTGTTGTAGTAAGGTAACAATGTCATGCGGCTTATAATAATCCAAATTAACGAAATACTGCTATACGCACCGAATTACGATATATTGCCTGACTAGCAATATGGGGTCTTACTATTGATATTATGTTCGTGTTTTGGTTTTTCATAACCATATTCATATAACGGTTTTTATTTAACTTTATACAACGTTATAAAACGTATTGTATGATGTTTTTACGACATTGGCTCGTATAATGATTTGAAGGCAAATGCCTATATTACGATTTTTGATAAGGATTTGTATAAAATGACTTTGGCTATTTTGTGGCCTATTATAAAGATTTGTATAAAATGATTTTCGGTAATAATTATGTACCGATGATATATTAATGGTTTTATTAAACTCTATGAATTCACTCGGCGTTATCGCTGACCTTTTCTTTTAACATGTTATATCTCAGGTACTTGAAGGTAATTCTCGGGAAGACGACAAGAATTCATGGCCCGCACTTAAACAATAATTTCCATTCAAATGATTTGTAAAACATTGTATGAAATAAAATGACTTGGGACCTATGTAACTTTGATTTTTATGAATGGAAATGCTTTATTATTAAACGACGCGATTTTTATGCGTTTTCTATGATGTGAGTAATGTGCTATCCCGTAACACCAACGAGTCTTCCGCTGTATTGAATTGTGTAAATTTGGGGGTGTTACACCTATGTTTTGTAAACACTATTTATATATCAAATCTGAGTTCTAAAAGTTATCATATGAATAAACAATGAATAGAACAACTCAAATGTAACAAGGATACCCTAAATTCCCATAGAAACCCTAGAAATCCCTTATAAACTAATATTTCAAGCAATGTAATCATAAAATTACAATGTACTATTATTAAACACTCTACACTAATTCTAATCTACCATATAAAGAAAAGTTAAATAATCACAAGACACTAATATTCACTAATCACAAGCTAATTACAAGAAAATGACCTAAAACCAAGATTAGCATATAAAATCCAATCTATCATGAATTAGACTCCAATATTTTGCAACAAAACGTAAAACTCAACCAAGTATCATAATATGATCATACATTTATCTTTAACCAAGCTACAAATTATTAAAGCATAAAGTACAAGTTTTCAAAGCATAGAACCTTAATCTTATTTAAATAACCCTAGAATATGATCAACTCCTATAAACCCTCAAACTAGGAATGTAGAACCCAAAGAAATCATAAACATACTATATAAGACTAAGAATAAGTGTACATTAAGATATAAACCCTAATTACTCAAGTTAGAAAATCATTAGGAATAATGACCTAAAAACCCTAATATTAAGAAAACTACATGGAATCATCACATAGTTCTCTTTATAAAAGTCTACAAATACTTATAGGACTTCATTAAATTATAAGATTACATTAAGACAATTTACATGTACCCTAATGCACAAGGTACAAGATTTCAATGCATGACTTGTAAATTATGTCAAAATAGGTATTTTCACTCTTTAGACATGTTTACCTAAACTTAACCCTTAAACATGGTGTGAGAACTCAGTAGACACTTAAGACACAACGTATAAGACCTAAATTAAGTTTACATCAGTAGCTAAGAGGAGGATAATCACATTTGCCAAGATTAAACCCTAGATCATCAGAAAACCCTAATCTACAAATGTATACTTCCCATTTTCACATCAAACCTTTGTTAAAATTCAAACAAGGACCAAAATATCTTAAATAGAATGTCTAAACCCTAATTAAGCTGTAATAATTCACTAATAACTTTCCTAAGCCCTTAATCACCAAATACACAAAACATAAGTTACAAGCCCAAAATTTTGAATTTGATTTTCTAATTTCCTTCCAAAACACATTTTCAAACCATTTCCCTCCATTCCAAGTTTAAAAACCTGATATTTATTCATCCTAAGATTTTGTTAGGAGTGTGACAAGTAGGTGGATCACCTCCTTGCTTGTTACACATCACCATTCCTGTCTATATGTTGTCGTGAGTTATTTCTAGCCACAAGGAAGGATTAGGACTAAGCTACAAGATATGAACTTTTGTAAATCTTCACTAGCCTTCATTAGTCACCCCTCTATCTATCTTAGACGTTTGAATGCATAACTTGGAGGCTAAGGGTGAAAACAAGTATAAATAGGGGCGAAATGCTTCATTTGAAACTTGCACCCCGTTTCCTTTATATCTCATACCCATTCTCCATTTCCACCTCTACATACGTCTTAGGAAATCCCCCAAGACAAAAAACCAGGTCTAGAAGATAGCCATTGAAGCTCTTTAAGATTTGATAGCAAGTTGTGTTCATAAGAAGCCATAAGGAGCCATTTTGGAGCTACCTAGGTAAATCTATGTTAACCAAGGCTTTGATCTTGTTATAAAGTTTAATTAGACTTTTTATAATTCCAAAACTATGTTAGAAAGATAATCCAGAAGAAACTAGTTCATTTCATCATTTTAAATTATAGTTATAAGTTAAAGATGTCTTAAAACCCTAGTTTTATAATTTACATAAAATAATGAGCAAAAACCCATTTCAAAAGCTATAATTCTGAAGAAATGTTTTTATTATGATTATAAATGTGTTCATAAACTTTGTTTCCAAATCCTATATCATTTGGATCATATTTTAGCTTGTTATGTGATTTTTACAAGTTCAGGGACTAAAACTGACATTTTTGAAACTATTTATCATTTTGGGCCAAAAGTGTCATTTTTTTTAAATTAAAATCTATAAAATTAGTTGTAAAGTTTTAGACCCTAAGTTTAAATAATGAAGATTTAAATTGCAATTTATGAAACTATATACTTAAAGGGTAAAAAGTGTAATTACACCAAACTATAACAAAAAGGACTATTTTTGCCAACATTGAAACTCAAAATGTATAAAATATGTTGTGTCATGTTAGTAGGTAGATTTTGTACAAAGATGTTCCATCTCGATATTACGTTCTGATTGAGTGGTTGGGTTTACGATTTAAAGTGCCCTCGCTCCTCAAACGTTTATAGAATGGCGTCTGAGTATGATGGCCCGAAAAATGATACTATTACTCCAAATTAATCCAATCAAAGAATATTAATTAAAGAGAATGAACTCAGAGACTAACACTTGATATGTATGCATATTATGTGTCAGTCCAAATTCCGTGAGAAGGTTGTGATTGGATAATCAAAAGACTCTAGATGCTAAGGTGAGTTTATAACCTTACATTTTAAAAGCTTACAAACAATTTGAAAACCCGTGAGGTGAATATATGCAAAACCGGAATACAAGTGTTTTTTTATGCTGCCTATATGATTATTGACACTATGTTTACTTGTTGCCATCTAAAGTACTATTGGAGACTGACATCTCCTATCTGGGCAAGTCGCACTTGCTAGCAGCTAATGGTCCATTCCTAGGCTAAACATATATACTTTATTTTTTTAAAACTCAGGATAGTCTGACAATCTTCCTGCTTAAGGGCAATTTGTTGGATTTTTATGATAATGTCTAGTCGCGGGTCATGAGCTAGTGCAATAAGAATCGATGAATTTAAAAACTGGGTGTATAACACTGTAGCCCGACAGTCATACTTGTATTCAAACAGTGTTTAAAACTTATAAATTCACTCAACCTTTGTGTTGACTTTAAGCATATATCTCAGGTGAATGAAGACTGGCATGTTGTGGAGGGTTTTGTCTTGGATAAGTTATCATTCTATCAATAACACTAGATCTTTGGGAAACCTGTGTTTGTATAGTGTATGTACAGTTGTTTATTAAACTCTGATTTAACTAAATGAATGATAACATTTGTTTCACAAAAATGTCTTTTTAGCATTTTCTATTATTGTGACTATGGTATTATGAAGTAATACCCCATATCAATGTTCTGTTGCGTAAAGGTAAAATGGGGGTGCTACAGATTGGCATCAGAGCTTACAGTTATAGAGAATAAGGTTTTCCTAAACTTTAATTGAGATTTTAAAAACTCAAGACTATTAGCCATCAGCAGCGCCAGCGTAAGATTTTTTATCCCTTTAGAAGGATATCTTATGTTATTATGTTATTAAAACTACAAGGATGTTGGGAATTATTTGTTAAGTGTTAAATACCGTTAGTGTATTTTAAGTACTGTCAGTGTTATGTAAGTACCGTTAGTATTAACGCGGTACATAGTAAGTACTGCTACTTATAATGTAAGTACTGCTATGATTATTAGGACGAATATATCTTTGTATAAGATATGTCATAGTTATAGTTAGACTATATCTTATGTGATATATTTAAATAGTTAGAATATTGATAATATATCGTCTGTGGTATAGTTATCTTTATAGAATATTATAAGGTTTCTAGGGTTCCTTACTCTATAAAAGGAACATAGGTACAATGTCTTTCATGTACCTCATTCAAGTCGATTAATAAGAGTATCAGATAGTTAAAAGAAATTATGTTCTTCTGTGCTTTATAAGTTAGATTCCGCATAACTTATTTAGTGTTAGTAAGAGTGCTCAAAGTGTTTTAGTTTGATTACAAACTACTATACTAATTCGTAACAGAATATAGATCCAACCAAAGGGATCAAAAAGTGGTATCAGAGCTTGTTGAGAAACTCTGAAAAAGAAGAACACAACCCCAAACACTCCACACATTCCAAAACTCAATGTCTCAACCAGATGGCGATGATGCTCACTTGGATGATGTTCAGAACCCTGATCCTATACCACAGGGACAACCACAAGTTGTGCATCCTGCACCAGCACAAGGTGTTCAAGCCGTGAATGTTGTAGCTACCTCTACAACAACACCGTCTCATACTCTGTCTGCTGTTAAACTCCCAGTTCACAAAGGTGACAATTATGAGACATGGGCTATGCAGATGGAACATTACTTGAATCACACAGATCACACTGTGTGGCAAGTTATCAAGAATGGGAATACACCAAAGAAGCTATACTCGTTGCCAGATGGTACATGTTATGCTCTACCTGCTGTGACTGCTGAGGAGGTACAAGAAGAGATCAGTGAGAGAAAAGCCAGAACTGCTTTGGCTATGGCTCTTTCTGAAGACATTCTACCAAGCATTCATCATTATAAGGATGCTAAAGCTTTGTGGGATGCTATAAAACTTAGATTTGGGGGAAATGAAAAATCTAAGAAGATTAAGAAGATTGTTCTTAAGCAAAAATTTGATAACTTCTCAATTACCAGTATAGAGGGGATACATTGTGGATATGGAAGGTTCAGTAAGTTGCTTATTCAGTTGGCAGTTTATGGACAAGTAATTCCTAATGAAGAAGCTAATTTAAAATTCTTAAGAAGTGTTCCACCTGAGTGGAAAGCAATGGCTATGCACTTCATCATAAGAGATGATTTGGAAACAACTCCTTTTGATCATCTCTACAACAATCTTAGAGCATATGAGATGGATGTGAAAGGCACTGAAGTAAAGACAACGACTACTTCAAAGTCTAACTTGGCTTTTGTATCAGATGGGAACAACGGTACTTACTTTCATAATACCTCTAGTGGATCTAGCAGCGGTACATACTTCACAAATACCGCTGGAGGACTTACAAGCAGTACTTACCCACAAAGTATTGAAAGAAACCCTATAGTCTCTCAAAATCCACATGGAAGGTCTTCACCATTGTTTAGTGACAATGATGCCTTCTCATTCCTCACTGGACAAGACAACATGCCAAGATTAACACTGAATGACTTGTTCCAAATGGATGATGCTGATGTTGAAGTGATGGATCTTAAATGGGAAGCTGCTATGGTGTCAGTAAGATCTAATAGGTTCTTCAAGAAGACTGGAAGAAAAATGACTGTTGATCATAATGAGCCATTAGGATATGACAAGTCCAAAGTTGAATGCTATAACTGTGGAAGGAATGGACACTTTACAAGAGAATGCTCTAGAGATAAAGCTGAGAATAGGAATCAGAAGTCCAAGCACAGCTATAGAACCAGTCCAAGAATAACTGAAAGCTTTCCAAAAGGAAACAGTAGGAGTCCTAAAGGAACCAAAGCATTGGTTACTATAGATGGAGTGGTGAACTGGGTAGAAGATGAAGAAGAAGAAGAGCTTGGTTTAATGGCTCTCTCACATGGAGATACTGAGGTACATCCTTGTTCTAAATACTGTGTTCTTAAATTTAATAGCCTAAAAGTAGAACTAGAGGAACAGTATCAAAAGGTTAACACATGCACTATAGAATTAAATGCTTTTAAACAGGGTGTTGTTAAATTAGAAGAAAATATAGTTTTGTACAAAAAGGCTCAACAAAACTATGAAGAGAAAATAAGGATTTTGACTCTTCAGATGAGGGAAAAAGATGTGGAAATAAAAGATTTTGAAAGAAAACTGTTAAAAATATCAACAAAAAATGAAGCTTTAAAATCCAGTCTTTGTAATGAAAGGGAAGTGATTAATCATTGGCAAAAATCCTCTAAAGGATTGGGAAAATTGATTTATTCAAAAATGGGGTATTATGATAAATCAGGCCTAGGTTATATTGAGGACCAACCTGGGATAACTTTAACTGACAAGGACTTATCAAAAGGGATTTTTGATAGTTCTAGTGAGGTAGATGATACACCTGAAAATGATAGATATGCTGAAGGAATGAAGGTAGTTCCTCCACCACTATCAGGAATTTTCATGCCCCCTTGTAATGATACAAGTATAGAGTTAGAAGAACCAAAGGTTAAAAATACCTTAAACTCTGGTACTTCGTCCCAATAAAAGACTGATGTGACCAAAAATATTGTTGATCCACCTTTAATGAACAACTTTGTTTCTAAGGAATCTAAGACTAGTTCTGCTCCCAAGCAGGTAAAAACTCCTAGCAAGATATTGGAGAACAATGTAAAACATAATAAAGCCAAAAGGGGTGGGCTAGGTTTTGAAAAAGTAAAGTCAAAACAACCTTTTGGGTCTTCTTTAAGAAGAAAAGGATGTTATGTTTGTTGTAGTCTAAGTCATTTTATCAAAGATTGTACATTACATGAAGATAAAATCATAAACTTAAAAATGACAAACCTAAGTTTGATCACACAAGGGTAGTTAAATAGATTAAAAATAACTCTACCAAAAGTTTTGTTCCTAGGGCAGTACTTATGAAACAAGGTCTAGTACCTTTAAAGTCTGGTAAAGCAAGTACCGGCAAGTCTAGACCTACAAGTACTGCTAGACCAAACTTAAGTACTGTTGGTTTAAAGTATGTAAAACCAAAGTTCTCCAAGACTTCTAAGAAAGTTTTTGAAAAAGTTAAAACACCTAGAAGTAAGGATAAAGACAAACCAGTGCAAATGTGGGTTCCTAAAAGAGATAAATCATGTGTTAAAGCAAGTACCGCTAAAGCAGTACTTAAGTCAAAGAAGTTTGAGCACATAGAGTCACCCTATGACTTTGACTACATAAATGAAACCATGAAGTATAAGAGCAAAAGTAGCATTACTGGGAATGCTTCAGTACAAACTCTTAAATGTGTAGGTCCCACAAGATCCAAGCCAAATGTGGCTTGGGTCCCTGTTAAAAACTAATGAGTTTTATTTGTGTGTAGGGGAATCTAATTGATGAATTAAAAGATAAAGGTATAGTAGATAGTGTATGCTCAAGACACATGACAGGAAACAAAGATTTTCTTGCTGAATTTGAAGAATTCAGAGGAGGTCCAGTAGCCTTTGGGGGTAGCAAAGGTAGAATCACTAGCAAAGGGAAAATCAACACAAGAAAGTTGGAATTTGAAGATGTGTTCTTTGTAAAAGAATTGTATGAGTTCAATCTCTTTTCTGTATCACAAATGTTTGATAAGAAGAACAAGGTGTTATTCACAGACAAAGACTGCTTGGTGTTGTCTAAAGACTTTGAGATGCCTAAGGAATCTCAAATACTGCTTAAAGTACCCAGGCAAGAAAATATGTACACCTTTAATCTTCATACTATTACTCCAACAGGTGGTATTACATGTTTGCTAGCTAAGGCTTCTTTAGATGAGTCAAATTTGTGGCATAGAAGGTTAGGTCATGTGAATTTCAAGAATTTTAATAGATTGGTGAATAGGAATTTGGTTAGAGGTCTACCTAACAAAACTTTTCAAAATGATTTCACATGTGCTGCCTATCAAAAAGGTAAACAACATAGAGCCTCTTGTAAGACCAAGATTGTTAACACTGTGACAAAACCTTTGTAGCTTTTGCATATGGATTTGTTTGGTCCAGTTTCTATCAGAAGCATTAGTCATAAGACATTTTGTCTAGTCATAACTCATGATTATAGTAGATTCAGTTGGGTTTTCTTTTTAGATCTTAAAAGTGAAACAAGTGAATTACTTAAGGATTTTATCATTTTTGTTGAAAAGCAGTTCACTAAACAGGTTTTAATCATTAGGACTGATAATGGGACAAAATTTAAGAATGCTGAATTTGATGAATTTTGTAGGTCTAAAGGAATTAAGAGACAATTTAGTAATCTTAAAACTCCACAACAAAATAGAGTAGCTGAAAGGAAGAATAGGACACTGATTGAGGCTGCTAGAACTATGTTGGCTGATTCACTTTTGCCAAATATCTTTTGGGCAGAAGCAATCAATACTGCATGTTATGTGTTAAATAGAGTCCTAGTAACCAAGCCTCAAAACAAAACACCTTATGAACTCTTGACTGATGTAAAGCCTAACATAAGTCATTTAAGACCTTTTGGGTGTCATGTGTCTATACTAAATACTCTTGATTATTTGGTAAAGTTTGATGGAAAGTCTGATCCAGGATATCTTGTAGGATATTCAGTGCAAAGTAAAGCATATAGGGTTTATAATTTGGCAACTAAGAAGGTTGAAGAAAATGCTCATGTTAATTTCTTAGAAAATAAACCCAATGTCCCAGGATTAGGTTATGCTTGGAGGTTTGATTTAGATTATCTAACTAACTCCATGGATTACTATTCTTTGCGAAAGGATTGTCAAACTAACAATGCAGGTGAGGAGTTAAGTGCAACTAATGCAGGTACTCAAGAAGATGTTTCTTCATCAGATGATGATGTTCATATCTATGTGCCCAACATGCCTAATGTTACTCCCATTTCTGCCACTCCCAAGAAGCAAACCATGCCATCAAATGATGATCAAGCCTCCCAGGAGCTTCAAAGGCTTCAAGATCAAAGAAAGAATGCTACATCTGCTAATAAGCATTCAGGAGAAGAATCTTTTGAGTCACAACACTCAGCAGTACATAATACACCTCACTAGAAGAGATTTTACAAGCCATGGACGATGAAGACTTATATGCTAGTCCAGCTGAAGGAATCTTCTCTAAAACTTCCTATGATGAGCATGGTGCAGTAACTGATTTCAACAATTTGGAAAAAGAAATTCCAGTCAGTTCTATTCCCACTCATAAAGTCAACAACAACCATCCTACTACACAGATTACTGGAGATCCTCAATCCGCTGTACAAACCAGAAGAAAACTTCAAACCAATATTGAAACTCATGCACTTGTGAGTTATGTCAAACAACAGCAAAGAACAAATCATAAAGATACTCAGCATTGTTTGTTTGCCTGTTTCTTATCTCAAGTAGAGCCCAAAAACATTTCTCAGGCTCCTGATGAAGAAAGTTGGGTAGATGCCATGCAAGATGAATTAACAGAATTTGAGCTACAAAAAGTTTGGATTCTTGTGGATCTTCCCTCAGGTAAAAGAATAATCGGTACTAGATGGGTCTTCAGGAACAAGAAGGATTAAAGAGGGGTTGTTGTGAGGAACAAGGAAAGACTTGTTGCTCAAGGCTATAGACAGGAAGAAGGGATAGACTATGATGAGGTTTTTGCACCAGTGGCAAGGATAGAAGCCATTAGGTTATTTTGGCCTTTGCATCATATATGGGATTTATAGTCTATCAAATGGATGTGAAAAGTGCCTTTCTATATGGTACTATTCAGAGAAGGTATATGTCTCACAACCTCCAGGTTTTGTAGATCGTAAATTCCCCAATAGAGTCTACAAGGTTATCAAAGCACTTTATGGTCTACATCAAGCTCCAAGATCCTGATATGCAACCTTATCCAATTTTCTGCTAGAACATGGATATATGAGAGGAACCATTGACAAAACTCTGTTCATCAAGAAGAATGCTAAGGACATCATTCTAGTTCAAGTTTATGTTGATGGCATCATTTTTGGTTCTACCAAGAAGACATGGTGTGAAGAGTTTGAAGCTTTGATGAAAGGAAGATTTCAAATGAGTTCTATGGGAGAACTAACTTTCTTTTTGGGACTGCAAGTCAAACAAAGGAAAGATGGAATATTTATCAGCCAAGATAAATATGTTGCTGAAATCTTGAAGAAATTTTCATATATGGATACAAGGAGTACAAGCACACCTTTTGAAGCCAAGAAGTCTTTATCAAAAGATGAACATGGAGAAGATGTCGACATTCATCTACACAGGTCAATGGTTGGTTCATTGATGTATCTTACTGCTTCAAGGCCAGATATAATGTTTGCTGTGTGTGCCTGTTCAAGGTTCCAAGTTCATCCAAAGGTGTCACATCTACATGCTGTGAAGAAGATTTTTAAATATCTTAAAAGTCAACCCAATTTAGGATTATGGTATCCTAGAGATTCCACCTTTGAATTGGAAGCTTACTCAGATAGTGATTATGCTGGAGCTAATCATGATAGGAAATCGACAACAGGAGGTTGTTAATTCCTAGGCAGAAGACTCATATCATGGAAGTGTAAGAAGCAAACCATTGTTGCTACTTCTACAAATGAAGCTGAATATGTAGCTGCTGCTCATTGCTATGCACAAGTACTTTGGATTCAAAATCAATTGTTGGACTATGGGTTTAACTTCATGAACACCAAGATTTACATTGATAATTAAAGTACTATATGCATTGTCAAGAATCCAGTATTTCACTCCAAGACCAAGCATATTGAAATAAGACATCACTTTATAAGAGATGCTTATGACAAAAAGCTTACTCAAGTCTTGAAGATTCATACAGACAACAATGTTGCTGATTTGTTGGCCAAGGCATTTGATGCAAAGAGATTCGAATTCTTGGTGACACACATTGGTATGCTCAACCAATAACATGCTGCATATGTTGAGGGGAGGTAATAGTTGTACAAATTTTTATAATTTTTATTGTATAGTCTATGTTTTGTGTTTTTGATGTAATTGCAGGTTAATAGAAAAAGATAAAAGAGGTTACATTGTTAGTGGAAAGCATGAACTGGTCAATATTGTGAGGTACCGTTGTCACTCCAAGTACCGCTAGCACAAATTCAAGTACCGCTTATGTTCCATGTACCGCTACATGTCTATTGTACCGTTAAGTGTCTTTTTTGTAAATTTAGCGGTTTCTTCGTGCTTGGGTTTGTTATTTACTTAAATACTTACTCTAATTACACAATTGATTCACCTAATCTTTTATTTTTATCTCTTGATTCTATAACCTTCTCTCTAATTTTTCGATCATCAAAAATACTAATGGCTGCTTTACAAGTAATCTCTAAGCATAATTTGGTTACGAATATTGCCACGAATGATGACTCTCTTGGTTTCCATGAGATGCTTGGTTTCCTATCTCGAAGTCATGTTCGCTTTGCACTCACTGTAAGTCCAGTTGTTTCTATTTCCATTGTTGAACAATTTTGGAATACTGTTGTATTAGGTACTCGGTTTGATCAACATTGCATTAAGGCTAGGGTGAATCATAAAAACATATATGTAATTGAGGTACTGCTAAGAGCAAATTTGAGATTAAATGATGAAAATGGACTTAGTATGCTTAATAATACAGAGATTCATGATGGCCTTGCAGCCATGGGCTATGGAGGTGGTAGGGAAAGTCTTACTTTCTTTAAAGATTTATTTTCACCTCAATGGAAATTGATTTCTCATGCTATTATTCAATGTTTAAGTTCTAAAAGTACATCTTTTGATCAAATTCATGATGCATTGGCATCAGCTGGTGTTTGTCTAGCAAATAACAGGGTTTTTAATTTTTCAAAATTAATTTTTAAAGGCATGACTAGGAATTTGGGAGGGAGTAAGAAGTTTTTAATGTATCCTAGATTCATTCAGACTTTAGTTAGTGACCAAATACCTAACCTACCAGAGTTAACTGATACATGGGATGTTCCTACATTCACAAAGAGAACTTTCTCTTTCTTGACCAAACAAGGCAATGCCTTTACAAGAACAATAACACCATTGTTTGCTCATATGTTATCCCAACCTGCCAATCAAGAAGGTGAGGAACCTAGCAATGCTAGTGCTTCTCAGCAAACTCCTTCTCACTAGAGTTCCCATTCCCTACAAGATTCACAATCTTCTTCTCACAATGTTGGTATTCCACCAAACACTGATGAGATGATCCACACACTTGCTGCTTCTATTGCTGCTAGTGGTTCACCACAAGCACAAGCACCAGAGGTGGCGGATGTTGCAAATTTAACTACTTTGTGTACAAGTTTGTCCCAACAGGTACATGTGTTGCAGAAAGAAAAGCTTGTTCAAGACAAGAAAATTGCTGAATTAGAAGCTAGCCTAATCAAGTTAAGGAACAAAGTGTCACCTTGGATGAGGCAACATAGATCTATTCAGAAGTCTGCAATCAAGAAGCAAAGATTCAGGAACCACAAGAAAAGGAAACTGAATGCAACCAAACAGGGGAGGAATTATGAAGGACAACCACCTTCTTCTGATAATCAGACAAGGATCTCTGGAAATGACATCAATTTTGAATTGGATGAAGAGGTCATGGGTACTTACGAAGATGGAACTGGTTTAGAGACTGGTGTGGATTGACCTTCAAATATGGAGATTCAGCAGGAAGAACCACAACCTACTCATGAGGAGCCACAGGTTGAAGAAATTTTGGTAACTCAGCCAGCACCACCACCTCAATCACCACTTCAAACAAATTAGAGTGCTTTCTATGAGAAGTTAGAGGAAATTAATATTCAGTTTCTTATATATTCAACTCCATCACCACAAAGACAAGTATGGTTTCAAAGGAAACAGACTTTGAAAGTACTGTCTAGATCAAGAAAGAGCAATGAATCAGACAAGACTAAAGAGGTGCAAGTTGAAATGATGGCTTCTATGGAAGAAAGAGTATCTGGGGATACACAAGCGATTGAAGAAACAAGTGTGTCTAATATTGGTGAAATCAACATTTTTGAAGATCCAAGTACTGCTAAGCCAACTAAGCTGACTGCAAGTACTGCTGACATTGTTGAAGACTCAAGTACTGCTAAGCCAACTAAGCCGATTGCAAGTACCACTGGTGATCATTCTTCACTTGTAAGTCAAACTCCTTTTGGAGAAGATGAGACTTTAGCCCAATTACTGCTTGACTTAAGAAAGAAGAATTTAGTTGAGAAGACTAAACAAGCAGAGGCAGAGAAAAAGACACAACAAGAAGTTCTTGCCAAAAAGAATCAAATTCAAGGTAAGAAAGTTCAAGCTTCACACCCTACTAAAGGTATAGTTATTCAACAGCAAGCTGATGAGGAAAGATTTGCCAAGCTGAAGAAGAAGCTACCTAAGATTGATCCAAAAGATAAGGGGAAGAAGCAAATATTATCAGAGTCTAAAGATGAAAGTGATTCTGATAATGATATAAACAAAGTCATGTACAGATTTAATCAATTGGACCATGATGAGGAATTTGCTTACAGAATGCAAGCACAAATTCGTGAAAATGAATTACAGAAAGAACTTGCAGCAAAGCAGAATTCGCTAGAAGCTAAAAGAATACAGCAAGAATGGAACATACATGAGTATGACGAGATTCAAGCTGAATTACATGCAAGTGAGCTTCTTGCAGACTCGTTGATAGCTGAAGAGAGAGATACATATGATGAAGAAGAGAAATCAAAATTGATTGATGATCTAGTAAGGGAGCAACAAAGATTCTTTGCTAAAAAGAGAAGAAAAGACAAAGCCTCCAACTACTATGCAGATTAGAAATCAGATGACGAATTTTCTTAAGAAACTTAAGGGGTTTACTCATATTCAGTTGGTCAAGAAGAATTTTGATGAAATCAAGACTTTGTATGAGCAAAATAAGAGAACTGGATTGAATTTTGTTGAGATTGGATCTGAAGTAGATAGAAAAGTTGTTGAAGAGTTTTAGAGACATCTGCAACAACAAAGGCAATTTGGTAGTACTCCTAGAATTGAGCTAAGTACTGCTGAACCTACAAATACATCTCCACCGATCAAGACCACTTATGTGACGAAGAATAGAAAGGAAAAGGTAAGTTCAAGGGAGGAAGAGACTGCTCAAAGAATGAATACATGAGTTGAAACTCAAGATATTGCTCAGACTGAAAATGTACAAGCAGTACATACACAGTCAACAGTACATACAACAGTACATACTGAGGAGATGGTACATACAAACTTGGAAGAGGGTTCAACAGAACCTGAGGGAATTTCCAAGGGTGTTAAAAGGAAAAGGTCAACAAAGACAAAGAAGAAAGCCAAGAGGGCTAAATCAACAGCAGAGGATAGTGATGATGATGAGAGCTTGAAGAAGTACTTAATGATTGTAAAATTTGAAGATCAATGTATTGATACAGAGATTTTTGGAAAGAGAGCATCCATTGCTAAATGGATTTACTCTATGTCTGAAGAACTTGAAGCTCATAGAATTCAGAGAAATGATGGCACAACAAGGATATTCAGACTTTTGGAGGATATTCTTCACATTCTTGACAGACAAGATATTCAAGATCTTTCCAGGTTAGTTCAAGAAGCCAGTGCAGGTAAAATTGAAGTATCACTATTATACTGGGAATTTCTCTTTATGTATGAGCCACACAATTGTGATCAAGAAATGTTGAAAGAATTAGAGAATCAGGTTCCTAGTTACTGGAGATATTATAGGTCATGTGGATGGCATATTTTGGATGTAGATGATGTTACATACTATATGCTGCAAGAGAAAACTTACCCTTTCAAAAGAAAATTGTTGGAAAGGATGAAAGAACAACAACTGGAAGTTACAAAAGAATCTGCTGATGCTTTGGAGTTGATCAGAATGGTTAAACAACAAATCAAGGCTTTGAAAGATGAGGAAGAAGCTGAGAAAGAGCCTTAAGTGTTTGACTTTCAGTCACACTTCACAAATGGTTCTCAGTTCACCATGTCTAACACACATAAGAACTGGCTAGTCCATAAGCAAACGGTTTATGGTAAAGATTAATCAAATCCGTTGAAAGCTGATAGTTTGCTAAAAACTATATGGTTCTAACTCACCTTGTTTCGAGACAAAGAGTTGGCTAGTCCTAGACAAACGATAGTAGGTAAAGACTTCATCAAATCCGTTGATGGTTGACAATTTACCAAAAATTGTAAGGTTTTCATTACACCTTATTCTTTATGAATAAAGTATTGGCTATTCCAGAGTGTACGACTAACTGGTAAAGAATTTATCAAATCCGTTAATAGCTGGTGATTTTCTAAAAATCATGAAGCCAATACAGATCGGTTTTTGGTTGTTAACTCATTTATTTCAGGTATGAAGATTGCAAGCAAAGAAGTATTTGAAAGATACTTAAAAGGTTTTGTCTCATCAAATCAAGACAAAGGTTCATGATTTAGAGTTCATGGACTAAACTCAAGAATACAATAACTGATGCTGCAAAGATAAGTGAATGTTTAGAAGACATAAGAAGATCATAGTTTGAAGACAAAGATGATACTCATGATGTTTGAAGATTATCTTATCAGAAGAAGATCTACATTTGAAGTGTGTGGCTACATTCAGTTGGATACAAATACAAATTACCATGTTCAATCCAAGGATGAAGGAAAGATTGAAGACATGTATTTTAATACATCCAGTACAAGAGAAACAAGAAGACAACAAGTTATCATTTCTTGTTTAGGGGAGTATTGTTGGGAATTATTTGTTAAGTGTCAAGTACCGTTAGTGTATTTTAAGTACTGTCAGTGTTATGTAAGTACCGTTAGTATTAACGCGGTACATAGTAAGTACTGCTACTTATAAAGTAAGTACTGCTATGATGATTAGGACGAATATATCTTTGTATAAGATATGTCATTGTTATAGTTAGAGTATATCTTATGTGATATACTTAAATAGTTAGAATATTGATAATATATCGTCTGTGATATAGTTATCTTTATAGAATATTCTAAGGTTTCTAGGGTTCCTTACTCTATAAAAGGAACATAGGTACAATGTCTTTCATGTAACTCATTCAAGTCGATTAATAAGAGAATCGAATAGTTAAACGTAATTATGTTCTTTTGTGCTTTATAAGTTAGATTCCGCATAACTTATTTAGTGTTAGTAAGAGTGCTCAAAGTGTTTTAGTTTGATTACAAACTACTATACTAATTCTTAACAGAATATAGATCCAACCAAAGGGATCAACAAATGATGTATACTTCCACCTATATTCTCATCTCCGACGATGATGAAAGAGAAATTCCGATGTTCACCCATCTTCCACAGATGTGCGTGTTCCGAATTAGTCTTTTTACGATACCCCTGAAGTACAAGAATATTTCTCACATCAAACTGAAGTGATGAATAGTACACCTTCACCTACATCTCATTTTCTATTACCTGAGGATCTTTATTCATCTCCCAATAGAAGTCGTGAAGAGCCTTATGAAACCGAAGAGGTCTCTAAAGCACGGATTATGGAAAATCATGACCGGAAATTATCTACAATTGCAACTCATCTCGATGCAATTTCCGTAGAAGCTTTCAGGAGAGTAGAAAGTAATGTTAGAAATTTAATAAGAGGAAAATCATAAATTGAAGAGCATTTTACACAGTTGGAATATAAAACAGCCGTTACCCGACGCCATAATATTGAACAGAGTAAAAGAATGCATCATTTTGAAGTAGCGATGGCAAGACTTGATAAGGAGAACACTGAACTGAGAGAAGGACTCATGAAATCTGGGCTTAATTTAGAAATACTCATTGAAGATCTCAAAACCACTCAACAATCTGACTCCGGATATATTTTGGACAGAATTGGGGAGATTAAAATGAGAAATTAAGCTTAGAAATCTAGTCTCAGTTTGTAAAAATGTACAATTTCCTTTATGTAACAGCGATGCTTATCGTGTAAATATGAACAATAAGTTGTTAATAAATAAAAAGTGTGCATTTTTCTTGAAAACTCTTGTCATTTTATCATAATTTGTATTATGAATCCTCATATATTAATTTGTTAAGAAATCATCATTTATATTATGAATCCTCATATATGAAATTCCCAAAAGAATGAGAACTCGACAATGATATACTAAATTTATTCCATATTCCACGTATGAAATTTTAATATCAAGTGTTATTATGTGGTAGGATGGCTCCTACAAGAGCATCAAGATCTGCGGCAATAAATATGACACCAGAAGAAATAAGGCAATTGGTTGCTGAGAGTGTGACTGCAGCTTTGCAAGCACAAGCCACCAATGTAGCTGGAGCAAGTAATGGAAAATGCTGCTAGAAGAGAAGTTCCTATTGAAAGAAGATGTACTTATAAGGATTTCATGAACTGTCAGCCTTTTAACTATCAAGGATCTGAAGGAGTTGTTGGACTTATCCGCTGGTTTGAGAGAACTGAATCGATATTTGTTCGTAGTGACCGTTCTGAAGATTGTAAAGTGAATTTTGCTACGGGTACGTTAGTAGAAGAAGCTTTGTCTTGGTGGATTCCTTATGCACAACCTATTGGGATAGAAAAAGCTTATTGTATTCCATGGAATGAATTCAAAAATCTGCTAACTAAGAAGTATTATCCTCGCAATGAGATTAGGAGAATGGAGGAGGAATTATATAATTTAGGAGTGAAGGAGAATAATCTTAAAGCTTATATCCAATGATTTCAGGAATTAGCATCACTATGTCCTACATTGGTGCCTAATACTGAAAGGTTGATGGAAGCTTTTATTGGAGGATTGCCTAAAAGCATTGAAGGGAATGTTAGCGCCTCTAGACCCCAAACTTTAGAAGAAGTTATCACCATTACTCAAAGATTAATGGATCAAGTGATAAGGTATAATCCTACACCAATGGCAATCAATAACAAGAGGAAGTTTGATGACAGGAGGAACATTCCTATTAATCTTAATTTCCAGAAGAATAGTTTTCATAATTATAATCAGGGCAATAATCGTCAGCAGTAGAACAAAAGAAATGATGTTTCTAAAGTTTATGTTATAACTACGAACACTGGTTATAATGGAAGACAACCCTTTTGTCAGAAATGTTCTCTACATCACACAGGCTTTTGCACTATCAAGTGTCAGAACTGTGGAAAAACAGGACATCAAACAAGATTCTGTAGAGGTAAAGGACCAGCTACTGGGAGTAATCAAATTCTGGTAACTAAGGTTTGCCATAACTATGGAGAAAATGGGCTTTTGGTAAATAAGTGCCGTAAAGAGAGCAATAGCAGAGGAAAAGCTTATTTGTTGAATGATACTCATCAAGATCAGAATACGGTTACGGGTATGTTTCATCTAAATCAACATCTGGCTAAAGTAATATTTGATTTAGGAGCTGATAGAACTTTCATATCTGTTAAAATTGCTGCTAAGTTAGGTATACCGACTATTTCCATGAATACTAAGTACGATGTAGAAATGGTTGATGGAAAAATAGTAAGCACTAATACCGTTATTCAAGGATGTATCATTACTTTATTACGTCAATCCTTTGAAATCGATCTTATGCCAATTAAGTTTGGTAGCGTTGACGTAGTCATAGGGATTGATTGGTTATCTAAATACCATGCTAAAATCTTATGTGACGAGAAACCCGTTCATATTCCTATTAACGGTGAAGTTTTGGTTGTCCATGGTGAACGAAGTAAGACTCGACTAAATCTCATATCATGCTTAAAGATAAATAAGTATACATCCCGAGGTAGTCAAGTTTTCTTAGTTCAAGTGACGGAAAAACTGCAAGAAGCGAAGCGACTAGAAGATATTCCGATAGTTAGAGATTTTCCCGAAGTATTTCTCCAATAATTACCAGGTTTTCCACCTAAAGGTCAAGTTGAATTCCAAATCTATTTGATACCAGGAGCAACACCAATTGCTAAAGCGCCTTATCGGTTAGCACCTTCGAAAATGCAAGAATTGTTAAGTCAAATCCAAGAACTAACTGATCGATGATTTATTAGACCAAGTATATCGCCGTGGGGAGCTCTAGTCTTATTTATGAAAAAGAAAGATGGATCTTTTAGAATGTGTATGGATTATCATGAGTTAAACAACCTTACTATAAAGAATCGTTACCCATTACCCAGAATCGACGATTTATTTGATCAACTTCAAGGATCAAGCGTATATTCGAAAATTGATTTACGGTCAGGTTATCATCAACTAAGAGTTAAGGAAGACGATATTCCTAAAACTACTTTCAGGACACGATACGGACATTATGAATTTCAAGTTATGCCTTTTGGTTTAACCAATGCACCAGCTGTTTTCATGGACCTCATGAACAAAGTGTGTAAGCCTTACTTGGACAAATTTGTAATCGTGTTCATTGATGATATTCTTATTTACTCTCATAACAGAGAAGAACATGCCAATCATCGTGGTATAATTCTCGAGTTACTTAAGAAGGAATAATTATATGCAAAGTTCTCGAAATGAGAATTCTAGATTAATGTTGTTCAATTACTAGGACATGTCATTGATAGCCAAGGTATTCGTGTGGATCTTGCAAAGATTGAAGCGGTGAAAAATTGGAATAAGCCTAGTACGCCACAAAAGTAGACAATTTTTAGGACTTGCTGGGTATTATCGAAGATTTATCGAAGGTTTTTCAAAGATTGCTAAAGCTTTGACAGAATTAACTCAGAAGAACAAACCGTTTGTCTGGGGAGATAGTCAATAGATAGCTTTTCAATTATTGAAACAAAAGTTGTGTGAAGCACCTATCCTAGCATTACCAGAAGGTAACGATGACTTTATCGTTTACTATGATGCATCTATTCAAGGAATGGGAGCAGTGCTAATGCAAAGGAATAAAGTTATTGCTTATGCATCAAGGCAGCTTAAACCGAATAAGAAGAATTATACTACTCATGATCTAGAATTAGGAGCAGTTTGCTCTTAAGATCTGGAGACATTACCTCTATGGTACGAAGTGTTTAGTATTTACCGATCACAAGAGTCTTCAATATATTCTTCATCAGAAAGAATTGAATATGAGACAACGACGTTGGTTAGAATTACTTGCTGATTACGATTGTGAAATTTGGTATCACCCAAGTAAAGTGTAACACCCCCAAATTTATTTAACTCATTACATCGGAAGACTCGTTGGTGTTACGGGATAGCACGTTACTCACATCATAGACAACGCATAAAAATCGCGTCGTTTAATAATAAAAGCATTTCCATTCATAAACATCAAAGTTACATCGGTCCCAAGTCATTATATTTCATACAAAGTTTTACAAATTATTTGAATGGAAAATATTGTTTAAGTACGGGCCATGAATTCTTGTCGTCTTCCCGAGAATTACCTTCAAGTACCTGAGATAAAACATGTTAAAAGAAAAGGTCAGCGATAACGCCGAGTGAATTCATAGAGTTTAATATAATCCATCAATACAATATCAGTATAAAATTAATACTGAAAATCATTTTGTACAAATCATTTTAATAGGCCATAAAATAGCCAAAGTCATTTTATACAAATCCTTATCGAAAATCATAATATAGGCATTTGCCTTAAAAATCATTATACGAATCATCGTCGTTAAAAACACCATACAATACGTTTTGCAACGTTGTATAGATTAAATAAAACCGTTATATGAATATGGTTATAAAAAGCCTTAAAAATCATTATACGAGCCAATGTCGTAAAAACGTCATACAATACGTCTTATGACGTTGTATAAAATCAGATAAAAACCGTTATATGAATATGGTTATGAAAAACCAAAACACAAACATAATATCAATAGTATGACCCTGTATTGCTAGTCAGGCAATACATCGTAATTCGGAGCGTCTAGTAATATTTCGTTAATTTTGGATTATTATAAGTCGCATGACATTGTTACCTTACTAAACCAACAACGGGTAGCTAACCCGATACTCAATTTTGCCCATCTAAAGTAGCGTGTCGTCACAAAGGTCACGCTATGGAAATCTTCTCATACATAAATTCGCTTACCAATCAATGTGGCACGACGGGGATCAACCGTCAAGGCGCGAACTGGGGTGATCGTCCCCAAATAGTACTATTAAATGCATAAGCGTCTACCAAATCTCGGTAGTTCACAATTCATGCTAATGGGACTTTTAGTGACATAAACTAACTTTAATAATCCGTTTTTATTTGCATCTATCAGGTCTTTTAATCATTTATCGGGTCATACAATCGGGTCATTCAATCATTCGGGTCCAAATCAATAAACAAACAATCGGGACAAATGATGTCCTATTTTATAAAAACTAACATGTTATCTCCCTCGCGGGTTTATAAAACATTTATAAAAACATTTAAAAGAGTGCGAGGCTATGAACTCACGTTGATATGGGAAGGCGGGTTATCGGCAATTCAGACATACAGTACGTGCTTCAATCACGGAAACCTAGACGAATAATACTTGTCTTAGACTCATGTCCAATGACTTTATAAAAATAACAATTATGTATACATATGATGATTATATATATATATGATCAAGTGGGTTTACATATTCTCGTTTTCTCATTTTAGTGTTATATGTCGATAACTTTTATACTAGTTTACTAGTTTTACCCATTTACGTGTCTTAAGTCCAATAAACTTATTATAAGTTCTTTAACTCTTATTAATCCATTTTATACTTATATGATCAGTATTTACACTTTAAAAGTTGGGCCCAAATGGGTTAAGCCCAATAAGTTCTTTTTATAAGTGTTTATCTTATTTAGTCCAATTATTAGTCCAATAACGTTAATTTAGTCCGTTAACGTCCGTATGTCCTATAGTTCGGGTTTTTATCGGTTTTTACTTGTTATAAATGTCTATATATAAGTATATAAGTTTTATAAAGTTTTCATTAGATGGGTCCAACCATCTAAGTTTTCTTTAACAAAAACGTTAATTTTACGGCAATAGCCGAAAAAGTCGTAAAAATCATGTTTATAGTTTTATATCTTATAAAACATAACAGGTTACCATTTTTATAAAATGTCCACTTATTTATTATTGTACATATTTTTATAAATAAAATTCATGAGTTAGTGGGTTTTAATTATAATTTATACTATTAAAATTTGAGTGCTTATATAATAGTATTATTCTTTAATTTCCAAAAATCTGATTTTCATCTTCACTTTAACCAAAACTGCCATATCTTGAGTTCTACATGGAGATAGAAGCTCAAATTTTTATCACATAAACTACATGATATGTGCTACATTTAGCTCTTCTATAGCTACTGTTGAATCATCCTTTAAGTATTTTCTAAAAATCGTTCAAAACAGTAACCTCAGATTTATACCTTAAACTTGTTTTGATCATATCTCACTCATTACTTTGATTCCATTGCATGTCCAACTCTCACATGTGTACAAGACCCATAGATTACTGTAAATCCATTCTACTTCATCATTTTATCAGTTTACCATATGGTTCATTACTGTTTTTGTACAGCCTATCATTTAAACAAGATTTACCCATTTTTACTTATAGTTTTTCATCTTTTTATCCATGATTATCAACACCAAATCCCTACATAACATTTTTATCATCATATAATCATCATATACATATACAATAGGAAATAAAATACATGTTTACATAATCAAATTAACAAAAAGATGAGGAGGACAATCTTTATACCACCATGATGATGTAGGTTGATCAAAACATGGATTTTGATGGAGAAACTTGTGATGCACCAAGACCATCTTCAAGACCACCAATCTTCATGAATACCTTGTGGAAAATCAGCCCTACTACTCCATGAAAACTCCTCCTTGGATGTTATAACTTGCACCAATCTTCATCTTTTTGAATGGAGATTAACATATGTTAATTGTAACATATGTTTATGGTTAAATTTTGTATGAATGGTGGTGTTTAGTGGAGGAATGGGGCGGCCAAAAATGGAGTCAAGAGAGAAAATATGTGTGGTTTGCATGAGTGGAATGGAAGCAAATGGTAATGGTGAGTGGTTTTGTGAAGTTGTAGCTTAATATGTAAGCTAAATGAGACAAGTGTAAATTGGTTAAGTAAATTTTGACACCTAAAGGTGTTGTTAAGTTATTTAGGCCGGTTTTGGAGTGGGGTGGGACAAGTGTCCCACTTGTCTCATCCCATTTATTTACGATTACTCCTCGATTCTAGTTTCCTCGATTTGCGTACCCTCGGGCCGTTTTACGAAAAACTTTTTTATAAATTATGAATCTACGTTACAAAACGAATCCAATAAAAATTGTCTCATCAAAAACGGAGTTCGAAAACGTAAATACGTAATCCTAAGGTTTCCGGTTTAGTCGTAAAGGACGTTAAAATAAAATCGTAAGTCCTAATCTCTTCTCGTAAATTTGTGAGTTTATGAACCAACACAAATTTAAAACTCCAAAATAATATTCACGGATAAATTTATTTTCTGAAATGTCGGATTGTCACTAAAGACGGTGTATGTAAACGTAAGCACGTAACGTAGGATCCTCCGGTTTAAACGTAGTCGATGCTACTTCAAGACGTAAATCCAAATTTCTTCCCAAAAATAAGTGAGTTCATATTGTAACATTAAAATAATATTTTCAAATAATATTTGAGAATAAAATATCAATCGTAAATTGACGGATTGTCACAGCATTTACCCCTAAACAGGATCTTTGTCCTCAAAGATCATCTTACCTTGCTACTCGCTTCTTATAGAGTTAAAGCCATGTGGGTATTTCCTCCACATTCGGTCTTTTCTCACAAGTGTAATCCATTATAATACGCGAGTTTCATCAAACATAACTACGGGAATAAGATCAGGCTAAATGTTGACTTACTTTCTCTATCCATGATGTTCACGGGTTTCTGATGAATGCAACTTTTCGCCGATCTAAGCTTTATTAAGAATAATCAGAATTTCACTTGATAGATATTCCATCAAGTGTGATTTACGAAACATAATTCACGCGGTTCTTGAAGTCCTAGGGTAGATCCAGCTTATATGCCTTTCAATCCCAACTTTTACATCATTTCAATGGTCCCATACAACGGGGACGTATATCCCATGATTTGTCAGATCATGAATTCATTTTTCCAAGGTTAAAAATTGTGGCATAACTTCGCTACCCATTTGGCACTTCAAGATCTACATTTCATATTCACATAACCTCTTGCCCACTACCGACTGTCAATAATCAGATCCTAATTTCAATAATCATTTCAGATCTCGCGGGTCGGGTATTTTGCAAGGATAGGTTTGCCATCATAGGAAACCTTAAACCTAAGAGACATGTCCAACTCACAATGGGTGTATGTCGGATTTCTTCATCTCAACTCTTACTTACAGATGCTCTAATATTTAGATCCTAACAAGATTCGATCTCGATCCTAATACAATAATTATCAATGGTAATCCTTCCAAAGGAAAGCGATTATACGGTCTATTACTAAAGGTCAATCATTCAAACATAAAACAGCACTTATATTACTTTGTATCGTTACTTTACCTCGTCCCTTCGATTTGGGGTGGTATATAGTACTCTCATCAAGGTTCGTTCTCAATGATTTCTGAGCAAATCTCTAGAAATTCGATGCGAAGCGAGGATCTTGATAAAGATGCTCGATACAGGCACACTATGTTTACATAACTCTTTTGCAATTATCATTAACGGGAATGATATTAGCAGATTTGGTCAGTCTGTCGACAATGACCCAAATCGAATCAAATTCAGATGATGACCTTTGCAATAGCTAGACGTTTACTAATGTATGAGGCGATGTCTGCCTTCATAATTGCCATCAGTACAACTTCTTCTGATAATGATACATTAAATCAGAAATGACATAGATAAAATACTTATACTTACAAATTCCAACATAACTATATCTCACAATCCTTCATATTAAGACAATCACATGTGGTCTTTAAAACTTTTAACGCTATCGACTTCTCAATTCTAATGGTTCACATTAGCCGTGAAACCTTTCAATATTTATATTATCCTTTTTATAAGCATCGGTTATATTTTAAATTGTTCGGCAATTTATTTTGCACCTTCATTATTAAGGAACATGTCCTAATTGGTTCTTTATCTTTTCTACATAATGCGTCGGTATCTATATTCACTTCTCATGATGATATAATTATCATGTCCACAATTCACTCAAATATTATTTCTATATTATGCGTCAGTAATTACGTTCACCTTCCTGATGAAATAAGTATCACAACCGTATTTATTCAAAATTCTTACTTCATATCTTTTATGTTTCAGTTTCGTCTCAACTATCATTTTTATTAGTTTTTCTTAATCCGGCGTCTAAAGCGTCGATAATTATTATATGTAAATTAACAATAATTTTTTAATTTTTATAAAACGAAACGTTAAAAGTTTAAATTTCTTAGTTCGACCAATTATATAAAATGTTCAAAAATAAATTTGAATTTAATTATCAAGATTTTTGTTGATTTATCCAAAATATTTAATAAGATCCGTAATTGTTCGAAAAATCTTTGGTTTATACTGTGGTCAAAATTTTCTTAGTTGAAAAGCAAAAAGTGTCGTTTCAAATTTCAAGTCATGGTATAAATGGTTTTACTCAATCCTTCTTAAGTTATCTTGAGGTATACACAAACATTTACCCCTAAACAGAAGTTTAGTTAAATGTTTAGTGTAAAAGGGAATAATCCCTTTAAAAATCCTTTGTTAAAACATTTGTCAAAACATATTTCCATTTCTTTTTGGTGAAATCCAAAGTCTTAAAAGGGCTCTTAATTTTTGAAGAGTCAATTTATATTCCATTATCTATTAATCACATGGTTAAATCATGTAAAGGTTCAAGTCTTTAATCACGTGTTAATTACTCAAGGTTCAGGTTTTCATTGTTCGGCCAATTCAGGGAAATCTATAATTAATTATTAACTTATTCTTATTCTTATAAACAAACATATAGTCCTTAATGATCACAAGCATGAATTTATCAAATTATAGCCTACACATATGATTCACCAAATTTATGAATGTTACATGTGCATTAGTCAATCCAAACGACATCACGTGAAACTCATAACGTTCATTACAAGTACCGGACGTAGTGATTGGAATAGATAATCTCTTTCGTAGATGCGAAGTTTGATGATAACCATGTTATGGATCAAATTTTCTAGAACCTTGTAAATGATCGAACAATTCTTCCATTTCGAGTTATGGATATCGTTTTCGATTGTCAATTTACTCAATTCACAGTAATCTATAAATATAAGGAATGATAACACCATAGCTCTTCAGGATGACAGGCTTGGTATAATAGAATCTTTATCCGACAACTTTCTCAGTTGTACGGTAATTCCTTAAATTCAGATGGTGCTGACGTACAGTGCACAAGCCACAGGTGCAGCACCAGAAATATAATCAATATCAATTTCAACTTGCCTAAATGGAAAAAGTCTAGGTAATTTACCAATAAATACCTCCTAAGGTTTTAGATAACATAAACATCTTTTAATAAGTTCATATTAGGTTCTTCTAGATTACAATATCTATGACTAATTCACAACCATTCATGGTATAATTTCAAGTCTAAATGCAGGATATGGTCATCCATCAAGAATTATTTAGATCACTTTTGATAATCAACATCTTATCATTTAGGAGAATTCTACTCGAGTTCCCATCAATTAAGACAATGTCATCATGTCATAATCAATCAATCCATTCCACTGGCACTATCAACTTTCCAGTTTTATTGCCGTTGATAAGATGCGAACTTCTCAAAAGTCTAATAATAATTCATAATCCTTCACAAATTCAAGGATATCTGGATACACAATTACTATCTAAAGAGTAAGGTCAACGCATAATCTATGCGAGAGAATTTCAAATCAGATACAGACGAAAACATTTAATGAATATGAATATATCCCATGTTTTCATAATATGAGTACGCATTCGAAAGCTCCTCGGATCGTTACCCAGGTCATTTAAATGAAATCAAATCAAAAGAAATGAAAGGAACGTCGATACATCCAGTCGGGTATCAACACTCGGTAATCAGATACTTTTCCTAAGAATCTCACTACGGGAGAATTGGACAAGAAAGAATTGTCAATTGTCAAATAAGACAATTTCCACAGATGAGTAAATTCAACTCATAAGAATAGATGCTACAGGCACATATGTAGGCGTCCCTAACACTATGTCCCTATTTTTCACTTCTTGCAGATCTCATAAAATTTAATCTTTCACAATCCTCAAAGAAAATGTAGTGTTTATTCATTAGTTTTATGGTGACTACTAATCAGTCTTGCATAGTCCATTCCAAATTGTATGTAGGCGCGCAACTATATACAATTTCAAGATTAACGATGCAATACTCAGTTCGTCAAAATTTTATCATCATGTTTATAATAAAAACATTTTCATGCTTAATTCTTAAATAAGAATCAAAAATAAATTTACAAACATTTTCTTTGTTATGAAAACAATTAGGTTTCCAAAGCGTCTCATAAACAACTTCAAGGGATACTGTTTTATCTTATAAAAACAATGAGTGATCTGCAAAGGAGTGATGAAAGCTTGTTCAACAAGAATTAACTACGATATGATAGGAAATGAGCTTAGCCAATTAATCATGAGGTTTATGACCTTGATGGCACTCAACAAGAATAATCCACAACGTAACTCAATTCAAGATGAGTACTTGTTCAATGGTTGCATCACTAATGCGAACACTAGGATGAAGCAAGAAAAGATAGATAACATCGATACATGTAGAATTTGGCAATCAAAGGTAGTCTTTTCATTAATCACAAACAAGTCAAAATTGTATCGTAACACATTACGTGTCACTATGTCATACAATTCTCAGAACTCATCCTACCAACTGATGTCACAGTTAAGTTAGGGATTATTTTTAAAAGATACCACAATGAATACTAATCTACAAGAGTCATTAGGTGTTCCACATGTCCCAGAAGATCCATCGGTCTCAATTCAGAAGAAGATTTCTTCAATTTATTTCTTGGACACTAGGCATCCTCGTTAGTGGACAATGGCAAAGGAACAACCCTTAACACGAATCAACAATCAATTAAAACCTTATAATTCAATCACAAAACTTAACGACTTCTATTAAAAATCTCATATTCCATATGGGTTAAATTTTACTTTATTCAAGTCTTAACCAATTTTATACTCAATGCGACATCCTACCTCATATTCCAATACTTACAACCTTATTCTTCGGCCTTGTAAAGGCAATACAATCTCAATATGAATCAACACTTAATTCCAATCCTATATCTCTTACAACAACAATTATCAAATGAGTCATTAATATAAAATGAGTTAATCATTCAACTAGACTTCTCGGAAAGGTATTAGTGGCATGAGGCTTTTGGGTAATGGTTCCAATAACAGCCTCAAGTGCAACATTCACCCTTTCGATTTCAATTTAAGAATTGGATGACAACGAATCAGATGACATCTTTCCAGGTGATAACGTTTTGTCAAACTCCATTCTATAAGGAAAGATTGTCATGACATCGATATCAGATTTAATCTCGCCAATTCTTCTTCAATATCACAATCAACTAATATCACAATCAACTAATATCTACATTTCTACGAGTATCAACCATTTGTTGGGATCATAAATATCCACAACTTGGTTTAGATCTAGGATAGCTAGAGTTCCTACGAAAATAGCTTTGATTAATTTACTAGGGGATTTAGGGTTACTTGTGACAATCTACGTCGTATAAATACCTCGTATAAAAATCAAAATAATCATCAAACAATCATGTAATAAAATTACATCATATGTATATATATAATCCAAGTTATATATATATATTAAAATACACTTTTTAGTCTTGGCCTTGTCGGTAACTCGGGAATCCTTCGGCACCGTTATAGTCAAAAGATTTTTAGACATTTTTAGAAAAATGTTTATAGTTAAAAGATTTTGAAATGTTTTATTCAAAACCTTGGTTTTAAAAATCTTTCGTTCTCTATAACGAGAGCTCTGATACCAAACTGTAACACCCCCAAATTTATTTAACTCAGTACAGCGGAAGACTCGTTGGTGTTACGGGATATCACGTTACTCACATCATAGACAACGCATAAAAATCGCGTCGTTTAATAATAAAAGCATTTCCATTCATAAAAATCAAAGTTACATCGGTCCTAAGTCATTATATTTCATACAAAGTTTTACAAAGTATTTGAATGAAAAATATTGTTTAAGTACGGGCCATGAATTCTTGTCGTCTTCCCGAGAATTACCTTCAAGTACTTGAGATAAAACATGTTAAAAGAAAAGGTCAGCGATAACGCCGAGTGAATTCATAGAGTTTAATATAATCCATCAATACAATATCAGTATAAAATTAATACTAAAAATCATTTTGTACAAATCATTTTAATAGGCCATAAAATAGCCAAAGTCATTTTATACAAATCCTTATCGAAAATCATAATATAGGCATTTGCCTTAAAAATCATTATACGAATCATCGTCGTTAAAAACACCATACAATACGTTTTGCAACGTTGTATAGATTAAATAAAACCGTTATATGAATATGGTTATAAAAAGCCTTAAAAATCATTATACGAGCCAATGTCGTAAAACGTCATACAATACGTCTTATGACGTTGTATAAAATCAGATAAAAACCGTTATATGAATATGGTTATGAAAAACCAAAACACAAACATAATATCAATAGTATGACCCTGTATTGCTAGTCAGGCAATACATCGTAATTCGGAGCGTCTAGTAATATTTCGTTAATTTTGGATTATTATAAGCTGCATGACATTGTTACCTTACTAAACCAACAACGGGTAGCTAACCCGATACTCAATTTTGCCCATCTAAAGTAGCGTGTCGTCACAAAGGTCACGCTATGGAAATCTTCTCATACATAAATTCGCTTACCAATCAATATGGCACGACGGGGATCAACCGTCAAGGCGCGAACTGGGGTAATCGTCCCCAAATAGTACTATTAAATGCATAAGCGTCTACCAAATCCCGGTAGTTCACAATTCATGCTAATGGGACTTTTAGTGACATAACCTAACTTTAATAATCCATTTTTATTTGCATCTATGAGGTCCTTTAATCATTTATCGGGTCATACAATCGGGTCATTCAATCATTCGGGTCCAAATCAATAAACAAACAATCGGGACAAATGATGTCCTATTTTATAAAAACTAACATGTTATCTCCCTCGCGGGTTTATAAAACATTTATAAAAACATTTAAAAGAGTGCGAGGCTATGAACTCACGTTGATATGGGAAGGCGGGTTATCGGCAATTCGAACGTACGGTACGTGCTTCAATCACGGAAACCTAGACAAATAATACTTGTCTTAGACTCATGTCCAATGACTTTATAAAAATAACAATTATGTTTACATATGATGATTATATATATATATGATCAAGTGGGTTTACATATTCTCGTTTTCTCATTTTAGTGTTATATGTCGATAACTTTTATACTAGTTTACTAGTTTTACCCATTTACGTGTCTTAAGTCCAATAAACTTATTATAAGTTCTTTAACTCTTATTAATCCATTTTATACTTATATGATCAGTATTTACACTTTAAAAGTTGGGCCCAAATGGGTTAAGCCCAATAAGTTCTTTTTATAAGTGTTTATCTTATTTAGTCCAATTATTAGTCCAATAACGTTAATTTAGTCCGTTAACATCCGTATGTCCTATAGTTCGGGTTTTTATCGGTTTTTACTTGTTATAAATGTCTATATATAAGTATATAAGTTTTATAAAGTTTTCATTAGATGGGTCCAACCATCTAAGTTTTCTTTAACAAAAACGTTAATTTTACGGCAATAGCCGAAAAAGTCGTAAAAATCATGTTTATAGTTTTATATCTTATAAAACATAACAGGTTACCATTTTTATAAAATGTCCACTTATTTATTATTGTACATATTTTTATAAATAAAATTCATGAGTTAGTGGGTTTTAATTATAATTTATACTATTAAAATTTGAGTGCTTATATAATAGTATTATTCTTTAATTTCCAAAAATCTGATTTTCATCTTCACTTTCACCAAAACTGCCATATCTTGAGTTCTACATGGAGATAGAAGCTCAAATTTTTATCACATAAACTAAATGATATGTGCTACATTTAACTCTTCTATAGCTATTGTTGAATAATCCTTTAATTATTTTCTAAAAATCGTCCAAAACAGTAACCTCAGATATATACCTTAAACTTGTTTTGATCATATCTCACTCATTACTTTGATTCCATTGCATGGCCAACTCTCACATGTGTACAAGACCCATAGCTTACTGTAAATCCATTCTACTTCATCATTTTTATCAGTTTACCATATGGTTCTTTACTGTTTTTGTACAGCCTATCATTTAAACAAGATTTACCCATTTTTACTTATAGTTTTTAATCTTTTTATCCATGATTATCAACACCAAATCCCCACATAACATTTTTATCATCATATAATCATCATATACATATACAATAGGAAATAAAATACATTTTTACATAATCAAATTAACAAAAAGATGAGGAGGATAATCTTTATACCACCATGATGATGTAGGTTGATCAAAACATGGATTTTGATGGAGAAACTTGTGATGCACCAAGACCATCTTCAAGACCACCAATCTTCATGAATACCTTGTGGAAAATCAGCCCTACTACTCCATGAAAACTCCTCCTTGGATGTTATAACTTGCACCAATCTTCATCTTTTTGAATGGAGATTAACATATGTTAATTGTAACATATGTTTATGGTTAAATTTTGTATGAATGGTGGTGTTTAGTGGAGGAATGGGGCGGCCAAAAATGGAGTCAAGAGAGAAAATATGTGTGGTTTGCATGAGTGGAATGGAAGAAAATGGTAATGGTGAGTGGTTTTGTGAAGTTGTAGCTTAATATGTAAGCTAAATGAGACAAGTGTAAATTGGTTAAGTAAATTTTGACACCTAAAGGTGTTGTTAAGTTATTTAGGCCGGTTTTGGAGTGGGGTGGGACAAGTGTTCCACTTGTCTCATCCCATTTATTTACGGGTACTCCTCGATTCTAGTTTCCTCGATTTGCGTACCCTCGGGCCGTTTTACGAAAAATGTTTTTATAAATTATGAATCTACGTCACAAAACGAATCCAATAAAAATTTTCTCATCAAAAACGGAGTTCGAAAACGTAAATACGTAATCCTAAGGTTTCCGGTTTAGTCGTAAAGGACGTTAAAATAAAATCGTAAGTCCTAATCTCTTCTCGTAAATTTGTGAGTTTATGAACCAACACAAATTTAAAACTCCAAAATAATATTCACGGATAAATTTATTTTCTGAAATGTCGGATTGTCACCAAAGACGGTGTATGTAAACGTAAGCACGTAACGTAGGATCCTCCGGTTTAAACGTAGTCGATGCTACTTCAAGACGTAAATCCAAATTTCTTCCCAAAAATAAGTGAGTTCATATTGTAACATTAAAATAATATTTTCAAATAATATTTGAGAATAAAATATCAATCGTAAATTGACGGATTGTCACATAAAGCCAATGTAGTAGCTGATGCTTTAAGTCGAAAGGAACGTGTTAAGCCGTTACGAGTTAAATCATTAATGATAACTCTTTTATCTAAGTTACCTACCCAAATTCTCGAAGCGCAAGAAGAAGCACTTAAAGTATAGAATGTTGGAGCAGAGAAATTAAGAGGAATGGATAAAGAATTTGAAGTTCGTCAAGATGGAATTCGTTGTATTAAAAATCATAACTTGTTACCTGCCTATGGTAATTTACGAGATTTGATTATGCACGAGTCTCATAAATCAAAGTATTCTATGCATCCTGGTTCCGACAAGATGTATCAAGATCTGAAGAAACTCTATTGGTGGCCTAACATGAAGGCAATCATAGCAGAATATGTTGCCAAGTGTTTAACGCGTGCAAGAGTTAAAGCAGAGTATCAAAAACCATCTGGTCTATTGATACATCAAGAGATTCCAAATTGAAATGGGAAAGAAATACGATGGATTTTGTGATTAATTATCTAAGACATAAAATGGACATGACACCACCTGGGTTATTGTCTGATCGTCTTACAAAATCTGCACGATTTCTTCCTATTAAAGAGACTGATAGTATGGAAACTCTTTCAAGAGTGTAAATTAAGGAAATAATGTCACAACACGGAGTGCATGTATCTATTATCTCGGATCCTGATAGTCGTTTTACATCTGTATATTGGAGATCAATGCAAAGTGCCTTAGGTACTGAATTGGATATGAGTACGGCATATCATCCACAAACAGATGGACAAAGTGAAAGAACAATTCAAACTCTCGAGGATATGCTTAGATCTTGTGTGATAGATTTTGGAAAAGGATGGGAGAAACATCTACCTTTAGTAGAATTCTCTTATAACAATAGTTATCATGCTAGTATTAAAGCAGCGCCTTTCGAAATACTTTATGGAAGAAAGTGTCGATCGCCTGTTTGCTGGGCTGAAGTTGGAGATATTCAACTGACAGGACCAGAAATAATACATGAAACTACTGAAAAGATTGTTCAAATCCGACAGTGATTACAAGCTGCAGAAGATAGACAAAGGAGTTACGCTAATACTAGACATAAACCTTTGGAATTTACAGTAGGAGATCGTGTTATGTTGAAAGTTTCACCTCGCCAAGGAGTTATTCATTTTGGAAAGAAGAAGAAACTGAATCCAAGGTATATAGTACCATTCAAAATAACCAAAAGAATTAGCCTTGTGGCATATAAACTAGAGCTTCCGGAAGAGCTTAGTAATGTTCACAATACTTTTCATGTTTTGAATTTTAAGAAGTGCTTATTTGATGAATCTCTCATCATACCGATGAAAGAACTTCAAATCGATGATAAGTTAAATTTTATAGAAGTGCCGGTGGAAATTATGGATAGAGAAGTGAAACGCTTGAAGCAGAGCCGTATCCCAATGTTGTTCCCATAATTATTCACTTCACCATGGTTGATTAAATGATTAAACAAGAATTAAAGATAGAAAAATAGATGGATTCTAGAGAGAGAAAGTAGTGAGAGAAAGTAGAGAGAAAGAGGGATGATTAACTTGTGAAATTAGATTAAGAATATGAAATGGCTTCCCACCCTTCGAACATGCTAGGAGGGTGCTTATATAGTCCACCCACATGCGGGCTTTCTTTTGGACTATATTGTTTTGGGTTGGGATTGAATAAATGCTTAGTACCTTGAAAGAGGCCTTTTAAGCTAACCATCAAGCCCGTAATGTCACGACTTTTTTAACTAACTATTACAACGTTCTAATAAATATTACAAAATAAACCTATGACCGAACATTCTTGTTTGACTCAATATTTTGAGGCTAACAATCTCCACCAATGTGAGGTCATTCCTCTTCGATATTTGGAGTTCAATGGAGATTATGAATTTTGTCATAAATGAGTCTTCAACGTGTAATAGGCGTCTTGTTCCTTCATGCTGTGATCTTTGAGCCTTTGTCATTGTATTTCGACTTTGTCTTTTATCTTGAGATCTTCAAATTATCATTGACTTGTCTTTGCCATCTTCCGATCTTGTGTCTTCATCCACATGCTCGTACATTACATAATCTTGAAAGCTTTCTAACAATCTCCTTTGAAGAGAGGTCATTCCTCTACATTAATTGATAAGGACGATTTTGATCATCAGAGTTACAGAAGTCTTTTGCTTTCTTGATTGTTGAATATGTCTTTAGGCATGAGTATGTGGTTTTGAATCTTTGACTTTGCTGTATACACCGTAACGTCACCTTCTTGAGACAAAACATAGACACGAACTGAATGGCTTTAACATTCATCCTAAATCGGTAGCGTTTTACCTCCGGTCGGTGAAGACCGTTACATGATATTAAATATCGTACCTGTGATTAGGTAGACTGAATTAAGAACCTCCTTGACAGGGTTTCGCGGCTGTACTATCCGTTCTCTTTACTCGACCGTCTCAAAGCAAGACTGCGCACATAAAGAGTGAATCAATTGGATAGATATCCACTTGATTAAATTCGTCAATTCAAATTCCTAGAACAAGTTTGATTGATTAAGAATCTTACCATTGTTGCTTTCCAGTTGAACACAAGCTTGATTCATAAGAATCACGCAAGTTACCTACCGTACCGCTGCTTGATGTTGACGCTAGAAGGATTTCCATTCATCACTATGAGTATTAATAAATATCACTTTGAATGTTCTGGCAAGACCATAAAGATATTGCGTAGAAACCTGAAACGAGTTTGAATCGATAGAGAAACAAACCACTGTTGCTTTTCAGTTTTACATATGTTCAATTCATAAAGAATCTTACACATGACCTACCGCAGTGCTATTTGATGTTAACGATGGAAGGATTTCCACTCATCATTTTGAATACTAGGAAGTATAACTCTGGTTGTTCTAGAAATATCGCAAGGATATAGCGTAGGACTCTCTTGATCGTCATCCGTGTGTCCTAACGAGATTTAATTGATCTCTTGGCTCTACACTCGATTTGTGCACTTTTAGTAGTCGGAGGCTGGAGCAGATGCCACCTATTCAATATCAACTATCTCGGAGTGAGAAAGTCAATAGAAATCGTGTTGATCTCCGTGACAATAAAACAAACTTCTTTTAAGAGACGCTAGAGTTAGCTGGGGAGGGGTTGTGCATTACATCACTGGGTTCATGATGCATTGTCTTCATGATGTGTTGACTAATAAGTGTGAAAACACTTATCCTTTTACCACTTATTTCCAATAATAACAAGACCAAAACGTGTAATTTATGTCGTAAAAGTCAGAATTATGCGTGGTTTGTGTTTTTATTGTGTTTTAGGACCAAATGATGAAAAAGGAAGAAAACACGGGCTTTCACGGGCTTTTATCGAAGAAAACGAGAAAATACGAAGTCAAAAGATCAAGAGTGCAAAAAGAACGGAATTCCAAGGACTATTCTGAAGATTTATCGAAGAAAAAGTCTAAAGACGGAAGTTTAATGAAGTCGAAGAACTCAAGTCTAATAGAAGAAGAAAATTACAAGACAAGTTCAATATACATCGACAAATCCCGAGACGACGTCGAGAAAAGACAACGATTTAAATCGAGTCGAGAAGAAAGAAAGAAGATGCAACACATGCACTCCTTCCCATTTTTCCTATAAATACCCTCCTAATACACATTAGGAGGGTTGGTTAGTTTTTAGTAGTTAGTTTCATTTTTCATTTTTTCTTTCTAGTTTTTAGAGAGAGAAAGTTCTAAACTTTCTCTCACTAAGTTTTCATCTTTTCTTTCTTTCAATCTTTCAAGATTAAACCTTTGTGTATTGTTGATTTCATTAATCAAGTTCAAGTTAAGCTTTTAATCTTTCATCTCTTTCTACCTTTCTTTGATTTTAGTTTACTTTTGGTGCGAAATCTATTTGATCAGTGTTGTTCTTAATGTTTTCGTGCTTAAAAGTTAATCTTTTTATTCATGATTAAGTTTTCATACGAATAAGCTTTAAGATATTTGTGCTTATTGGCTTATTTATATGTTTAGCTTATTCACTCTTTAAAAGCTTTCTTAAAAAGTTTCATCTTTTTATGGTTTGATTTAAAAGTTGCTTATTTTAAGTTTGGATGAGTTGTTATTTGTGCTTATTTAGTCTTTTTTCATATTGGATTCGTTCAAGTTTTGCTGTTAGCTTATCAAATTAGCTTATCACCTTGCTTATCTTTCGTATCAAAAGGTAATCGGAAAGGGTAAACCCCTTTCCGATCAAACATTCCGACTATCCCCCTCTTTCCGATCTCCAAATCGGAAAAGGGTTTATATTATTCCGATTGTGGTGTTTTGTGACATTCCGATTAGAATTGTTTGTTGGTTATTCTGATTGTGTTCTTTTCTGTTATTCCGATTGGAATTGTTTTCAAACATTCTGATCAGCCTTGTTTCTAAGATATTCCGACGAGAGTTGTTTGCCACATTCCGATCAGCCATATTTTCCATCATTCCGATTGGGCAATTTTACCATATTCCGATTACCTTCTTGTACTGGATTCCGATCAGGAATTCCGATTGCAGCAGTATTCCGACGATGGTTAGTGTGTATTCCGATCAGTTTTTCCGACCAATATTCCGATTAGGGTTTGGTTTAATTTCTTGTTTTTACAAAGTTTCCAAGTTTTAGATTTATTCAGTATTCAAGTAATTTTCTAATTTTGTCTTTAAAGTTTTTTAGCATTTATTTTTAACTCGTTATTTTAGTTTAATCTTTAAAGCTTTTTCTTTACTCAACGACATTTACTTATTCGCTATTAGTTTAAAATAGATAATCTACCAAACCATTCTCTTGTTCACCAAAAGACAATTGAGTCGCACTTTCTACCAATAGTCAATTCGAAAAGATTCGGACGATAAGATTTTATACTTGGTGTAAAAACCTTAGTATTAAATGGCGCCGCTGCCGGCTCTTTTCGTTAAGATTAAAGGTTTTTAGTGAGAGACGCATTGGATTTTGGGATCCGTTCATCTTTGAACGTTATTTTCCTTGCTTTAAAATTTTCAAAAATCCTAAAAAATATAAAATTCTTCAAAAATACAAAAACATTGAAAAATCATAAAAAGCAATTCTTTTCCAAAGGTTTTCACCAAAAAGATTATATAGCTATTCTCTCTGTGTATTTTTCTTCTGTAGGTGTATGCGTACTAGATTAACTATTCTAAGCCCGAGACTCGTGAAGATTTAGATATGGCTGGTGTTCATAACAACAATAATAACCCACCTCTACCCAATTTGAATAACAATAACAACAACAACAATGTCCCCCTACCTGATTTACGAACAATGGAGGAATTGTGTCAACCTACCATGAACGGACGCGGAGGCCCGATTGTGCCGATGCACATCACGGCTCAGGAGTTTTCGTTGAAGCATCACATGATCCAACAAGTGCAAACTAACCCATTTCTCGGAATTCCGGATGATGATGCCAACAAATACCTCGACAAATTCATTACCATCACCCAAAGCATGAAGTCACCCGGTGTTTCTATGGATGACCTTCACCTTCAACTATTTCCCCACTCGCTTTCTCACCATGCCGAAAAATGGTTTGACCGTCTCCCAAAGAATTCTATTCATACTTGGAATGACATGACTCAACGCTTTTTGTCGCGCTACTTCCCACCATCCATGGTCACAAGCCTTCGTAACCAAATTAGTGGATTCATGCAAGACAATGATGAATCGCTCTTTGATGCTTGGGAACGATACAATGATTTGATCGACCGTTGTCCAAATCATAACATGCTCCCCGTCACTCTCATTGATACTTTCTACAATGGTCTCACTTTTCGTGATAGTGACACGATCAACGCCGCCGCCGGTGGTACTTTTATGAAAAGGAGACCGGAGGAGTGTAGAGAGTTGATTGAAAACATGACTACTTACCACAAGAATTGGGATTCATCCGCATCTTCAAGATCTAATCTGAGAGTCAATGTTTCATCTACTTCTTCCACCACCGACATGTCCCTCATGGAACGTGCTATTCTTGATATTAACAAAAGTCTCCAAATTTTGACTTCAAACCAAACTCAACAAGCTAAAGCCGTTTCTATTTCTTGTGACACATGTGGTGGTCCTCATTCCTACAATGATTGTTCTTCTACTCAAGGCAATTTTTTTGAAGACGTTAACGCGGCATACGGTACTTATCCCACAGGAGGCTATCAAGCTCGTCCTCAAGGAGACCGTAGCTTGCTAAGTTATCGTTCAAACAACTATCTTGCTCCACCCGGTTTCCCTCCTCCAAACCAAAACCAACAACAAAGCTATAACCGAAACAACCAATCCCAACCTCGTGCTAACAATCAATATCAATCCCAAAGAAACCCATACCCAACTCAAGGAAATTCTCAAGCTTACCAAGCTCCACCTCTCAATCAACCAATGGCATTGAATCCAGACGTCGAGACGTTCATGAAGACTAATAGAGAGATGGTGAGGAGTCTTCAGAGTCAATTCGTCAACTTGAAGGGAGAAATGGCGAAACAAGGGAACGATATTCAAGCCGAGCTAAGGAATGACATGGCAAAGCAAAGCAATGATACTCGTGCAGACATGAGAGACTCTTTCAGCACTCAAGCGCTTAACATACGTGATATGATCGGTTCGCTCTTCCAAGGTAATCAACCCTCTTCTTCGGGTACTCTTCCGAGTAACACCGTTGCGAATCCAAGAGTGGAGATGAAAGCAATCACCACTCGTAGTGGAAAAGGTTATACGGAACACGAGCTTCCTACACCTCCACCTGTGATTGTGAACAAGGAAAAAGAGCAACTTTCCTCACCTCCTTTGCCTTCTACCCCCATTCCCTCACCACCCGCGCTTGTGAGTGATCCTACCCCCCTAAAGCCTTCCTCTTCATCCAATATACCTTATCCGTCAAGGTTGAGGAAAGAGAAGCAAAAGAGCAAGGATGATATTCAAGTTTCAAACTTTCTCAAAATGTTTAAACAATTGAATTTTAACATCTCCTTTGCCGAGGCTCTCGCTCACATGCCTAAATACGCGAAGATGTTTAAAGATCTTCTTAGTGACAAGGAGAAGCTTCTTGACATTGCTCAGACCGAACTTAATGAGAATTGCTCTGCCGTTCTCTTAAGGAAATTGCCCACCAAACTTAGTGATCCGGGTCGCTTCTTGATTCCTTGCAACTTCCCGGGAGTAGAGAATTGCATGGCCCTAGCCGATCTAGGTGCCAGTATAAACTTTAGTCCTTTAAGTGTTTGGAAGCAATTATCTCTCCCCGAGCTAGTCCCCACCAAAATGACCTTGGAATTAGCTAACCGTACGGTTGCTTATCCAGTGGGGATAGCCGAAGACGTTTTCGTTGGCGTTGACAAATTCACCTTCCCGATGGATTTTGTTGTCGTTGACTACGAGATGGATCCTCGTGTTCCATTAATCGTTGGACGTCCCTTCTTGAGGACCGGTCGCTGATGAGACTGCTTTTATACATAGTCTCATCTTCCAAATAGGGCATAAAATGCATTAAATATCATCAAAATACCCATATATATGCTTGTGTTTGCTACTTGTGTATTTTAGGTACGGATATTGAGAAAATGACAAAAGATCACAAGAATAATGCAAAAACGAACACGGGAAACGAAGCCGCACAATGAACCAAGCCCTAATGAAGACTTTCCCAAGATCAACCCTTGAAGATTTGAAGAATTATAAAGAAGGGTCCTCCAATATAGAAGAATTTACACTTTATACCCTTGTATCCTCATAATTACAAGTTTGGTCCCTAAAGTTTGTCAAAATTACAAAAAGGGCCCTCTACTTTGAAGATTTGGCAAGTTTAGCCCCTCAACAAAGCTAAATTGTCAACCAATATCATCCACAAAGTCAAATACATCATGAAGTCCTTCAAAGTACAAGAAATGACAAGTTTGGTCCTTTGAAAATCTCAAAATTACAAAAAGGACCCTCAACTTTCAACATTTGGCAAAAATGGTCCCTCAATCATCAAGACTTGGCAATTTCAGTCCTCCAAAATGTCAATTATACAAGTCTAGACCATTATCATTGAAGACAATACCAAACCAGTCCTTCAAGAATTCAAATATGGCAAGAAATACCCCTGAATTCATTTTGTAAATGTTTTTGGGCCAAAAATGCAAAAGTGCAAAAGTTGATAAGGCTGGTTTTGGCGTTGATATCTTTTATAACTGAAAAGACAAGAAGAAGGGAAACAAGGGACTAATGTTGGCCAGATATAATACTTACCTTAACCAACCAGCTTGTGCCACCTCACCCCACTCACCACCTCCACCAATCATACTCTTCCCTGCCTCCACATCAGATCCCACTCACCCCTGGTTTATTAATTAAACAAACATTGGCGCCTTAACACATTTTTTAAAAATTAATCACCCTAATCTGGATTAAACATAGCACTATTTATCTCAAGAACATAATTGGGTTTTCCTAATTGTGTTACAATTAAAACCCCATCTGCTCCAGATTAGTGATTAATGATCCCCTAATCACATCCCAACCATAAACATGGACACCTCATCACTCCCTTGCCCCACATAAGATTCCCCTGCTACACAAAAGGGGGATACTGCCAAAAACCACCAGCCATCCAACGTGTGAGATTGATGCTTACTTTCTAAGCTTAATGGGAGCCCTTGGATACACTCACACATGCCAGCTTCAACAAACAGCCAAAACATGTCACATGATTCAAGAAGATGCCAAAAGTTCTCAAGGGCAAAATTGGGACTTCAGTAGTTAGGGTTTACACGTTTTTTAGCTTAGTAGAACTTGTAAGTCTCTATATAAAGCCATTTAGGCCATCACATTTCAGTTTGCTTTTGATTTTTCCTTGTTCAAGTTTCTGTAAATCCCATTTCAAAGTTTAATGAAATTGAGTTTGAAACATTGTAGAAAAGTCATTGGCCAATCTTTGTTACTGCCTTCTATTGTTATATGCATGTTAGTTTTAGAAGTAAAAACCTGTTTTCACTTGGAGGTTGCAAAAGTTTGCAATTTTCCTCATTCTTGATATTTTGCTAAGTCTTGTTTCAATCTGGGAATTCCTGGGCTATAGGGCTGATCATAGCATCCTAGCTGAGTTGGTTAAGGTGTGGTGAGGCTTATAACTTGGGGATAATCAAGTGTGGGGTAACAATTTTGCATCAATCAAGATTTTCAAAGTTTCTGATTTTTATGCTATTGTGCTTTAACCTTGTTCAATCTTAGCAGGCTTATTGTGGAAGCTTGTGCATGTTCTTGCTAGCACATAAGCTCAAAATTCGTGGGTGTGGATGTACATCCATGAGGTTTGCATACTCAATCTCAAAATCTGCTTAATTTGTGATTTTTGGTGATATTTGTATGAAACTTGTGTTCTTGTGAATATTGTGGCTTAAATCTGCTTGAATCTGTTTATCTTACTTGTTTTAGTGTTAATTGATGCTTGGTTGGCCTGAAATCTCACTTTGCCTTTGAAAAATTTGATTTGGAAAAGATAAAGGGGTGTTTGGGACTAACTGTTTATGCTTGTAACTTGTTATTGTGTTAAGGGAAGTTGTTGTTTATGCTTTGTATCTGATAAATACCTTGTTGAGAGTATTTTGCTGCAAGTTTTTGGGTTTGAACACTTGAATCAAACAATCTGCTATATAGACCTTGTTTCTACTTGTTTTGACCTAGGATTTTGGGAACACTTAGTGTGTATGCATGCTTAGGGCTAAAAGTGGTTTAAAAAAGTTAATATAACATGTTTGAAAGATTTGAGGTGTTGAATTTGGCTTAAGTGTCAAATACATCAGCAAAGTAGAAAAACTGCATGTGTGAGTGTTCATCAGTAACTTTCATTGCTTGAATCTTGCTTAATTCTTTGAACCATTGCATGAAACCTATTTAGACTTGCTTATTGGAGTTTATAATAGCTTGTGTGTGCATTTGGTTGAATTTGGCTGGCTGATTTGTGCTAAAACTGCTCATAAGTGCTTAACTGCTTATTGTTCATGTCTTTGCAATGTCTGATGATTAATTGATTAAACTGTATCAATTGGGTGTTAGTGATTGTGTTATTTTGATTGTGATTGACTCCTTTTGATCCAAAGATCATTTGGGTGCCTTTGTGAAATCTGAATCTCCAAAAAAGTCACTAAAGACAAAAAGTCAAAATAGTCAAGCAGTGGAAAAAGTTTCCACTGCTCAACATCCAAAACTAGCCCCTGCTAGTGCAATTTTGTCATCAGCTTATCAATAAGCTATTCTAGCTTATCCAGACTTGCAACAACTTATTTTTTGTGATAGATCTTCATTATTTGACCCATTTAAGTAGACTGGAGCTTATTGGAATTTGACTTTGACTTTTTACTAGAAAACCAACTACTTTGACTTTTAACATAAGTGCTTATGTGACTTTCCAGCTTATTGAGTGTGCTTATCTGAAAACTCTTTGTTGATTTTGCTTAATTAAGTCATTTAAAAGCTTTTGGAACTTGAATCAGCACTTGGGGTGGCCTAGAACTCAAAAACGACTATTTTGTCGTTTTGTGTAGATTGCTTATTGCATTTTCAGGCTTATTCCTTGGGATTATTTCAAATTTCTTTTAGTAGAAGTCTTTTTTAGGTCAAAAGAAGCTTGTGTGTCAAATTTTAGCTTATGGCATCAGCTTATAGCTTAATGGGCTTAAAAGCCCATTAAGAATAAGCTGCTTATTATAAGTTAGCTTATTTCACATTTTCAGCTTTTGGGCCTTTGGAAAAAGTTGTTTAAAATCAATTTTGAGTCAACCTGTGCTTTTTGGGCTTATTTTGAACAATTTTTGTTATTGGGCCTTAATTTAGCCCAATAAGGGTCTGATTTGGGTTTAGCCTATTTTCTAGGCCCAATAGGGGTATTTAGGTAATTTCACTTTCATTTCTGAGTTATTTAGGTTAAATTAAGCTAGTTTTTAAGTTTTTAGAATTTTTTTAGAATTTTTGGATTTCTAATATTATTTTAATATTATTTTATTATTAAAAATTAAAAGTCTGATTTTTTAGGTTTTTATATTTTTCCTAGGTTCTAAACACTTAATTAGGATTTTTGCAACTTTCCAAATATTTTTTAGGTCTTTTAATTATTTTCTATAATTAATTTAAGTTTTAATTGATTTTAGGAGTTTTTAATTGTTTAAAAATAGTTTTTATTGGTTTTAAAATTTTGAAAAATAGTTTTTAGCTTAATTAGAGTATTTTTAGGTTTACAAACTTTAAAATCTTGTTTAGGGCTTTTTAATAATTACTTTTGATTTTTAGGGCTTTAATTAGCATTAAAAAGTCATTATCTAATTAATTAAAAGGTTTTTGCAAGTTTTGATTTTTATTGTAAACTCTTAGAATATTATTAGGGATTTTTGGTAATTTTTAGGAATTTTAAGGTTAAAATTTTAAGTTTGGTACTTTTTACGACTTTACGTGTACGCCTTTTTAGACTTAGTTTAATCCGTCTTCATAACCGTCATTCTCTTCTAATCCCTTTTCTATTTTTCTTTCTCAAATATAATCACAAATTAATCCATATCATTACACACATAACACACTAGCCTCCTTGAGAACGAACTCATTGTAGGGTCATTTACACACGGTTTTCCTAAATCGTCGTGCTTACTTGTCCTAATTACCTTCCTTTTCCTAAAGGGGTAGTTTTACTGAACATCATTTTGGCGCCGCTGCCGGGGAGGCGTGTTGTGTTTTGATTTGGCATTGTTGTTTTTATACTAACCATAATTAGTATTTGTATTAGTAGCACTCTACTAATACGTATTATCGGTTTTTTGTTTTTGTGTGAATATTATTAATATATTGTATACGTAGAACAATAAATTCACAAGTACTCCAAATACGTGAGAAATCACAACCTTGACTTGGGAGGTCATTACCCAATCATTGTATTCGAATCTCAAACCAAAGAAAAAGGCAAAAATAGATAAATACTTTCGTGAAGCTTAATCTTGAAAATACAAACTATAAGGTGGGTATAAGGCGGATATTATAAAATATATCCTAAGGAAAAAGGCTCTTAAGTGCTTCGCGCCGCCTCGTTTCCCCGCTTGCTTGTGAGTATTTGATTGTGAGAGCTAATCGAGGGTTTTGCCGCCCAAAGTATTACTAAGTATTATATATTTTCTTGGTTTTCATTGATTAAACCCTCTTGAACGTTTTGGTGTTCCACCATCGTTCTAAAGTCATCGAAGGCGTTCACTTCACGTGATCGTTTTCATTCCTTGAGGATTCTTTAATCAAGAGATTTGATTAAGGAGGGGATTTGTAGATTTTTGTCTACTTAATACATTCACCAATTTCCAAAAAGGTTAATACAATCAAAAACCACAAAAAAATTGAAAAATACAAAACACCAAAAAGAATCTTCTTTGCTCGTCCCCTCGTTGTACGTGACGTTTATGCTAACTCGTAATCAAGCAAGACGTGCACGTAAACGAAAGAACAAAACTCCCACTCCAAACAATTCTAGTGAGGAGTCTCCTATTGACGAACCCATTGTAAGAGAAGCACCAACCATGGCGAATCGAACTATGATGGAGTTACTTCAAGCACCCACCGAGGGTTACGGAGAGGCTATTGTGATTCCCGCTATCCTTGCGGAGAATTTTGAGGTGAAAACGGGTTTGTTGTCGATGATCCAAAACAACAAATTCCGTGGTGATGAGAAGGACAATCCACACAACCATATCCGCCAATTCAATCGTCTTACCGCTACTTGCAAGTTTAAGGATGTCTCGAACGACTCGATTAAGATGATGCTTTTTCCGTATTCCTTAGCGGGGCCCGCTAAAATTTGGTTAGGGAAAGAGCCACCCAATTCTATAATGACGTGGAAGGATCTCGTGTCTAAGTTTGTGAACCAATTTTTTCCGCCCTCTAAGACTACGCATTTGAAAAACGAGATTTCAAAGTTTTCACAAGAATTTGATGAAAGTTTTTCGACGGCTTGGAATAGGTTTAAGGAAATGTTACATGAATGTCCTCATCACGATTTTTCCGATTTGCATCAAATTGACACGTTTTACAATGGACTTAATGATCATGAAAGGGATTATTTGAATGCCGTCGCGGGTGGTAATTTTTTGTGTAAAACGGTTGAGGAAGCTTTGGTGATAATTGAAAATAGATCTAAGGTTTATAGTCCTCGTAGCACGTCTAGTGTTCGTAAGGCTTCGTGTTCGGCTTCCCCTTCTTTGTCTACTACCATCGATGCTTGCCAAATTGAGGCGAACTTGGAAAACAAGATTTTTGATAACTTGAAAGGACTTTTGATTGAGTTTAAAGTTGGTGAACAAAGTGCTCCCGCTGCGGCTAAAGCGGTTGAGGTTTCTTGCATGTATTGTGGTGGAGGTCATGATTTCTCCGAGTGCATTACCAACGGTGGTAACACTTCGAGTGTCTTCGCGGCCACGGGAAATTACAACCAAAACGGTCAAGTTTCCCACTCTAATCAAATGACTCCACCGGGTTTTGGTTCAAATCAAAATGCTAACAACAATTATCGCAACAATCAAGTTGGTTTCAAAAACAATTACAACAAGGGAAACTATGGGAATCAAGGGGCTAATAATCAAGTTTCAAACAAAAATGATTTTCAAAATAACAACAAAAGTTTGCAAACATTGAAAGATCTTCCAAGTGAGTTTGTTGAATATTCTAGTGGGAATGATGCTAGGTTTGACAATATTCAAAGAGAAATCATTAGCCTAAGGTCCGAGTTTAAGAACGACTTGAAGAAAGAGTTGAAAAATGAGTTAGCTCATGAACTTAAAATCCACACCAACAAGATGGAAGGAAATGTGACTAGGTTGCAACAAAACCAACAAATGATGGAACACGGGCAACATGAGATTAAACAAGAGATGATTAAGGCCGAGAAAAGGCAAACCGAGGCCGTATTGAGGCAATCTAATTTTGAAGATAAAATCTCGTCTATGTTTGAGGCAATAATGTGTAAACCGTCTTCAAGTGGTCTTCCTAGCAACACCATATCCAACCCTAAGGGTGAGATGAAAGTGATTACCACACGTAGTGGTAAGACACTTAAGGAACCGACTCCTCAACCAATTTCTCCTACGGAGGAAGCAATTGAGGAAGAACCCGAGGTGGTGGTCCAAAAGGAGCATGTCCCAATCCCACGAAGTACCACTCATGCCACACCTACGGTTGACCCATTACCATCATTGGAACCCGAGATTCCAAAGGCTATGCCTACTATGCCTCAACCCACACCACATTTGTCCTATCCATCGAGACTTAGGAAGGAGAAACGTCAAGAGCGCGACAATTATCAATTTGAGCTTTTTATGAAAATGTTTCGTGATTTGCACCTTAATGTGAGTTTCGCCGATGCTTTGGTCATGATGCCTCGATTTGCCGCTAACTTTAAAAGTATGTTGAACAACAAGGAGAAATTGCACCAATTGTCTAGTTGTTCGTCGGTTTATCTTAATCGCATACCTCAAAAAGTCGGTGATCCCGGTAAATTTTTGATCCCTTGTGCAATCCAAGATATGGAGGAATGCTTTGCCTTGGCCGATCTTGGTGCTAGCATTAACTTGATGCCACTTGCAATCTTCAAGTCGCTCAATCTTCCAAATCTTACTCCTTCACTAATGTCTATCGAGTTGGCCGACCATTCCATGATTCCCGCATGTGGTTTGGCGGAAGACCTTTTTGTTAAAGTGGGGAAGTTCTATTATCCCGTAGACTTTATCGTTGTTGATATCCCCACGGATCCTCAAGTTCCTCTCATTTTAGGTCGTTCGTTTTTAGATACGTCTATGGCTTTGATTGATGTGCATGCTAGAAAGATCACCTTACGTTTCAACGACGAGGAACTTGTTATAAACGCAACTCAAAACTCTCAAATTTCTCATGTTTATTCCGTTGCAACCATAAACCTCTTTGATATGATTGACGTGGTTTGCGAGGAATTTTCACAAGAAGTTCTAGGTTTTGGTGATGAAGAAACTAGTGGCAATCCCACTATGTTAGATCCAATTCTTGATAATTCGACACCAACCTTCACTCCTTTTGAAGGTGGTGGTTTTACGTTGGAAGGATGCAATGTTCCACGTACTTGTGACGAATACCTCGACAACGATGAGGACTTCTCGATTATCAAGGATTTTCTTAACGATTTCCCATTTCCTCCACCAGAGGAGGTTATGAGTATCGAGCCCAAATCTTCACTTGAGGAACCACCTATCCTTGAGTTGAAAGATTTACCTCCTCACCTCGAATATGTCTATTTGGAGGAGGACGACAAGTTGCCGGTTATTATTGCGAAGGATCTTTCGAATGATGAAAAAACCGCACTTGTCGATGTTCTAAAGGACCACAAGAGGGCAATTGCGTGGAAGTTATCCGACATTAAGGGAATCGATCCCAAGTTTTGTACCCACAAAATCTTAATAGAGGAGGATTTCAAGCCCACAATCCAAAGTCAAAGGAGGGTGAACCCCAAAATTCACGACGTCATCAAAAAGGAGGTCCTTAAAGTCCTTGACGCGGGAATGATTTACCCTATTTCCGATAGCCCTTGGGTGAGTCCTATTCATTGTGTCCCTAAAAAGGGAGGAATGACCGTTGTGCCAAACGATGCCAACGAGTTGATTCCCACTAGACTCGTGACCGGATGGAGAGTGTGCATTGACTATCGAAAGTTGAATCAAGCCACTCGAAAAGACCATTTTCCCTTGCCCTTCATGGACCAAATGTTGGAGCGTCTTGCGGGAAACGATTTCTATTGCTTTCTAGATGGTTTTTCCGGTTACTTCCAAATTCCCATCGACCCTCGTGATCAAGAAAAAACTACGTTTACGTGTCCATATGGAACGTTTGCCAATCGTAGAATGCCATTCGGACTTTGCAATGCACCGGGAACCTTTCAAAGGTGCATGATGGCTATTTTTCATGACATGATCGAGAAGACGATGGAAGTCTTCATGGATGACTTTTCCGTGTTAGGTGATTCTTTCACTTCGTGTTTGTCGAACCTTGAGAGAATGTTGAAACGTTGTGAGGAAACCAACCTTGTGCTCAATTGGGAAAAATGTCATTTTATGGTTAAGAGTGGAATCGTCTTAGGGCACAAGGTCTCGAAAGCGAGGATTGAGGTAGATCAAGCTAAGGTAGACGTCATCGCCAAGTTACCTCATCCCAAAACCATTAAGGGAGTTAGGAGTTTCCTAGGCCACGCGGGCTTTTATCGTCCATTCATCAAGGATTTTTCAAAGATTTCTCGATCCATTACACATCTTCTTGAAAAAGAGGCACGCTTTGTCTTTGACGAAGATTGTGTACGAGCCTTTGAAATCCTTAAGAGGAAACTTACCGAAGCTCCCATTCTTGTTGCTCCCAATTGGAACCTCCCCTTTGAACTATTGTGTGATGCTAGTGATTACGCTATTGGGGCCGTTTTGGGGCAACGTCATGATAAGCACTTCTTGCCTATTCACTATGCTAGCAAGACGATGACCGAGGCTCAACTAAAATACACTACAACGGAAAAGGAGTTCCTTGCCGTGGTGTATGCATTTGAGAAGTTCCGACCTTATCTCGTCTTAGCTAAATGCATAGTGTATACGAACCATTCGGCTATCAAGTATCTCATGGCAAAGCAAGATGCTAAGCCTAGATTACTTCGTTGGATTCTCCTCCTTCAAGAATTTGATCACACCATCGTTGACAAAAAAGGAGCCGAGAATCTAGCGGCCGATCATCTTTCTCGTTTGGAAGATCCTCACCAAAGTGTTTACGAGCCAAAGGAAATCACTAAAATATTTCCGCTCGAGACACTTGGTATAGTGAATTCTAAGCTTGATCCTTCCACCCCATGGTTTGCGGACTTTGCAAATTACCATGCGGGTAACTTCATCGTTAAGGGTATGACGACTCAAGAAAAACGAAAATTCTTTCGTGACGTCAAGTTCTACTTTTGGAATGACCCTTACTTGTTTCGAACTTGTGCGGATCAAATCATCCGACGTTGTGTATTTGGCACCGAAGCTTCTAACATCCTTAGAGCTTGCCATGAGGGACCCACGGGTGGTCACCACGGTGCTAATCTCACGGCTAAGAAGGTGTTTGATGCCGGCTTATTTTGGCCTACTATTTACCGAGATGCACAAGATCTTGTGAAGTCTTGTGATTCATGCCAACGACAAGGGAAAGCCTCACAAAAAGATGAAATGCCACAAAATATCATCCAAGTGTGTGAGATCTTTGACGTTTGGGGTATAGACTTTATGGGGCCGTTCCCATCATCTCGTGGTAATAAGTACATCCTTGTTGCGGTTGAATACCTATCTAAGTGGGTGGAGGCCAAAGCCTTGCCCACCAATGATGCTCGTGTGGTAGTCAAGTTTTTGAAAAGCTTGTTTTCTCGGTTTGGAACCCCTCGTGCTATCATAAGCGATCGTGGAACCCATTTTTGTAACGACCAAATCGAAAGGGTCCTAAGGAAATATGGGGTTACACATCGGCTTTCTATGGCTTATCACCCACAAACGAGTGGGCAAGTCGAGGTTTCAAACCGAGCGTTGAAGAGGATTTTGGAGAGATCCGTTGGAGAAAACCGACAATTGTGGTCGGATAAGTTGGACGATGCTTTATGGGCCTTTAGAACCGCTCATAAGACGCCCATTGGGTGCACTCCCTATAAGCTTGTGTATGGAAAGAATTGTCATTTGCCTATCGAGTTAGAACACAAGGCTTATTGGGCCCTAAAGCATTGTAATGATGATATGGAGACCGCGGGAAAACACCAGAAAATGCAATTGAATGAATTAGATGAATTGAGGGATATTGCTTATGAAAATTCATTGATTTATAAAGAAAAGACTAAAAAGTTGCATGATTCTAAAATTAAAAACCGGGTTTTTAACATTGGGGATCAAGTTTTGCTTTTTAATTCAAGATTGAAAATCTTTTCCGGTAAATTGAAATCCCGTTGGTCCGGTCCATTCACCGTGACTCAAGTGTTTCCGTATGGGACCATCGAGCTAGCTCAAGATGATGGTCCTAACTTCAAGGTGAATGGACATAGGTTGAAGCACTACTTTGGCGGGGAAGTTCGATCCTTGAACTACCTCGACCAAATCACCTTCCCCAATGATAATTAGTATTGAGGGGATCGAGTCGAGCTCATGACTCGGTAATCAAAAACGAGGAGCCTCGTGGGGGAGTCCCATGCTTATCCTATGTACATATTATCGCTTTCTAATGTAGTTAACGTGTGGGGATTTGTGCCCTTCCAACCTTTGTTCCGTGGTTGTTTGTGAATTGTGAACTTTAGATGATCATGATCTTCACGATTGGAGCCTCTCGTGTTCATTTTATGGGAGCACTCGATCGTTTGCTTTGAAGACTTTCTCAATATCAATGATATATCCTTGATTGTTTAACCTTAAGTTTATAGCACACTTCATAAACGGCTATTAATTTATTGGTTACACCCTTTCCATGCTAGATTAGGCATTCGACTACGTCTCTAGTATGGGGGTTTTGCACCCCTAGACTCGAAACATTGAGGACAATGTTTAACTTTAGTATGGGGGGTGAATAGATAATTGCCTTGCCAAACCTTCACGCTTTCCAAAGTTTGTCTTTTTGTTTATTGCAAAATAAGGCTAAAAATGGCCAAATTTTAAAATTTTTCTCATATTTTATAAGTGTTTGAAGACACGAATGTAGGTTTTCCGATGGCGAGAATAAGAGTAATTTTTGACTCGACCGTGCGTGTTGAGCATTTAGCTTTGATTCCTTAACTACACATTAGGCTAAGTCTCTTAAATGAGGACGAGAAATGATAGAGTTAATTATAAGTTACTATGCTAAACGTAGAGTACTCGTATTCTTTCAAAAACTCATGTGTTCTCGTTGTTTGCTTATTCTCCCTTCGCATGTAAATATTTTTTGCTTAATAAATATTGACTTAGCGGTTTAGTTGGGATTGTTCGGTTTCTAGTCTTTTCTAGTAGCTTCCGTGTAATTAAATTGGGAAGACATTAAGGTATCGCCAGCGTCACGGTTTTGAAGTATTGGCACCCCAATAATCGAAAGCTTCACCCAATAATAAGATTTCAAGTGCTCACCTAAATCTAGAAAACAATTTGAAGCCCCACAAGGCCGAAAAATCTATGCAAAATTGAAAGTGAATCAAGCCTTAATCTTCGAAGCTTTAAAGATCCAAAATTCGCCTTAGCGTGAGGATATACGTCTTTGGCTAATAAAACCACCGATGAGGCGGATAATAAAAGGCAAGGCAAGACTGAAGTCATAATAAAAGCTTCATGGCGAAGTTGAATAAAAGATGGAGGTAAACCAAAGATAATAAGGCCCTTCCGTTAGGGGGCGTATAAAAGTCTTGGTAATAAGTCTCATGTTCAAAACCGTTATAAAACCGTGTTTATCGATTCTTCTTGTCAACTTAATTTTTTGACATCGTTGTCTATTAGGAGGGGTTATTGATTTGATGGTCTTAGTTACACCGTTAGGACTCTATTTTTAGACCTAAATCTCTATTATCGCATAAGTCAACAATGTATCCTCGTGAAACATTCAAGACAACATAAAATATAAGAGATACCACTTAGGAATAATGGGAGGATAAGTACGTGATTAGGGCATATGAGTAGTGTTGGCATTACTAACTTATAATGAAAATGATCTCGTTGCACGCTTGGCATGGAATTGGAGTGAAAATCGAGGACGACGAAATTATTTCTAACGAGGCATTCACGTGTTCTTATACTATGAACCTAAACGTCCCATTTTGCGATGAAAATCATACATTATGTCTAAAACGCAATTAGTAGTAGCAATAGTAGTAGGGTAGCTAGTTTATCATTCAATAAAGTGAATAAAAATGAATTTTGGGGATGCTAGATACTTTATTCTAGCATTGCGTGAGGGCACGACAATGGTTTAGTATGGGGGAGTGATGAGACTGCTTTTATACATAGTCTCATCTTCCGAATAGGGCTTAAAATGCATTAAATATCATCAAAATACCTATATATATATGCTTGTGTTTGCTACTTGTGTATTTTAGGTACGGATATTGAGAAAATGACAAAAGATCACAAGAATCATGCAAAAATGAACACGGGAAACGAAGCCGCACAATGAACCAAGCCCTAATGAAGACTTTCCCAAGATCAACCCTTGAAGATTTGAAGAATTATAAAGAAGGGTCCTCCAATATAGAAGACTTGACACTTTATACTCTTGTATCCTCATAATTACAAGTTTGGTCCCTAAAGTTTGTCAAAATTACAAAAAGGGCCCTCCACTTTGAAGATTTGGCAAGTTTAGCCCCTCAACAAAGCTAAATTGTCAACCAATATCATCCACAAAGTCAAATACATAATGAAGTCCTTCAAAGTACAAGAAATGACAAGTTTGGTCCTTTGAAAATCTCAAAATTACAAAAAGGACCCTCAACTTTCAACATTTGGCAAAAATGGTCCCTCAATCATCAAGACTTGGCAATTTCAGTCCTCCAAAATGTCAATTATACAAGTCTAGACCATTATCATTGAAGAAAATACCAAACCAGTCCTTCAAGAATTCAAATATGGCAAGAAATACCCCTGAATTCATTTTGTAAAAGTTTTTGGGCCAAAAATGCAAAAGTGCAAAAGTTGATAAGGCTTGTTTTGGCGTTGATAGCTTTTATAACTGAAAAGACAAGAGGAAGGGAAACAAGGGACTAATGTTGGCCAGACATAATACTTACCTTAACCAACCAGCTTGTGCCACCTCACCCCACTCACCACCTCCACCAATCATACTCTTCCCTGCCTCCACATCAGATCCCACTCACCCCTGTTTTATTAATTAAACAAACATTGGCGCCTTTTTTTAAAAATTAATCACCCTAATCTGGATTAAACATAGCACTATTTATCTCAAGAACATAATTGGGTTTTCCTAATTGTGTTACAATTAAAACCCCATCTGCTCAAGATTAGTGATTAATGATCCCCTAATCACATCCCAACCTTAAACATGGACACCTCATCACTCCCTTGCCCCACATAAGATTCCCCTGCTACACAAAAGGGGGATACTGCCAAAAACCACCAGCCATCCAACGTGTGAGATTGATGCTTACTTTCTAAGCTTAATGGGAGCCCTTGGATACACTCACACATGCCAGCTTCAACAAACAGCCAAAACAAGTCACATGATTCAAGAAGATGCCAAAAGTTCTCAAGGGCAAAATTGGGACTTCAGTAGTTAGGGTTTACACGTTTTTTAGCTTAGTAGAACTTGTAAGGCTCTATATAAAGCCATTTAGGCCATCACATTTCAGTTTGCTTTTGATTTTTCCTTGTTCAAGTTTCTGTAAATCCCATTTCAAAGTTTAATGAAATTGAGTTTGAAACATTGAAGAAAAGTCATTGGCCAATCTTTGTTACTGCCTTCTATTGTTATATGCTTGTTAGTTTTAGAAGTAAAAACCTGTTTTCACTTGGAGGTTGCAAAAGTTTGCAATTTTCCTCATTCTTGATATTTTGCTAAGTCTTGTTCCAATCTTGGAATTCCTGGGCTATAGGGCTGATCATAGCATCCTAACTGAGTTGGTTAAGGTGTGGTGAGGCTTATAACTTGGGGATAATCAAGTGTGGGGTAACAAGTTTGCATCAATCAAGATTTTCAAAGTTTCTGATTTTTATGTTATTGTGCTTTAACCTTGTTCAATCTTAGCAGGCTTATTGTGGAAGCTTGTGCTTGTTATTGCTAGCACATAAGCTCAAAATTCGTGGGTGTGGATGTACATCCATGAGGTTTGCATACTCAATCTCAAAATCTGCTTAATTTGTGATTTTTGGTGATATTTGTATGAAACTTGTGTTCTTGTGAATTTTGTGGCTTAAATCTGCTTGAATCTGTTTATCTTACTTGTTTTAGTGTTAATTGATGCTTGGTTGGCCTGAAATCTCACTTTGCCTTTGAAAAATTTGATTTGGAAAAGATAAAGGGGTGTTTGGGACTAACTGTTTATGCTTGTAACTTGTTATTGTGTTAAGGGAAGTTGTTGTTTATGCTTTGTATTTGATAAATACCTTGTTGAGAGTATTTTGCTGCAAGTTTTTGGGTTTGAACACTTGAAACAAACAATCTGCTATATAGACCTTGTTTCTGCTTGTTTTGACCTAGGATTTTGGGAACACTTAGTGTGTATGCATGCTTAGGGCTAAAAGTGGTTTAAACAAAGTTAATATAACCTATTTGAAAGATTTGAGGTGTTGAATCTGGCTTAAGTGTCAAATACATCAGCAAAGTAGAAAAACTGCATGTGTTAGTGTTCATCAGTAACTTTCATTGCTTGAATCTTGCTTAATTCTTTGAACCATTGCATGAAACCTGTTTAGACTTGCTTATTGGAGTTTATAATAGCTTGTGTGTGCATTTGGTTGAATTTGGCTGGCTGATTTGTGCTAAAACTGCTCATAAGTACTTAACTGCTTATTGTTCATGTCTGAGCAATGTCTGATGATTAATTGATTAAACTGTATCAATTGGGTGTTAGTGATTGTGTTATTTTGATTGTGATTGACTCCTTTTGATCCAAAGATCATTTGGGTGCCTTTGTGAAATCTAAATCTCCAAAAAAGTCACTAAAGACAAAAAGTCAAAATAGTCAAGCAGTGGAAAAAGTTTCCACTGCTCAACATCCAAAACTAGCCCCTGCTAGTGCAATTTTGTCATCAGCTTATCAATAAGCTATTCTAGCTTATCCAGACTTGCAACAACTTATTTTTGTGATAGATCTTCATTATTTGACCCATTTAAGTAGACTGGAGCTTATTGGACTTTGACTTTGACTTTTTACTAGAAAACCAACTACTTTGACTTTTAACATAAGTGCTTATTTGACTTTCCAGCTTATTGAGTGTGCTTATCTGAAAAATCTTTGTTGATTTTGCTTAATTAAGTCATTTAAAAGCTTTTGGAACTTGAATCAGCACTTGGGGTGGCCTAGACCTCAAAAACGACTATTTTGTCGTTTTGTGTAGATTGCTTATTGCATTTTCAGGCTTATTCCTTGGCTTATTTCAAATTTCTTTTTGCAGAAGTCTTTGTTAGGTCAAAAGAAGCTTGTGTGTCAAATTTTAGCTTATGGCATCAGCTTATAGCTTAATGGGCTTAAAAGCCCATTAAGAATAAGTTGCTTATTATAAGTTAGCTTATTTCACATTTTCAGCTTTTGGGCGTTTGGAAAAAGTTGTTTAAAATCAAATTTTGAGTCAACCTGTGCTTTTTGGGCTTATTTTGAACAATTTTTGTTATTGGGCCTTAATTTAGCCCAATAAGGGTCTGATTTGGGTTTAGCCCATTTTCTAGGCCCAATAAGGGTATTTAGGTAAATTCACTTTCATTTCTGAGTTATTTAGGTTAAATTAAGCTAGTTTGCAAGTTTTTAGAATTTTTTTATAGTTTTTGGATTTTTAATATTATTTTAATATTATTTTATTATTAAAAATTAAAAGTCTGATTTTTTAGGTTTTTATATTTTTCCTAGGTTCTAAACACTTAATTAGGATTTTTGCAACTTTCCAAATATTTTTAGGTCTTTTAATTATTTTCTATAATTAATTTAAGTTTTAATTGATTTTAGGAGTTTTTAATTGTTTAAAAATAGTTTTTATTGGTTTTAAAATTTTGAGAAATAGTTTTTAGCTTAATTAGAGTATTTTTGAGGTTTACAAACTTTAAAATCTTGTTTAGGGCTTTTTAATAATTACTTTTGATTTTTAGGGCTTTAATTAGCATTAAAAAGTCATTATCTAATTAATTAAAAGGTTTTTGCAAGTTTTGATTTTTTTTGTAAACTCTTAGAATATTATTAGGGATTTTTTGTAATTTTTAGGAATTTTAAGGTTAAAATTTTAAGTTTGGTACTTTTTACGACTTTACGTGTACGCCTTTTTAGACTTAGTTTAATCCGTCTTCATAACCGTCATTCTCTTCTAATCCCTTTTCTATTTTTCTTTCTCAAATATAATCACAAATTAATCCATATCATTACACACATAACACACTAGCCTCCTTGAGAACGAACTCATTGTAGGGTCATTTACACACGGTTTTCCTAAATCGTCGTGCTTACTTGCCCTAATTACCTTCCTTTTCCTAAAGGGGTAGTTTTACTGAACATCAGTCGCACTCTCATTGATGTAGCCGCGGGCGAAATAATCATGAGAGTTGGTGATGATAAAATTGTCTTCAAGATGGGTAAGATTTCTAAGCAACCTTATTCATATGAGAGTGTTAATGCTATTGACGTTCTCGATGAGGCTTGTGAAGAACACTTTCATGATGCTTGCAAAAGTACTCTCTGTTCTCTACCCAATGTTGAGACCGTTGCCTCAATTGCTCCGTCATTGACTTCTTTTGGAGAAAGTGACTTGGATGATTTTGAAGCTAGCTTGGGTCCTCTCGATCTGAAGTATGATGCTTTTTCCACCAATTGGGATGAAGACATTCGTACCATTGAGAAACTTCTCAATGAAGACCCGTTTTCTCCTCCTTCTCCTAAAGAGGTGACTAATGATGATCCATCGTTAGTTACACCATCTATTGAGGATCCTCCTACTATTGAGCTTAAGGACCTACCGTCTCATCTCGAGTACGTTTTCCTTGAAGACAACAAGAAGTTACCGGTCATCATCGCAAAGGACCTGAAAGAAGAAGAAAAATCCTGACTTATCGCCGTGTTGAAGAATCATAAGAAAGTGATTGCTTGGAAAATCTGCGATATTCGTGGAATTGATCCTCACTTTTGCACACATAATGGAGGATGACTTTAAACCCACTATGTGACAATCCGTCAATTTATGGTTGATTTTATTCTCAAGTATTGTTTAAAAACATTATTTTAAATGTTATATTATGAACTCACTTATTTTTGGGAAGAAATTTGGATTTACGTCTTGAAGTAGCATCGACTACGTCTAAACCGGAGGATTCTACGTTACGTTCTTACGTTTACATACACCGTTTTGGTGACAGTCCGACATTTCAGGAAATAAATTTATCCGTGAATATTATTTTGAGATTTGAAATTTGTGTTGGTTCATAAACTCACAAATTTACGAGAAGAGATTAGGACTTACGATTAAATTTAACGTCCTTTACGACTAAACCGGAAACCTTAGGATTACGTATTTACGTTTTTGAACTCCGTTTTTGATGAGACAATTTATATTAGATTCGTTTTGTGCCGTTGATTCATAATTTATAAAAACGTTTTTCGTAAAACGACTCGAGGGCACGCAAATCGAGGAAACTAGAATCGAAGAATACCCGTAAATTAGTGGGATGAGACAAGTTTACACTTGCCTCACCCCACAAATGGGTGGCCAAAACTCCACCAACACATCTAAGATGTGTCAAAGCTTACTAAGTAAGCTAGGACACTTGTCCTAGCTACTTACACAAATAAGCTAACTAGCAAAACCACTAAAAACTCAAACCATTCCTCACAAAAACATACATGCAAAACCACTAATTTCTCTCATCTCTCTCTCTTATTTTCGTCCCATATTCACCCAAAACAACCTCCATTTGATCTTGATTCAATCATAAATCATATGTATAATTTACATATGATGAAAACCCATTGAAGTTATAAATATTGGAGGTGATCTTAACATTTAAAAAGGAGTTTTCAAGGGAGTTTGGGGCTGATTTCTCCTTTCATGAAGAACAAGGTCTGATTTTTGGAGGAATCTATAAATACTTGGTGATCCTAGAAGTGATGTTGATATCTCATGTAACACCCCCAAATTTATACAACTCAGTTCAGCGGAAGACTAGTTGGTGTTACGGGATAGCACATTACTCACATCATAGACAACGCATAAAAATCGCGTCGTTTAATATTAAATCATTTCCATTCATAACATCAAAGTTACATCGGTCCCAAGTCATTATATTGCATACAAAAGTTTTTACAAAGTATTTGAATGGAAAAATATTGTTTAAGTGCGGGCCATGAATTCTTGTTGTCTTCCCGAGAATTACCTTCAAGTACCTGAGATAAAACATGTTAAAAGAAAAGGTCAGCGATAACGCCGAGTGAATTCATAGAGTTTAGTAAATTCCATCAATATAATATCAGTATAAAAGTATTACTGAAAATCCTTTTGTACAAATCGTTTTGATAGGCCATGAAATAGCCAAATCATTTTATACAAATCTTCATCAAAATCATAATATAGGCATTTGCCTTAAAAACCATTATACGAATCATTGTCGTTAAAAACACCATACAATACGTCTTATGACGTTGTATGAAAATCAAAACCGTTATATGAAAATGGTTATGAAAACCAAAATACAAACATAATATCAATAGTATGACCCTGTATTGCTAGTCAGGCAATACATCGTAATTCGGAGCGTCCAGTAATATTTTGGGGGTTGGATTATTATAAGCCGCATGACATTGTTACCTTACTAAACCAAAACGGGTAGCTAACCCGATACCAAATTTTGCCCATCTAAAGTAGCGTGTCGTCACAAAGGTCACGCTATTGGAAATCTTCTCATACATAAATTCGCTTACCAATCAATGTGGCACGACGGGGATCAACCGTCAAGGCGCGAACTGGGGTGATCGTCCCCAAATAGTACTATCAAATGCATAAGCGTCTACCAACTCCCGGTAGTTCACAATTCATGCTAATGGGACTTTTAGTGACATAACCTAACTTTAATAATCCATTTAATTTCATATATCGGGTCCATTAATCATTTATCGGGTCATACAATCGGGTCATTCAATCATTCGGGTCCAAAATCAATAAACAAACAGTCGGGACAAATGGTGTCCAAACTTTTATAAAAACTAACATGTTATCTCCCTCGCGGGTTTATAAAGCATTTATAAAACATTTAAAAGAGTGCGAGGCTATGAACTCACGTTGATGTGGGAAGGCGGGTTATCGGCAATTCGGACGTACGGTGCGTGCTTCAATCACGGAAACCTAGACAAATAATACTCGGTCTTAGACGTTTGTCCAATGACTTTATAAAAATATTAATTATGTATACATATGATGATTATATATATATGATGATCAAGTGGGTTTACATATCCTTGTTTACTCATTTTAGAGTTATGTGTTGATAACTTTTATACTAGTTTTCTCGTCTTACCTATTTACGTGTTTTAGGTCCACAAGCTTATTATAAGTTCTTAACTTGTATTAATCCTTTTTGTACTTAGATTATCAGTATGTATACTTTCCAAGTTGGGCCTAAATGGGTTAAGCCCAATAGATTCTTTTTACAAGTTTTTATCCTATTTAGTCCATTTATTAGTCCAATATGTTTATTTAACTTGTTAATGTCCGTATGCCCTATAGTTCGGGTTTTATCGGTTTTTACTTGTTATACATGTCTATATATCAGTATATAAGTTTTATAAATTTTTCATTAGACGGGTCCAACCATCTAAGTTTTATTTAACAAAAACGTTAATTTTACGGCAATAGCCGAAAAAGTCGTAAAAATCATGTTTATAGTTTTTATTACTTATAAACATTATTTCACCACCATTTATATAATTTATCCATTTGATTAACCTTTTATATATATTTATATAAATAAGTTTTATAAGTTAGTGGGTTTTTATTTTACATTTTATATATTAAAATGTGAGTGCTTATATAATAGTATTATTCTTTAATTTACAAAAATCTGATTTTTAACTTCATCTTCACCAAAACTGCCATATCTTGAGTTTTACATGGAGATAGAAGCTCAAATTTTTATCACATAAACTACATGATATGTGCTACATTTAACTCTTCTATAGCTACTGTTGAATCATCCTTTAAGTATTTTCTAAAAATCGTCCAAAACAGTAACTTCAGATTTATACCCTAAACTTGTTTTAATCATATCTCACTCATTATTTTGATTCCATTGCATGGCCAACTCTCACATGTGTACAAGACCCATAGCTTACTGTAAATGGGTTCTACTTCATCATATTATCAGTTTACCACTTGGTTCTTTACTGTTTTATACAGCCATGCAAATTAATCAAGATTTTAACCTTGTTTCATATGGTTTTTCACCTTTTTATCCATGATTATCAACAACAAATCCCCACATAACATTTTTATCATCATATAATCATCATAAATATATACAATAGGAAATAAAATACATGTTTACATAATCAAAATATTAAGAAGATGAGGAGGACAATCTTTATACCACCATCTTGATGTAGGTTATGAGGTTGACATGGTTTTTGATGGAGAAACTTGTGCTTAGCCAACACCATCTTCAAGAACTCCAATCTTCATCAACTCCTTGTGGAAAATCAGCCTCATGACTCCATGAAAACTCCTCCATGGATGTTATAAGTTGCACCAATCTTCATCTTTTTGAATGGGGATTAACATATGTTAATTATAACATATGTTCATGGTTAAAATTTGTATGAATTTGGTGTTTGAAGATGAATATGGGACGGCATGTTTAAGCTAGAGAGAGAGAGTTTGTGAGTAGATTGCATGTTACAAATGAGAGTAAGTGAGGGTTTGATGGTTTTGTGAGGTTAGTGGCTTATTTGGTAAGCTACAAGTGACAAGTGTAGCTTGTTTAAGTAAGAACTTGCCACCAAAGTGGTTTGTGTTTAGTGTGTAGCCGGTTTTGATGTGGGGTGGGACAAGTGTCCCACTTGTCTCATCCCATTTAGTTACGGGTACTCCTCGATTCTAGTTTCCTCGATTTGTGTGCCCTCGGGTCGTTTTACGAAAAACGTTTTTATAAATTATGAATCGACGTCACAAAACGAATCTAATAAAAATTGTTTCATCAAAAACGGAGTTCGAAAACGTAAATACGTAATCCTAGGGTTTCCGGTTTAGTCGTAAAAGACGTTAAAATAAAATCGTAAGTCCTAGTTTCTTCTCGTAAATTTGTGAGTTTATGAACTAACACAAATTTAAAACTCCAAAATAATATTCTCAGATAAATTTATTTTCTGAAATATCGGACTGTCACCAAGGACGGTGTATATAAACGTAAGCACGTAACGTTGAATCCTCCGGTTTAGACGTAGTCGATGCTACTTCAAGACGTAAATCCAAATTTCTTCCCAAAAATATGTGAGTTCATATTGTACATTGTTTTTAAATAATATTGAGAATAAAATATCAATCGTAAATTGACGGATTGTCACAGCATTTACCCCTAAACAGGATCTTTGTCCTCAAAGATCATCTTACCTTACTACTCGCTTCTTATAGAGTTAAAGCCACGTGGGTATTCCCTCCACATTCGGTCTTTTCTCACATGTGTATTCATTATAATACGCGAGTTTCATCAAACATAACTACGGGAATAAGATCAGGCTAAATGTTGACTTACTTTCTCTATCCATGATGTTCACGGGTTTCTGATGAATGCAACTTTTCGCCGATCTAAGCTCTACTAAGAATAATCAGATTTTCACTTGATAGATATTCCATCAAGTTCGATTTACGAAACATAATTCACGCAGTCTTTGAAGTCCTAGGGTAGATCCAGCTTATATGCCTTTCAAACCAATCTTTTACATCATCTCAATGGTCCCATATAACGGGGACTCATATCCCATGATTTGTCAGATCATGAACTTCATTTTTCCAAGTTTAAAATTTCGTGGCATAACTTCGCTACCCATTTGGCACTTCAAGATCTACATTTCATATCCACATAACCTCCTGCCCACCATCGGCAGTTAATAATCAAATCCTAATTTCAACAATCATTTCAGATTTCGCGGGTCGGGTATTTTGTAAGGATAGGTTCGCCATCATAGGAACCTTAAACCTAAAAGACATGTCCAACTCACAATGGGTGTATGTCGGATGTCTTTATCTCAACTCTTGCTTACAGATGCTCTAATATTCAGATCCTAACAAGATTAGATCTCGATCCTAATACGATAATTATCAATGATAATCTCTCCAAAGGAAAATGATTATATGGTCTATTACCAAAGGTCAATCATTCAAACATAAAACAACACTTATATTACCTTGTATCGTTACTTTACCTCGTCCCTTCGATTTGGGATGGTACATAGTACTCTCATCAAGGTTCGTTCTCAATGATTTCTGAGCAAGTCTCTAGAAATTCGATGCGAAGCGAAGATCTTGATGTAGATGTTCGATACAGGCACATTATGTTTACATAACTCTTTTGCATTTATCATTAACGAGAATGATATTAGCAGATTTGGTCAGTCTGTCGACGATGACCCAAATCGAATTAAATTCAGATAATGACCTTTGCAATAGCTAGACGTTTACTAATGTATGAGGCGATGTCTGCCTTCATAATTCCCATTAGTATAACTTCTTCAGACAAAGATACTCTTAGTCAAAAATGACATATATATAGTACTTATACTTACAAATTCCAATATAACTATATCTCACAATTCTCCATATTTAGGCAATCACATGTGGTCTTTTATACATTTAACGCCATCGGCTTCTCAATTTTAATTGTTCATACTAGCCGTAAAACCTTTCAATATTTATATTATCCTTCTTACAAGCATCGTTTATTTTATATTATTCGGCACTTTATTTTGCATCTTCATTATTAAGGAATATGTCCTAACTGGTTCTTTATCCTTTTTACGTAATGCGTCGGTATCTATATTCATTTCTCATGCTGATATAATTATCATGTCCATCATTCACTCAGGCATTCTTTCTATATTAAGCGGCAGTAATTACGTTCACTTTCTCCTGATGAAATCAATATCATAACTTTATTTATTCAAAATTCTTTCTTCATATTCTTTATGTTTCAGTTTCGTCTCATCTATCATTTTCATCCGTTTTACTCAATCCGTCGTCTAAGGCGTCGATAATTATCATAATTAAATAAATAATTATTAGTTAATTTTTATGAAGCGTAAAAGTTTTAAATTTCTTAGTTCGACCAATTAGATAAATTGTTCAAAAATAAATTTGAATTTAATTAACAAGATTTTTGGTTGATTTATCGAAAATATTTAATAAGATTCGTAAATGTTTGAAAAATCTTTGTTTATACTTTGATCAAAATTTTCTTTAGTTTGAAAAGCGTAAATTATCACTTCAAATTTCAAATCATGTTTTATATAGTTTCCTCAATTCCTCTTAGTTGTCTAAAAGTATACACAAACATTTACCCCTAAACAGAAGTTTAGTTAAATGGTTTGTGTATAAGGGAATAATCCCTTAAAATTCTTTGTTAAAATATTTGTCAAAACATATTTCCATTTCTTTTTGGTAAAATCCAAAGTCTTAAAAGGGCTCTTAATTTTTGAAGAGTCAATTTACATTCCATTATCCTTTTAACCACATAGTCTAATCATGTAAAGGTTCAAGTCTTTAATCATGTGTTAATTATTCAAGGTTCAGGTTTACACTGTTTAGCCAATTAAGGGCATTCTTATTAATAATTATTAACTCATCCTTATTCTTATATACAAACAAATAGTCCTTAATGATCACGAGCATGAATTTATCAAATTACAGCCTACACACGTGATTCACCAAATTTGTGAATACTACATGTGCATTGGTCAATCCAAACGACATCACGTGGAACTCATAATGTTCATTACAAGCACCGGATGTAGTGATTGAAATAGATAATCTCTTTCGCAGATGCGAAGTTGATGATAACCATGCTATGGATCAAATTTGCTAGAACCTTGTAAATGATCGAACAAATCTTCCATTTCGAGTTATGGATATCGTCTTCGATTGTCAATTTACTCAGTCACAGTAATCTATAAATATAAGGAAAGATAACACCATAGCTCTTCAGGATGACAGGCTTGGTATAATAAAATCTTTCTCCGACAACTTTCTCAGTTGTACGGTAATTCCTTAAATTCAGATAAGATAAATATCTTTTACTAAATACATATTAAGTTCCTTCTATATTATAATATCTATTACTAATTCACAATCATTCACGGTATTATTTCAAGTCTTAATACAGGATATGGTCATCCATCAAGAATTATTTAGATCACTTTTGATAATCATCATCTTATCTTTTAGGGAATTCTACTTGAGTTCCCATCAATTAAGACAATGCCGTCTTGTCATAATCAATCAATCCATTCTACGGGCACTATTAACTTTCCAGTTTCATTGCCGTTGATAAGATGTGAACTTCTCAAAAGACTAATAATAATAATTCATAATCCTTCACAAATTCAAGGATATATGGAGACACAGCTACCATCTAAAGAGTAAGGTCAACGCATAATCTACGCGAGAGAATTTCAAATCAGATACAGACGAAAACACTTAACGAATATGAATATATCCCATGTTTTCATGATTCGAGTACGCATTCGAAAGCTCCTCGGATCGTTACTCAGGTCATTCAAATGAAATCAAATCATAAGAAATGATAAGAACGTCGATACATCCAGTCGGGTATCAACACTCGGTAATCATATACTTTTCCTAAGAATCTCACTACAAGAGAATTGGACAAGAAGGGAATTGTCAATTGTCAAATAAGACAATTTCCACAGATGAGTAAATTCGACTCAGAAGAATAGATGCTACAGGCACATACGTAGGTGTCCCTAACATTATGTCCTTATTTTTCACTTTTTGCAGATCTCATAAAAATTTTAATCTTTCACAATCTTCAAAGAAAAGGTAGTGCTTATTCATTAGTTTTATGGTGACTACTAATCAGTCTTGCATAGTCCATTCCAAATTGTATGTAGGCGCGCAACTATATACAATTTCAAGATTAACGATGCAATACTCAGTTCGTCAAAATTTTATCATCATGTTTAAAATAAAAACATTTTTCATGCTTAATTCTTAAATAAGAATCAAAAATAAATTTATAAAGATTTTCTTTGTTATGGAAATAATTAAGTTTCCAAAGCGTCTTATAAACAACTTCATTTTTATATCAATCACTTATAAATCTCACCTTGAATAATCCTTATTGTGATGAAAATTAAATTTTCTCAAAGGATACCGTTTCAACTTTATAAAAACAATGTGTGATCTGCAAAAGAGTGATGAAAGCTTGTTCACCAAAAGTTAACTACGATATGATAGGAAATGAGCTTAGCCAATTAATCATGAGGTTCATGATCTCGATGGCACTCTAAAAGAATGATTCACAACGTAACTCAAATCGAGATGAGTACTTGTTCAATGGTTGCATCACTAATGCGAACATTAGGATGAAGCAAGAAAAGATAGATAACATCGATACATGTAGAATTTAGTAATCAAAGGTAGTCTTTTTCATTAATCGCAAACAAGTCAAAATTGTACCGCAACACATTATGTGTCACTGTGTCATACAATTCTCAGAACTCATCCTACCAACTGATGTCTCAGTTGAGTTAGGGATTATTTTTAAAAGATACCACAATGAATACTAATCTACAAGAGTCATTAGGTGTTCCACATGTCCCAGAAGATCCATCGGTCTCAATTCAGAAGAAGATTTCTTCAATTTATTTCTTGGACACTGGGCATCCTCATTAGTGGACAATGGCCTAGGAATAACCCTTAACACGAACTAACAATCAATTAAAACCTTATAATTCAATCACAAAACTTAATGACTTCCTCTTACAATCTTATATTCCATACAAGTTAAGTTTTACTTTATTCAAGTTTCAACCAATTTTATACTCAATTCGATATCCTAACTCATTTTCCAATACTTTCAATCTTATTCTTCGGCCTTGTAAAGGCAATACAATCTCAATATAAATCAATACTTAATTTCCAATCCTATTAGCTCTCACAACAACAATTATCAAATAAGTCATTAATATGAAATGACTTGATCATTCAACTTAGACTTCTCGGAAAGGTACTAGTGGCATGAGGCTTTTGGGTAATGGTTCCAATAACAGCCTCAAGTGCAACATTCACCCTTTCGATTTCAATTTAAGAATTGGATGACAACGAATCAGATGACATCTTTCCAGGTGATAACATTTTGTCAAACTCCACTCTATAAGAAAGATCGTCATGACATCGATATCAGATTTAATCTCGCCAATTCTTTTTCAATATCACAATCAACTAATATCTATACTTCTACGAATATCAACCATTTTGTTGGGATCATAAATATCCACAACTTGGTTTAGATCTAGGATAGCTAGAATTCCTACGAGAATAGCTTCGATTAATTTACTAGGGGATTTAGGGTTACTTGTGACAATCTACGTCGTATAAATACCTCGTATAAAAATCAAATTAATCGTCAAACAATCATGTAATAAAATTACATCATATATATAATCCAAGTTATATATATATTAAAATAACACTTCTCAGTCTTGGCCTTGTCGGTAACTCGGGAATTCTTCGGCACCGTTATAGTCAAAAGATTTTTAGACATTTTTAGAAAAATGTTTATAGTTAAAAGATTTTGAAATGTTTTATTCAAAACCTTGGTTTTTAAAAATCTTTCGTTCTCTATAACGAGAGCTCTGGTACCAAACTGTAACACCCCCAAATTTATACAACTCAGTTCAGCGGAAGACTAGTTGGTGTTACGGGATAGCACATTACTCACATCATAGACAACGCATAAAAATCGCGTCGTTTAATATTAAATCATTTCCATTCATAACATCAAAGTTACATCGGTCCCAAGTCATTATATTGCATACAAAAGTTTTTACAAAGTATTTGAATGGAAAAATATTGTTTAAGTGCGGGCCATGAATTCTTGTTGTCTTCCCGAGAATTACCTTCAAGTACCTGAGATAAAACATGTTAAAAGAAAAGGTCAGCGATAACGCCGAGTGAATTCATAGAGTTTAGTAAATTCCATCAATATAATATCAGTATAAAAGTATTACTGAAAATCCTTTTGTACAAATCGTTTTGATAGGCCATGAAATAGCCAAATCATTTTATACAAATCTTCATCAAAATCATAATATAGGCATTTGCCTTAAAAACCATTATACGAATCATTGTCGTTAAAAACACCATACAATACGTCTTATGACGTTGTATGAAAATCAAAACCGTTATATGAAAATGGTTATGAAAACCAAAATACAAACATAATATCAATAGTATGACCCTGTATTGCTAGTCAGGCAATACATCGTAATTCGGAGCGTCCAGTAATATTTTGGGGGTTGGATTATTATAAGCCGCATGACATTGTTACCTTACTAAACCAAAACGGGTAGCTAACCCGATACCAAATTTTGCCCATCTAAAGTAGCGTGTCGTCACAAAGGTCACGCTATTGGAAATCTTCTCATACATAAATTCGCTTACCAATCAATGTGGCACGACGGGGATCAACCGTCAAGGCGCGAACTGGGGTGATCGTCCCCAAATAGTACTATCAAATGCATAAGCGTCTACCAACTCCCGGTAGTTCACAATTCATGCTAATGGGACTTTTAGTGACATAACCTAACTTTAATAATCCATTTAATTTCATCTATCGGGTCCATTAATCATTTATCGGGTCATACAATCGGGTCATTCAATCATTCGGGTCCAAAATCAATAAACAAACAGTCGGGACAAATGGTGTCCAAACTTTTATAAAAACTAACATGTTATCTCCCTCGCGGGTTTATAAAGCATTTATAAAACATTTAAAAGAGTGCGAGGCTATGAACTCACGTTGATGTGGGAAGGCGGGTTATCGGCAATTCGGACGTACGGTGCGTGCTTCAATCACGGAAACCTAGACAAATAATACTCGGTCTTAGACGTTTGTCCAATGACTTTATAAAAATAATAATTATGTATACATATGATGATTATATATATATGATGATCAAGTGGGTTTACATATCCTTGTTTACTCATTTTAGAGTTATGTGTTGATAACTTTTATACTAGTTTTCTCGTCTTACCTATTTACGTGTTTTAGGTCCACAAGCTTATTATAAGTTCTTAACTTGTATTAATCCTTTTTGTACTTAGATTATCAGTATGTATACTTTCCAAGTTGGGCCTAAATGGGTTAAGCCCAATAGATTCTTTTTACAAGTTTTTATCCTATTTAGTCCATTTATTAGTCCAATATGTTTATTTAACTTGTTAATGTCCGTATGCCCTATAGTTCGGGTTTTATCGGTTTTTACTTGTTATACATGTCTATATATCAGTATATAAGTTTTATAAATTTTTCATTAGACGGGTCCAACCATCTAAGTTTTATTTAACAAAAACGTTAATTTTACGGCAATAGCCGAAAAAGTCGTAAAAATCATGTTTATAGTTTTTATTACTTATAAACATTATTTCACCACCATTTATATAATTTATCCATTTGATTAACCTTTTATATATATTTATATAAATAAGTTTTATAAGTTAGTGGGTTTTTATTTTACATTTTATATATTAAAATGTGAGTGCTTATATAATAGTATTATTCTTTAATTTACAAAAATCTGATTTTTAACTTCATCTTCACCAAAACTGCCATATCTTGAGTTTTACATGGAGATAGAAGCTCAACTTTTTATCACATAAACTACATGATATGTGCTACATTTAACTCTTCTATAGCTACTGTTGAATCATCCTTTAAGTATTTTCTAAAAATCGTCCAAAACAGTAACTTCAGATTTATACCCTAAACTTGTTTTAATCATATCTCACTCATTATTTTGATTCCATTGCATGGCCAACTCTCACATGTGTACAAGACCCATAGCTTACTGTAAATGGGTTCTACTTCATCATATTATCAGTTTACCACTTGGTTCTTTACTGTTTTATACAGCCATGCAAATTAATCAAGATTTTAACCTTGTTTCATATGGTTTTTCACCTTTTTATCCATGATTATCAACAACAAATCCCCACATAACATTTTTATCATCATATAATCATCATAAATATATACAATAGGAAATAAAATACATGTTTACATAATCAAAATATTAAGAAGATGAGGAGGACAATCTTTATACCACCATCTTGATGTAGGTTATGAGGTTGACATGGTTTTTGATGGAGAAACTTGTGCTTAGCCAACACCATCTTCAAGAACTCCAATCTTCATCAACTCCTTGTGGAAAATCAGCCTCATGACTCCATGAAAACTCCTCCATGGATGTTATAAGTTGCACCAATCTTCATCTTTTTGAATGGGGATTAACATATGTTAATTATAACATATGTTCATGGTTAAAATTTGTATGAATTTGGTGTTTGAAGATGAATATGGGACGGCATGTTTAAGCTAGAGAGAGAGAGTTTGTGAGTAGATTGCATGTTACAAATGAGAGTAAGTGAGGGTTTGATGGTTTTGTGAGGTTAGTGGCTTATTTGGTAAGCTACAAGTGACAAGTGTAGCTTGTTTAAGTAAGAACTTGCCACCAAAGTGGTTTGTGTTTAGTGTGTAGCCGGTTTTGATGTGGGGTGGGACAAGTGTCCCACTTGTCTCATCCCATTTAGTTACGGGTACTCCTCGATTCTAGTTTCCTCGATTTGCGTGCCCTCGGGTCGTTTTACGAAAAACGTTTTTATAAATTATGAATCGACGTCACAAAACGAATCTAATAAAAATTGTTTCATCAAAAACGGAGTTCGAAAACGTAAATACGTAATCCTAGGGTTTCCGGTTTAGTCGTAAAAGACGTTAAAATAAAATCGTAAGTCCTAGTTTCTTCTCGTAAATTTGTGAGTTTATGAACTAACACAAATTTAAAACTCCAAAATAATATTCTCAGATAAATTTATTTTCTGAAATATCGGACTGTCACCAAGGACGGTGTATATAAACGTAAGCACGTAACGTTGAATCCTCCGGTTTAGACGTAGTCGATGCTACTTCAAGACGTAAATCCAAATTTCTTCCCAAAAATATGTGAGTTCATATTGTACATTGTTTTTAAATAATATTGAGAATAAAATATCAATCGTAAATTGATGGATTGTCACATCTCATAAGATTGGTTAACCAAAACCAAGTCTTGTTCATCATCAACCCCATCTTTTCATCATCTTGGTGGTATAAAGATTGTTCTTTCCATCTTCTTGTTATTTTTATTATGTAATCTTGTATTTATTCTACTTACGTATATGTATATGATGATGAATGATGATTAAAAATATTATGTGGGGATTTGGTGTTGATAAATTTGATGAACATGGGTAAAAAGATGGACAAACTACATGTAAAAATGGTTAAATCTTGCTTAAATAGTAGGCTGTATAAAAACAGTAACTAACCACATGATGAACTGATAGAATGGCATAGATTAATGGATATAAAGTAAGTAATATGTCTTGTACACATGTGAGAGTTGGCCATGCAATGGAATCATTAAAATGAGTGAGATATGATCAAAACAAGATGAGTGTGCTAATCTGAATAAGCTGTTTTGTAGAGACTGTTAAGGATAGATAAACTTAAAATGAGCAGTAGCTATAACTAAGTTAATTGTAGCACATAATATGAAGATCATGCCACCCAAAAATGAGCTTCTAATTCATTGTAGAACTCTAGATATGATAAAGATGGTGAAGATGAAAATAAAAATCAGATTTTGAAGAATTAATGTTTATTACTATTATATAAACACTCAAATTATATAGTATAAAATGTGAAATTAAAACCCACTAACTTATGATTTCATTTATATAAATATGTATAAGGTTAAATAAATGGATAAATTATAAAAATAGTAGTGGAATAATATTTATAGGTTATAAAAACTATAAACTTGATTTTTACGACTTTTTCGGCTATTACCGTAAAATTAACGTTTTTCGCCAATTAAAACTTAGACGATCAAACCCGTCTAATGTAAAGTTTTAGAATTCATATACTGATATATAAGTATCTAATACAAGTAAAAACTGATAAAACCCGAACTATAAAACATATGGACATTAACGGGCTAAGTTAACGTTATTGGACTAACAATACAACAAAATGGGCTAAAACACTTATAAACTTATTTATTGAGCTTAACCCATTTGGACCCAACTTGTAAAGTATAAATACTGATAATACAAGTATGAAATGGATTAATACAAGTTAATGAACTTATAATCGGCTTATTGGACCTAAAACATGTAAATAGGTAAAACTAGTAAACTAGTGACAGGTTACCATTACATAAACACAAAAATGAGTGAATGAGAATATATAAACCCACTTGATCATCATATATATATAAAATCATCATATGTATATGATGAGACTGCTTTTATACATAGTCTCATCTTCCAAATAGGGCTTAAAATGCATTAAATATCATCAAAATCCCCATATATATGCTTGTGTTTGTTGCTTGTGTATTTTAGGTACGAATATTGAGAAAATGACAAAATATCACAGGAATCATTCAAAAACGAACACGGGAAACGAAGCCACACAATGAACCAAGCCCTAATGAAGACTTTCCCAAAATCAACCTTTGAAGATTTGAAGAATTATGAAGAAGGGTCCTCCAATATGGAAGAATTGACACTTTATACCCTTGTATCCTCATAATTACAAGTTTGGTCCCTAAAGTTTGTCAAAATTACAAAAAGGGCCCTCCACTTTGAAGATTTGGCAAGTTTAGCCCCTCAACAAAGCTAAATTGTCAACCAATATCCTCCACAAAGTAAAATATATCATGAAGTCCTTCAAAGACAAGAAATTACAAGTTTGGTCCTTTGAAAATTCCAAAATTACAAAAGGGCCCTCAACTTTCAAAATTTGGCAAAAATGGTCCCTCATCAAACATGACTTGGCAATTTCAGTCCTCCAAAATGCTCAACATACAAGTCAAGACCATTATCCATCATCAAAATGCCAAATCAGCCCTTGAAGAATTCAAAAATGGCAAGAAATACCCCTGAATTTACTTTACAAAATATTTTGGGGCAAAAGTGTGAAAATGAAAAGTTGGATTACAAAGGAAATCGGATTTTATGTGTTTATTTACAAAATGAAAGAAAGGAAGAAGGAGAGGGACTTAACCTGGCAGACACAATACTTACCTTAACCAACCCAGTGGTGACACGTGCCCCACTATCTCCTTTCAACCAATGGTAGCCCACCGTCCTTCCACAATACCAATCCACTCACACCAGGCATAACTAACTTAATTTATTAAGTTAATTATGGCGCTAAACACTTTTTAAAACCCAAAAACAGATCAAAACATGAACTGTTTAACGTATGAACACAATTGGGTTTTTTGAATCTACTTGTAATTAGACCACCAGATTGTCCAGAATAATGATTAAGCACCCCTTAATCATAACCCAACTCTTAAACATCCTGCCACATCACCCCATTTGTCTCCTTGTGACTCCCCTGCTACACCATTGAGCAAGAAGACAAGAGATGGATAGTCATCCAACGCCCCATAATCCAGCTTTGTTTTTAAGCTTTGTATAAGCCCTTAGATCAAATTTCACACTGCCAACTCATGCTACAATCCAAGAAAGAGTCACATGTTCTTCAAAAGTTCAAAATCTTCAAAGGGAAATTTGGGAACTTCATCAAGCTAGGGTTTACGTTTTTATGCACTTAGTAGATTCATTGTATGCCTATATAAAGGCCTTAGCTCTTTACATTTCAGCTGCTTTTGGTTTTTCCTTTGTTCAAGCACTTGTAAATCCTTTTTCTGATTAATGAATTTGAGTTAAGTGTTTTGAAGAAAGACCAAGTGTCATCTTATTTCTGCTTGTTTATGTTCTTAGTTTACTGATTTTGTAGTTTAAAAACCTGTTTTCAAAAGAGGAGTCTGCAAAAGTTTGCACATTTTCTCATTTTCTTGATATTTTGCTAATTTCTTGTTTCTATCTTGGAATTCTTGGGTTATAGGGCGGATCATAGCATCCTAATTGTGTAGATTAAGGTTTGGTGAGGCTTATAACTTAGGGATAATCAAGTGTGGGATAACAAGGTTGCATTAATCAAGATTTTTCAAGTTTCTGATTTTATACTTGTGCTTTCAACCTTGTTGATTCTTAGCAGGGGTGTTATTGGAATCTTGTACTTGTTCTTGCTAGTACATAAGCTCATAAATTCGTGGGTGTGGATGTACATCCATGAGGTTTGCATACTCAATCCTAAAATCTGCTTAAATTCTTGATTTTTGGTGATATTTGTATGTGGCTTGTGTTCTTGTGAATTTTGTGGCTTAAATCTGCTTGAATATGTTAATCTTACTTGTTATTGTGTTAATTGATGCTTGGGTAGTCTTGAATCTCACTTTTACTTTGAAAAACTTGATTTGGAAAAGATAAAGGGGTGTTTGGGTCTATCTGTTTGTGCTTGCAACTTGATATTGTGTTGTTGGATTGTGTTGTTTATGCTTGGTATCTGATATATGCTTGGTTGAGAGTGTTTTACTGTAAGTTTTTGTGTTTGAAGCCTTGAATCAAACAATCTGCTATATAATCTTTGTTGCTGCCTGTTTTGACCTAGGATTTTGGGAACACTTTGTGTGTATGCATGCTTAGGGCTAAAAGTGGTTTAAAAAAAGTTATTGTAACCTGTTTGAAAGATTTGAGGTGTTGAATCTGGCTTAAGTGTCAAATACATCAGCAAAGTAGAAAACTGCATGTGTTAGTATTCATTAGTAACATTCATTGGCTTGAATCTTGCTTAATTCTTTGAACCATTGCATGTAACCTGTTTAGACTTGCTTATTGGAGTTTATAATAGCTTGTGTATGCATTTGGTTAAATTTGGCTGGCTGATTTGTGCTAAAACTTCTCATAAGTGCTTAACTGCTTAAGTGTTCATGTCTGTATCATATCTGGTGATTGATTGATTAAACTGTATCAATTGGGTGTTTGTGATTGTGATATTTTGATTGTTCTTGACTCCTTTTGATCCAAAGATCATTTGGGTTCCTTTGTGTAATCTGAATCTCCAAAAAAGTACTAAAGACAAAAAGTCAAACAAGTCAAGCAGTGGGAAAAGTTCCCACTGCTCAACACCCAAAACTAGCCCCTGCTAGTGTAATTTTGAACTCAGCTTATCAATAAGCTATTCTAGCTTATCCAGACTTGCAACAACTTAATTTTGTGATAGGTCTTCACTATTTGACCCATTTAAGTAGACTGGAGCTTATTGGACTTTGACTTTGACTTTTTACTAGAAAACCAACTTATTTGACTTTTATATAAGTGCTTATTTGCTTTTTCCAGCTTATTGAGTCAGCTTATTTGAAAACTCTTTGTTGATTTTGCTTAATTAAGTCATTTAGAAACTATAGAAACTTGAATCAGCACTTGGGGTGGCCTAGAACTCAAAAACGACTATTTTGTCGTTTTCTATAGATTGCTTATTGCATTTTCAGGCTTATTCCTTGGGCATATTTCAAATTTCTTTTTGTAGAAGTCTTATATAGGTCAAAAGAAGCTTGTGTGTCAAATTTTAGCTTATGGCATTGGCTTATAGCTTAATGGGACAAAAAGCCCATTAAGAATAAGCTGCTTGTTATAAGCTAGCTTATTTCACACTTTCAGCTTTTGGGCCTTTGGAAAAAGTTGTTTAAAATCAAATTTTGAGTCAACCTGTGCTTTTTGGGCTTATTTTGAACACTTTTTATTATTGGGACCAAATTTGGCCCAATAAGGTACTGTTTTGGGTTTAGCCCATTTTCTAGGCCCAATAGGGGTATTTAGGTAATTTCACTTTCATTTCTGAGTTATTTAGGTTAAATTAAGCTAGTTTGAAAGTTTTTAGAATTTTTTTTATGATTTTTGGATTTTTAATATTATTTTAATATTATTTTATTATTAAAAATTAAAAGTCTGATTTTCTAAGTTTTTATATTTTTCCTAGGTTCTAAACACTTAATTAGGATTTTTGCAACTTTCCAAATATTTTTAGAGTCTTTTAATTATTTTCTAGAATTAATTTAAGTTTTAATTGATTTTAGTAGTTTTTAATTGTTTAAAAATAGTTTTTAGTGGTTTTAAAATTTTGAAAAATACTTTTTAGCTTAATTAGGGTATTTTTGAGGTTTACAAACTTTAAAATCTTGTTTGGGACTTTTTAATCATTAATTTTGATTTTTAGGGCTTTAATTAGCAATAAAAAGTCATTATCTAATTAATTAAAAGGTTTTAGCAAGTTTGGATTTTTTGTAAACTCTTAGAATATTATTGTGGATTTTTGGTAATTTTTAGGAATTTTTAGGGTAAAATTTTAATTTTGGTACTTTTTAAGATTTTACGTATACACCTTTTTCGACTTAGTTTAATCCGTCTTCATAACCGTCATTCTCTTCTAATCTCATTTCTATTTTTCTTTCTCAAAAATATAATCACAAAGATAATCAATTCATTACACACACACTAAGCCTCCTTGAGAACGAACTCATTTTAGGGTCTTTAATACACGGTTTTCCTAAATCGTCGTGCTTACCCTATTTGTTGCTCTTTTCCTAAAGGGTATACAAAAACTCAACTATCAGTATACATAATTGTTATTTTTATAAAGTCATTGGACAAGAGTCTAAGACAAGTATTATTTGTCTAGGTTTCCGTGATTGAAGCACGTACCGTACATCCGAATTGCCGATAACCGCCTTCCCACATCAACGTGAGTTCATAGCCTCGCACTCTTTTAAATGTTTTTATAAAATGTTTTATACACCCACGAGGGAGATAACATGTTAGTTTTAATAAAATAGGACACCATTTTTCCCGATTATTTGTTTATTGATTTGGACCCGAATGATTGTATGACTTGATGAATGAATATATGACCCGATAAATGAAATGAAATGGATTACTAAAGTTAGGTTATGTCACTAAAAGTCCCATTAGCATGAATTGTGAACTACCGAGATTTGCTAGACGCTTATGCATATAATAGTACTATTTGGGGACGATCACCCCAGTTCGCGCCTTGACGGTTGATCCCCGTCGTGCCACATTGATTGGTAAGCGAATTTATGTATGAGAAGATTTACACAAGCGTGATTATTGTGACGACACGCTAATTTAGATGGGCAAATGATTGTCGGTTTAGCTACCCGTTGTTTGTTGTAGTAAGGTAACAATGTCATGCGGCTTATAATAATCCAATTAACTAAATACTGCTATATGCACCGAATTACGATGTATTGCCTGACTAGCAATACAGGGTCATACTATTGATATTATTTTCGTGTTTTGGTTTTATATAACCATATTCATATAACGGTTTTTATTTAATCTATACAACGTTATAAAACGTAATGTATGATGTTTTTACGACAATGGTTCGTATAACGATTTTTTTAGGCAAATGCCTATATTATGATTTTGACAAGGATTTGTATAAAATGATTTTGGCTATTTTATGGCCTATTACAAAGATTTGTACAAAATGATTTTCGGTAATAATTTTATACCGATGTTATATTGATGGATTTTCTTAAACTCTATGAATTCACTCAGCGTTATCGCTGACCTTTTCTTTTAACATGTTTTATCTCAGGTACTTGAAGGTAATTCTCGGGAAGACAAAAAGAATTTATTTTCCGCACTTAAATAATAATTTCCATTCAAATACTTTGTAAAACCTGTATGAAATACAATGACTTGGGACCTATGTAACTTTGATAATTATGAATGGAAATGCTTTATTATTAAACGACGCGATTTTTATGCGTTGTCTATGATGTGAGTAATGTGCTATCCCGTAACACCAACGAGTCTTCTGCTGTATTGAGTTGTATAAATTTGGGGGTGTTACAGTTTGGTACCAGAGCTCTCGTTATAGAGAACGAAATATTTTTAAAACCAAGGTTTTGAATAAAACATTTCAAAATCTTTTAACTATAAACATTTTTCTAAAAATGTCTAAAAATCTTTTGACTATAACGGTGCCGAAGAATTCCCGAGTTACCGACAAGACCAGACTGAGAAGTGTTATTTTAATATATATATAACTTGGATTATATATATGATGTAATTTTACTACATGATTTTTTGATGATTATTTTGATATTTATACGAGGTATTTATACGACGTAGATAGTCACAAGGAACCCTAAATCCCCTAGTAAATCAATCGAAGCTATTCTCGTAGAATTTCTAGCTATCCTAGATCTAAACCAAGTTGTGGATATTTATGATCCCAACAAATGGTTGATATTCGTAGAAATGTAGATATTAGTTGATTGTGATATTGAAAAAGAATTGGAGAGATTAAATCTGATATCGACGTCATGACGATCTTTCCTTATAGAGTGGAGTTTGACAAAACGTTACCACCCGGAAAGGTGTCATCTTATTCGTTGTCACCCAATTCTTAAATTGAAATCGAAAGGGTGAATGTTGCACTTGAGGCTGTCATTGGAACCATTACCCAAAAGCCTCATGCCACTAGTACCTTTCCGAGAAGTCTAATTGAATGATCGAGTCATTTCATACTAGTGACTCATTTGATAACTATTGATGAAGGAGATATAGGATTTGAAATTAAGTGTTATACATATCGAGATTTTATTGCCCTATTAAGGTCTAAGAATAAGGTTGAAAGTATTGGAGAATGATGTAGGATATCGCATTGAGTATGATTTGGTTGAAACTTGAATGAAGAAAAATTTAACCTGTATGGAATCAGAAGTTGTTAAGAGGAAGTCGTTAAGTCCTGTAATTGAATTATAAGGTTTTAAATGATTGTTAGTTCGTGTTAAGTATTGTTCCTAGGCCATTGTCCAATGACGAGGATGCCCAGTGTCCAATAAATAAATTGAAGAAATCTTCTTCTGAATTGGGGCAGATGGATCTTCCGGGACAGGTGGGACATCTAATGACTCTTGTAGATTAGTATTCATTGTGGTATCTTTTAAAAATAATCCCTAACTTAACTGAGACATCAGTTGGTAGGATGAATTCTTGGAATTGTATGACATAGTGACACGTAATGTGTTACGGTACAATTTTGACTTGTTTGTGATTAATGAAAAGACTACCTTTGATTGCTAAATCCTACATGTAACGATGTTATCTATCCTTTATTGCTTCATCCTAATGTTCGCATTAGTGATGAAACCATTGAACAAGTACTCATCTCGATTTGAGTTACGTTGTGAACTATTATTTTTTAGTGCCATCGAGGTCATGAACCTCATGATTAAGTGGCTAAGCTCATTTCCTAGCATGTTGAAGTTAGTTCTTGGTGAACAACTTTTCATCACTCTTTTGCAGATCACTCATTGTTTTTATAAAGATAAAACAGTATCCCTTGAGAAAATTGGGTTTTCATCACCATATGGATTATTTAAAGTGAGACTTATAAATAATCGTTATCGAAATAAAGTTGTTTATGAAACGCTTTGGAAAACTTAATTGTTTTCATAACAAAGAAAATCTTTGTAAACTTATTTTTGATTCTTATTTAAGAATTAAGCATGAAAATGTTTTTATTATAAACATGATGATAAAATTTTGACGAACTGAGTATTGCATCGTTAATCTTGAAATTGTATATAGTTGCGCGCCTACATACAATTTGGAATGGACCATGCAAGACTGATTAGTAGTCACCATAAAACTAAATGAATAAACACTACATTTTCCTTGAAGGTTGTGAAAGATTAAATTTTATGAGATCTGCAAGAAGTGAAAAATAGGGACATAGTGTTAGGGACACCTACATATGTGCATGTATCATCTATTCTTCTGAGTCGAATTTACTCATCTGTGGAAATTGTCTTATTTGACAATTGACGATTCTTTCTTGTCCAATTCTCCCGTAGTGAGATTCTTAGGAAAAGTATCTGATTACCGAGCGTTGATACCCGACTGGATGTATCGACGTTCCTATCATTTCTTTTGAATTGATTTCATTTGAATGACCTGGGTAACGATCCGAGGAGATTTCGAATGCGTACTCAAATTATGAAAACATGGGATATATTCATATTCGTTAAATGTTTTCGTCTGTGTCTGATTTGAAATTCTCTTGCGTAGATTATGTGTTGACCTTACTCTTTAATGGTAGTTGTGTCTCCATATATCCTTGAACTTGTGAAGGATTATGAGTTATTATTAGTCTTTTGAGAAGTTCACATCTTATCAACGACAATGAAACTGGAAAGTTGATAGTGCCAGTAGAATGGATTGATTGATTATGACATGACGACATTGTCTTAATTGATGGGAACTCGAGTAGAATTCCCCTAAATGATAAGATGTTGATTATCATAAAGTTATCTAAATAATTCTTGATGGATGACCATATCCTGTATTTAGACTTGAAATTATACCTTGAATGGTTGTGAATTAGTCATAGAGATTATAATCTAGAAAGAACTTAAAGTAAATTTATTAAAAGATGTTTCTTTTATCTAAAACTTTAGGAGGTATTTATTGGTGAATTACCTAGACTTTTGCCATTTAGGCAAGTTGAATTTGGTATTTGATTATATTCCCGGTGCTGCACCTATGGCGTGTGCACTGTACGTCAGCACAATCTGAATTAAAGGAGTTACCGTACAACTGAGAGAGTTGTCGGAGAAAGATCTTATTCTACCAAGCTCGTCATCATGAAGAGCTATGGTGTTATCATTCCTTATTTATAGATTACTATGAACTGAGTAAATTGACAATCGAAAACGATATCCATAACTCGAAATGGAAGATTTGTTCGATCATTTACAAGGTTCTAGCGTATGTTTTAAAGATTTGATCCATGGCATGGTTATCATCAAGTTCGCGTCCACGAAAAAGATTATCTATTCCAATCATTACATCCAAAACTTGTAATGAACATTATGAATTTCACGTGATGTCGTTTGGATTGACTAATACACATGTAGCATTCATAAATTTGGTGAATCACGTGTGAAGGCTGTAATTTGATAAATTCATGCTTGTGATCATTCAGGACTATTTGTTTGTTTATAAGTATAAGAAGGAGTTAGTAACTATTTATAGATTGCCCTGAATTGACCGAACAATAAAAACTTGTACCTTAAATATTTAACATGTGATTAAAGACTTAATCCTTTACGTGATTTGACCGTGTGATTAATAAGATAATGGGATCTATATTGACATTTCAAAAATTAGAGCCATTAAGGCTTAGGGTCATACCAAAAAGGAAGTGCAAATATGTTTCGACAGATATTTTATCAAAGAAATTTTTAAGGGATTATTTCCTTATACACAAATCATTTAACTAAACTCCTGTTTAGGGGTAAATGTTTGTGTATACTTCTAGACAACCAAAGAAGAATTGAGGAAACCATTTAAACCAAGACTTGAGATTTGAAAGGACAATTTACGCTTTTCAACTAAGAAGATTTTGACCAAAATATAAACAAAGATTTTTCGAACATTTATGAATTTTAATAATTATTTTAATTATTTTTGATAAATCAACAAAAATCGTGTTAATTAAATTCAAAAATTGTTTTGAACATTTTATTGTAATTGGTCGAACTAAGAAATTTAAAATTTTTACGTTTACGTTTCATAAAAATTAAATATTTATTGTTAATATACATGTAATAATTATCGACACTTTAGACGTCGGATTGAGTAAAACAGATAAAGATAATAGTAAAGACGAAACTAAAACATAGAAGATATGAAGAAAGAATTTTTAATAAATACGGTTATGATATTTATTTCATCAGGAAAGTGAACGTAATTACTGGCACATTATGTATAAAAGATAAAGAACCAATTAGGACATGTTCCTTAATAATGAAGGTGCAAAATAAATTGCCGAACAATTTAAAAATAGCCGATGATTGTAAAAAGGATAATATAGATAATAAAAAGTGGTTCGCGGCTAATGTGAACCATTAGAATTGAGAAGCCGATAACGTTAAATATTTTAAAGACCACTTGTGATTGTCTAAATATAGAGGATTGTGAGATATAGTTATGTTGGAATCTGTAAGTATAAGTTTTCTATTCCTGTCATTTCTGACTAAATGTATCTTTATCTGAAGAATTTTTACTAATGGCAAATTATGAAGGCATACATTGCCTCATACATTAGTAAATGTCTAGCTATTGCAAAGGTCATCATCTGAATTTGATTTGATTTGGGTCATCGTCGACAGACTGACCAAATCTGCTAATATCATTCCTGTTAATGATAGATTCTTGATGAAGAAATTGACTCTTTATATTTAAAGTAGTGTGTAAACATTGTGTGCTTGTATCAATCATCTCTATCAAGATCCTCGCTTCGCATCGAATTTCTAGAGATTTGCTCAGAAGTCATTGAGAACGAATCTTGATGAGAGTACTGTACCACCCCAATCGAAGGGACGAGGTAAAGTAACGATACAAAATACTATAAGTGTTGTTTTATGTTTGAATGATTGACCTTTGGTAATAAACTGTAAAATCGTTTTCCTTTGGAGAGATTATCCTTGATAATTATCGTACTAGGATCAAGATCGAATCTTGTGAGGATATATATATGAGCATCTGTAAGCAGGAGTTGGGATGAAGACACCCGACATACACCCATTGTGAGTTGTACATGTCTTTTAGGTTTAAGGTTTCCTATGATGGCGAACCTAACCTTACAAGATACTCGACCCGTGAGACCTGAAATGATTGTTGAAATTAGGATCTGATTATTGACTATCGGTGGTGGGCAGGAGGTTATGTGAATATGAAATGTAGATCTTGAAGTACCAGATGGGTAGCGAAGTTATGCCAAAAATTTTAACCATGGAAAAATGAATTGATGATCTGAAAGATCATGGGATATAAGTCCCCGTTGTATGGGACCATTGAGATGATGTAAAGATTGGTTTGAAAGGCATATAAGCTGGATCTACCCTAGGACTTCAAGATCTGCGTGTATTATGTTTTGTATATCGAACTTGATAATATGCCTATCAAGTGAAAAATCTGACTATTCCTTAATGAAGTTTAGGTCGGCGAAAAGTTGCATTCATCAAAAACCCGTGAAAATCATGGATAGAGAAAGTAAGTCAACATTAAGCCTGATCTTATTCCCGTAGTTATGTTTGATGAAACTCACGTATTGTAATGGATTACACTTGTGAGAAAAGACCGAATGTGGAGGAAATACCCACATGGCTTTAACTCTGTAAGAAGCGAGTAGTAAGATAAGATGATCTTTGAGGACAAAGATCCTGTTTAGGGGTAAATGCTGTGACAATCCGTCAATTTATGGTTGATATTTTATTCTCAAGTATTATTTAAAAAAAATATTTTAAATGTTATATTATGAACTCACTTATTTTTGGGAAGAAATTTGGATTTACGTCTTGAAGTAGCATCGACAACGTCTAAACTGGAGGATTCTACGTTACGCGCTTACGTTTACATACACCGTTTTGGTGACAGTCTGACATTTCAGGAAATAAATTTATCCGTGAATATTATTTTGAGATTTGAAATTTGTGTTGGTTCATAAACACATAAATTTACGAGAAGAGATTAGGACTTACGATTATAATTTAACGTCCTTTACGACTAAACCGGAAACCTTAGGATTACGTATTTACGTTTTTGAACTCCGTTTTTGATGAGACAATTTTTATTAGATTCGTTTTGTGCCGTTGATTCATAATTTATAAAAATGTTTTTCGTAAAACGACCCGAGGGCACGCAAATCGAGGAAACTAGAATCGAGGAATACCCGTAAATTAGTGGGATGAGACAAGTTTACACTTGCCTCACCCCACAAATGGGTGTCCAAAACTCCACCAACACATCTAAGATGTGTCAAAGCTTACTAAGTAAGCTAGGACACTTGTCCTAGCTACTTACACAAATAAGCTAACTAGCAAAACCACTAAACACTCAAACCATTCCTCACAAAAACATACATGAAAAACCACTAATTTCTCTCATCTCTCTCTCTTATTTTCGTCCCATATTCACCCAAAACAACCTCCATTTGATCTTGATTCAATCATAAATCATATGTATAATTTACATATGATGAAAACCCATTGAAGTTATAAAGATTGGAGGTGATCTTAACATGTAAAAAGGAGTTTTCAAGGGAGTTTGGGGCTGATTTCTCCTTTCATGAAGAACAAGGGATAATTTTTGGAGGAATCTACAAATACTTGGTGATCCTAGAAGTGATGTTGATATCTCATAAGATTGGTTACCCAAAACCAAGTCTTGTTCATCATCAACCCTATCTTTTCATCATCTTGGTGGTATAAAGATTGTTCTTTCCATCTTCTTGTTATTTTGATTATGTAATCTTGTATTTCTTTTACTTATGTATATGTATATGATGATGAATGATGATTAAAAATATTATGTGGGGATTTGGTGTTGATAAATTTGATAAACCTGGGTAAAAAGATGGACAAACTACATGTAAAAATGGTTAAATCTTGCTTAAATGGTAGGCTGTATAAAAACAGTAACTAACCACATGATGAACTGATAAAATGGCATAGATTAATGGATATACAGTAAGTAATATGTCTTGTACACATGTGAGAGTTGGCCATGCAATGGAATCATTAAAATGAGTGAGATATGATCAAAACAAGATGAGTGTGCTAATCTGAATAAGCTGTTTTGTAGGGACTGTTAAGGATAGATAAACTTAAAATGAGCAGTAGCTATTACTAAGTTAATTGTAGCACATAATATGAAGATCATGCCACCCAAAAATGAGCTTCTAAATCATTGTAGAAGTCTAGATATGATAAAAATGGTGAAGATGAAAATAAAAATCAGATTTTGAAGAATTAATGTTTATTACTATTATATAAGCACTCAAATTATATAGTATAAAATGTGAAATTAAAACCCACTAACTTATGATTTCATTTATATAAATATGTATAAGGTTAAAAAAATGGATAAATTATAAAAATAATAGTGGAATAATATTTATAAGTTATAAAAACTATAAACTTGATTTTTACGACTTTTTCGGCTATTACCGTAAAATTAACGTTTTTCGCCAATTAAAACTTAGACGATCAAACCCGTCTAATGTAAAGTTTTTAAAAGTCATATACTGATATATAAGTATCTAATACAAGTAAAAACCGATAAAACCCGAACTATAAAATATACGGACATTAACGGGCTAAGTTAACGTTATTGGACTAATAATACAACAAAATGGGCTAAAACACTTATAAACTTATTTATTGGGCTTAACCCATTTGGGCCCAACTTGTAAAGTATAAATACTGATAATACAAGTATGAAATGGATTAATACAAGTTAATGAACTTATAATCGGCTTATTGGACCTAAAACATGTAAATAGGTAAAACTAGTAAACTAGTGAAAGGTTACCAATACATAAACACAAAAATGAGTGAATGAGAATATATAAACCCACTTGATCATCATATATATATATATAATCATCATATGTATACATAATTTTTATTTTTATAAAGTCATTGGACAAGAGTCTAAGACAAGTATTATTTGTCTAGGTTTCCGTGATTGAAGCACGTACCGTACAACCGAATTGCCGATAACCGCCTTCCCACATCAACATGAGTTCATAGCCTCGCACTCTTTTAAATGTTTTTATGAAATGTTTTATAAACCCGCGAGGGAGATAACATGTTAGTTTTAATAAAATAGGACACCATTTGTCCTGATTATTTGTTTATTGATTTGGACCCGAATGATTGTATGACCTGATGAATGAATATATGACCCGATAAATGAAATGAAATGGATTATTAAAGTTAGGTTATGTCACTAAAAGTCCCATTAGCATGAATTGTGAACTACCGGGATTTGGTAGACGCTTATGCATATAATAGTACTATTTGGGGACGATCACCCCAGTTCGCGCCTTGACGGTTGATCCCCGTCGTGCCACATTGATTGGTAAGCGAATTTATGTATGAGAAGATTTACACAAGCGTGATTATTGTGACGACACGCTAATTTAGATGGGCAAATGATTGTCGGGTTAGCTACCCGTTATTTGTTGTAGTAAGGTAACAATGTCATGCGGCTTATAATAATCCAATTAACGAAATACTGCTATACGCACCGAATTACGATGTATTGCCTGACTAGCAATACAGGGTCATACTATTGATATTATTTTCGTGTTTTGGTTTTATATAACCATATTCATATAACGGTTTTTATTTAATCTATACAACGTTATAAAACGTAATGTATGATGTTTTTACGACAATGGTTCGTATAACGATTTTTTTAGGCAAATGCCTATATTATGATTTTGACAAGGATTTGTATAAAATGATTTTTGTTATTTTATGGCCTATTACAAAGATTTGTACAAAATGATTTTCGGTAATAATTTTATACCGATGTTATATTGATGGATTTTATTAAACTCTATGAATTCACTCGGCGTTATCGCTGACTTTTTCTTTTAACATGTTTTATCTCATGTACTTGAAGGTAATTCTCGGGAAGACAACAAGAATTCATGGCCCGCACTTAAATAATAATTTCCATTCAAATACATTGTAAAACCTGTATGAAATACAATGACTTGGGACCTATGTAACTTTGATAATTATGAATGGAAATGCTTTATTATTAAACGACGCGATTTTGATGCGTTGTCTATGATGTGAGTAATGTGCTATCTCGTAACACCAACGAGTCTTCCGCTGTATTGACTTGTATAAATTTGGGGGTGTTACACAATATTCAAAGCCAACGAAGGGTGAATCCTAAGATCCATGACGTTATCAAAAAAGAGGTTATCAAACTTCATGATGTGGGCTTGATCTATCCTATCTCGGATTCACCATGGGTTAGTCCAGTCCATTGTGTGCCTAAGAAAGGCGGAATCATCGTTGTTCCCAACAAAAACAACGAGTTGATTCCTACTCGTCTCGTTATAGGGTGGAGAGTTTGTATAGACTACCGCAAACTCAATGATGCTACGAGAAAGGATCACTTTCCCCTTCCTTTCATGGACCAAATGCTTGAACGTCTTGCGGGTAATGATTATTACTGCTTCTTAGACGGTTTCTCCGGGTATTTTCAAATACCCATCGATCCCCATGACCAAGAGAAAACCACATTCACTTGTCCTTATGGAACATTTGCTTACAAAAGAATGCCTTTCGGCTTGTGCAATGCTCCTGGGACATTCCAAAGGTGTATGATGGCTATCTTCCATGACATGGTTGAAGAAACTATGGAAGTCTTCATGGATGATTTCTCGGTTTATGGTGATTCATTCTCTTCTTGCATTGCCAATTTAGAACGTATGCTTAAGCGGTGCAAAGACACTCGCCTTGTTCTAAATTTGGAAAAATGCCATTTTATGGTAAAAGAAGGCATTGTGCTAGGACACAAAATCTCAAAAGCCGGTCTTGAAGTGGACCGTGCTAAAGTGTATGTCATAGCCAAATTACCTCCACCTTCAACCGTGAAGGTTGTGAGAATTTTTCTGGGTCAAGCGGGCTTCTATCGTCGTTTCATTCAGGATTTTTCTAAAATCGCTCGCCCGATGACCCACCTCTTGGAAAAAGATACTCCTTTTATCTTTTCCAAAGAGTGTATTGAAGGCTTCAATCTTCTCAAGGATAAGCTGAATAAGGCACCCGTCTTGGTTACCCCTAATTGGGAGCTACCCTTTGAATTGATGTGCGATGCTAGCGATTTTGCTATTGGAGCGGTTTTGGGCCAAAGAGTGAATAAACACTTCCAACCAATCCATTACGATAGCAATACAATGACGGGGGCTCAATTGCATTATACGACAACTGAAAAAGAGCTTTTAGCTGTTGTCTATGCTTTTGAAAAATTCCGCCCCTATCTTGTTTTATCCACCACCATCGTATACACGGACCATTCCGCGTTGAAGTACTTGATGACTAAGCACGACTCTAATCCAAGACTTCTTCACTGGGTTTTACTCCTTCAAGAATTCAACATTGAAATTCGTGACAAGAAGGGAGCCGAAAACCTAGCAGCGGATCATCTGAGTAGACTTGAGGATCCGTATCAAGGGGATCATCAGAACCAAGAGATCAATGACTCTTTTCCCCTTGAGACCTTAATGTCTATTCAGTCCAATCTTGATGACACCCCGTGGTTTCCGGACATTGCAAACTACTTAGCGGGTGGTATTCTCATCAAAGGGTTAACATCCCAAGAAAAGAAGAAGTTCTTTAAAGATGTTAAGACTTACTTCTGGGGTGACCCTTATCTATTCAAACAATGTGCTGATCTGATCATTCGTCGATGTGTTGATGGACCGGCAGCTTTGCAAATCCTTGATGCTTGCCATAAAGGACCCACTGGTGGTCACTTTGGTCCCAACTACACCGTGAAGAAAGTATTCGACTCTGGATTCTATTGGCCCTCCATTTATCGTGACGCTCACGAAATGGTTAAGCATTGTGATGCTTGCCAACGCCAAGGCAAGATCACACATAAAGATGAGATGCCTCAAAATTTCATACAAGAATGTGAAATCTTTGATGTATGGGGCATCGACTTTATGGGGCCATTTCCATCATCCAAAGGGAACAAGTACATCCTCGTAGCCATTGACTACGTTTCTAAATGGGTTGAAGCTAAGGCTCTCCCTACGAACGATGCGAGGGTGGTTGTGAACTTTTTGAAGCAGCTCTTTGCTCGATTCGGCGTTCCTCGTGCTATTATCAGTGACCGCGGGACTCATTTTTGCAATGATCAATTTTCAAGAGTCATGGCTAAGTATGGTGTTAATCATCGTCTTTCCACCGCCTATCATCCCCAAACCAATGGGCAAGCCGAGATTTCAAACCGTGGATTGAAGCGAATTATGGAACATACTGTGGGAGAGCATCGTGTCGCGTGGCCGATAAGTTAGATGATGCTCTGTGGGCTTTCCGTACAGCTTATAAGACCTCGATTAGTTGTACACCGTATCGTCTTGTGTACGGGAAAGCATGCCACCTCCCCATCGAGCTGGAACATAAGGCGTACTGTTCCTTGAAGTGGGCTAACTTCGACCTCAACAAAGCCGGTGATCTTCACAAGATTCAACTCAACGAGCTCAACGAACTGAGGAATGAAGCTTACGAGAACTCACTGATCTACAAGGAGAAGACCAAGATCATTCATGACGCAAGGATTAAGAACCGAGAGTTCCACGTTGGTGATCAAGTCTTACTTTTTAACTCTCGGTTGAAGATCTTCTCTGGAATGTTGAAGAGCCGCTTGTCTGGTCCATTCACCGTCACCAAAGTCTTTCCATATGGCACCATTGAGCTTTCTCAGCCAAATGGGCGTGATTTTAAGGTGAATGGCCAGCGTTTGAAGCTATACTTTGGTGAGGACATCTCTCATGATATGATTCCATCCCTCACCACGTTTCCCATGAACTAAAGTTGGTCGAGTCAGGCTCGTGACTCGGTTATCAAAAACAAGCGCTCCTCGGGAGGCAACCCGTGTTCTATCCTTTACTGCTTTCATAATAAGTGTAGGAGGGAGCGTCGTATGTGTTTGTTGTCTTGTTTCTTGTGCTGTGCAGGGATTAAAGCTTCAAAGATCCACCTTTGATGACATTTGACAAACCGTGATCCCGTGTTCCCATCTTCCTGGTTCTATCTTAAACTCTCGTGATTCAATATTTCATATCTTATATGTTCACATTGAAATCACTCTAGTTGTCCTTTCCTTAGCAAGATTTAAACAAAGTGCACAATGTCATAAGTGTAGGGGAGTTTACTCCCACATGCTTAAACATTGAGGACAATGTTTATATCAAGTGTAGGGGGGATTTCTATCGAAGTAAGTGGTCTTTTCTAAGAATTTGCCCTCATTTTAACCGGAAAATTTGATTTTTCGACATTTTTCAAAATTTTTAATCTATTTTGGCCTAGTTGTATAGTTGTATTTTCCTTTGTTATGGTTATTTTCTTTCCTTGCTAGAATAAATTTTCAATAAAGTGGTTTTAAATTTTTCTTATTCATGAACATTTTGACTCAACCCGAGTTTACTTATCTAAGTTTACTCTAGCTAGTATCCTTAACGTGTTTAAGTCAAGTTTTGCTAGGATTTTATATAGGGAGCTATAAAACGCGAAAGTCTTAACTCTCACGGGTTAAGAACAAGAACTTTTCGCAAGTTCCTATAATTGATCCTAGAGAGTTGTTTATCAAGGGAACTTTAAAATGCGATTTCTAAAACTTGAAAAAGTCTAAGAATTTGCAAGATCCTATAGATGACTCGAAAACCCAAAACGTTGATTTAATAGGCTAAGCATCCACGAGTCTCATTCCTTGAGATTTTAAACTGTGGAGGACGAGAGATGATAGAGTCAATTATAAGTTTGGTATTCTTTCGTGAATTTATGTGAGTTAATTATAAGCCTATTCTCCCGTCGCTTGTTAATAAATTTATCTGCAATAAATAAGGTTGTACGATCTGAAAAGTTACTTAGCTTCTAGCCCAAGATCGTTTAAAAGTTGCTCGGTACGGATTAGAGTTCATAGCCAAGGCATAACTTATTGAAGCGAGATGCGAAGATTGGTGAGTCCGAAAAGGCCCTAACAAGGCATGAGGGCTACATTTTGCTGCTAAATATCCAAAAGTGATGTGAAGAATCATTTATCGAAAATCAATATAAAGGATCGAGACACACGACGAAAAGCAAATACTCCCCAAATGATCATGGAGAAGTCTATCCAAAAAGGCCCTAACAAGGTATGAGGATAAATAGATCCAAGTCCTAAAAGAAGGCGGATCGTTGTATATAAAGTCAAAATAAAGATTGGAGAAAAATGAAGAAGTCGTGGTCCAAATATGAAGAATCTCTCAAAAAGTTCAAGTGAAGAAATTCCTATTATGAAGAGAAGACCATAATTTCAAGAACGTCTCTCAAGATTTGAAGTATGAAGTCGCTGCCAAATATTGGTCTGAGAAAGGTCTCAAATCGTGAAGCGAGTTATGCCAAGATATGAACTTTATGAGGTCCCGAGAAGCAGTTTTAAAAGATTTTGTCCTTTAGCTAACTATTGATTAAATCGTTCACTTTATTTTCGGCCTAAATAACTATCAAAATAAGTCAAACAATGCATCCTCGTGATCATTCAAGACAAAAATAAAATATAAGAGATACACCTAGGAATAAGGGAGTCTAAGTGAATAATTGGCCTACATGAATTCGTGTTAGTTTGCTAACTTATAATAACAATGATCTCGTTTTTAAGCTTGGTATGGGGAACGTGAAACTTGAGGATGATAAACGTTCATGGCAGCCAAAACCTAATGTAAGTCTTTGATTTCTTTACTTGTTTCTATCTTTTTATGTTTAGTATTTAATAAAGGCCAAGGTGGGTTATGTATGATGGAAAATGTAGACCGTGCTTTATAATTAATGCATTGCATGAGGGCATTGCAATGGTCAAGTGTAGGTTATTTAATAAGTGTGAAAACACTTATCCTTTTACCACTTATTTCCAATAATAACAAGACCAAAACGTGTAATTTATGTCGTAAAAGTCGGAATTATGCGTGGTTTATGTTTTTATTGTGTTTTAGGACCAAATGATGAAAAAGGAAGAAAACACGGGCTTTCACGGGTATTTATCGAAGAAAACGAGAAAAGACAAAGTCAAAAGATCAAGAGTGCAAAAAGAACGGAAGTCCAAGGCCTATTCTGAAGATTTATCGAAGAAAAAGTCTAAAGACGGAAGTTTAATGAAGTCGAAGAACTCAAATCTAATAGAAGAAGAAAATTACAAGACAAGTTCAATATACATCGACAAATCCCGAGACGACGTCGAGAAAAGACAACGATTTAAATCGAGTCGAGAAGAAAGAAAGAAGATGCAACACATGCACTCCTTCCCATTTTTCCTATAAATACCCTCCTAATACACATTAGGAGGGTTGGTTAGTTTTTAGTAGTTAGTTTCATTTTTCATTTTTTCTTTCTAGTTTTTAGAGAAAGAAAGTTCTAAACTTTCTCTCACTAAGTTTTCATCTTTTCTTTCTTTTAATCTTTCAAGATTAAACCTTTGTGTATTGTTGATTTCATTAATCAAGTTCAAGTTAAGCTTTTAATCTTTCATCTCTTTCTACCTTTCTTTGATTTTAGTTTACTTTTGGTGCGAAATGTATTTGATCCGTGTTGTTCTTAATGTTTTCGTGCTTAAAAGTTAATCTTTTTATTCATGCTTAAGTTTTCATACGAATAAGCTTTAAGATCTTTGTGCTTATTGGCTTATTTATACGTTTAGCTTATTCACTCTTTAAAAGCTTTCTTAAAAAGTTTCATCTTTTTATGGTTTGATTTAAAAGTTGCTTATTTTATGTTTGGATAAGTTGTTATTTGTGCTTATTTAGTCTTTTTTCATATTGGATTCGTTCAAGTTTTGGTGTTAGCTTATCAAATTAGCTTATCACCTTGCTTATCTTTCGTATCAAAAGGTAATCGGAAAGGGTAAACCCCTTTCCGATCAAACATTCCGACTATCCCCCTCTTTCCGATCTCCAAATCGGAAAAGGGTTTATATTATTCCGATTGTGGTGTTTTGTGACATTCCGATTAGACTTGTTTGTTGGTTATTCCGATTGTGTTCTTTTATGCTATTCTGATTGGAATTGTTTTCAAACATTCCGATCAGCCTTGTTTCTAAGATATTCCGACGAGAGTTGTTTGCCACATTCCGATCAGCCATATTTTCCATCATTCCGATTGGGCAATTTTACCATATTCCGATTACCTTCTTGTACTGGATTCCGATCAGGAATTCCGATTGCAGCAGTATGCCGACGAGGGTTAGGGTGTATTCTGATCAGTTTTTCCGACCAATATTCTGATTAGGGTTTGGTTTAATTTCTTGTTTTTACAAAGTTTCCAAGTTTTATATTTATTAAGTGTTCAAGTAATTTTCTAATTTTGTCTTTAAAGTTTTTTAGCATTTATTTTTAACTCGTTATTTTAGTTTAATCTTTAAAGCTTTTTCTTTACTCAATGACATTTACTTATTTTCTATTAGTTTAAAATAGATAATCTACCAAACCATTCTCTTGTTCACCAAAAGACAATTGAGTCGCACTTTCTACCAATAGTCAATTCAAAAAGATTCGGACGATAAGATTTTATACTTGGTGTAAAAACCTTAGTATTATTGACCCGGTTTCTGCCTAAGTTGTATGGAGGGCTAATTTCTTTATACCCTTTATCCTTACATTTATTTTTCATTCTTCAACCCCTTCAATGCTTACCAAGACATCATTTCTAGCACCTTGTTGTGATTGTTCTAGTGCTTGCATCAGTACTTAGTCGGCATTCAGCTACGTTCACATTCTACTCCATCTTTCCTAAGGACTTCTAATAATCTATTTGATTGTCCCTGGGAAGATCCCTCCGGTTCTGGTTGGATCATAGGACTTAAACCTAACCACCCTGTTGACACCAATAACGTCGTGAATTAAAGATGTTGTGGGTATATGATTGTAACCATGAGTGCTTGAGTCTTTAGATCATATTTTAATCACATTTTCTCCCCCTATCTCTAATATATAAAATCGTTTGATATTAGAGATACCAAATTTGATTAAGATATATTTTTGAAAACTAGTCTTGAAAAACTTCCGGGAAAAAAATGTGTCAAATTAGCATGAATTTGGAACACTCTCCCTCAAAAATTGATCCAATGGAATTGTCATTACGAGGATATGATCCACATTAAACTTTTTGAGGATAGGAGTTGTTGAACACACAATTTTTGAAAGATTTTGAATATCATTGAGAAATTTTTGACAAAACTGTGTTCAACGCTTTTTGAAAAATCATTTCTTTTGGCGAAAAGGTTTTTCTAAAGCATAAACTTGAGTTCTTAGACTTGAATGTCTTGACAAATCCACTCAAGTGTATGAAGATTTCTCTTCTTTTGCTGAGGGTAAGGGCACTAAAGCGTACACTCCCCCGTGAATATAGATCTGGGTTGCAATCTGAAAGTGATTACAAGCCATTTTGTTGAGCTCAAAACGTTGAATGTTTTGTGACAAGCTCAACCCAATATATATTGCTCTACCCGTTGTTAGAAAATTATCCAAAATAGATAATTTCCTTTATGAAATAGAAATGACATGTTTTGAAAAATACTTACAACTTTCATTCGAGCTTTATGTACACACCCGTGTCGTTATTGAGCGACATTTCTAGGTACGTTCATATTATCGATACTGAAAGACATGTCGAGACGAATCTTTTTGGATTTTCAAAGATTTTTTAATTTTGTATTTTACTTTTTCATTAATATTTACAGGTAAATGTTTGATAGATGAATCAAGCAGGCTTCTTTGCCAGAATCTCTAGTTCTGTTGGAGTCAAACATCTCATACCAATTTGCCTAACTAGATACGCAAACCTCTCTTTCGAAAGAGCTTTTGTAAGCAAGTCAGCTAATTGGTAATCAGTTCCAACAAAGTATAATTCAACGATACCCCTTTCAACTTGTTCCTTAATGAAGTGATATCTGACATCAATGTGCTTCGTGCGGGAATGTTGTACCGGATTGCAAGAGATGGCTATGGCAGACTTTGAGTCACAGTACATAGGTACTTTATCAAAGTGGAAGCCATAATCCGTGAGTTGTGTTCTCATCCAAAGAACTTGAGCACAACACGCAGATAGAGACACATACTCCGCTTAGGCTGATGACAATGATGTGCAATACTGCTTCTTAGAAGACCATCCCACAAGCTTATCTTGACCTAGAAATTGTGCACCACCAGAAGTACTTTTTCGTGTATCAAGACACCATGCATGATCAGAACCTGAATAGGCCGTTAGAAAGAAACCGGTTTCTCTCGGATACCAGTGTCCCATGTGAATGGTATTCTTAAGGTACCGAAAGATCCGTTTAACCTCCTTGAGGTGCTTTTCAGTGGGTCGTGCTTGATATCGTGTAAAATAACACGTAGCATGTGATATATCTGGTCGGCTTGTTGTTAAGTACATGAGGGAGCTGATCATGGAACGATATCTCGTTTGATCTATGGCATCTCCCTCTAAATCAAAATCTAGGAATGTGGTTGACAATGGTGTCCCAACGTGGTCACATGATGTCATATCATGCTTTTTGATTATCTCTTGACAATACTTAGCTTGGTTGATAATGATACCACTTGGGGATTGGTGAACTTGAATTCCTAGAAAGAACTTTAGTTCGCCCATCATAGACATTTTCAAACTTGTTGTGCCTTACTTTTTCAAACCATTTTGAAAGTTTTGGGTTTGTAGACCCGAAAATAATGTCATCAACATAAATCTGCACAAGCAAAATGTCATCCCCATATTTATAAGTAAACAAGGTTAGATCAATGGAACTTTTTGAGAAACCTTTGGAGACCAGAAATTTCGAGAGCTCGTTGTACCACGCCCTTGGAGTTTGCTTGAGTCCATAAAGTGCTTTGTGGAGACGATACACCTTGTCAGGATAATGAGGATTGACGAATCCTTCCGGCTGCGTGACATAGACTTATTCCTTCAAAGGACCGTTAAGAAACATCGTCTTTACGTCCATTTGATAAACGATGAAACCCTTATGTGCAGCAGAAGCAAGAAAAATCCTGACCGCTTCCATTCGAGAAACTGGTGCAAATGATTCTTCAAAATCAATACCCTCTTACTGGCCATACCCTTTAGCCACTAGCCAAGATTTTTTCTTGATGATCGTGTTCTCTTCATCCATCTTGTTTTTCCAGATCCATCAAAGATTTAATGGTATTACATCGTATGGTCTGTCAACAAGTTACCAGACTTTAAGTCTTTCAAATTGTTGAAGTTCATCCATCATCGATTCAATCCAAGCATGATCAGCCATGGCTTCTTTGATGTTTTTCGGTTCAGCTGAACTCACGGCGAGTGCGAACATACAAACATCGCCATCGGTGTTAAGTTGTCGTCTTGTGCGAACATGCTGTGAAGGGTTTCCAATTACTTGAACCAAAGGATGATCTCGGGTCCAATTATGTGTTGAAGGATGTCGTTGATAAAAGGTATGCATATCTGACGGATCAACATGGCGAGTAGAAGACTCTCTAGTTTCGTGTATCGGTGTACCGAATGGGTTGATAAATTTCGTCTTCATCAGATAATGCATTGTCTGCTTGATTTGTGTTCTCTGGAGCAATGGAAGTAGTTGTTGATGTTGTAGGAGCGATTGTTGATGTGATATTCTGAGGAGGTAAATCTGCAGTAACCTGTGTTGAAGTAGATGAAGTTGTATCCGTTTGTTGACGATGATCGGTATCATCATTCTTATCATGAGTGACAGCGGAAGACTTCGATACAACTTGTTTCTCCCCCGTGAAATATCCATCATACATTGGTCCATATAACATTTTCAACTCTTCAAGTGTCGTGTTGACTGTCATATCTACTCTTAGAAAATTTCCTTGAACCAACGTTGAACTTGACGGTTCATTGTTGTGGTCTTGAGTTCCGAGTTTCGTGCGGTTGTGAACGGAAGTCATTTGTCGTTGTGGAGCGGGACTTAAACTATTTTGTTCAAGTGCCAGTTCATGTAATTCATCAAATCAGATGTGAATAGTCTCGACTATCAATTTTGTTCTCTTGTTGTACACTCTATATCCCTTAGACTGAGTTGCATATCCCACAAGAATACATGCATCACCTTTCTATTTCATCTTGTCTAGATTTTCACCATCTCGAATAATGTAACACGTAAATCCAAAAACATGAAGGTGTTTGAGTGAAGGTTTTGGATCATGAATTATGTGATATGGTGTCTTTTCGTGTCTTGGGATAATTAAGGATCGGTTTTGTGTGTAGCATGCGGTTGACACGGCTTTGGCCCAAAAGTATAGTGGAAGTTTAAAGCAGATAATAATGTTCAAGCAGCCTCAACTAAAGTACGGTTTCTTCTTTCAACAACGCCGTTTTGTTCGGGTGTTCGAGCAATAGATGTTTCATGTTCAATTTCCTTCATCTTCAAAATAGTTTCTCAGAGTTGAATTCAAAAATTTTGTGCCTCTGACAGTTCGGGTGCCTCTGACAGTTCAAAAATTTAGACCATGTTGTATCAGTTTAAGGAAGCTGATGAGAACTTCGGGTGTTTCATCCTTGGACCTCAAGAAGTGAGTCCATGTGTACCTTGAGTAATCATCGACAATTACCATAACATATTTCTTCCCATTGATACTATGAACACGCATGAGACCACACAAATCTATATGAAGAAGATCTAACCGTCCTTTAGAGCTTGGTGTAGTCTTTGTTTTGAAGCTATTTCGTTTAGCTTTACAAAGCTCACAAGAAGAACAAAGATGATCTCTAATGAATTTCAATCTTGGAAGGCCTCTGACAATATCTTTCTTGGAAAGCAAGTTGATGGTATCAAAATTAAGATGAGATAAACATTGATGCCATAACCAGCCATGAAGGAAATTGGAGTTGATGAAGTTGTGTCTTGAAGTGAAATTGTGTAAAGATCAGTACCCCGTGTACCGGTAAGTAAGTCATTCCCATCATAATCACGAATAAAACATGTCTTCTTTCTGAAAGCAACCTCCAAATCTGCATCACAGGATTGACCAACCGAGAAAAGATTATGATTGAGCCCTTCGATGTAGCATACCATTTTGATCGTGATATTCCCCTGAACCAAATCTCCATATCCTAGGATCGGTGCAAATTGATCATCTCCGAATCGGACCATACCCAGGAACTTCTCCACGAAGTTAATTAGATGCTTGAGATTCCCCGTCATGTCCTTCGTGCATCCGGAGTCCAGTATGAAGAGAATTATTTGTATGTATCACCTACAGAAGAGTTAGAACACGATGGAACATTTGCTAAATTGGATACCACAGTAGTTGTGATTGAAGAATCATTTGTGTCCTTAGCAATATTTAAAGGCATACTAACACTCGTTGTCAACTTTTCGGTCCTAACTTTAGGCATCCATTTATATCCTGGAGGACATTGATTAGGAAACCACCATTTCCAAGTCTTGCTAGCAGACTCATATAATTCCGTAATTCAGCTTCTAGGATTGTTAGTGGTGGAGTCTGATGCATTACTTTTCTTAGTGGGGGTTGCATCAGAATGGTTCACTGCGTTTGGGTTTACTAGCACTAATAGGCATCGCAACTTGCTTCTTAGTTCTAGTATCTACGCCTTTGACATTATTCATAGCACACATAGAATGATTAGCATTAGCACACTTTCCACATTTGACACAAACAAATTTCACATTCATAGCATTCACATCATTGAAGACATTCAAATCGTCATTACACGCGATTATAGACTTTTTATTCTTAAAAACATTCAAATTCCTAGGGTGTTCTTCTACTTCCTTCATCTTCCCTTGACTCTTGTGTTTCCAGACCTTATCATTCACTTGAGTGCTCTTAAGCTGAGGCCAGCAAACACTATCATTGGAGACTACTCCTGTAGTAGAAGACACACGAATATTAGTGTTTCTAGAAGTCTGAGGTGAGTGACTAACTTTGTTTGTGTGTTTAGTGGTCATTCTACACATCCATGGTTTAATCACATTATTATGTTTAACGCTTGGTTCTATAGCATTCCGTATGGGTTGAGTATGTGGTAACCTTTCCTTTCCATCCATCTTGGGGGCAAACACAGGTTTTGCAAACGAAGAATTTGAGAAAGCAGACGGTTTTCCTATGATAGAGGACCTATTCACTCTAGAGGCATTGGGTTGTCTAACAATAGGTTGCTTAATGCTTGGTTCCACAATTTTCCCACCCATCCTAGCAACGAGTTTCTTCAGCTCTGCTATTGCTATGTTTTTTTCTTGTAACTGAGCTTTCAAATCCGAAATATCAAGACTTTTTTCGTTTAATTATCGACATGACACAGATAATTTTACTTCTTTGGGTGTATCATTTGAAAAGCTGCCAACTTTCTTTTGCAAAGCATGTTCAAGTAAGTGACAATGTTTTTGAAGATAATCATATCTATGTTGAAGTAACGAAAACTCTTTTTGGTCAACTTTATTCGAAAGCTCAGTTTCAAGACGTTCACATTCTTTAACTTGATCAAGATTTTTACATGCAACATAAGAATATTCATCAATATGAACACAAGATGTAACATAAGCACACATAATATCTTTTGAGAGTCATTCAAGTAAGAGAAGATCATAAGCTGTAGAAAAACTCGTCTCTTTTAGGTTGATGGTTGTTCACTTCTTGTTCAAGAGATTCCACATATTTCAAATCATCAAACATTTCTTGCTTAATTAATGTTTCAAATTCCAAAATATGTTTTTGTGTTCTTTCCGCAAGCAGAATTAAAATACTTTTCACAAGCACAGTTATATCGTGAGGAATTTCTTTGTCTCCTTTCGAAAGTTCACGTTTTTTCCAGTCATCATCAACAACCTTTTTTAAATTTTCAATGATACTCTTGAGAATACTAAGTGCTTGCTTACTCTTGCTTACTGAAGCTTTAAATGGCAAGTATTCAATAAAGTTTGAACCATTAGTTTTCTTATTGGTAAAAGCTTGTCTCCATTTAACTCTTATTTGTTCACATTCGAAAAATATTTGCTCACGAGTTTTTTGTGTTTGCCGTTTGAAAAGACCATAAAGACTGTTTTCATAAGCATAGTTATATGGTTTAAAAAATTATTTATTAACTTTTGGTCTACTCTCTTCTTCCACATCGTTTGTCTCTTCACTATCAGGTCTAACAACAAGACAATCAAGATCGGTCCATTGGGACTCATCAAGATATAAGTGCTGATTCTCATATTGAGCTTGCTCAAGGTACTTAGGATTTGCAAAACTAGGTCTATCCTTGAAAAACGAACGAGGTGGCAACATTCTCATGGTTTTAATTGATTGATTATTTTTGTAAACAATTTTCTTGTAAAAATCAAGTTGAGTTTCAAGTTTAGTTTTGAAATCCTTTTCCCTTTTTTCAACCACAGTTTTCTTTTCATGAATAAGTTTAGTTTTATCCTCTTGAAGAAAACCATTTACTTGAGTTAGCTCATTAACTTTAGTGGTAGCAAGATACGTTTTGTGACGTTCAGTACTCAAAGAGGTGTTATAATTACGTTTCTCTTGTTCTAGAAGCTTAAGAGTTTCGTTATATTTCTGTTGAAAATCGTCCTTTTTAACATTAATTAAACACCCTTTGTACCCCTCAATCTCATTGGTCTTTTGAAGAAGCTGAGCTCTATAGCTATCAATGGTCTCACTAGATTTAATTAGAGCAGCTTTGCATTCTTCAAAATTTTGAGAGAGCGTAGCGTTTGCCTTCTTTAATTGCTTTTGACTCTTTCTAGTTTCTTTAACTTCTTTTTGTAAAGAAGGAATTAAGTTAGCAATCGCAATGCGCTCATCATCATCATACTCATTTGCATGTTGATCATCCTCAGACTCATTATTGCACATGTCTGATGAATCGGGTGTGGTATTGCCATCAACCGTTTCCATCATACATGTGTCATTAATGGCTTTGGGTAGCTTAGAATGCTCATGAATATTACCAAACACATTATATTCCTCTTCAGTGTGTACCTTATCGATTGGCTCAGTGTCGAAGATAGGACCATTGTCATCTTCAGTGACATTGAGAACTTCTTCAACCTTTGCCATGTACGAATAATGTGCTTCAAGTTCTTGATCGGAGGCTTCATCATCAGTATCATCAAGCATTGCTCCTTCCTCATCCGACAGTTTAACCCCAGCTTCCATCTTCTTGCATAGCAGCATCTTTTCCTTGTGATAGCCAGAGTCCCTAACTCGTTTCGGCTTCCTACATTCTTTTGCCATATGCCCATAGCCTTGACAATTAAAGCATTGAATCCCACTTTCCTGAACCACTTGAGTACCAACAGTGTGCCTATTCCCAAAAGCAGTAGCAATCCTATGAGCATCATACTTAGCATTTTGTCGATCATACCGTGCAGAACCCTCAACATGTGTTGGATTACGTCGATCATACCTTGGAGGACTTTCATCATGTTGACGTGTGTCATACCTTCGAGGAATCTCAACATATTGGTTCTTTGTATTTGGTGATGTTCGAAGATTGTTGTTGGTGGGTTTGAAAATTTTCTTGTAGGTCTTCATAATGAAAGCAATTTGTTGCTTCATCTCCGTATCCTTCTGAGCTAGTTCTTCATCACTGTCCTCTTCAGATGATGGCTCAGGTAATGGTGATGGTGCTCTTGGTTCTTTGTCTCGTGATCTTGTGGGAGCTGAATACTTAGATGAAGTGGAGTATCTTGGTGAGGAGGATGTAGTGGAGTACCTTGGTGAGGAGGATGTAGTGGAGTATGACTTTTGAGCACGAGAGCGATGATCATGGACGTGTTGAGTAGTAGAAACCAAAGCTAGTGGGTTAGCAGTCTTTGCTATCCTTTCAGCTCAAAGTTCATTCGCCTCATTTTGAAATTTTTTCAAAATGTCAAAGAACGTGTGATAGTTGACCTCGTCTAACTTACTCTGTTGTTTCACCAAAGTTACGAAGCATGTCCACTCTGGTTGAAGTTGCTGTAGAAATTGCACATTGACTTGCATGGTGGAGACTTGCAAATTGTTTCTTTTCATGTCATTCATCATCTTGTAGAACCTTGAGTAATATGAATCAATTGATTCTCCATCCAATGAAGTAAACTTACCAAAGTTCCAGAACAAGTTAGTTTTGACATCTTGCTTTAAGTGATTCACCTTGTTGCAAGCGTTTAATGGCAAACCACATTTCTTTTGCAGTAGAGCACGCATCAACCGTTGAGTAAATATCATCTCCAATCCCACCTAGAATCAGATATATTTCTTCCTTCTCTGCATCAATCCAAGCACGCTTCTCTTTCAAAGTGTTCTCATATGTTTCCTCAATTGTTTGCTCATCGGAACCAGTCGTCGAATCGGTTGCTAGAATTGAAAGAATGGTTATTGTAGTGAGAGTATAGGGTCCTTCTTTGATGCAACGTCGAAAAACATCACCATTGGGTTTGGTGTCAAGATATCGAAGGAATCGTGATTGCCATTGTGCATATCGACCCGTCACAAGAATTGGTGGTCTCTCTTTGTTACCCGCCACCAAGATGTTGTTGTTTGTCACACGATACTCTTGAGTAGAATCCATGACGAGAACTTTGAAATAGATGAAGTGAAAACGGATCTTAAGTAGATGTGTTGTGATTGTTGTTATGAGAAAAGATGTTGAAATCCCCTAAAAATGTTCTCAATAATCCAAAAAATTCCAAGACAAACAAAAAACACACGAAAATTTTTTTAACTGTTAAAAATGTGAACTTCGGAATACCTGGATATTAAGTGTGAACTTCGGAATTCACTTCACAATAACTTCAACTTACCCATTTCGCAATAATCAACTTACACACTTCGGAATGCAAAACAGAAACAATCTTCAGAATAATCTTCACTGTGGAACTTCGGAATGATTCTTCTTGGGAACTTCGGAATGATTTTCCTTGGGTACTTCGGAATAATTTTCCTTAGGTACTTCGGAATAATTTTCCTTAGGTACTTCGGAATAATTATCCTTTGTACTTCGGAATGTTAATGTTTTGCACTTCGGAATAATTTGAAAGATCACTTCGGAATGCAAACTTTTATATCACTTCGGAATCGTAACAAAGAAGAACTTCGGAATTTTTTGATGTTGGGTACTTCGGAATATCTGATTTATGAGAACTTCGGAATATTACAATATGGAGTAATTCGGAATATTGATATTCTTCACTTCGGAATATGAAATTGTTGTGAACTTCGGAATTGTGAAATGATGCACTTCGGAATTCTTGAAAAATATCACTTCGGAATCCCAACCTTTGATACTTCGGAATAACACACAAACTATTAACTTCGGAATCTTGTTGCAAGGTCACTTCGGAATTGTAAAAAAATGTACTTCGGAATTCAGATGAAGGAGCACTTCGCAATTCATAAACCCTCTTTACTACTTCGCAGTATCCCAAAAATTCCGAAGATAAGCAAGCTGTTGGATACTTTCCGTATTCTTCGCTTCAACTAAACCAAATTCGTGATTTTAACCCAAAAATCAATCCAAACACCAAAAAACTTCGGGATTTTAACCACAATAACTAACCAAAATCCCTACCACCACTATGTAGGAGATTAATATAAATATTTAGAGGCCGAAAACACTAAAAAAAATTAATTCGAAATGATTTATAGATGAAATCATACGAATCAAATTTAAAACCAAACAAACAGTCACTAATCTACCCCGTGGCAATTGATACCAATTGTTTGTTCCCATAATTATTCACTTCACCATGGTTGATTAAATGATTAAACAAAAATTAAAGATAGAAAAATAGATGGATTGTAGAGAGAGAAAGTAGAGAGAAAGAGAGATGATTAACTTGTGAAATTAGATTAAGAAAATGAAATGGCTTACCATCGTCCTAACATGCTAAGAGGGTGCTTATATAATCCACCCACATGCGGGCTTTCTTTTGGACTATATCATTTTGGGTTGGGCTTGAATAAATGCTTAGTACTTTGAAAGAGGCCTTTTAAGCTAACCATCAAGCCCGTAATGTCACGAGTATTTTAACTAACTATTACAACGTTCTAATAAATATTACAAAATAAACTATGACCGAACATTCTTGTTTGACTAAATATTTTGAGGCTAACACCCAATAATTAAAGTACGATGGAACTCGAAAAGAGGACCTGAGTATACTTGGAAACATGAAGATCAATTCCGAGCTAAATATCCACATCTATTTTCTTTTGTTAAACCTAGTTATAGTTAAATCTCGAGACGAGATTTTAAATTAGGGGGAGAGACTATAACATCCAGTAGTTTTGGTTAATGTAATCTCCATGTTCATAAATAAAAAGGCGCTTTTACTCAGAAATTTTTGCATTTTCACTATACTACATGACTGACTTATGGATCTCACTATCATAATTGCCACATCAACATATGCCTATATGTTGTAAACACTATGTATATATCAAGTATGTGTTCTAAAAGTTATCATATGAATAAACAATGAATAAAAACAACTAAAATGTAACAAGGATACCCTAAATTCTCATAGAAACACTAAAAATCCCTTATAAACTAATATTTCAAGCAATGTAATCACAAAATGACAATGTATTATTATTAAACACTATATACTAACTCTAATCCACCATATAAAGAAAAGTTAAATAATCACAAAATACTAATATTCACTAATCACAAGCTAATTACAAGAAAATGACCTAAAATCAAGATTAGCATATAAAATCCAATCTATAATGAATTAGACTCCAATATTTTGCAGCAAAACATAAAACTCAACCAAGTATCATAATATGAACATAAATTTATCTTGAACCAAGTTACGAATTATTTAAGCATAAAGTACAAGTTTTCAAAGCATAGAACCTTAGTCTTATTCAAATAACCCTAGAATATGATCAACTCATATAAACACTCAAACTAAGAATGTAGAACCCATAGAAGTCATAAACATACTATATAAGACTTATAACAAGTGTACATTAAGGTATAAACTGTAACACCCCATTTTGATAATGGAAATGTCACATGCTATTATGGCGTGTCATCAAAGCATACAAGGAAAAATGTCTAAACATTACTTGACCATAAAAGGAAAATACCGGAATCAAACATCGGTAGTCCAAAAGTAAAGCTCATCACACACAAACATAAGTATAGTAAAGGAAAGGACTAAACAATGTCCATATCAAATGTATCATAAGAAGGGAAATGCATAAAGTAAAGAATGCTAGACAGCTTCCAGTCCATATGCACGTACTCTTAGTGTCTACGAGCGTCCCTGAGTACCTGCCGTTTTGGGAACATAGAAAAGGAAAACGGCTGAGCAAATACGCTCAGTGCACGGATGTACAATAAAGCATGACTAGGATAAGCATATAACATATAACAGCGGAAGAAAACTAAGTCCCGAGTAACCTGGTTAAGTCTTGATAAAACTGGTTTAATAGTTTGAAAGTCTTATGTTTATCTTATAAAAACTGTTTGTCATATTTTACCATTAGCCAATATAGGTCATGAAAATCCACCGTGCATGAATACTTGGAGGGGTGACCTTATCATGCAAATTAGAGGGGCTGCCTCTAATTTAATATACTGGTTTTTAGGTAGGAGGGAGCAGCTCCTTGTGAAGGATGCAAGGCACACACCACATTCACCATGAAATCCTGACTAAAAACATGTAACTAGGATGCACCCATACGCCCCACATGATAAATATAATATAAATAGCCAAAAGCTGAAGGGGCGCCACGAGCAATCACTCCGCCGTGGTGAAGTCATAACATCAGTACCTCAAATGTTATGGTTATGGTACCTCCATAACTAGGTGAAACTGGTCATGCATGTATATGGCTATAGGTAATCTTAATTAAACATAAGCAATCAAACACGGAACTTATACTGCGGGAAAATAGTTGGCTGCATACGGGGAATCCTAATAAGGAAAGAATGTCCATAATAAAAGGACGGGAATCCGTACCTTATGTCCAGTGAACGAAGAAGATGAACTGAGAGAAATCCTACTTCCGAATCACTAGTGCTACATAAATACATACATGAATAAGTATCTGCTTACTAAATACGTAGCTTGTTTTATGTCATGTCTTAGCTTATTTTATGTTTTCTTACCATGTTTTACTGTTTTAAAGCCTTAAACTGTGTTTATCTTATATTCTGTTTAATCTGATTAAGTATTTTTGGTATTTCATGTATTATTATACTTACTGTGTAATAATAAGTAACTTTCCAAAAATAGCAGGTTTCCTAAAATAGAAAGTTACCAAAAATAGAAAGTTTCCAAAAATAGAAAGTTTCAAAAAATAGAAATTTCTAAAAATAGAAAGTTTCTAAAAATAGAAAGTTTCCAAAAATAGATTTACTGCTTAAAATAGATAAGTTTCTAAAAATAGAAAGTTTCCATAAAAAGATCAGCTGCCTTAATTAAATAAGTTTCCATAAATAGATTAGCTGCCTGAAATTAATAAGTTTCTAAAAATAGACGGTTTCCATAAATAGATTAGCTGTCTTATTTAACTAAGTTTCTAAAAATAGAAAGTTTCCATAATTAGAAATAAGCTGTTTAAATAAGCTAAGTATATAAGCCTAAGTGTTTTCATGATTATTTCCTAAGTCATATGATATAATGTATAGTTTAATAATTATTTCATGTAATTAAATTAAACTATAGGTTAAAATATTTAATTAAAGTATAACATGTTTTTAATTAAACAAAGTTAAATACTTAGGTTAAAACATGTATTATTATATATTAATAATATAACCTAAGTCATGTTAATTAATTAATTATAGTCATGGTTTTTAAATAATTAATTAATTATAAGTCTAAAATAAAAAAATACTTAGGTTAATTAACTTCATGATTATTAATAATTAAATAACGTAAGTCATGCTATTAAATTAATCATATCATTTTATTAATTTAATTTTTAACATAAGATCATAAAACATAAAAAACTAAACATACACCATGAACCGGATCTAGACTAAAAAGCATGAACCGGACATGAAATCGACACCGTACCCCGAACCAACTCGGGGTACCCCGTGCCTTGATGCTACCGTGGGACCCACACTCACCAACCGGGACCATATGGTCTCGGTGGTGGTCGGTTGGCCAAACCGAAACCCCCTTCGGGTTCGGTGCAGCCTGCGGCCAAAACAAACACCCCTTAAAAACATACTTTTGATTTTATTAAACCCCAACTCATGTTAGATCCATGTTTATTTATTAGGTTTTTATAAAAACATAACATGTTCTTGATTTATAAAAGATCAAATCAAAAGAAAAAGGTTTAAAAAGGATTTACCGAATTCGTGGATCAAAAGGATGAAGAACAAACACGATCACCAACTAATTTTCCAAGATCCAAGATCAAAAACCACCTCCTTGTGGTGTTTGTAGGGTGGCGGCACAAAAAGAACAAGGAAGGAGGGTTTTAGGTTTTTTTCTAAAATCTTCTGTGAATGAAAAAAATGAGTAGTGTAAAAATTACTAACCCCCTTTAGTAAAATTTACAAATGGGCTTGGCCCATTTGTCCTTGTAGCCGCGGGTAGGGGCCCCCACTTGGGTACCCGTACCTTTTTCCGTGTCTCGTTGTTAAGTTACACGTTCGTGATTATTTGTGTTCGCGTTTTAAGTGTTCTCGTTACGTAAATACCGTGATCTAATATATTTAATTACGCTCGTAATAAATATATATACGTAATTAATAATAGTTCGTGTTTTAATTACGTTCATGATTTCATGATCGCATGTTCGTGATTAATTATTGTCAAATAATTATTACGTGCTCGTGCGTAGTAAATACTTATCGTGTTCTAACACGTACGTAATACGTAAAATCCTAACACGTACTCGTAACCATGCTCTATTAGGAAAGTTTAAATCTAGTACATACGATCTTAAGGGTACTATTCATGGTAAAAGGATGCGGGTTTTACAACTCTTCCCCCTAAAAAGAATAATTCGTCCCCGAATTATAGATAAAGTAAACTGGAAAAGCAGAACATACCCGAATTCAAAATATGAAATGAGGGTAAGAAGCCCGGATAGACTCCTCTGTTTCCCAAGTGGCTTCCCGCTCGGTATGATCCCTCCATAGAATTTTGACGAATGGAATCTTCTTCTTTCTCATGACTCGTTCTTGTCTGTCAAGAACTCGTTCGGGTTCTTCTATAAAAGTGAGATCTTCACGTATCTGTTCCAGTGGATACTGAACCATGTGAAGGGGATGATACTGGTACCCTCTGAGTAAGGACACATGAAACACATTGTGCACATGCGAAAGCTGCAGAGGTAACGCCAATCGGTAAGATACTTCACCGACTCGTTCAATGATATCAAACGGTCAGATGAAACGAGGACTGAGTTTCCCTTTAATCCCGAAGCGTCTAACACCATGTGCCGGCGAAACCTTAAGGAAGACGTGATCTCATACGTTAAAATATATATCCCTACGATGCTTATCGGCGTAACTCTTCTGACGTGACCGTGCCTCCTGAATTTTCTGCTTAGCTACTGCGATCTTCTCATTGGTCATCTCTATGATTTCCGGTCCTTCAAGTGTTCGCTCGCCAACCTGATCCCAGCAGATTGGGGCGCGACACTTTCCGCCATACAACACCTTAAATGGGGCACACTTGATATTTGCGTGCCAACTGTTGTTGTATGCAAATTCCACCAAACAGATGTAATCGTCCCAATCACCCGTCCATTCCAACGCACATGACCTCAACATATCTTCCAATGTCTGAATGGTTCGCTCCGACTGTTCGTCGGTTTGAGGATGAAAAGCCGTGCTAAGCTTAAGTTGTGTACCCCAAGTTTTCTACAGACTTTTCCAAAATCGCGAAGTGAATCGAGGATCTCTGTCTGAGACGATGCTGGATGGTGCACCATGGAGTCTCATGATCTCTCTTCTGTACGTATCTGCGAGTTTACTTAACGAATCTTCCTTGCGGATCGGTAAGAAATGAGCTGATTTGGTAAGTCGATCAACGATAACCCAAATTGCGTTGTGCTTCCTCTTGGTAGGCGGAAGACCAGTAACAAAATCCATGGTGATTTTGTCCCACTTCCACTCTAGAATATCTAACGGTTGAAGGAGACCTCCAGATCGCTGATGCTCGATCTTAACCTGCTGGCAGGTAAGACATTTGGAGACGTAAGTGGCCACATCCTGTTTCATACCATTCCACCAAAAGTACTGCTTGATGTCATGGTACATCTTAGTCGAACCAGGATGTATAGAGAATGGGGAGCTGTGAGCTTCAGCTAACAAAGCTTCCCGGAGTTCATGGTCATCAGGAACACAAAGTCTCGTGTCCTGCCATACGATACCATCTGCATCTACTCTGAATTCTGTATGCTTCTCCAAATTTTGTACTATCGCCCAGATTTCTCCGTCATCCTTCTGAGCTTCCTTGATCTTAGATAGTAACTCGGGTTCTACTCTAAGATTAGCCCAGTAACCGTGCTGTCCACGTACCATGATCTCGATGTCTAGTCGCTCCAAGTCTCTGATTATTTCCTCTTCGATTTTAATGCCGTTGATCATTCCGGAATTCCTGCTAAGAGCATCTGCTACTACATTTGCCTTTTCGGGATGATACTGTAGATTAATGTCGTAATCTTTCAACAGCTCTAACCATCTCCTCTGCCTCATGTTCAATTCACGCTGAGTGAAGATATACTTCAAGCTCTTGTGGTCCGTGAAAATGTCACATGATTCTCCATATAAGTAGTGCCTCCATATCTTCAATGCAAACACGACTGCAACAAGTTCCAGGTCGTGCGTGGGGTAATTTTTTTCATAAGGCTTAAGCTACCGTGAAGCGTACGCGATCACTTTCCCATGTTGCATGAGAACACAGCCAAGTCCCTTCCCCGATGCATCACTGTAGATTTTAAATCCACCCGTACCAGATGGTAGAGTAAGAATAGGTGCAGATACTAGCTTCTGCCTCAGGTCTTCAAAGCTCTTCTCTCGATCTTCAGTCCAGATGAATTTCTCACCTTTCCGCATTAGTTTGGTCAATGGTAGTGCTAGGCGGGAAAAGTTCTCCACGAACCTACGGTAATAGCCAGCTAAGCCTAAGAAACTGCGGACTTCCGTCGCTGATGTCGGCCTTGGCCACTTAGTAATGGCCTCAACCTTTGCTGGATCCACAGTGATTCCTTCTGCTGATACAATGTGACCTAAGAATGCCACCTTGTCTAACCAGAACTCATACTTGGAGAATTTAGCATACAGCTGCTTCTGGCGAAGAATCTGTAGTACTGTACGAAGATGGTCTTCGTGTTCCTCCTTGGACATTGAGAAAATCAGGATGTCATCGATGAAGACAATGACGAACTTGTACAGAAATTCATGGAAGATTCTGTTCATCAAATCCTTGAACACTACTGGAGAATTTGTCAGGCCAAATGGCATAACTACAAACTCGTAGTGGCCATAACGGGTACGAAAGGCAGTCTTAATGGTGTCCTGCTCCTTGACCCGTCGCTGATGATTGCCTGACCTAAGATCAATCTTGTAGAAGTGTTTGGCACCTTGGAGTTGGTCAAACAGATCGTCAATGCGTGGCAGTGGATACCTATTCCGAATGGTAATCTTGTTGAGCTCGCGATAGTCTATACAAAGACGCATACTGTCGTCCTTCTTCTTAACAAACAAGACCGGTGCGCCCATGGAGATGCGCTCGGTCGAATGAAACCTCGTTTAAGAAGTTCTTGCAGTTGATCCTTCAGCTCCTTCAGCTCTATGGGAGCCATGCGATAAGGAGCCTTGGAGATTGGTTCAGCTCCTGGAACCAGCTCGATACTGAATTCCACTTCTCGTGCAGGTGGTATGCCTGGAAGTTCTGCTGGAAAAACATCTTGGAATTCCGACACTATAGGTTGATCCTGAATCGATAAGGATTCAGCATCCATGTCATGAACCGTAGCTAGATAACCCTCGCAGCCATGTGACAGTAGTGCACGCGCTTGCAGGGTGGATATGACTTGTACAGACCGTCCGAGTATGAACCCATTATGAATGTACTCTGGTGCATTAACATCACCGAAGATAACTCGATATGAATGGCAGTCTATGGTGGCATGATGCTTGGATAGCCAATCCATGACCAAAATCATGTCAAAGTCATTCATGTCCAGCGGAAGTGCGTCGACAGGTCGAACCTTATCGTCAAATTCTAGGGGAAGACTCTTGTATACATGGGTGATTAATACAGAGTCCCACAAAGGCGTGGAAATAGTAAGCCTATTTTCTAGTGGCAAGGGAGGCATCCTAATGTTCTTAGCATAAGCAGTAGAAATAACCGAGTGAGCAGCACCCGTATCGAAAAGAACACATGCAGCTTGACCATACATATACAAGATTCCAGTGATGGTACCTGTAGACTTGTTGGCCTGATCTCGAGATGTCGTGTAGACACGCCCGGTAGTAGGAGGCGGCTTGGTATCAGCGTGTCCTGATGTACCCTCCATCTCGCCCTTACGGCAATCCTTTATAATATGGCTAGGGAGACCACACTTAAGGCACGCATCAGTATTACGGAGACATGGTCCTTGGTGCCTACGATGGCAAGTAGAGCAAAGAGGATGAGTGTATCCTCCAGCAGGTGCTCTGGCTGGCTGGGAACCTGATAAAACATTTTACATAAGTCATGATAATTGGGTACAAAGGACAAGGCGGATAATCGTAAGATTGAATACCAGTGATAGCTGGACGGCTAGGCTGCGAACCTCTCTGGTTCTGGTCCCTACCGTTTCCATGATTCCTGGTAGAAGTTTTGCTAAAGTGTCAGAATATGAGTTATAACATGAAATCATAAGGAAATGCATAAGTATTAGTACCTGCTGCTGTTGGAGTGCCCAGCGTTGTTACGGTAATTATCATTACCGCCACGCCTATCCGTAGCAGAATGGTCGTTAGTCTGACCGTTTCCCTTGGGCTGATGAGGCTGCTGCTGAGTAGCCGGTTGAGACCGGTCCCCAGTTTTCTGCCTGAAAGATACATTTAAAGAAATGAATAATTGACATATGGAAAGTATACGGATTGGTCACCGCTTGAATACGAAGGTTTACCTCTTGTCGGGTCTTTCAGCTTCCCCGAACTCATCTCTCTCCTGCAGCATCTCTAGTTTTCGTGTTGCATCCGCCACTTGTACTACCGTGTCCAACAGAGCAGCAGATAAGTTATTGGCGATCCTTGGATTAAGATCCCAACGAAAATGTAGTGCTTGTTCCTCAGTGGTGCCCGCGGCTGCTCTCAGGACACCAACATAGCGAAGGAAACACTGCATGAAGTCATTGCTGTCTTCGTCAGGTCGCTGTCTAAGGCTATAGTATTCCCTCATGAGCCGATTCCTTCCTTCCATGGGGAATATGTTAGGCGGGGGAGGATAACCCTCGTTCTGCAGAAGGGCGTCTTGCATCTCTGCATCAGTAGCTGCAAATATTGCCCAGAGGTTGTCTGTGTTTGCCATCTGACAGTATAACATAAAACATATGATTAAACAGATCAAAACATAAACTCTATATATATACATGAAAAAAAATTTATACCAAAATTTCGCGAGAAAAATTTTATGCAAGAAAACTTTGTGTATGAATGCATGATGCAGTTTTATGAAAACTTTTGTATGCTCGAGAGTGAACGCCTCTGGTCAGTTCACCCAAAACAAAAGACATAGCGAGGGGATGCCTATGGGTCGGTCCCAAATCTAAAAGTTTCGATAAAACACATGCGACTAAATAGGGCCAGTCCTGTACCAACCATTACTTAGTCAAAAATCTGCGACAATGACATGTATATGTATGCTTAAAAATGATGAATGCATGAAAACAACTGTCAGTTCTAGGAAGACCGTAGTGACTACCCACTAATCACAGGTCATATTTGAGAGCCTATAGGTCGAAGCCTTGGCTCTGATACCATAATTGTAACACCCCATTTTGATAATGGAAATGTCACATGCAATTATGGCGTGTCATCAAAGCATACAAGGAAAAATGTCTAAACATTACTTGACCATAAAAGGAAAATACCGGAATCAAACATCGGTAGTCCAAAAGTAAAGCTCATCACACACAAACATAAGTATAGTAAAGGAAAGGACTAAACAATGTCCATAGCAAATGTATCATAAGAAAGGAAATGTATAAAGTAAAGAATGCTAGACAGCTTCCAGTCCATATGCACGTACTTTTAGTGTCTACGAGCGTCCCTGAGTACCTGCCGTTTTGGGAACATAGAAAAGGAAAACGGATGAGCAAATACGCTCAGTGCACGGATGTACAATAAAGCATGACTAGGATAAGCATATAACATATAACAGCGGAAGAAAACTAAGTCCCGAGTAACCTGGTTAAGTCTTGATAAAACTGGTTTAATAGTTTAAAAGTCTTATGTTTATCTTATAAAAACTGTTTGTCATATTTTACCAATAGCCAATATAGTTCATAAAAATCCACCGTGCATGAATACTTGGAGGGGTGACCTCATCATGCAAATTAGAGGGGCTGCCTCTAATTTAATATACTAGTTTTTGGGTAGGATGGATCAGCTCCTTGTGAAGGATGCAAGGCACACACCACATTCACCAAGAAATCCTGACTAAAAACATGTAACTAGGATGCACCCATACGCCCCACATGATAAATATAATATAAATGGCCAAAAGCTGAAGGGACGCCACGAGCAATCAATCCGCCGTGGTGAAGTCATAACATCAGTGCCTCTAATGTTATAGTTATGGTACCTCCATAACTAGGTGAAACTGGTCATGCATGTATATGGCTATAGGTAATCTTAATTAAACATAAGCAATCAAACACGTAACTTATACTACGGGAAAACAGTTGGCTGCATACGGGGAATCCTAATAAGGAAAGAATCTCCATACTGAAAGGACGGGAATCCGTACCTTATGTCCAGTGAACGAAGAAGATGAACTGAGAGAAATCCTACTTCCGAATCACTAGTGCTACATAAATACATACATGAATAAGTATTTGCTTACTAAATACGTAGCTGGTTTTATGTCATGTCTTAGCTTATTTTATGTGTTCTTACCATGTTTTACTGTTTTAAAGCCTTAAACTGTGTTTATCTTATATTCTGTTTAATCTGATTAAGTATTTCTGGTATTTCATGTATTATTATACTTACTGTGTAATAATAAGTAACTTTCCAAAAATAGCAGGTTTCTTAAAATAGAAAGTTACAAAAATTAGAAAGTTTCCAAAAATAGAAAGTTTACAAAAATAGAAAGTTTCCAAAAATAGAAAGTTTCCAAAAATAGAAAGTTTCCAAAAATAGATTTACTGCTTAAAATAGATAAGTATATAAAAATAGAAAGTTTCCATAAATAGATCAGCTGCCTTAATTAAATAAGTTTCTATAAACAGATTAGTTGCCTGAAATAAATAAGTTTCTAAAAATAGAAGGTTTCCATAAATAGATTAGCTGCCTTATTTAATTAAGTTTCTAAAAATAGAAAATTTCCATAATTAGAAATAAGCTGGTTAAATAAGCTAAGTGTATAAGCCTAAGTGTTTTCATGATTATTTCCTAAGTCACATGATATAATGTATAGTTTAATAATTATTTCATGTAATTAAATTATACTATAGGTTAAAATATTTAATTAAAGTATAACATGTTTTTAATTAAATAAAGTTAAATACTTAGGTTAAAACATGTATTATTATATATTAATAATATAACCTAAGTCATGTTAGTTAATTAATTAATTATAGTCATGGTTTTTAAATAATTAATTAATTATAAGTCTAAAATATAAAAATACTTAGGTTAATTAACTTCATGATTATTAATAATTAAATAACCTAAGTCATGTTATTAAATTAATCATATCATTTTATTAATTTAATTTTTAACATAAGATCATAAAACATAAAAAACTAAACATACACCATGAACCGGATCTAGACTAAAAAGCATGAACCGGACATGAAATCGACACCGTACCCCGAACCAACTCGGGGTACCCCGTGCCTTGATGCTGCCGTGGGACCCAGACGCACCAACCGGGACCATATGGTCTCGGTGGTGGTCGGTTGGCCAAACCGAAACCCCCTTCGGGTTCGGTGCAGCCTGCGGCCAAAACAAACACCCCTTAAAAACATACTTTTGATTTTATTAAACCCCAACTCATGTTAGATCCATGTTTATTTATTAGGTTCTTATAAAAACATAACATGTTCTTGATTTATAAAAGATCAAATCAAAAGAAAAAGGTTTAAAAAGGATTTACCGAATTCGTGGATCAAAAGGATGAAGAACAAACACGATCACCAACTAATTTTCCAAGATCCAAGATCAACAACCACCTCCTTGTGGTGTTTGTAGGGTGGCGGCACAAAAAGAACAAGGAAGGAGGGTTTTAGGTTTTTTTCTAAAATCTTCTGTGAATGAAAAAATGAGTAGTGTAAAAATTATTAACCCCCTTTAGTAAAATTTACAAATGGGCTTGGCTCATTTGTCCTTGTAGTCGCGGGTAGGGGCCCCCACTTGGGGTACCCGTACCTTTTTCCGTGTCTCGTTGTTAAGTTACACGTTCGTGATTATTTGTGTTCGCGTTTTAAGTGTTCTCGTTACGTAAATATCGTGATCTAATATATTTAATTACGCTCGTAATAAATATATATACGTAATTAATAATAGTTCGTGTTTTAATTACATTCATGATTTCATGATCGCATGTTCGTGATTAATTATTGTGAAATAATTATTACGTGCTCGTGCGTAGTAAATACTTATCGTGTTCTAACACGTACGTAATACGTAAAATCCTAACACGTACTCGTAACCATTCTATATTAGGAAAGTTTAAATCTAGTATGTACGATCTTAAGGGTACTATTCATGGTAAAAGCATGCGGGTTTTACATAAACCCTAATTACCCAAGTTAGAAAATCATTAGGATTAATGACCTAAAAACCCTAATATTAAGAAATCTACATGGAATCATCACATAGTTCTTTTTGGACAAGTCTAAAAATACATATAGGACTTCATTAATATTATAATATTATATTAAGACAATGTACAAGTACCCTAATGCACAAGGTACAAGATTTCAATGCATGACTTTTAAATTAGGTCAAAATAGGTATTTTCACTCTTTAGATATGTTTACCTAAACTAAACCCTTAAACCAAGTTTGAGAACTCATTGGACACTTAAGACACAATGTCTAGGACCGAAATTATGCTTACATCATTAGCTAAGAGGATGATAATCATATTTGCTAAGATTAAACCCTAGATCATTAGAAAACCCTAATCTACAAATGTATACTTCCCATTTTCACATCAAACCTTTGTTAAACTTCAAACCAAGGACCCAAATCTATTAAATAGAATTTATAAACCCTAATTAATCCCTAATCTTTAACTAATCACTTTTCTAAGCCCTTAATCACCAAAAACACAAAACATAAGTTACAAGACCTATATTTTGAATCCGGTTTTGTAATTTCCCTCCAAAACACATTTTCAAACCATTTCCCTCCATTCCAAGTTTGAAAACCTGATATTTATTCATCCTAAGATATTTTAGGAGTGTGACAAGTAGGTGGATCACCTCCTTGCTTGCTACACATCACCATTCCTATCTATATGTTGTCGTGACTTACTTCTAGCCACAAGGAAGGATTAGGACTAAGCTACAAGCTATGAACTCGTGTAGATCTTCACTAGACTTCATTAGTCACCCCTATATCTATCTTACACGTTTGAATGCATAACTTGGAGGCTAATGGTGAGAACAAGTATAAATAGGGGCGAAATGCTTCATTTGAAACTTGCACCCGTTTCCTTTATATCTCATACCAATTCTCTATTTCCATCTCTATATACGTCTTTGTAAATCCCACAAGACCAAAAACCAGGTCTAGAAGCTAGCCATTGAATCTCTTGAAGCTTTGATAGCAAGTTGTGTTTATAAGAAGCCATAATGAGCCATTTTGGAGCTACCTAGGTAAATCTATGTTAACCAAGGATTTGATCTTGTTATAAAGTTGAATTAGACTTTTTTTAATGCCAAATTTATGTTAGAAAGATAATCTAAAAGAAACTAAGTCATTTCATCATTTTAAATGAAAGTCATTAGTTAAAGATATCTTAAAACCCTAGTTTTGTAATTTACATAAAATAATTAGCAAAAACCCATTACAAAAGCTATAATTCTTCATAAATGTTGTTATTATGATTATAAATGTGTTCATTAACTTTTTTCCAAATCCTAGATCATTTGGATCATTTTTGAGCTTGTTATGTGATTTTTAAAAGTTCAGGGACTAAAACTGACATTTTTTAAACTATTTATCATTTTGGGCAAAAAGTGTCATTTTATGAAAGTAAAAGCTATAAGAATAAATTTTGTAAAGTTTGAGACCCTAAGGTTAAATAATGAAGGTTTAAATTGCAATTTATGAAACTATATACTTAAAGGTTAAAAAGTGTAATTACACCAAACTATAACAACAAGGACTATTTTTTCCAGCATTAAAACTCAAAATGTAATATAATATGTTGTGTCATGTTAGTAGGGAGCTTTGTACAAAGATTTTCCATCTCGATATTACGTTCTGACTGGGTAGTTGGGTTTACGATTTAAAGTGCCCTCGCTCCTCAAACGTTTATAAATTGGCTTTTGAGTATGATGGACCGAACAATGATACTATTGCTCCAAATTAATTCAATCAAAGAATATTAATTAAAGATAATGAACTCAAAGACTAACACTTGATATATATGCATATTGTGTGTCAGTGCGGATTCCGTGAGAAGGTTGTGATTGGATAATCAAAAGACTCTATAGGCTAAGGTAGGGCTGAGCAATACCGACCAAAACCGAGTCAACCCGACCAAAACCGAGATAACCGAACGAACCGATCCCGAGATACTGTTATTCGGGTCGGTACTCGGTTGGATAAATAACCATTTTCGGGTTTCGAGTCGGTTCGATAAGAAAACCGAATGAAGCCCGAGTTAGCCCGACGGCCCGATTTCTATGATATAGGGTTTTATTTAGCAACCTCCATCTCTCCATCTCTTTATCTGTAAGATCTTCAAGATATGTTGAGAAAGATAAACCATTTCTTGAACAACACCCACAACATATCACCTCACATCAATAATATATCAGAACCATCAACCATGTAAGATCTTGAACTCTTGAAGACGTACTTGATTTATGTTTTTTTCTTTGTTCGATTAATCATCACAAGTGTTGAAAGTGGGGGCTAATAAATATGAAAGTCATTAACTCAGAATGTAAGTTTGATTCTTTGATGTTTGAGTTTGAAATTGAAGATGTATAAGATCATTTTTGGAGGCTGAGAAAAAAGATGGGGGCTGAGAATGATGGGATGAGAAAATAGGGTTGACTAAAGATGGGGGAAGAAAATATATGAGATAAAGTGGGTTTGTGTCAGTTTCGGTTAAAACCGATTCAGATCCCGACTAAACCCGATATAAACCGAACCGAATCGAGTTTTTCGCTTTCGGTTCATCATTTGGCGTAGTTTCGGTTTCGGTTTTATTCGGGGCGGTTCAGGTTGGGTCGGTTTTGGCCTGATGCTCAGCCCTAGGCTAAGGTGAGTTTATAGCCTCACATTTTAAAAGCTTACAAACAATTTGAAAACCCGTGAGGGGGATATATGCAAAACTGGAATACAAATGTTTTTGTATGCAGCCTATATGATTATTGATACTATGTTTACTTGTTGCCATCCAAAGTCCCTTTTTAATCGTGAACCTCTAATCATTTAATGAGCGCTAATATCATGAATAGTACTATTGGAGACTGACATCTCCTATCTGGGCAAGTCGCACTTTCTAGCAGCTAATGGTCCATTCCTAGGCTAAACAGATATACTTTATTTTGCTAAAACTCAGGATAATCTGGCAATCTTCCTGGTTAAGGGAAATTTGTCGGATTTTTCTGATAATGTCTAGTCGCGGGTCATGATCTATTGCAATAAGAATCGATGTATTTAAAAACTGGCTGTGTAACACTATAGCCCAAGAGTCATACTTGTATTCAAACGATGTTTAAAACCTATAAATTCACTCAACCTTTGTGTTGACTTTAAGCATATATCTCAGGTGAATGAAGACTGGCGTGCTGCGGAGGGTGGTGTCTTGAATAAGTTGTCATTCTATCAATAACACTAGATCTTTGGGAAACCTGTGTTTATACAGTGTATGTACAGTTGTTTATTAAACTCTGATTTAAATAAATGAATGATAACATTTGTTTCATAAAAATGTCTTTTTAGCATTTTCTATTATTGTGACTATGGTACTATGAAGTAATACCCCATACCAATGTTCCACTACGTAAAGGTAAAATGGGGGTGTTACACTTTGATACTGAGCTAATCGATAAGGTACACACTGAAGAGGAATATAATGTGTTTGGTATTATTCATGAGCATCATGGGAGATACCCACAACCATTACTAACACATGTATGATGGAAACGGTTGATAGCAATACCACACTCGATTCATTCGACATGTACAATAATGAGTCTGAGGATGATCAACATGCAAATGAGTATGATGATGAGGAGGAGCGTATTGAGCTTGCTAATTTAATTGCTTCTTTACAAAAAGATTTCAAAGAAACTAGAAAGAGTCAAAAGCAATTAAAGAAGGCAAACGCTATGGTTACTCAAAGTTTTGAAGAAAGCAAAGCTGCAGTGATAAATTCTAGTGAGCTTCTTGCAAGCTTTAGAGCTGAGCTTATTCAAAAAGGCAAAGAGCTTGCAAGGTACAAAGGGGGTGTCATTACTACTGTTAAGGATGTTTTTGAAACTAAATACAATGAAACTCTTAAGCTTTTAGAACAAGAGAAACGTAATTATAACACCTCTTTAAGTACTGAACAACACAAAACGTATCTTGCTACCACTAAAGTGAATGAGCTAACTCAAAAGATTGATTTTCCTCAAGAGGATAAAACTAAACTAGTCACTACGAAAATGGAATAGGTTGCAAACTTGCAAAAAGATTTCAAATCTAAACAAGCAAAAGACATTGACAAAGTCGTGAAACTTGAAGTTGAAATTTTTTATAAGAAAATTGTTTATAAAACAAATCAATCTATTCAAACCATGAGAATGTTGGAACCTCATTTATTTTCCAAGGGTAAAGCTAGTTTTGCTAGTCCTAAGTACCTCAGGAAGCTCAATCTGAGAACCCGCGTTTATATCTTGAGGAGTCCGAATGGACCGACCTTGAGTTAGGCCCGATAGTGATGAATCACTAACTTTTGAAGAAGAGAGTAGATCACCAGTAAATAAAGACTTTGTGAAACCATATAATTATGCTTATGAAAATAGTCTTTATGAAATTTTCAAACCACAAAAAACAGAAGTCTCGTGAGCAAATATTTTTCGAATTTGCACAAATAAGAATTAAATGGAGACAAGTTTTTTCCACTAAGAAAACTAATGTTTCAAAATATATTAGGTACTTTCCGCATCAAGCTTCTATAAGCAAGAGTAAGCAAGCACTTAGTATTCTTAAGAATAACATTGAAAATTTCAAAAAGGTTGTTGACGATGACTAGAAAAAACGTGAACTTTTGAAAGGCGATAAAGAAATTCCTCACGATATAACTCTGCTTGTGAAAACTATTTTGATTCCGCTTGAGGAAAGAACAAACAAACATGCTTTAGAATTTGAAACGTTAATAGAGCACGAAATGTTTAACGATTTGAAATATGTGGAATCTCTTGAAAAATAAAATGACGACCATCAACCTAAAAGAGACGAGTTTTCTATAGCATATGATCTACTCTTGCAAGAATGCCTCTCAAAAGATATTATGTGTGCTTATGTTACATCTTGTGCTGATATTGATGAATATTCTGATGTTGCATGAAAATATCTTGATAAAGTCAAAGAGTGTGAACGTCTTGAAACTGAGCTTTCGCAAACAGTTAACCAAAAAGATTTTATCTTAGTTAAACATCGATGTGATTATCTTCAACAACATTGTCACACACTTGAACTTGATTTGCAAAACAAAATTAGAAGTTTTTCACATGATAAACCTTTAGAAGTAAAATTATCTGAGTCATGTCGATTATTAAAAGAAAAAAGTCTTGACATTACGGATTTGAAAGCTCAGTTACAGGAAAAAGACATAGAAAAAGAAGAGTTGAAGAAACTCATTGCTAAAATGGGTCGGAAAATTGTGGAACCTAGAATTAAGAAACCTGTTGTGAGACAACCCAATGCGTATAAAGTGACTAAATCCTCTGTCTTGGGAAAACCATCCATTTTCTCAAATTCTTTATTTGCAACATCCGGGTTTGCCCCCAAGACGGATGGGAAGGATAGGTTACCACAGATTCGTCCCAAAACGGTTATTCAAGTACAAAGCACAAATGTGCTCAAACCAGGGATGTATAGATTAGCCACTAAACCCACACAAAACAAAGATAGTCACTCGCCTCAGATTTCAAGAAACATTAATAGACGTGTGTCTTTTAATACATGAGTAGTCCCCACTGCTAGTGTTAGTCGGCCTAAGCTTAAGCGCACTCAACCGAATGATACGGTCTGGCTAAACAAGAGTCAAGGGAAGATGAAGAAAGTAGAAGACCACACTAGGAATTTGAATCTTTCTAAGAATAAAATGTTTGTAATCGCATGTAATTATGATTTGAATGATTCGACTGCTTTGAATGCTTTAAATGTTAAGTTTGTTTGTGTGAAATGTGGAAAATGTGCTAATGTTGATCATCCTATGTGTGCTATGAATAATGTCAAAGGAGTAGATACTAGAACTAAGAACCAAGTTGCGATGCCTATTAGTGCTAGTAAACCCAAACGCAAAGTGAACCATCCTAGTGCAACCCCCCATAAGAAAAGTAATGCATCATACTCCACTACTAATAACACTAGAATCTGAATTAGGGAATTATATGAGTCTGCTAGCAAGCCTTAGAAATGGTGGTTTGCTAATCAATATCCTCCAGGATATAAATGGATTCCTAAGGTTAGGAAAGAAAACGTGACAACGAGCGTTAGTGTGCCTTTAAGTGCTGAAACTAGGGAAACTAATGAAATGAAAATCACAACTAACATGGAATCCAATATAGCAAATGCTCCATCGTGTTCTAATTCTTCTGCAGGTGATCGAAATAATTCTCTTCATACAGGACTCCAGATGCACGAAGCACATGACGAGGAATTAATAACCGTTTTTAGCAAGTTATTTAATGTATTTATCGTTCCTCAAATCGACTCGAATTGAAATCCAATTTTATCGTAGAGATTAATTGCTCTTGGTTAATAGTACTTGTTTGGCATCTATTTCTAATTAAACTTAAAAAATGGGAATATAATTTTAGGCTAAAATATATAAAAATAAAAGCGAAAATAATTCACATAAAATTACTCTAAAATGCAAAATAAAATTATACTACAATTTAGAATCTAGATTAAACTAATTAAATATAAGATGAAACAAAACTATATTATAATTAATATTAATTACTCTAAATGCAAAATTAATCTAAATGCAAGCACGTAATAACAATTAAAAGTGACAAAAAAATCACAAAGATAAACTTAAAAATAAAGCGTAAAGTTTTAACCTTTATAGCTTATTAATCTTTTTAGATAATAAAGTTCGAAGCTTTATATACTAATAAGCTTAATAATCATAAAAAGGTGTAAACTTTATACTAATTATAAGTTTTTCTAAATGAAAACTAATTTTTACAAATTTTTAAATCTATTTTTAAAACAATATAAAATTTTAAAACTAATTAAAATGATTTTTATAAAAGAGATATTATTTAAAGAAAATTTAAACTGTATTAATCTAATTAATTAAACTAAAACGATTAAGCTAGATACTTAAAAAGGAAAGAGCTATAGTACCCGTGGTCCGAAGAAAAGGCTCTAAACACAATCAACATAAGCAACAAAATATGGTCCGTAAAATACACGGCCTCCCATAAGCAACAAAATATGGTCCGTAAAGTACACAACATACCAAATCAAACTTAATTAAAAGCGTAACCCGGCCCGTAAAGTACACGGCCTCCCAAATCAAGCTCGAACCAAATCTATACAAACCATAAGCTCTTTACCAAACTTGATGAAATGATTCGCCAAGATCACAATAACACAAGAGGTTAGAATAATAAGAAACTATTAATATTTTATAAAGATATTCTAACAAAACTATTAGATCTAGAATATTTTTTAAGTTATATAAAAATATATTAATTTTTAAACTAAAAATCAATAGATCTACACCATTTTTATAAAAAAAACTAATAGATCTAAAATAAAAGTAATTAATTAAAAAGATAGCTTATTAATAAGTTGTAAGCCTAAGCTTAAAACTTATGTGATTCAAAAAGCTTAAAAGCTAAATGAACAAATCACCCATAATAAGCTAGATCTAGAAACATAAGCCCATAATAAGCTTGAAATAAGATAACTTATTTCAAACTTATATATAAATCTTAACTTATTTGGAAAAACTTATAAAAAACTAATCTCAAAATAATAAGCTAGATTATAAGAAAAGATTAAGAAAGGTAGAATGAGAATAAGCTAAAATAAAATAAGCTAAAACATAAACTTTTATTAATATGAAAGTGCATAATGATAAGCTAGTACAAAGGTGAAAGGAAATACATTTAAAAAACAAGAAATAAAATTGACATTATTTAGCTACCTAAAATCTACATACAAAATGAAGAAAAATGAGGTGCTATTTATAGTTGAAGTCAAGGTGCTTGAGGTAGATTATTATTTTTAGGCTCCTAACCACCTATTCTTCTTTTACTTGAGGGCATCGTGGTTATTTGGTAGGTGATGATGTGTTTCCACCAATAGGATAAAAGATGCTTTTTAGATAGACCAATGAGAGCACTTCACATGGATAACCATCTTCACCTTTCATTCTTCTTTTATCCAAGGGCCCTTGATTAATCTTCTTTAACTAACTCCACCATATTTAATATTCTAGAAGCATGCACCTAATTACTCACAAAAGAAACACACATGCTATTTTTTCTTTTTAATATTTTTGTGTTAGTTTAAAAATAGATAGAAATAAATAAAAATAAAACTACTAAAACTAAAAATATTTAAAAATCAAAACTAATTATTTCAATACTAAACTAACAATTATAAAATAAAAAACTTTTATTTATTTAATTTTTACTAAGATTAATAAAATGTTAAAATTAGAAATAAAATAGTAGAATATGTAAAATGCAAACCGAGACGAGTTACGTGGTGTTGGGTCAGCATTTAATGACCCTAAGGCAACTCTAGGATTTAATATAAAATCCCCCTAAGTATTTCATGCTTAGCAGTAAGGCCAGTCTGCCGAAGGATGAACAGAGGAACAAAGTTCCTACTGAAGACTTTGTAGTTGAAGAACGTTTAGCATTCCTCTTCCAGTTAACTTAGAAGACAATGGAGTATCCGCTTCAAATACTAGGTGGTCTAGTTGCTGAAGAACAAGAACTGAGGAAGAGCTTTCAGTTTAGTTTGGTTTGACAATACCAAACTGAATGATGTCGATCTCCTCTATGATACTAAAGACTCTTTAGTATTATGATGTTTTGCATTAGGTGGGAAAAGATAACTTTAAGTCAAAGTAGGTTGTTTGTATACTTAGATATAAGTACAACCTTTATCTTTTCTAGAATAGTTTAATATGTACTTTGTACTGTTTATCTAGCATGGGCATCAACCACCCACTGGATAAACCCATTCATTGAAACATGCAAATGCAAACCCTAGTTTACACTGCCTATAAAAGGAGTGTACATTGAGAGAGAAAGGGTTAAACAATACAAGAGTAGAAACTCTGGAAAACCTTTCTCTCTCGATACCAACTAAACCATATTGCCAAGAAGCATATGAACGTTTTGATTGGAGCTTAGACTTTAACTTTGGTTATACGTTTAAGTAGAGGAGATCACAACCCATTGTCATTCAACCACTTTGTTATTCCGTAAACAAAGTGGGTTATAGATTCTTTATTTGATTCTAATAAAAGTCTATACTTTGAAAAGTTATTGGTATTGTTGTTTTAATTGTTCATAGTTCTTATCTATTGTTAAAACAACACACTTGAGTCTTGGTAAAGAGTTATTACTTAAGGTTGATAAGTAATAACGATTTACAAGGGACCAACAAGTGGTATCAGAGCAGTTTGATTAGCTAAACTCTTTTTTTATTAAACTGCTTATTTAAAAGTTTTCAAATCAAGATCCAAAAATGGCTCAAGTTATACCACAAACCCTAGAATATAGGGGTGGCCAACTCAATGATGCTCCTGTACTAGAGGTAGCTAATTTCACAAATTGGAAGAAGATGTTTCTTGTCCACATGGTTGGGATTAAACCTCAATTCCTTGGAATCATTGAAAATGGTCCTTTTGCTTCCATGGTTCGGGACAATAGAAAACCTGAAGTACAATGGACTGCTGATGAGAGAAAAACTGTTAACCTAGACCAGCATCTCAAAAGTCTCATCATGTCTGTGCTTCCAGATGACCAAATGAATTCTGTTGTGAATTGCAAAACAGCAAAATCTATATGGGAGGACCTTATTCTCTATCATGAGGGACCCTCTGATGTGAAAGAAACTAGAATCATGGATTTAAAGCTTCAATACAACACCTTCAAGCACAAAGAAGGGGAAACCCTCACATAGACATTCACTAGATACAAAGCACTAATGAATGAACTTGTGAATGATGGTGTTGAGTTTTCTAAACTTGAAATCAACACGGTTTTTGTTAATGCATTGCCAAAAAAAGTGGCTCAGTCTCTACCAAAGCTTGAGAAATGCTAAGCACATTAAGATTGTGATTTGGCCTCTCTTTTTGGGAAACTCAAATATGAAGGAAACCTAGTTGATAAGATTTATGAAGGCTCAAGCAAGAGTAAAGCATTAACCATTGCTACACCCTTGTCTACAGCCTTCTTCAGCGAGGCTGTCATCCAAGACTTCCAAGATAGTTCTGATGATGAAGAAGACACAAGAAATAGTGAGGAATATCTAAATGACCTCAAAGAGGAATTTCATGAAAGAGCACTTCTGGCCAAGTCTAGAAGGTTCTTTAAGAAAGGATTCAAGTTCTCCAGCACCACAAAAGCTTCAGTTGACACTGAATGCTACAAATGTGGGAAGACTGGTCACTATGCTAGGGATTGTTACTCCAAAACATCCATCACTTCCTATTCCTCACCAGCTCAATCAAGACCATCTGGTCAATCATCATTTCAACCAAAACAAATTGCTTCAACTTCTTTTCATCAAAACAGGGTTGAACTCCGTCCAGCAAAAGACTTTGAGGCTAAATACAGAGTAATCAAAGCTAGACTGACCCTCATGAGCACTAAAAGTTCTTCCTCAAAGGCTCCCAAGCAAGATAAGAACAAAGGGCTTGTTGTTGAAGCTTATGAATGGGATGAAGAAGATGTTTCCTCAGATGATGATGAATTGGTTAATGTAAAAGTGATGATGGCACTTGCTGATGATGAAGGGGCTAACTCTAATGTTGTGGCCAGAGAAAGTGCCAGAAATGGTGAATGGGTCAATATCATAATAAAAAAGGTATAAACTCTTCTTGAATTGGAAGATAAAGATGACATTAAATTTGTCTTTGATTACCTGTGTATTGATCTGAAATTTGTTGAAGAACAAAGAAACAATTTGCTTGAAAAATATCATAAACTTGTTCTAAAACTTAATGATTTTGAAAGTAAGCTAATAGAGCTAAAAGAAACTAAACTTGATGTACTTACTTTTCAACAATTGAACAAAGAGATTCTTGATGAAAATAACTCCCTGAGAGTTGAACTAAAAGAAGCAAAATATATTGTTAAATCTTGGCTTAGAAACTCTGATAGGGTAAATCAATGCATCAATGAACAAATTCCTGCTCAAAATAGGAAAAGGCTTGGTGCTGAAGGATCCTCCAGCACCAACTCTATTGTCTTTGTCAAAGCCTCAAATGAGGATCGTAGCTCGATCCCCGAAGTTGTAAGGTCAGGTGAAGAGAATTTACCCAATCATAACACTGGACGTATTCTTCACCCTGAGTTTCAAGCTAATGCTGACTCTTCAGCACATGTTGAGTCCTGAGTCACTGAGGGTGACTCGGATGATGATTTTGAGAATGAAGTAAGTACCCCACTTCCTCCTTTGAAGAAGATGGCTGGTGTTGAACCCTATACTTGACCAAAATAAATCCAGTCAATCATCAAGTCTCACACAACACACAAGGGTAGGTCCCCCAAACATGTCAAAATTGACACTTCAAAGAACTCTTCAGCTCCTGCTGAAGGTTCACATATGGGAACTACCTATTCAGTTTCAACAAATAAACTGAAGAATGCTAGATCTGAGGAAGATGAGAGAATGTCTCTTGTTATGCAAGAGATCAATGATCTCAAATTGCAACTCAAGCAGCATCAAACACCAACTCGATTCAGAGATGAACCTTCAGACTCTCCCCATTACAAGTATAAGACACAATTTAAAAGGACTTGTGGTCTATGTGGTCTAAACAACCATCTCACTGAAACTTGCCTAAATGTGATTTATTGTACTAAATGTGAGAGGACTGAGCATCGCACTTGTGAACATACTCAGTATATGCTTGCCAAAACTAGTGTTGATGCTCACAATACTGAAGCATCTCATTCCAGGCGCAATATGCCTTTCCCACCATGCATTCATTATGGTATGGGCAATCATCACTCAGATGACTGTCACTATTACCCTATTTGTAACATTTGTGGAAGTTAAGAGCATGACACTCATGGACATAATCGAATTATCTCACTCAGAATAGGTATTAAACCAAGAAACCCAAACTCTATTACCAAATGTTGTGAAACTTGTAGAAGCAATGTCCACACTACATCTGATCACAATCATATAGAGTGGTTTAGAAGAGGTGAATCCCTCCAGGCTAAGAAAGCAAAAGCTGTTCAGACCTCTTATTCTTCTTAGCAATCACACACATCCTCATCAAGAGAACCCTCCAGATCTAGAACACCCTCCAGATCTAAAACCCCCACCCATCAAAGGTGGGTTTCAAAACAAAACTGACCATTTCCTTAACTTATGTAGTGTGATCTCAGGAAGCCTATTCGATACCTAGATAGTGGCTACTCAAGTCATGTGACTGGTGTTGATAAAAAAGTTGGATGATCCTTACTTGACCTGAATTAGGCTTAATTCGGGTAGGCTGAGTTCCGGCTCTTGCACCAAGTGAATGTCTTGCTGAGATCCTATACACTAAAACAACACGTGTTAAGCTTACTGTGGGAACGTATCCCACGATTAGACTCCAGCGTGAGAGTAACTGATCGGCTTAGGGTTAGATAATCGGTTGTCGGTTGAGAGTATAGAGAATGTGATACCTTTGTGGAACCCTTGGGGGTTCCTTATATAGGCGGTGAAACCCTAATGGGCTGTCACCGATGCTTCGGCCCTATGCAAAGGATAAGTGCCATAATTAGCTTGATTGTTATTTTCTAATTATGGTGAGTGTATATCCTATACTTTGAGGTAAATCCCAATCCTAACAAGATAGTGATTCTGTCTAACCCTGTACCGGCCGTACCGGGCCATGGGCCACAGACATCTTATGCGGCCACTGTTCATTCAAGCCCATAAGCTCAAATGATATTAATCCAACCCATTCGTGATGGGCCGGATGCGGTAGTACCCGTTGGTCGGGTTCATGACCCGGTTGGGGACTATACGTCATCATGTCCCCCCCAGTCTAGTTGTTACAGCCGTAGGCGTAATATCTAGACTAATAAATGCCCCTTTGACATACCAAGAAAAAAACATTTTGAAATGTTGAATTTGAAAACCGTATCTCGGCCGCACGTGAATACCAGGAAAAGAAATGTATTCCTATGTATCAATAAATGGTACCCCAGCCGCACGTGTCGATCGAGACAAAATAAATTAAATATTTAATATGTTCATATGTATGACCGCATATCCTGACACATTGCACTATTCACCTGACATGTTGACTGGCAAATTACAACAGTCAGTACATCGAGCGACACAACTTCTGAGTCAGAACTGACCCGTGGGTCCCGCCTGACTCTTCAGTTGCCACTCCCCCCCCCAACCACACGATTTAGGTTAGTGGAGAACTCGTGGCGTTAATCCAATGAACCACCACTATCGAGGCAACCCTATTAATAAGTTGCAGTTGTACTTTACACACAATTTTCTTTGCTTTTTCTGTCATAAACGCTTTCCTCCCAATCACCACTCCCCCTTGCACGGATGTTCCCCCACGTAGGTTAGAACACCACGCCTTTTTTTATTTCTTAATAAATTATGGCTAGGTACAACCCAACCATTGGATCTGTGCTGAATGTGATGACGAAAGTAAAACTAGGAGAGTTTTGCTCTGATTATTACATTCCTAACAGCCTTCACCCCTCTCTTCCCGGTGCTAGGGAGCTTATAACTGAAGCCCCCCCCAGGGGAAGATAGGTCTGTACACTCGTCTTTTTTATGCGGCTAACTACCACATCCCTTTCACTAGGTTTCTTATAGATTTATTAGGACACTATGATGTACATATCACCCAATTACACGGCATAGGCGCGTGTAAGATAAGCCAGTTCGAAATATTATGTCGTGCCTGAAACATCCCCCCAACCGTAGAGTTGTTTAGGGTGTTATACCTTCCAAACCTAGTGAATGGCTGGCTTTCCTTTAAGAAGCAATCTCCAAACAGCCGTGTGAGCCATAACAAAGTAATGGACTCACTAAAAAACTGGTACGACCCTTACTTTTTCATTGATGCTGTAGTGTGGCCGACCGTGTAAAACCCGTATTTAAAAATCAGAACATTTAAATACGTGGCTTAATTTTAATAAATTATATAAGTATTAATATTAGACAGAGACATAAATGCAGAAATTAAAATACGCATTTCCAGTTTATTTAAATACTATAAATATTACAGTTACTCAGTTAATAAGTATTTAGTCTCAGAAAATATTACAGATGAATTAATTATTTTACAGAAATAATTAAACGTTAACAGTAAATTACGCATTCAGTTTTATTTAAATATTACAAATTAATATTTCAGGAAAATAAATACTATCGAACGTATTACGTTAGTTATAGAAAGAATATTACGTTTCAGAAAGTTGAACACGAACACGTACACGTATATTAAAACACGTCGCGATATAAAGAGTGCGTATTTAGTTGTGGGGCTGTTTTAGACAAATGTGAAAGAAGTGGGACTTGGGCTCAAAGCCCAAGTGTAAATTCTGCTTTGGTCCGTGTATAACAAAAAGAAAGGGACGGGAGTTTTGTTCTCCTTCTATGCCGACAAAAAAAAAAAAAAAACACAAAACAGAAAACCCTAGAAATCAAATCCAGCCGCCACTCCTTCTTTCTTCTGTGTCGCGACCTACACCAAGGAAAAACAGGAAGAGGAGATCGTGTTTCATTTGTTTTTTTTGAAAACCCTAAATGATAGGTAAGTAAGAAAACCCTAATTCTTTGTTTTCTTCTCTTTAATCCGATTGCAAGGATTTTAAATCATGTAAAACGTGAATCATAGGGAGAGGGGGTGTTCGTTTGGATCGTTTGCACACAAACCGAGACTCAGATGAGTCTCGGTGGTGAGTTGGTTCCACCAGCCGCAACCCAATTAGGGTTTCAGCTTGGTTTTGTTTGGGTCGGGTTTATGCTAACGGGGGAAACAGAGAAACAGGCAGGGGGTTTGGGTGGTTTGCCAGTGGGAACCGTAAGGGTGTGTTTGGTCTAGCAGTGGAAACCGAGAGCATAAGCTCTCGGTGGAAACTCAAAACTGGCAGGGATAGCGGACCACAGACAGGGGGAAACAGAAACTGCCAGTGGGAAAACTGGCAGTTATGGGTGCGTTTGGCAGTGGGCTTTAGAGGGTTAAGGGTGTGTTTGGTTAACAGTTTAAAAGACACTAAGGGGCTGTTTGGCTAGACCTATTTTAAAAACTTAGCACGAGTTTTCGGAATCGTTTATTATAATTATTGCACGGAATTTTTTTTAAATGCTTTAAATCATTTTAAAAGGGATTTATAAATAAATAAATTTAATTGTCGATTTTATTATTTTATTAATAAAATTATATCGATACCGTTTTGTCATGGTAATTGTCTTAAAACATAAGATTTATTAAGGATTTAATTTAAAGGAATTATTTTGGAAACCTATTAATTGTAGAGGCTTTCTATTTATAGCCGGTTGCTACTTATAGAAATATCGTAAATATCAGAATAAGTGTTACATAAATCAGTAACTAATGAAAAATAGTCAGAATTACAATATTTCAAGAAATCAGAAATACTTGATGTACGCTATCCAGTAAATATTTAAGAACAGTCGGGTTTATCAAAGATACACCAGACAATCAGATTTATCAGATTATACATAAACATCAATACTAGAATAAAATAAATTAAATTAAGAACATATGAGAATCAGTAATAGTAAACAAAAATCAGTTAACTCATTCGTGTCCGTTATTTATGTAGTATCCGTGAAGTCAGATTCGATCCGTCAGCTTTCAGTCTTATTTCATTTCTGGACACGAGGTACGGATTTCTGTCCTTTCAGTAAGGATTTCTTTTCCTATGCAAGATTAGGATTTCCCGTCTGCAGCCAAATGTTTTCCCCAGTATATGTTTAAGCTTATCAGTAATCATGTTAATAATAGAATAAATTGCCTGAGCCTTATATACAAGCACGGCCAGTTTATGTACTAGTTACGGAGGTACCGTAACCACGACACTAGAGGCACCGGTGTCGTGACTCACATGCAGGAGAGTGATATCCTGCATCGTCCCACTCAGCTCAGCTTGGCCATTTTATCAGTATATTTTTAGTGGGGCGTATGGATGCATCCTAGTCTTATATGTGTTACAAGTTATCAGGGTGAATGTGATGTGTGCTCTACATCCTTCACATTGGAGCTGATCCCTCCACCCAGCACAGTTATTTAGAGGTCACCCCTCTATAGCATGATGAGGTCACCCCTCCAGTTATTCATGCACGGTTGTTACAGCACGTGACCTATATAAGCTCTGGCAAATAAAATACAGTAAATGCATGTTTTCAGAATTAATAATTATATTTCAGTATCAGTATATATGAACCAGGTTTCTCAGATTTTATGCAGAGTTCTACCACATGTTACATATCAGTCTTACAGCTTCAGTATTCTATCGCTTGTTTCATTCAATATATGCTTATCATGTTTTATATCCGTTCACTGAGCGTTATGCTCAGCCGTAGTTCCTTTCATGTTCTAACGGCAGGTACACCGGGACGCTCTTAGGATTCTGAGAGCACGTGCATTTGGAATGGAAGCTATACAGACTTCTTATTTTATGCACTTACATTATTCTGCTTATTTGGACATTGTTTAGTCCTTTCTTTCAGTATTTCATTTTTCATGTTTTGAGCTTTGGATGGATTACCGATGTTTGATTCCGGTATTTCCGTTATGGTCAATTAATGTTTCATTACATTTACCTTATTCTTTGATGACACGCCATAAATACACGTAACGGTCCACTTATCCAAGTGGGGTGTTACAATTATGGTATCAGAGATATAGGTTCGACCTGTAGGCTCTAAAACTTGACCTGTGACTAGTGGGTAGTCACCAGGAACTTCCCAGATTTTGGCGTTGTTATCTTTCATGTTTCACATGGATTATTCAGTCAGTTTTCTTCGTTTATCAGTTAGTTTTCTTAAAGTTTTGACTAAGTAAAAGGGTTGGTACATAACTAGCCTTATTTAGTCGCATGTGCTTTTAGCGAATTTTCGTTTTGGTGAGCTGACCATAGGCGCTCACCCTTGCCGTTCAGATTTTGTATTGGTGAACTGACCATAGGCGTTTACCCTTACTCATGACAGATTTATGTTTTCAGTCAAATATCACTTGGTGAACCAGCCATAAACGTGCACCATTTCTCAAGTCAAATTTCATGCTTTTCAGTCGAATGATGTTTTGTGAACCGATCCACAGTTGTTCACCTTTGTCATATCGGGACATTTCAAAAATTTTGACCAGTATGGATCGAATCAGAATAGCCCATACTTAGTCTCATGTTTTCTCCTTTAAATTCTGTGGATTGAACCATAGCCGACCACATCAGTTGATATTACACCTCAGTTGATTTGACTTTTTTAGTAACAGTCAAATTTCCATACCCTCACGTTGATGTCATCTACATGATGATTCAGTTTCATGTCTCCTTACGAGGAATATGTTGCAGCAAAGTAATGATGTTCATGTTAAGATACACAAGAACTTCAGTAAAGCCGTTTTCATGATAAATCATGATTGACCTTCATTAATCATGCTTCATGCAGACCACTGTTGGGACTTCGATTATATCATACTTTCAGCCTCGAAACAACCAGCAGTAAGTCGACGCAGGAATTGTCAGCCTATCATGTTATTTATTTCAGATCAGTTTACTACCGTTTAAATCAAATTGTTTCCCTAATCATGTCAGACAAGCGACACCAGTATCGAGCATCCCATAAAATTCCACCAGCTTCATGTACAATATTCCATATATACCCAATGTACAGTGTCTCAGTTATACTCCATGTATAGTATTTCATGTGTACCCCACGTACAGTGTCCCAAATATGCTCCATGTGCAGTATTCATTTTGTACATCATGTATAGTAGTCCAGGTGTACTCCAGGTACCCTACTCTATGGATATTGCTAATCGATCCTCAATCATCTCAGGCTTTTCCACTTGTCGATATTCTACCAGGTGCTGATGCTGTTCGTGAGTTGAAGATTTTACCACATACTGATGCTGCTACCTTTTGAAGACCTCACAAATGCGGATGCTGCTGAACTTTGGAGATTTCTCAAGCTGCTGATGCCGTTTATACTATGAAGACTGCGGAACGAGGACGAAAACTATAAATTTGAAATTTCTGACAAGAATAAATTTCAACCTTCAGACACTATCATTCCATTCCATGCTTTTACCTTCTCAGTTAGATGTCACACTTCGCTCAGCCAACCGTTCATTCAGAAGAGTGGGATCCGGAAACCCAGCCGGCCACTCAGCAGAATAGTCACATGAATCACGGTCATGATAATGACCGTCATAAATTGACAGACAAAGCAGTAGTGACAATCACCGTGCTTATAATTAATCAGTCAGTAATCATCGGAACTCCGGAACGGACGTGACCAGAAATACAGAGGTCAGTAGTCCAACCGGTCCGCCACTCCTAGCAGTTACCAAAATTTTCCAGCCTTTTTCATATTCATCTATTAAAACACGTGCCAAGACATCAGTCAAGACATAGTTCTCGGGTAGCATTTCGGAAGACACATATCAGGGCACCAGTCATGGTACACGTCGTACGAATATCTTCTCATAGTACGAGTCCGAGCTCTTAGTCCCAGTAAGTTCCAAGCAAGACCCTCAGTACTTCAGGGTATCTTTCAGAAAGGGGTATACACATTCTATTATGCCACACATATATCAGATCATTAAAATTCAGTCACCACACTAGTTTATTATTCAGATTAAACACACGGTAATCATTATGTGAGGTTATAGACGAACACATTTAGTGAAAAGTCGCCATGTTTACTTCATGTATTCCTATGTCAGCTTTATCTTAAATCATGTAGTACCTAACTCCCAGCCAGAAAGACTCCACCATACCACCCAGATTTATTATGTTTCCCTTTCAGTTAACGATGACATCCGTCTTACTAGATCCCAAATATTGTCATATCAGTTCTGCCAGAAAATCAGTACAAGTTATATTTTACAGCAAGTGAATTATTATTCTGAAGCTACGAAGAACTTTCAGCTACCAGTTATAAATTCACTTTGGAAATTCCTCAAACTCATGATCAGCAGATTATTCCCGAGTTCCGGATATAAATTCAGAAAGTTTTCAAGAAATTTCTCCCTAACCTCGAGACAGAAATTTAAACATCGAGCTAGTCTCAAGATCAGAACCTGTTTTCAAAATTCTTGATCACAGGGCTTCAACTAAGTTAAAAGAGTTGCAGCAATTGCTGCAAGAATTACCGGAACGAGGCTTTATTCGCCCTAGCGCACCATCGAAAAAATTTATCAGATCACCATTCTTAACCTATATTCATTCCACGAATAGAAAGTAATTAACCTACTACAGGGTGTTTTAAACATTCTCCCAAAAAATTCAAGGTCCTGCCACCATCAGTGGTGAGGGAAGAACATGATGTCCTTCAGACCGCTGTTGCACATATTATAGTCTCTCTAAAGATTTCGATTTTATACTTCTGAACTCCCCAATGCTCCCGCAATAGTGTGGAATTTATGAATAAAAATTTTATATGATTCTCAGGCAAAATAATCAGCGTATTCATTGATCACATTATGGGCTGTAAAATTTTAAAGAAGAACACGAGAATCATCTTCTCACAGTTGTACAGAATCTTCGATAGGAGTAATTTTTATACACAACTTTTCAGATATAAAATTCGCTTGAACTGAGTGGCATTTCTGAGCCACCCTATTTTAGCAGAAAGAAATTGCAGACAATCCTGCGAAGGTGAAGGCCATCACCTGATGGTCCCGACTGACGCCCGTGAACGAAGTACAAATCTTCTAGAACTCAATTGACTACTACCGCAGAAATTGTCGATAGTTCTCACTAAAAATGTTTTATGACTATTCAACCAGATTTCCACCAGAACGTTCCATACTCCCAGGCAAAACTTTAATAGAATCCGCATCACACATTAATACAGCTATGTTCATATCTAGATGCCTGACCTACTGCAGGTTCAAGATAGAACGCCGTCATGTTAGTGAGTTACTACAACCCTTAGGGTCTGAAACAGAAATGAGACGAAATTCCATGAAATTGTTATCAGCTACCACAAGCTCAGAGAACGTATGATACTATCTAAGTTATCATCAACCATGTAATCAGCCTGCGCGTTTCTTTCATCCGAAAGGACCACGTAGTAGCAGATCTGCAGAAAATTTTGAAATTCAGCAGTAAATCGTACGAATTCAAGGCATTCCTTTGACCATCATATCAGACAGAGTTCATGTTCACAATCAAGTGTATGGTTACACCACTTTAAATTCAGGTTTATTTTCACTTTCATGTTTGCGTCTCATTCCCGGTATGATGCCGTTTCAGTTCATCTTTTATGCTATCTCATAATTTAAGCTCACGTTAGCGTTCATAACGTTGTTCACGTTCAAGATCGTGTGCCGTTTCACGATACACGTTTCTCAGTTTATTACCGAATACGGTTACAGAAAGTTTGGGAAATCAGACTCAAGTTTAGCACAACTATTCCATAACCAGTCAGACGTTTCACATCTCAAGCCGTAACGTTTGGCGTTCATTCCTCAGTCAGCATACGTTCATGATATGTTCTAGTATCACGTTCACAGTATGATTCACGTATTACATTCATGATATATTTCATCCCAAAGCTCCTCATATAATTATGAACCACGTTCACAATTGCTCACTCAGCACGTTCACAATTGTTCACGTAGTTCGTCCCTATGTTTCAGAAGCTTTCTCAGAGATATAAATATTATCTTTTCAGGATAATTGTACGTACTGTTCATGTATCGTACATGCTATAGTGATTCAGTCTATCAAATTCAGAAAATCTATCTTAAGTATAGAACCGGAAACTATTCAGCATCATCAGGACAGGGTCATCAAGACCAAGATTTTTATTGTGTTTAGACCTTTGAAGGAATCGTTTCGAGCGGGAGGCCACTCGAAACAGAGGAGTCCATCCGGACCTCTCATTCCCTTTCCTTCAATAAATCCAGATAGGTTCTTTCAGTCATGTCACGTTCCATGTTCTCTTCAGCCATGTCACATTACATGATCATTTCAGTCATGACAAGTTTATACCTATCAGCAGCATTATGTCTTAACTAGAAGACAATTTATTCTTCAGCTTAATTGTCTTTTCAGTCTACGTGTTCTTTCAGTACTTATAACTTCATCAGCTTATCATCGTTAATTCGAGGACGAATTTCTCCTTTTTAGAGGGGAAGAATTGTAAAACCCAGTATAGTCTATCTTTAATTCGGGGACGAATTATTATTTTTAGAGGGGAAGAATTGTAAAACCCGTATTTAAAAATCAGAACATTTAAATACGTGGCTTAATTTTAATAAATTATATAAGTATTAATATTAGACAGAGACATAAATGCAGAAATTAAAATACGCATTTCCAGTTTATTTAAATACTATAAATATTACAGTTACTCAGTTAATAAGTATTTAGTCTCAGAAAATATTACAGATGAATTAATTATTTTACAGAAATAATTAAACGTTAACAGTAAATTACGCATTCAGTTTTATTTAAATATTACAAATTAATATTTCAGGAAAATAAATACTATCGAACGTATTACGTTAGTTATAGAAAGAGTATTACGTTTCAGAAAGTTGAACACGAACACGTACACGTATATTAAAACACGTCGCGATATAAAGAGTGCGTATTTAGTTGTGGGGCTGTTTTAGACAAATGTGAAAGAAGTGGGACTTGGGCTCAAAGCCCAAGTGTAAATTCTGCTTTGGTCCGTGTATAACAAAAAGAAAGGGACGGGAGTTTTGTTCTCCTTCTATGCCGACAAAAAAAAAAAAAAAACACAAAACAGAAAACCCTAGAAATCAAATCCAGCCGCCACTCCTTCTTTCTTCTGTGTCGCGACCTACACCAAGGAAAAACAGGAAGAGGAGATCGTGTTTCATTTGTTTTTTTTGAAAACCCTAAATGATAGGTAAGTAAGAAAACCCTAATTCTTTGTTTTCTTCTCTTTAATCCGATTGCAAGGATTTTAAATCATGTAAAACGTGAATCATAGGGAGAGGGGGTGTTTGTTTGGATCGTTTGCACACAAACCGAGACTCAGATGAGTCTCGGTGGTAAGTTGGTTCCACCAGCCGCAACCCAATTAGGGTTTCGGCTTGGTTTTGTTTGGGCCAGGTTTATGCTAACGGGGGAAACAGAGAAACAGGCAGGGGGTTTGGGTGGTTTGCCAGTGGGAACCGTAAGGGTGTGTTTGGTCTAGCAGTGGAAACCGAGAGCATAAGCTCTCGGTGGAAACTCAAAACTGGCAGGGATAGCGGACCACAGACAGGGGGAAACAGAAACTGCCAGTGGGAAAACTGGCAGTTATAGGTGCGTTTGGCAGTGGGCTTTAGAGGGTTAAGGGTGTGTTTGGTTAACAGTTTAAAAGACACTAAGGGGCTGTTTGGCTAGACCTATTTTAAAAACTTAGCACGAGTTTTCAGAATCGCTTATTATAATTATTACACGGAATTTTTTTTAAATGCTTTAAATCATTTTAAAAGGGATTTATAAATAAATAAATTTAATTGTCGATTTTATTATTTTATTAATAAAATTATATAGATACCGTTTTGTCATGGTAATTGTCTTAAAACATAAGATTTATTAAGGATTTAATTTAAAGGAATTATTTTGGAAACCTATTAATTGTAGAGGCTTTCTATTTATAGCCGGTTGCTACTTATAGAAATATCGTAAATATCAGAATAAGTGTTACATAAATCAGTAACTAATGAAAAATAGTCAGAATTACAATATTTCAAGAAATCAGAAATACTTGATGTACGCTATCCAGTGAATATTTAAGAACAGTCGGGTTTATCAAAGATACACCAGACAATCAGATTTATCAGATTATACATAAACATCAATACTAGAATAAAATAAATTAAATTAAGAACATATGAGAATCAGTAATAGTAAACAAAAATCAGTTAACTCATTCGTGTCCGTTATTTATGTAGTATCCGTGAAGTCAGATTCGATCCGTCAGCTTTCAGTCTTATTTCATTTCTGGACACGAGGTACGGATTTCCGTCCTTTCAGTAAGGATTTCTTTTCCTATGCAAGATTAGGATTTCCCGTCCGCAGCCAAATGTTTTCCCCAGTATATGTTTAAGCTTATCAGTAATCATGTTAATAATAGAATAAATTGCCTGAGCCTTATATACAAGCACGGCCAGTTTATGTACTAGTTACGGAGGTACCGTAACCACGACACTAGAGGCACCGGTGTCGTGACTCACATGCAGGAGAGTGATATCCTGCATCGTCCCACTCAGCTCAGCTTGGCCATTTTATCAGTATATTTTTAGTGGGGCGTATGGATGCATCCTAGGCTTATATGTGTTACAAGTTATCAGGGTGAATGTGGTGTGTGCTCTACATCCTTCACATTGGAGCTGATCCCTCCACCCAGCACAGTTATTTAGAGGTCACCCCTCTATAGCATGATGAGGTCACCCCTCCAGTTATTCATGCACGGTTGTTACAGCACGTGACCTATATAAGCTCTGGCAAATAAAATACAGTAAATGCATGTTTTCAGAATTAATAATTATATTTCAGTATCAGTATATATGAACCAGGTTTCTCAGATTTTATGCAGAGTTCTACCACATGTTACATATCAGTCTTACAGCTTCAGTATTCTATCGCTTGTTTCATTCAATATATTCTTATCATGTTTTATATCCGTTCACTGAGCGTTATGCTCAGCCGTAGTTCCTTTCATGTTCTAACGGCAGGTACACCGGGACGCTCTTAGGATTCTGAGAGCACGTGCATTTGGAATGGAAGCTATACAGACTTCTTATTTTATGCACTTACATTATTCTGCTTATTTGGACATTGTTTAGTCCTTTCTTTCAGTATTTCATTTTTCATGTTTTGAGCTTTGGATGGATTACCGATGTTTGATTCCGGTATTTCCGTTATGGTCATTTAATGTTTCATTACATTTACCTTATGCTTTGATGACACGCCATAAATACACGTAACGGTCCACTTATCCAAGTGGGGTGTTACAGACCGACTTTGTGGATAAACACAAAATACGCCACGAATTCCTTCCTCATGCCAGTACATACAATGCCCAGCATGCTCAATAAATAGATAAAAATAGGACGGGCTTTCATAGAGGGTTACCTGAATCATTCCTTTGTCTCCTAGGCATTAGCCGTAATTATTTCGGTCCATCGAATAGATATCCTGCATTCTGGAGAAGCCGAGTTCAGGGTAGGTGTAGCGTATTCATCTTCAAAGACATGTAATTTTGTAGTCCGTAACTAACATACCGCCTGTGAGATCCTAAGACCATTCCGGAGGGAATGCTTTGTGACAACCCCGATTTTTGAGGTTCGTCACTTAGTCTTATTTTTGGGGTATTTTGTGTGACTATGTGTTTTATGTGATTTATGTGTTTATATGTTTGATTTAGGGGATGAGAATGGACGAAATGAGGTACATGATTTGTAAATCATGGTACGGGTTGGAATTGAAATGAAATGAAATGAGTTCAGAAATGAACTGCGGAAAAGTTCGGATATCATTTTTACAAGGTTTCGTGTACGTATCGTATTTTTTATGTATGTATTAAGTACATATTATATGGTTAGGATAAGTTTTAGAGATACTTTCCATAATTAGAAACTTTTGGAAATGATGATTAGTTTGGAAATCACGTAGAAAGTCGAAAAAATCAACGTAAGGCTTTAGGGTTTTGGCTCGGAAGTAACCCGAATGTGAGGTTTAGTTTAAGAATGATATAAGTTATAAAATAAGGTTAAAAACCAGATCCTTAGGTGCTTTAGGCTTGGTTTGGGCAGCCAAAAGAAAAGGAAGGAAAAAAATAACCAAAAAGCCCAAAAACATGCCCAATGGACTTGTAATTGGGTTAGGTGGCCTTTAGGATTACATTAAACCCATACCATAACAAAAAATATCAGATTTTTACTCACCATGATCTCTCCTAGTCGAATTCCATCAATGGTGGAATTAGGTTTCATCAAAAACAATTTCTTCCTTTGATTTCTAAGGTAAAATCTTCAAAACTCTTCTTTAATGTATGATTTTTATTAATATAATCATGTAATTAATCAATAGATGATGGATCTAGTGTTAGATTAAACATAAATTCTATATTTTAATGATATAAACATGTTTAGGTTAATTAGACTTAATAATTATACATGATGTGGATAATTAATTAGACTAGTTGTGTTAAATTCGTTTTTAAAAACTGGGCAAAATGTTTGGTCCATTGTTTTGATCATATCTAGAGTTCTACAAACTTTTAATTTTCGAATATTATGTCCCTGAAAAGGTAATTTAATTGTCTTTCAAATGCAAGAAACTAGAATTGAATTGGAGGTCGGGAAGTGGGTCAAAAACAGGTTACATCAGTCGGAGGTCAAAACAGCTTTTGGGACAGCGGGTTTTCAATGTGTGTTTTAAGGTGATTGGGATACTTAGGGGTACAATTGAACCCTCTAATAAATGTGGGAGTTGTTTTATATATTAAATAAGAGACCTGGAGGAGGGCTAAGCAAATGGGTTAGGGTACGACCCCCTAGTCATAACGAACTTTTTGTATGCTCAAAATCAATAAAATCTGGATAGACAGAAGTATATATATATATATATATATATATATATATATATATATATATATATATATATATATATATATATATATATATATATATATATATATATATATATATATATATATATATATATATATATATATATATATATATATATATATATATATATATATATATATATACTTCTGTCTATCCAGATTTTACTGATTTTGAACATACAAAAAGTTCGTTATGATTAGAGGGTCGTAACCTAACCAATTTGCTTAGCCCTCCTCCAGGTCTCTTATTTAATATATAAAACAACTCCCACGTTTATTAGAGGGTTCAATTATACCCCTAAGTATCCCAATCACCTTAAAACACAAATTGAAAACCCGCTGTCCCAAAAACTGTTTTGACCTCCGACTGTTGTAACTTGTTTTTGACCCACTTCCCAACCTCCAATTCAATTCTAGTTTTTTGCATTTGAAATACAATTCAATTAACTTTTCAGGGACATAAGATTCAAAAATTAAAATTTTTAGAACTCTAGATATGATCAAAACAATGGACCAAAAATTTTGCCCAGTTTTTAAAAACAAATTTAACACAACTAGTCTAATTAGTTATCCACATCATGTATAATTATTAAACCTAATTAATCTAACATGTATATATATATATCGAGGCCTTAACAGTAGCTTTAAGGTTGGGTCAAAAGGGAGGATTTAGCTAAAACATGTAAGGGCATATGGTTTCTTTTTATAGAGAGCATGGGTTTGGTTAGGTTGGCGTTTGGCTAATAGTTTGATGACTAAAAACCGGGACTGTTTTAGGAGAAAAGTAAACGAGATAGGTATCAAGTGTAACTAAGTTAAGGGCTTGTTAGGGATGGGGAATGGAATGCTTAGAGCATATATACGGGGTATATATATGGGATAATGTTAGGTATCCATCATAGGTTGATGAATCATTTTAGTATTTGGTTCATGTATTGATTGGGTGCATTTGTTTGTTAGCTTTTTGCTAGTGTGTGGATTGTTGGAGAAGCTTAATCAGGTGAGTTTCATAGTCCCATATCTTTTAATGATTTTGACTTCCATATGGGATGGAAGGGACACTTGTTATGGTTTTGTAAATTGTTGCTGTGAATGTTTTATGATTGGTGATGGACTTGTGTGTACTTATGTGATTAACTGCTAATTGATTCATGATTGTTTTGTGATTTGACTTGGTACCAAGGGGATGTTGACAAGGCGGGGCCATGGGATTGGTTCATAGGTGTATGGGCGCCTATAGGACCATGGTGTTTGTAAAGGCTTGGAGCCTTGGAATTGGTTTGGTATGATTAATCTTGAAATTTTAGTTGTTAATGCACATTTTTAACACATTGTCCATATATTTTTATTGTTGGTGGTTATTCACAGCTTATATTATAACTGATTTGAGGTTGGAGTCTAAGCCTATAACTCTCACCAACATTATGTTGACGTGTTTTAGTGTCTCTTTCAGGTGAGAATGTGGTTAAGCATGAGAATAGGATTGGCTAGCTTTGGAGGCTTAGGATTGCATTTGGAGGAATCCCCTTTCCTCTTAGTGTTTATTTGATATTTGAATAAGTGATACTTTGTTGACACCTATATGTTTGCTTTGTTTATGTTAATTGTTTGTCTCGGGTAAGTGGTAGGACTGTTACCTACTTACCTAGACTCCTACATTGTTGAGATATTGTCATGATATTTGTGTCACCATTTTATGACATTTCATATTTCATTTAGTTATCTCTATAGACACGTGTGACAACCGGGAATTTTCTAGACTTTAAATAATAATAAATTATACTAATATTTATTCAAATATTCATTTTTGAGCGTTACCAAACTTGTTGGATTTGAAAATAGGACATAGTTTGCAAAATCTGAAAAAAAATCGTACGGTCTGCGTATCGACGCAGTAAAAATTAAACCTTTATATTTAAATGTCACGAGATATTTAATAAAATAATGCATTAGAATATTTAATATTTTATTTTAATATTTATTTAAAAACGAGAACATTTAAGTGATGTCCATTTTTCGTTAAATTTAAGTTTGACCGTGATACTAGATAAATTATCAACATTTTTGAAAGAGTTTACAAAATATTATGAAACAATGATCAAGTGCATACTCATTCTTACATGAAAAATCATTTGGAACGTAATGACGAAAATTTCGGGTCATGAATCATCCGTTAACTACCATAAACGAGCCTCGAATTATTAACTAACAAAAGTTATAACAATAATTACACTTTTAGTCCCTGTGGTAATATTTACATTAAAACCCTTAACTATTTACAACCCTTCATTTTATTTTTAAAAACTTTTTATGGTATATAAGCCAAAATTAGGGTTTTCACCATTTACTTCATTTCCAAAACCCTAGCACACACACACACATATCCTCTCTATAACTTTCCGGCGCCACTCTTTGTACTCCGGCCGCCGGAATATTTTTCCTGTCACCGTATCCCTCCGTCGCCCGCCGCAGCAAAATATCTTAAACTCTCAAAATAAGTCCATCTATTAAACACTATTGTCGTGTTGGTCGTTGCTGTCGTGCAAACCACCACACGACCACCAGCCGTCGTGTTCAGTCTCTCATCACCAAGTCACAACCACCATCATCTCCACACACCGCCACCATCAGAATCTACATATCACCACACTACTGCCATCGTGATGAACCACCACCCCACGAGTAAACCATCAACAACCACCAACACCAGCCGCCACATCCTTATCCACCACACCACTACCATCATCACAGATCTACACCCGGTCCACCATCAACAGCCATCATAACCACGCAACCACCACCATACGATCACCTCTACACCAGATCTGTTGTCACTTTGTCGTTACCATCAACAGAACACCACCACCTCTATAACCACAAGTTCGACACCAGCGTGCTTTGTTGTATTCAACCCTTAAAAAAAGGAGCGTTGGTTTTGCTGCGGTTCAACAACAGACATGAGGTGTTTGTTTATATGCCTACCGACCCTTATGGGTGCGTTTTGTATACCACAACAGCGATTTGTTGTTGTTTCTGTTTAGATTCAGCCACTAAGAGTGGTTATACATTTGATCCGAGTTTCAGCAGCCCTCGGGTACTCGTGTCTTGGTTTAGCTAGATGAAAAACGTAGCAGGGGGTTGTTCAGTTCGGGCAGAAACGCAGCAGGTGCGTTTGGGTCTGATGATAGGAGTATAAGGGGGCGTTTGGTTCTGCTGACAGCGTGTAAGGGTGTGTTTGGGACTGCATTCGTGTATAAAGGGGCGTTTAGGTTTGCTGATTGTTATAAAAGGGCGTTTGGGATTGTTGATTTATAGCTTTGAGTGCGTTTGGACGCGGATTTGCAAGGGTTTAGAGTACCGAGCGTGATTACGATCCATGGTTGGTGGTGGTTTAGGAATCGGCTAATAACGTATCTAACTTAATTAATTAATTAATTAATTAAGACGGAATAAACAGTGGTACATATATAAGTATATATAAACCTTTATGTAAATATGTCGAATACTATGATTATCACGAGAACTATATAAGTGATTATACATTTAAATGTGTGTTCAGATAGCTCACATCGGGCGTTTGGCTCTTGATTTACAACACATAGGTTGTGTTCGGAATCTACGTAATTATGGTGATTAAATGGTCTAGTTGATTACATGTTAAAATGCAATTAGTGTGACGTAGATTGTTTGGATAAAAAGATGGAAAATATTGAGAATTGGTTAATATGGAAAACGTTGTATAAACGAATAGGTCATGTCGAATTTCTATAAAATTCTATACATTATATTTTTCACTATAAACTACTATTATATTTGTAAACCGATAAAATAATTAAATAATATTGTAAAATAAATGGATTCTATTGTATTGATAAACCGATAAAAGTTATACTTTTTATCTAAAAATAACAATTATTAATTAAGTAGTGATTTTCTTAAAATGTCTTGTAATATGTGGCTAAGTATTTTTTTATCACGATCTTTATATTGTAAATACAAAATAAATAGATACTTTGGTTATTTATAAGTTTGTTGTCACTATTATATAATTAAATAAGAATTATATAATCGTCTGGTCATATATAATGTGTAAGGAATACACTAGACACTTGGTGTGTGTCTAATTAATTTATTTTATTTAACCAACTACTGAACCATTATAATTTGAAACTTAAATATTTTATCAACGACTCACGTTGATGTATATATCTATCGAAAATTCAAATATACGTTTGTAAAATTTAGCCGATTAGTTAAACCAAAACACCATGACCGAGCCATATCGACCTCTGTTTGCGTGGAGCGTATTATTAGCATCACTTTCGTTCGCAACGTCGAGGTGAGTTCACACCCCATCTTTCTAGTTTTAAATTGATTTATAAAGTTTTATAATCATTTTGGGGGAAGTACATGCTTGGTCACAAACTATTTATAATTTGCTTGGTTGGTCATAAAGTGCTTTAATTGTTACGGACTAAGTGGTTAACTTCATTAATTGTTATACTTATGAATGTTGATACTAAAATTTCTATTTTGAGTTTCATAGCCCAATACCTTAACTGCTTTTTCACTGGTTCTCGGGTAGAGACAATGGTTGCAAGAATGAACACAAGTGCATATACTCGTTTATGTATTGGTCTAAGTCCCGCTTTAACACAATTACTTGACCTATTATCATGAACCGTTAATTTCAGATTGGATGACCGGTCGAAAGCGCGAATGTTATGGATAGATCTATCGGGGTTGACGCCCCTGTCCGGCTTGGTCCAACAGAGGACAAGCGTGCACAGTTTCATTTGAGTTTGTGGACGGATGTCGTGGGTTAGGCATCCGTAGGGGCTGCATTATGTGATTATACTACCGGTGTTGTTAACGCTTCGGTGTCATGAGCTTAGACAATAATAAATGCCTTATTTTATTTAGTGACTTTGTATTTGTTATATTGTCACTAAGTGGTTGGAAAATCTTGTGGTTCATTAAACAATTCTATTCTATTGGAAAACTTTATTATTTATCAGTGAGCTTTGTTTTTATCAGAAAACGCTAACTATTATCTATGAACTCTGTTTTATCAGAAAACTCTATTTATTTCCAGAAAACTCTGTTATTATCAGTAAGCTATATTTACTATCAGCAAACTCTGCTTTTATCAGTAAACTCTATTTTCATTAGTAAACTTTGTTTTTTTCAGTAAACTCTGTTTTTATCAATAAACTTTGTTTTTACTAATTAACTTTGAAATTATCAAAGAAAGTCTATTTAACAGAAACTATGATTTTTAAACTCTTATATTTTACTGCAAGGTGTAGTGGTCGGTAAAACTCTAATTTATCATAAACATTTTAAAACAAACTTATGAACTCACCAACTTTATGTTGACATTTTTAACCATGTATTTCAGGTACTTGACTATGTAGATTATTTGGAGTCTACTTTGTGGTTATTGGCATGTAAAGGTCGTTCTCGGATCAAGCTCTTGAATACTCATGAAGTCACAAGTCCCCAAAGCAAGTCTTCCGCTGCAGTAAATTTGGGGGTGTGACAGATTGGTATCAGAGCTTTAGTTATAGAGAACTAGGTTGCATTAGTAACTCTAGACTATAACCGACTCTCAGTTTTATTTAGTAGTAACACTCATCACATCATACTTATTCCGTTGTTATATGAAAATTTACAATGCATGGTTGTTATTGCTTCGTTGCCTGTTATGTTATTACCTATTACATGAGATCGATTGCTTGATTAGTGCACTAAGACATATAATATATTTTTATATATGCACGCTAGAACATTTATTGGGCATTGTGAGTTACACAATGGTCCCACAGATTTCTTTTATATAACAAACCCTAGAAACATTATGTGAATTTTTGTTGACAATTGGTCGTGAGTAATCTCCAAGTTCGAGCTAATTCATTCAAAAAGGTTGAGAGGTGTAACAATACTTAACTATGCCTCAGTGGGCCTCTTGTTTGATTGAGTGCGAGATGAAATTAAGTATGATACGTTACACGACCTATGATTTTTGATGAATGACCTCGGGGGTGGGTAAGACTCGTAGTCTTACGTGTTAATTGGGAATGTGTTGTATTTTTAGAGTCGAGTTGAGTCATCGAAAGTTTGAGATGTGTAATAATTCATAACGAAACCCAGGGCCATTCTTTGTGAGTGTGTTTCGAGGTTGGGTTATGATAAGTTATTACTGAGATTAGTATTTGATGAGTCTTCCTCGAGGATGAGAAACAATTGTGTGATTGGATAATTGCTTATTTAGAAACGACTACTATATACTTATCCTACTAATAACTGTGAGTTTATTTACTTGATATACGTCTACGACTACTTTATCGCCTATCAACACTTATGTTCTTCGATCCGGTACGTTCGAAATGTCTACTTATAGAAGACGACTTATTTTCAACTCATACTCTTTGCTTTTTGTAATTTTGGATAATATCGTTTAGAGATTTTAACGATTTCGAATTGGGTATTTTGCCGGTGACACTTAAGTAGGACGATTTATGAAGTCTTTATTGAAATGGATTGGGACGCCTTTGCATTTAAAAAAAGAAATCATAAATCACCGAACCATAAGTTTATAATAATATATTTGCATAGATTAGGACGCTTGTGTATGCAAATATGAGATTATAAATAAGTGGGATTAAGCATATCCAACGTGACCTTGTATATTTATGGTATTGATTTTGAACTCCAATTTTGGGAGGGTATTTCTTTTGACTCATGATTCGTCCAAAAAAAAAATTGTCCTTCTTCCTTGTTATCGTTATCATTACAATGTTTGGCGAACGCTTCTTTAAGCTTCATTTAATTCAAGAATCATTGTGCGAATTTTTCTAAAAATACACTGATCGACGTGAACCTAACGGGCTGGTGGTGGTGAAACCCTATAGACTTGTAAGAACTAACGATTTTTCTAAACTCTTCGCTTCGAATTTTATCGTTCTATGAACGACGACCGATTTGTTAGATTGACATGTAGAACCGGTTAGGTTTAATCCACTTCTACCTATTGCTTATCTAAGTAAATATTGGTGGGTAACATGATTTTAAAGGTTCGGACATAACTATATGTAAGTTGATCTAAGTATATTCGATATAACACCAGGGTAGAACCTCAAAATCCTCTTTTCTACACTTTTTAATTGGGTAACAACAAGTGAGTTCGAGGACGAACTCAAAATAACACAGATAGACTGTGACAACCGGGAATTTTCTAGACTTTAAATAATAATAAATTATATTAATATTTATTCAAATATTCATTTTTGAGCGTTACCAAACTTGTTGGATTTGAAAATAGGACATAGTTTGCAAAATCTGAAAAAAATCATACGGTCTGCGTATCGACACAGTAAAAATTAAACCTTTATATTTAAATGTCACGAGATATTTAATAAAATAATGCATTAGAATATTTAATATTTTATTTCAATATTTATTTAAAAACGAGAACATTTAAGTGAGGTCCATTTTTCGTTAAATTTAAGTTTGACCGTGATACTAGATAAATTATCAACATTTTTGAAAGAGTTTACAAAATATTATGAAACAATGATCAAGTGAATACTCATTCTTACATGAAAAATCATTTGGAACGTAATGACGAAAATTTTGGGTCATGAATCATCCGTTAACTACCATAAACGAGCCTCGAATTATTAATTAACAAAAGTTATAACAATAATTACACTTTTAGTCCCTGTGGTAATATTTACATTAAAACCCTTAACTATGTACATCCCTTCATTTTATTTTTAAAAACTTTTTATGGTATATAAGCCAAAATTAGGGTTTTCACCATTTACTTCATTTCCAAAACCCTAGCACACACACACATATCCTCTCTATAACTTTCCGGCGCCACTCTTTGTACTCCGGTCGCCGGAATATTTTTCCGGTCACCGTATCCCTCCGTCGCCCGCCGCAACAAAATATCTTAAACTCTCAAAATAAGTCCATCTATTAAACATTATTGTCGTGTTGGTCGTTGCTGCCGTGCAAACCACCACACGACCACCAGCCGTCGTGTTCAGCCGCTCATCACCAAGTCACAACCACCATCATCTCCACACACCGCCACCATCAGAATCTACCTATCACCACACTACTGCCATCGTGATGAACCACCACCCCACGAGTAAACCATCAACAACCACCAACACCAGCCGCCACATCCTTATCCACCACACCACTACCATCATCACAGATCTACACCCGGTCCACCATCAACAACCATCATAACCACGCAACCACCACCATACGAGCACCTCTACACCAGATCTGTTGTCACTTCGTCGTTACCATCAACGGAACACCACCACCTCTATAACCACAAGTTCGACACCAGCGTGCTTTGTTGTATTCAGCCCTTAAAAAAAGGAGCGTTTGTTTTGCTTCGGTTCAACAACAGACATGAGGTGTTTGTTTATATGCCTACCGACCCTTATGGGTGCGTTTTGTATACCACAACAGCGACTTGTTGTTGTTTTTGTTTAGATTCAGCCACTAAGAGTGGTTATACATTTGATCCGAGTTTCAGCAGCCCTCGGGTATTCGTGTCTTGGTTTGGCTAGATGAAAAACGTAGCAGGAGGTTGTTCAGTTCGGGTAGAAACGCAGCAGGTGCGTTTGGGTCTGATGATAGGAGTATAAGGGGGCGTTTGGTTCTGCTGACAGCGTGTAAGGGTGTGTTTGGGACTCCAGTCGTGTATAAAGGGGCGTTTGGGTTTGCTGATTGTTTTAAAAGGGCGTTTGGGATTGCTGATTTATAGCTTTGAGTGCGTCTGGACGCGGATTTGCAAGGCTTTAGAGTACCGAGCGTGATTACGATCCATGGTTGGTGGTGGTTTAGGAATCGGCTAATAACGTATCTAACTTAATTAATTAATTAATTATTTAAGACGGAATAAACAGTGGTACATATATAAGTATATATAAACCTTTATGTAAATATGTCGAATACTATGATTATCACGAGAACTATATAAATGATTATACATTTAAATGTGTGTTCAGATAGCTCACATCGGGCGTTTGGCTCTTGATTTACAACACATAGGTTGTGTTCGGAATCTACGTAAATATGGTGATTAAATGGTCTAGTTGATTACATGTTAAAATGAAATTAGTGTGACGTAGATTGTTTGGAGAAAAAGATGGAAAATATTGAGAATTGGTTAATATGGAAAACGTTGTATAAACGAATAGGTCATGTCGAATTTCTATAAAATTCTATACTTTATATTTTTCACTATAAACTACTATTATATTTGTAAACCGATAAAATAATTAAATAATATTGTAAAATAAATGGATTCTATTGTATTGATAAACCGATAAAAGTTATACTTTTTATCTAAAAATAACAATTATTAATTAAGTAGTGATTTTCTTAAAATTTCTTGTAATATGTGGCTAAGTATTTTTTTATCACGATCTTTATATTGTAAATACAAAATAAATAGATACTTTGGTTTTTTATAAGTTTGTTGTCACTATTATATAATTAAATAAGAATTATATAATCATCTGATCATACATAATGTGTAAGGAATACACTAGACACTTGGTGTGTGTCTAATTTATTTATTTTATTTAACCAACTACCGAACCATTATAATTTGAAACTTAAATATTTTATAAACGACTCACGTTGATGTATATATCTATCGAGAATTCAAATATACGTTTGTAAGATTTAGCCGATTAGTTAAACCACAACACCATGACCGAGCCATATTGACCTCTGTTTGCACGGAGCGTATTATTAGCATCACTTTCGTTCGCAACGTCGAGGTGAGTTCACACCCCATCTTTCTAGTTTTAAATTGATTTATAAAGGTTTTATAATCATTTTGGGGGAAGTACATGCTTGGTCGCAAACTATTTATAATTTGCTTGGTTGGTCATAAACTGCTTTAATTGTTACGGACTGAGTGGTTAACTTCATTAATTGTTATACTTATGAATGTTGATACTAAAATTCTATTGCGGGTTTCATAGCCCAACACCTTAACTTCTTTTTCACTGGTTCTCGGGTAGAGACAATGGTTGCAAGAATGAACACAAGTGCATATACTCGTTTATGTATTTGTCTAAGTCCCGCTTTAACCCAACTACTTGACCCATTATCATGAACTTTTAATTTCGGACTGGATGACCGGTCGAAAGCGCGAATGTTATGGATAGATCTATCGGGGTTGACGCCCCTGTCCGGCTTGGTCCAACAGAGGACAAGCGTGCACAGTTTCATTTGAGTCTGTGGATGGATGTCGTGGGTTAGGCATCCGTAGGGGCTGCATTATGTGATTATACTACCGGTGTTGTTAACGCTTCGGTGTCATGAGCTTAGACAATAATAAATGCCTTATTTTATTTAGTGACTTTGTATTTGTTATATTGTCACTAAGTGGTTGGAAAATCTTGTGGTTCATTAAACAATTCTATTCTATTGGAAAACTTTATTATTTATCAGTGAGCTTTGTTTTTATCAGAAAACGCTAACTATTATCTATGAACTCTGTTTTATCAGAAAACTCTATTTATTTCCAAAAAACTCTGTTATTATCAGTAAGCTATATTTACTATCAGTAAACTCTATTTTCATTAGTAAACCTTGTTTTTATCTGTAAACTCTGTTTTTATCAATAAACTTTGTTTTTACTAATAAACTTTGAAATTATCAAAGAAAGTCTATTTAACAGAAACTGTGATTTTTAAACTCTTATATTTTACTACAAGGTGTAGTGGTCGGTAAAACTCTAATTTTTCATAAACGTTTTAAAACAAACTTATGAACTCACCAACTTTATGTTGACATTTTTAAGCATGTATTTCAGGTACTTGACTATGTGGATTATTTGGAGTCTACTTTGTGGTTTTTGGCATGTAGAGGTCGTTCTCGGATCAAGCTCTCGAATACTCATGAAGTCACAAGTCCCCAAAGCAAGTCTTTCGCTGCAGTAAATTTGGGGGTGTGACAAAACGCCATGTTGTGATGATATCCATACGTCACGCCCCATATTCCGCCATGGTGGGTGTGACAGAATGGTATCAGAGCTAATGGTTATAGAGAATTAGGTTGCTTAGTCTCGTAGCCTAGTGTATAGCTTAAGGGTTCTCGCATATAGGCGTCGTAGGAGTATGTGTGCATTTGATATTAATTGAAGTTTTTCTTGATGTTATTGGTTTTTACTTGTGATGTGTGTTAAGTTTTGACTAGTATGGGTTGAACCATAGTAGTTCATACTTAGCCACATGTTATTTTCTCTTCAGGTTGTGACTAGTGCGGGTTGAACCATAATCGTCCGCGCTAGTCATTGTTGTATTTTGCTTAAATTGTACATTATAGTACATAATTTGGTACATGGTAGTTTTTGTCTTTTGTTGAGTTATTTTATGTACCTGAGGTATAGTGTTTTTGTTTTGATGTTTAAGTCATGTTCCTTATGAATCATGTGGTGGTTCGAGTTACTAGGAGTACGTGGATAGGAAGGATTTTAAGCTATTTCCATTCTGATGGGCGACATGAATTATAATTGATTATGTTTTCGTTTTGGATTTTGTCATTGCTTTTTTTAGCTAGACTATGGATTTCTGTATTCTAGGAGTTTGACTATGTTATTTTAATAGTTGGAGTTTTTGACATTATTGCTTATGTGGTTATGTGCTTAGGTGAGTTGATGGGTGTATGTGTTATGTGTTGTATTGATTCTTATAAGTGTAATTATAGGAGGGAGTGCATTGTGGAAGGGGTAATTGTATAAGTATGGTGGCCAACATAGTTATACAAGTACCACAACTTCAATGGATTCCTAAGTATGATTGCATGAAAGAGGATTAATACATGCTTGTAGAGTAGATGTTGGACGGATTTGAGTATATGTATCCTAATATGCCTATATATGTATGATCCCCTATTATTATCGATTGTATCCTTAGGAGGGTGGCTAGCTCGGTTCTTTTTAGATATTCAACCTCCGTTGTAGCGTATTCTTCGAGTTTCTTATTTCACGTGTCCGTTTTAAAATGGTGTTTTTGGTTTTAAGTCTATTGAAATAACTTGGGATTTCTTTTGGGATAATGAAATCTTTTGTGTTGGGTCTTACATTCTTTTTGGCCGGGATATATTGAAAAGACTTGGAAATCTACTATAGAGTTGGATAGTTGGTTATATTCGGTAAAATAAGGGTAAGGTGTTGGAGTTGTGTTTGAAACAATATGTAACATAACAATTTAAATCAACACTTATTTATTTATACTTAAATAGTTTATATGGTCTCATATGGCATGCTAGTCATAATATTCATACTTTCTTACGTACATTCTACTAGGACATGGCATTCTACATATAATGAACTTAACTAATCATGGAAAGTCTGGGATACTAATAAAAATTAACATAGTTCTAATCAATTCTGAATGAATCATGATAAAGGGTTTAACCGATTTACGTCATTTATAATTATTTATACAAGGTTATATTGAGTTCATGAAAATTTCACATACAATTATTTTTTTATTTATTTAAAAGGATTACATTAATCACTAAGATGATTCTTTAGTTTTTAAAACAACTAGTATAAAGTTGTTTTGATCGTAACTTATTCTTTTTTTATAGTTTTTTTGGGTGATTCAAAAGCCTAAAATTATGTACTCGGAACGTACTTTTCAAATATGCTAGATGTATAGTCATGGGAGGTTAGTAGCTTGGTCGAAATTTTTGTATAAGTGTCGTGTTCAAGGTTGAGTTTTGAATAGTAGTTTTAAACTTATGATTTGGGATGTTCAGGGTACCTAGTCTTTGAGTTGAGTCTTGAGATCATCTAGAGGGTTGTTTGTAGATTGTTTAAGTCACATAGATGTGGGGAGGTAAAGAAAAATATTCTTTTGGAAAAAGTCGATTTTGCGCACGATTTAAATTATATGTCGCGGGGCGTAAGATGTTTTGGTTGCCATTAAGTGTTCCTTGGATCATTTTTCCTTGTCATGAGTCATTTGAATTGGTACATGTTTCGGGTTGAGTTTTCATGGTTTTGGTCTGTTTTAACTCGTGCACGTGAAATGTCGTTAGTTATCCGTGGGTTTGATTCGTTGATCGTATCTGGTGGATTCAGGATGTAGTTTTGGTTTCGTATTGATTGGGAGTGTTGGGGTAGTCATATGGAAGACTTGGTCGCGCCTACACGATTAAGTAGGTGGCCATGAGAGAATGGTTGGAATGCCCTTAGTGGGGAGGAAAGAGTTAGAAGTTCATAGACGAACTAATGTTGTAAAGAGGTCTCTTAAGAGTGCCACAGGAGATGAATAGAGATTTGTATAAAGTATGGATATTGGCACAAGTAACGCATCATAGAGAATGTTGGATGGGGATGTGATATTTCAAAGGTACTTTTGATATTCGTTAGGTATGTAAAATTTTCCAAAAACTTCTTAAGATTTAGTAGGTCTACCTATTATCTTGAAGTAGAACCATGAACAGAGCCAGTAGAAGGAGCAAGATGAGTTGTAGTTAGTGCCTTTCCAAGGCAATTGTTGATGGAATGATTTTAAAGACATGAGTTGTTAGAAATTACAAGGAATGCAAGATAAAGGTTGAGTTACCTGGTAGTAAATGTGATGTGAAAGCGGTTGGATGGGTTGATAAGAATTAGTATCGATCTTTTAGAATGTGTGTAGAATTTCGCGAGTAGAAAGAGGTAGAAATTTGTTTGTGTTGCTGCCAAGAGAGGATGCAGAGATGATGTTAAGAATGTTGAATGGACGATTTGGTTTTACGGTTATGCATTTGGCTTCACCAAAGCACTAGCGGTTTTAATGGAGTCAATGAACCGAGTGTGCATGACCGTATATAAACAAGTTGTCATCGGGAGTATCGACGACATCTTGATCTACTCAAAGTCTAAGAAGGAGAGTGAGGAAAATTATGTGTTGGTTTTGGAGTGGTTTAGAAAAAGGAATTATACGTGTTCAAGTGTGAGTTTTAGTATTAAATTAACCATGATGAGTAGTTAGAGATTATGGCATGTCATGGAACCATCAAAGGGCAAAGTGAGGAAGGATGAGGAAGCATTTTGGAGGCTGAAGAGGTGTATTGGATAATGAGTAGATCCTGGCATTATCGGAAGGACTGGATGAATTTACGAAGCATGACGATACGTGGAACAAGGATTTGGATGTGTATGAGGACGACAAAGAAAGGCGATTGCTTATATATTGCAGGAACTGGAGATTTAGAAGAACTATATAAGACTTAGTTAGTAGAGTTGGGTTGTTAGATGTGCCTAGAATGCTAGAGGCATTTGGTGTACGAGACGTAGAGAATGATCTATACGAATCATGAATGTCTCCAACACATATTCAGTCCTCTTGATTGAACATTTGGCAAAGGTGATGGGTGGAATTAAATGAGGAAGTGAAATTTCAAGGCCAAGTACCATCTGGGAAAGGCAAGCATAGTTAATGAGACATGGAATAAGAGGGAGGAAGTGATACTAAGACAAAATTTAGCTATATGGATGACGTGTTAGGAGGGTTTGGATGAAGGATGTAAGTTGCACGAGTAGTTGTCTAAAGCAGAGAAGGCGTCAACATTTATGTTGCGTGGCTTGGACAATCATATGGATAAAAGGGACATAGGCTATACATCCTACATAGATAGAAGTAGCATAGAAAGGGCGGTGTAAGGACGAAGATGGTAGAGGGGATACATAATGGGGTAGAGGAATAAGTACGATGAGAGTTGGGTGATAGTCGATAGACTGAATAATTCATCCCATATTCTAAGAGGAATGAGAAGTCAAGTAGTTGAGAAGTTGGAAGGATTGTGTGCGGATGTGATGGAATAGGATTTTCTACATAATAGTTAGCCAAAGAAGTATGGAATGCTTTATGAAGGATTATGGAAAAGGAATAAATGATGGGAAGTAAGCATAGTATACCGTTGATAGACTAATGGTTGGTATGAGCATACCATAAGGATAATGAAGGAAGACGCCTAGAGCATTGGAGTGTGGTTTGGAGATTGTTGGGGAATGCATTTTATTTAGCAAAAATTCTTCTACAAAGAGAGTCACTAGTAAGAGGGTCGTATTCCTCACTGATGAGAATGTAGGGAATAAAAGAGGATCGCCTAATATATTGGCTGAAGATGAGATAGAAGATGGTATGGAAATTAAGGTTATGGAGAGACAAGCGAGAAGTACTAGAGGAAGAATGGCTTGAGGGAGCAAGAGGTTGTCAAGATAGTGGGGTGATATTGAAGGGAAAACTGTTAGAGCAAGAGGTTAGTAGTCACGAACAATGGAACGTCCACCTAGAGAAAAGGTGTAGCACCTGTTAGTATGAAGTATGGTTAGTTACTTGGTGCCGAGCATGGGAAAGCAAGGGTGAGGTGGTGGTTATGACATGTTTCATGTGAATGTTATTGGAAGCTTTTCGTTATGCAATCCTGCATATACCATTAGATGTGATTAAGGTTGGGGGAACTTCCGAAAGATGGAAAATCCATAGAGGATAGAATCCGTTAGGTTTGGTGATAGGAATTGTAGTAGAAATTGCTGGAGTTAATTCAATGGAGATGAGGTGGATCACTATTATAGTGGGATGAAGTTAGAAGCGACCAACGTATTTGACCGGAGGTGGATTGGAAAACTATGGATGTGGTGGCACTGCTTAAGTAGAGGTTTAAAATGGCATAGAACCGACAGGAGATCTGTGCGGAAGAGAGGCATAAGCCGTTGGGATTTAAGATTGGAGGTAAGGCTATGCTAGGGGTTTCACCATGGAAAGGAGTGATGTGGTTTGGGAAGAAAGGGAAGATAGCACCTAGAATCATGGGTCCGTTTGAAATCCTTGAAAGGATTGGACCAGTGGATTATAGGTTGAGGAATTACTGGGAGAACTAAGTAGTGTGCATGATGTATTTCGTGTATCAAGCTTGAGGAAATGCTTAGCAAGAACCGACTTGCAATTACCGTTAGATGATATTATTATGGATACGAGTCTTCGTTTCATCGAAGAACCGGTAGAGATTTTAGGTCGTGAAGCTAAGACTTTGGAAAAAAGGGTAATATACCATAGTTATGGTTAGATGGAATTTGGAACGTGGACTAGAGTTCACATGGGAACGGGAAGGATTTATGAGGAACAAGTATCCATAGATATTTGCTAATGATGATCCTAAGGATTAAATCTCGGGACGAGATTTCTATTAGGAGGGAGTGATGTGACAACCCCGGTTTTTGAGGTTCGTCACTTAGTCTTATTTTTGGGGTATTTTGTGTGACTATGTGTTTTATGTGATTTATGTGTTTATATGTGTGATTTGGGGGATGAGAATGGACGAAATGAGGTACATGATTTGAAAATCATGGTACGGGTTGGAAATGAAATGAAATGAAATGAGTTCAGAAATGAACTGCGGGAAAGTTCGGATATCGTTTTTACAAGGTTTCGTGTACGTATCATATGTTTTATGTATGTATTAAGTACATATTATATGGTTAGGATAAGTTTTAGAGATACTTTCCATAATTAGAAACTTTTGGAAATGATGGTTAGTTCGGAAATCGCGTAGAAAGTCGAAAAAATCAACGTAAGGCTTTAGGGTTTTGGCCCGGAAGTAACCCGAATGTGAGGTTTAGTTTAAGAACTATATAAGTTATAAAATAAGTTTAAAAACCATATCCTTAGTGCTTTGGGCTTGGTTTGTGTAGCCAAAAGAAAAGGAAGGAAGAAAATAACCAAAAAGCCCAAAAACAGGCCCAATGGACGTGTAATTGGGTTAGGAGGCCTTTAGGATTACATTAAACCCATACCATAACAATTTCTTCCTTAAACCCACACCATGATCTTTCCTAGTCGAATTCCATCAATGGTGGAATTAGGTTTCATCAAAAACAATTTCTTCCTTTGATTTCTAAGGTAAAATCTTCAAAACTCTTCTTTAATGTATAATTTTTATTAATCTAATCATGTAATTAATCAATAGATGATAGATCTGGGGTTAGGTTAAACATAAATTCTGTATTTTATGATATAAACATGTTAGATTAATTAGGTTTAATAATTATACATGATGTGGATAACTAATTAGACTAGTTGTGTTAAATTTGTTTTTAAAAACTGGGCAGAATTTTTGGTCCATTGTTTTGATCATATCTAGAGTTATAAAAATTTTAATTTTTGAATCTTATGTCCCTGAAAAGTTAATTGAATTGTATTTCAAATGCAAGAAACTAGAATTGAATTGGAGGTTGGGAAGTGGGTCAAAAACAGGTTACAACAGTCGGAGGTCAAAACAGTTTTTGGGACAGCGGGTTTTCAATTTGTGTTTTAAGGTGATTGGGATACTTAGGGGTATAATTGAACCCTCTAATAAACGTGGGAGTTGTTTTAAATATTAAATAAGAGACCTGGAGGAGGGCTAAGCAAATGGGTTAGGTTACGACCCCCTAATCATAACGAACTTTTTGTATGTTCAAAATCAGTAAAATCTGGATAGACAGAAGTATATATATATATATATATATATATATATATATATATATATATATATATATATATATATATATATATATATATATATATATATATATATATATATATATATATATATATATATATATATATATATATATATATATATATATATATATATATATATATATATATATATATATATATATATATATATATATATATATATATATTTCGAGACCTTAACAGTAGCTTTAAGGTTGGGTCAAAAGGGAGGAGTTAGATAAAACATGTAAGGGCATATGGTTTCTTTTACAGAGAGCATGGGTTTGGTTAGGTTGGCGTTTGGCTTATAGTTTGATGACTAAAAACCGGGACTGTTTTGGGAGAAAAGTAAACGGGATAGGTATCAAGTGTAACTAAGTTAAGGACTTGTTAGGGATGGGGAATGAAATGCTTAGAGCATATAAACGGGGCATATATAGGATAATGTTAGATATCCAGCATAGGTTGATGAATCATTTTAGTATTTGGTTCATGTATTGATTGGGTGCATTTGTTTGTAAGCTTTTTGCTAGTGCGTGGATTTTTGGAGAAGCTCAATCAAGTGAGTTTCATAGTCCCATATCTTTTAATGATTTTGACTTCCATATGGGATGGAAGAGACACTGGTTATGGTTTTGTAAATTGTTGCTGTGAATGTTTTATGATTAGTGATGGACTTGTGTGTACTTATGTGATTAACTGCTAATTGATTCATGATTTTTTTGTGATTTGACTTGGTACCAAGGGGATGTTGACAAGGAGGGGCCTTGGGATTGGTTCATAGGTTTATGGGCGCCTACGGGACCATGGTGTTTGTAAAGGCTTGGAGCCTTGGAATTGGTTTGGTATGATTAATCTTGAACTGTTAGTTGTTAATGCACATTTGTAACACATTGTCCATATATTTTTATTGTTGTTGGTTATTCACAGCTTATATTATAACTGATTTGAGGTTAAAGTCTAAACCTATGACTCTCACCAACATTATGTTGACGTTTTTTAGTGTCTCTTTCAGGTGAGAATGTGGTTAAGCATGAGAATAGGAGTGGCTAGCTTTGGAGGCTTAGGATTGCATTTGGAGGAATCCCCTTTACTCTTAGTCTTTATTTGATATTTGAATAAGTGACACTTTGTTGACACCTATATGTTTGCTTTGTTTATGTTAATTGTTTGTCTCGGGTAAGTGGTAGGACTGTTACCTACTTACCTAGACTCCTGCATTGTTGAGATATTGTCATGACATTTGTGTCACCATTTTATGACATTTCTTATTTCATTTAGTTATCTCTATAGACACGCCATGTTGTGATGATATCCATATGTCGCACCCCATATTCCGCCATGGTGGGGTGTGACATCCCAAGGCGAGAAAATGAGCTTCCATTGCTTGAAAAGACCAGGGACGTAACCGTCTCCTTGGCAGCCGTACCCGACCCTCATTCTGACGAGGAAGAGACGAATATAATGAAGTCCCCCATAGATTTTGATAATGAGGACGGGGACGCGATCCTGTTGGATACTGATGTTGGGCCCTCCTCCCGGTCTAAGACCACCACCCATGCTCATGATGAGGATCAGGGTGATAATATTGATAAAACCACCTCCAGCCTGGCCCGAATGATGTGCGACGACGATGAGGAGGAAGTGCAAAAAGACTCTAAGGAGGAGGAAGAAGAAGAACAGCCCATCCAGAGGCGTACCAGAAGGAAGATCAAGAGGACAAGAAAGGCCACCGAGACCGTAGTGGGAGAGTACAATGCCCCGGTCAAGGGACTGCGTGAAGACCACCCCCTCTACCAATCTGGTGAGAGCACCAACCAGGCCTCGGGGACGGCTCAGGATGCCCATATGGCCCAAAACGTGCAACCACAAGTTGTTGATCCGGTCACACAGGTTCCTCCTACCACATCAGAGCTGGAGAAGACAAACGTGTAATTCTTCCTCATATGGTTGTGTCATTTTTTTTATAAGTAAAAGGTGCGTGCCTTGTAGCGATACTTATGTTGAATGATGATGTTTTCGCAGGGATAACCAAGCTGATTTCGCGCCAGTCACATAGACTAGAAAGGGAAAATAACCTGTCCATCAGGCATCCTAATACTAAGATTTTACGTGTTTGTCGTTGTTTCGTTCTCGGTTCAATTCGAATTGATCACAGTTTAATGCTAGACTTAATTGTTCTTGGTTAAGAAAAAGGATATTTTGGTTATCTATTTCTACTTGAAATGTAAATGCGAAAAGTAATAAAAATAAGCGAAAAATAAATAACTACTAATAAAAGAGCGAAACAAATAATAAAATGAAATTTAAAAACAAAACAATTAATAAAAATAAAACTAAAAGAAGAAATTAACTTTTGACTTAAAAATAAATTTTACCTAATGAAAAAGGAGGAAATAGGACTAAGTGGCTACTTTAAAACTAAACGAGGTAAAAGCTAAAGCGGACACTAAATAAAAGATAAAACTTAAACTTTTCGAAAAAAATACTAATACTAAAATTTGACGAAAAATACAACTAAAAATACGTGACTTTCAGAATAAAAGTTGGAAAAAATTTCAGATAAACCTAAATCGATGCATGTCAAAGTGATATATGTTATTCGAAATGTGTCTGCTTATTCTTATCCGGGTTTCGCCTTTTATAAACTTATCCGGGAAATGCAATTTAGTACACTATCCGGGTTCCACTTTTCTTTTTGCAATATCCGGGTTATGCATTTACACTCTTATCCGGGATCCAAGTTATTTGCTTATCCGGGTTGAGAACTTTTTGTACTATCCGGGGTATAGGTTTGGCTCGTTATCCGGAATGTCTAATAAAGATGCTATCTGGAATGTTTTGTCCTGGGGCTTATCCGGAATGTCTAAAAAATCTCTTATCCGGAATGTCTAAAATTCCTTATCCGGGATACTAGGGTTTTGGAAAAACCCGGATAAGAACAAAATTAAGCAAAAAGCAAAAATAAGCTAAAAACTAATAAGCACCTAACCAAAAGTTAAACCAAATAAATTTTAAGAAAAACTAAATAAGCGAAAATTTAAAAACTTTTAAAAACACTAAATAATAAAAATATTTAAAATCAGCTTTTTATAAAAATAATATTAAGCACTTAATTAAAAATAAGAAAAATGGCACAATAAGCACTAAAGACTATAAGCTATAAAAATCAAACAAATAAAAACCAATAAACATAATCAATTAAGCATGACAATAAGCAAATAAGCAATAAGATTAAACAAGACAAGAAAGGTAGAATGAGAGATTAATATAAAACTTGAAATTAAAGATAAAGATTCAACAAACTTACTTGAAATAATCTTCAAATTAAGAACAATTAAGTAAATAACAATATGAAAGTGCAAGAAAATAAATTGGAAAGAATAATGTGTCAAATTAGCTAACACCTCCTAATGACACATTAGGAGGGTATTTATGGGAGGAGTAAATGTGTTGATGCTTTCTTCTTTCGTCTCGTCTTTTCATCTTTTAAATTCTTCGTCTTTCTCGACGTTGTCTCGGGATTTGTCGACATGAAATGAACTCGTCTTCTAATTTTCATCTTTTGTTAGATTTGGTTCTTCAACTTCATTAAACTTCCGTCTTTAGACTTTTTCTTCGATAAATCTTCAGAATAGGCCTTGGACTTCCGTTCTTTTTGCACTCTTGATCTTTTGACTTCGTCTTTTGTCTTTTTCTTCGATAAAAGCCCGTGAAAGCCCATGTTTTCTTCCATTTTCACATTTTGGTCCTAAATCACAACAAAAACACAAACCACGCATAATTTCGACATTTACGACATTAAATACACGTTTTGGCTTGGTTATTATTATAATTAAGTGGTAAAAGGATTAGTGTTTTCACACTTATTAAATCCCCTACACTTAACCATTGCAATGTCCTCATGCAATGCATTAGTTACAAAGCAAAATTTACATTTTCCATCATAATTAACCCACCTTGGCCTTTATTAAATACAAGACATTAAGGAAACTTAAAGGTATAGAAAATTACAAGATATTTAAAAGAAGAAAACAAGTAGAGATATCGAAGACTTACATTAGGGCTTTGGTATGTCATAAATGTTTATCACCCTCAAGTTTCACGTTCCCCAAACCAAGCTTAAAAATTAGATCATTGTTATTATAAGTTAGCAAACTAACACAAACTCATGTGGCCCAATTATTCACTTAGACTCCTTATTCCTAGGTGTATCTCTTATATTTTATTGTTGTCTTGAATGATCACGAGGATAAATTGTTGACTTATTTTGATAGTTATTTAGGCTGAAAATAAAGTAGGACGATTTAATAAATAGTTAGCTAAAGGACAAAATCTTTTAAAACTGCTTCTCGGGACCTCATAAAGTTCATATCTTGGCATAACTCGCTTCACGATTTGAGACCTTTTTCGGATCGATATTTGGCATTTACAGCATACTTCAAATCTTGAGAGACGTTCTTGAAATAATGGTCTTCTCTTCATAATAGGAATTTCTTCACTTGAAGTTTTGAGAGATTCTTCATACTTGGACCACGACTTCTTCATTTTTCTCCAATCTTTATTTGGGATTTTGATATACAACGACCCGCCTCCTTTTAGGACTTGGATCTATTTATCCTCATACCTTGCTAGGGTCTTTTTGGATAGACTTCTCCATGATCTTTAGGGGAGTATTTGCTTTTCGTCGTGTGTCTCAATCCTTCATATTGATTCTTGATAAATGATTTTTCACATCACTTTGGATCTTTAGCAACAAAATATAGCCCTCATGCCTTGTTAGGGCCTTTTCGGACTCGCCAATCTTCGCATCCCGCTTCAATAAGTTATGCCTTGGCTATGAACTCTAATTAATACCGAGCAACTTTTAAACGATCTTGTGCTAGAAGCTAAGTAACTTTTCAAATCGTACGACCTTATTTATTGCAATTAAATTTATTAACAAGCGATGGTAGAAAAAGCTCATAATCAACTCACATAAATTCATGAAAGAATACCAAACTTATAATTGACTCTATCATCTCTCGTTCTCCAGAATTTAAAATCTCAAGGAATGAGACTCGTGGATGCTTAGCCTATTAAATCAATGTTTCGGGTTTTCAAGTCATCTATAGGATCTTGCAACTTCTTAGACTTTTTCAAGTTTTAGAATTCGCATTTTAAAGTTCCCTTGATAAACGACTTTCTAGGATCAATTATAGGAACTTGCGAAAAGTTCTTGTTCTTAATCCGTAAGAGTTAAGACTTTCGCGTTTTAAAGTTCCCTATATAAAAGCCTAGCAAAACTTGATTTAAACACGTTAAGGATACTAGCTAGAGTAAACTTGGATAAGTAAACTCGGGTTGAGTCAAAATATTCATAACGGGCCTAATATATCAAAGACATCTAAACTTATTAAAATAATTTTATTGAAACTTATTCTAATGAAAGAAAATAACGATAACAAGGGAAAATACTAATAGGCCAAAATAGATCAAAAAATTTTAAAAATGTCGAAAAATCACTTTTCCGGTTAAAATGAGGACAAATACAATGAAAAGCCCACTTAACCTCGATAGAAGTCCCCCCTACACTTGATATAAACATTGTCCTCAATGTTTAAGCATGTGGGAGTAAACTCCCCTACTCTTAGGACATTGTGCACGTTGTTTAAATCTTGCTAAGGAAGAGACAACTAAAGTGATTCCTATTTTAATATTGAAGAATATAAAATAGTGAATCAAAAGAGTTTAGGATAGAACCGGGAGGACGGGAACACGGAATCACGGGTCGTCAAAAGTCATCAAAAGTGGATCTTGAAAGCTCGAATCCCTGCACATGATAAGAAAGAAAACAACAAACACATACGAGGGTCTCCCCCTACACTTATTATAAAAACGAATAAAAAGGATAGATACGCGGGTTGCCTCCCGGGAAGCGTTTGTTTTTGTTCCCCGAGTCGTGAGCCTGACTCGACCTTGATTAGAATGGTAAGAACCTTGAAGAACATCCACCAGGGTAAAATACATGGTTTTCGTCTGTCAAATAACACAAACTTAAGGTGAACAAGACAAGCCAAAGAAGAGTAGGCAAGGTTCCCTTAAGCAGTTTTTGCACACGATGGTAGAAAGTATGATGAAGTGCAAGCATATCTCCATTGTTTCCAAAAATCTTTCCTTTTATTTCATCAGATGGATACTGAGATGGCTTAAAAATCATGATACCCGGATCAAACACCTTTTCCTTTAGGGGAAAATAGGACTCAGGCTCAGTAGAATTTGAAGAAGATCCGCTCATAAATCGCACAATCTCATCCGATGAAGGTGGATAGAGAGGTGTCAAAACATAAGTACTGCGGATATTGGTGTCTTCAAGTTTCTTATCCTTTGTAACGGGTTTCTTAATATCCGAAGGAGGATAAAGACCAAAATCAAATTCCAAAGGAGGAGAATCATTCTCATTGGGGAAGTATGTATTGAGAAAAGTAGCAAAATCTTCCTCAAATGAGTAGTCATCCAAAGTAGGATCAAGCATTGTTAGTGGAGGATCTTCATCAAAAGTAGGAGTAAGGTCATCATTTGAAGAATCAATCGAAAGAGTATCAACATCATCAAAGTCATCATAAGTTGGCATGTCTTTATACTCTGAAGAAAAATCATCATAATCATCCACATTGGAACTAGAATCATCATCATAGATTGGTGGAGCATCATATATTGGTGGGGCATCCAAATTGGAGAGGGATCTTCAAAATCTTCCACATTTTCTTTAAAAAGTGGATTATCATAGATAGGTTAGAAAAGAGGGTTGTTGTAGACGACAAAATCATCAAGCTTTGTACTTTTACAAGTAGTTGTATCAAGCTCGTCTTGAAGCACATCAATCATATTCGCCGATTCTCTTCCATTTGAATTGTTTGTGATCTTCACCATCTTAAAAACTTGTTGATCATTCCTGACCCTTAGGATTAGTTCACCTTTGGAAACATCGACTAAATTTTTTCCGGTTCTTAAGAATGGCCGACCAAGTATTAACGGAATACGAGGGTCCATTTTATAATCAACAACAGAAAAATCGACCGGAAAAGTGAAGGTACCAACTTTAACAAACACATCTTCGGTAATACCAGCGGGGTAAGCGAGAGTTCGATTTGCTAGCTCAAGAGTCATCTTTGTTGGTGTAAGATTGGGTAATGATAACTTTTTCCAAACACTTAATGGCATCAAATTGATACTTGCCCCGAGATCGGCTAAGGCAGTAAATTCTTCAGTTTGGTTAAAAGTACATGGTAGCACAAAACGACCAGGATCTCCAAGTTTTTCTAGAAGTTCTTTAAGAAGGACCACAGAACAATTCTCATTCAATCGAGTATTAACAAACCCGGCCATCTTCTCCTTCTTACTGAGAAATTCCTTGAATACTTTCACTAATTTTGCATTTGGACAAGTGCTTCAACAAGGCTAATGTTAAAGTTCATTTGCGTAATCATCTTCAAAAAGGAAGTAACTTGAGCATCCTCTTTAGTGAGTACTTTGCACTTGTCTAACCGAGAAGGATAAGGGATATTGGGTTTAGGTGGTGTAGGTGTGGAAGGTGAAGGTGTGGTAGGTGTAGATTTAGATGTAGAAGGTGGGGTTGGTGAAGGGTGTTTCTTGGGTACTTCTTCATGAAGAGGTGGAGATGGTAATGAAGAACTAATACTAGGTATTGAAATGGTGGCACTCCTCTCCAGCCTCTGATCACTAAAATCCAAAATGCACGATCGAGTCTAGAGCCATTTGAGATCATCAAATATCTCATTAAGACACACTTTCATAATTCCTTGCTTCTTCACACACTGTGAAAAGTAAGAAAGATCTTAAGAGTCCTACGCAAAATCTTCATGATCTTGCTTGAACATCCGAGTAATACGAAAGTATTTATAATGAAGATGGAAATCCTTCTTGAGCGAATATCAAAAAGCTCATGGTATGTGACTTGTGCGATTCTTTATGAATTAAACTTGTGATAACTGGAAAGCAACAGTGGTTTAATTCTTAACTGAATTTAAACACGTTCCAGGCCTCTACACTATATCTTAGTGATCTTGCCAGAACACTCAGAGTGATACCTTAGTGTTCACAGTGATGAGTGGAAATCCTTCTAGTGTTAACCTCAAACAGCACTTGGTAGGTAACTTGCAAGATTCAATATGAATCAAGCTCGTGACAACTGGAAAGCAACGATGGTGCGATTCTTAAATGAATCAAACTTGTTCCAAGAATCAGAATTGACGGCTTCAATCATGCGGATAATTTTATCCAAATGATTCACTCTTTACGTTCGCATTCAGCTTTGGACGGTCGAGTAAAGAGAACGGGTTTACCCGCGAAATCTTGTCAAGGAGATTTTTAATTAAATCTACCTGCCACAAGTACGATATTTTATATCGTCCAACGGTCATCACCGACCGGAGGTAAAATGCTACCGAATTAGAACGAAATGTTCAAAGCCATTTCATTCGTGTCTACTTATGTTGCGGCATTTGAAGACGGTGGTGTTGCGGAATCCGAGAAGAAGTCGTCCCCGCATGCTTATACTTTATGTACTTAATACCTCATCTAATTCAAGAAAGCCTAAAAGTTAAGTCTTTCGCTGTATCGAACTCTGAAGCTTTCAAGAATTACGAAGGTATAAGTATGTGGGACATGAAATCACGAAGAGGCGAAGATCACAAGTGATGGATGCACGAGAACAAGGAAAGAGATTAATGCTCAAGATTGATATCAATGATCACATCAACATGTTCACCAGGAAAGAAAAAGAAGGACGAAGACTACGAGCTCAAGACAAGCATAGTATGCTAGGTTTATTTAATTGTAACTTGGGTAACACCCTTGTTTGGAGTGACCTCCCTTAGGGGGAGATTGTTGGAAATACGTTTTACGTATTAACAAGGATCGGTCACTCCAACAATAGTCCATGTAATAGCTCGTAATTTAGTTATTTATCTTTATTTAACAAACAAGACCAAGCCTAGCCTACAACATGTGTAGGCCGGCCAAAATGTAAGCCCAAGCCCATGACAAGGGCTTGGGGTATATAAACCCTCTCTTTGATGGAGAGGGTGGTGATTTCATTATATTTTACACATAGTTCTTAAACTTTCCCTCTCTAGAAGTGTGAAATCATCTATCTTTATCTCTCTAAAACATAAGCAAGATTTACATATCCTACAATTCCTATTTCAATCATAAATGATAAAATAATGAATCAAAAGAGTTAAGGATAGAACCGGGAAGACGGGAACACGGAATCACGGGTCGTCAAAATTCATCAAGAATGGATCTTTGATAACTCGAATCCCTGCTCATGATAAAAAAATAAAACAACAAACACATACTAGGGTCTCCCCCTACACTTATTATAAAAACAAAGAAAAAGGATAGATACTGCGGGTTGCCTCCCGAGAAGCGCTTATTTTTGTTAACCGAGTCGTGAGCCTGACTCGACCTTGATTAGCATGGTAGGAAGCTTGAAGAACATCCACCGGGATCAAATACATGGGTTTTCATCCATCAAATAGCACAAGCTTAAGGTGAACAAGGCAAGCAAAAGAAGAGTAGGCAATGTTCCCTTAAGCAGAGATTGAGCACGGTGGTAGCAAGTGTGATGAGGTGCAAGCATATCTCCATAAGTTCCAAAAAATCTTTCCTTTTATTTCATTAGATGAATACTGAGATGGCTTAAAAATTGCAATACCGGGATCGAACATTTTTTCTTTATGGGAAAATAACACTCAGGCTCAGTAGACCTGGAAGAAGATCCGCTCATAAATCGCACAATCTCATCTAACGAAGGTGGATAGAGAGGTGTCAAGACATAGGTACTACGGTGTGATACCCTAGAACCGAGGTCACTTACCTTACCCTAAATTACGCTTATTTTTGAAATTTTTAAGAAATTTTATTTGCTATATATTTTATCGTTTTGGTTGAAACCAATGTTTGAGGTCGTAATCTTGACGATTGACGATTTAAGAAGAACGATGATGACTATGATCCTGATGGATGCCCAAATTTCTATGTTTATTGTCGTTTTATCGATATTATAAATTTTCGAGGATTTTACTTTCGGTTCGTGTTAAGTTGAGTCGGGTGCGTTTTATTGTTTTCCGGGTACATTTAAATTGTCCTAAAAGTATTTTGGAGTGTTCGGGATGATCCCCGACTCCCGCAAAATTTTCCAAATTGACTAGTGAGTAATTCCCGCAAACATTTGAGGTCGTTTTCACTTAAGGCCAAAAGAATGCTATAATTTCACACAAGGGCCCCAATTTTTACAAAATGGAAATGCAAACACACACACAACACAAATTACACCAAAAAATTTCTTCCATCTCTCTCTTTGCTCTCTTTAGGCCGACGGCCAAACCACCACACCACCACCACATAATTTTTTTCTAGCTTGTTTTAATTAAAACCAAGGTTAGACCACTTCTAGTTTAATCATTACAAGTGTTTTCATATACTTTAATCCAACATGCATCCATAAAATTTTTCAAGAATCAAATGGGTTTTTCAAAAATTTGTTTTGATGTTAATTGAGTACATGCATGTTTAATTGGGATATAATAGATGGATAATAACCCAACAAACCAACCAAAATCAATTTGGTTGGGGTGTTTGATCACCCACACCCCATGGCCAAATGGGGGTGTTTGGTGGATCATGGTGTTTGTTGATTTTTGCTTATGGGTTATGTTTAATTCATGTTTTTAGATGTTTTTGAGTGGGTAAACCTTATTGCATGTTTGATTTAGTGATTGGGTTTTGAGATAGATTTGGTATTTTAGGAGTTAAGGACTGATTAGGATGGTTAGTCATGGTTAGGAGTGTTTAAGTTGAGGTTAAGTGTCGATAAAATGGTTTGGAAACGAGTGTTGGTTTGATTTTGAGATGGGTAAATTTAGGCAGATTGTTTAGGATGTTTTCATAAATTTGATTTTGTAAACAGGTCATGAGACTAGGATATAGTTGTATAGCGTCTTCTTAGCTTCGATTTGGTATAAGATAGAGCTTACGACTTCTAACGAGTTAAAAGTTATGATGTTTTGAAAATACGTGTACCGGGAGATGAGAACCTACATAATCCGAAATTATGTTTGGTTTTGGGTCAAATCCCGGGGACCATAGATATAGTTTGGTAATTGGTTAAAGGTTGATTTTTGTTCTCAAACCTGCATTTGTGAGTCTATTAGTAGACTTAGGTGTCAAATGGGTCAGTGGTATATTTTAAATGGGTCAAATGAGTCCAACTTGGTCAATGTGCAAAATCAGTCCGAAAAATGTAGGTTTAGTAATGTGTTGAGTAACGGGTCGTAAAACCGAAAACTTTTAATGGGATTAAAAATGGGTTTTCTACAGGTCTTAAGGTATTTTTGAGAATTTTCCCAAATTTTATTAAAAGGTTTAAGTCTAGTAAAAACAGCCCATACTTTTGGTAACTATCGGCGAAAAACGTGAAAAGGGTAATAACATTAATAACATGGATGAATAGTATAAAACGAGTAACAATTATTTGGTTGGATTTGGTGTGAGTTTGTAATTATCACAATTGACTAATATGTATGTAATATACAGTACTTAAAGTTTATGAATGAGATTACTCATTACGCGTTATTATTTGTTAGGTGTTGATTTCCCCGGGTATCCTCATCATCGTCAGTGATCGTCACTCGAATCGTCGACTACTCTATATATATAAGGTGTGAATTTGTAGCCTCGCTTACTATTGTTTTAAATTGTTTTACCCGCGAGGGAAATGCATGCTAGTTTTCTAAAATGAACATATGTCATGAATGATTATTAGACCCGAATATTGCCTTAAATTATGTTGAGTACCTAGTTGCAAAAGAACCTATATTCATGAACTATTAACTATTGTTTAATCCTAGTGTGGATTGAAAATAGCCGCTTATACAATTGATAGTACTATGGGGTTGACGACCCTATCCAAGACGAGGGCTAGTACGTTGAGTACCCCATGCGGACGGATAATTTGTGATAAGAGATAAGGTATAATTGCAACTGATGCCTTTAGAAGGGGAATGGTTTCATCTTAATCACGCCGGTAATTATTACGCGGGTGATTGAGTTAACGGATTAGTGTCATGAGCTTAAACACAATTGTCATAACCTTGAAAATAGATTGTTTGGTCGACAAGTCTATGAATGATCGTGAATGATTTTTATAACACATATGTTCAAAATGAGATTATAAAACCTATGAATTCCACTCAACATTATTTGTTGACCCAATTTAGCATGTGTTTCAGGTAACCGATGAAGTGTAGCATGGAGCATGCATTGGATGGGAGTTGTGTGTGGCTTGGCGTCTACTTGTTTTTCCACCCATACTTAACTTTAATATTTTAAATTTTCATGTCATGTTGTTGAAAATGTATCTTTTGGGGGTTGAGATTCGTGGGGACCGAAACGCTAACTCTGTGTTGTATCATCTTGGGTTTGGAAAACCGTAGACATATATGTTTTTAACAATGTTTAAATTATGTTAAAACTTTTACGTCTCTTGGAGTCGTTTGATATATCTTGTGTGCGATGATAACTACCTAGCACCCAAATGTTGTAGTTCCGCTGCGCATAGCATTTGTGGGGGTGTTAGAGATTGGTAATCAGAGCCATGAGTTATAGAGAACTAGGTCGTTTTGAAAATTCCTAAACTATAACATTTAGTGTCGTAAGAAATTGTCCAAGCACACAACTATTCTGCATGGCTCCGGTATGGTTTATTTTTGTATTCATGGTATAGATGTATACCTTTGAGTTGAAGTAATATATGTGGGTATTTATTACGTAGATATTGAACTACTATATGTAAGCGTTGAAATTGTACGTGGAGTATTTGATACCGTAATTCTTGTATTACATATGCATGAGCATCATATTATCGCATTTTGGGCATGTGTACCACCTTTGCATTGCATTTGCATGCATGTATTTATAAATATTGAATAGTAATCTTACGTACCCTCCAAAATTCTCTGTTATTGCAGGAATGGCCGAGGTACCGCCTAACGGAAATGGAGACGAATACGTCGTAGGACACGAAGGGGGACCGTTTCCTCCGAACCCGCCAAATGGTGACAATGGATGGGTAGCTCCAGAAGAAGCGATAGAGCCAGCAAATGATAGTGACGAAAGTGACGTGGACAACTTCAGCATTAGTAACGATGGTGGTGGGGATTCCGAGGAAGAGGATCCGGTGGATGATGGAATTCTCGAGAATGCAGTCGGTCAGACCGAGCCCGAATTATTTCAATCTCCAAATTCGCCGAAGGGATATGAAGTGCCTCCGACAGGCCGATATGATCAGCAACCCGTTCGTCCCCTGATGGACAATTGTAAGGATTACCTAAGGACGGTGCCAAGGTTTACTCGAGTAAGTAATGAGAGTGGTGCGGAATACAGCAATGCATCTAGATCGTGATCTATTCATGAAAATGTGGCGAAGGTCTATTTTCCGAGGCCAAGAAACTATTGGGATCCTGAGAATCGTTTGAGGAGAATGGATAGGTTGATGTACGAGCGGCAAATAAGAGTGATATTAACAGTTTGAGATCGATGATAGCAAACCTGAGTGCTAGTCTTGAGCAAGTTAGGGAGGATCAGGCGAGGTTGACTAGGATGCGAAGTTGGGAGCATCGAGTTAGAGCATCTCTTCCACCAGATTGGAGATTTGTAGACGACTTAGAAATGGAGAATAATGATTTTATGGTCCAGCCACCTACCAGAGGTGTGTGTATCACTTTAGGGAATCAGGTAGAAGTGGAGTATGGATCTACTTCTGGGACGAAGAAGGCGACTGAGTGTGGGCCGAATGATAAGGGAAAGCGGAAGATGGACGAGGACGAGGAAGACAGTGATGAAGAGCCCGAAGAGGATGAAGAGGAACCACCATCCAAGAGGTCGTGTGTATCACCACGTGACTAGTTGCTTGTATTTTATTTTATCTTTGATCATTGTAATCGAACTATTTTAGACTCCTGTATGATGGTATTGTGATGAAAAACTTGATGACTTAAGTTTGATGGTGTATGGTTGTAGTGGCATTACTTGTCACAAAATTTGGTTGATTTATCAATACAATCCATGTTTACCTTTCATAATCTATGATATGTCTTTAATTTGCTCTTTTGTGATGTGAATTGATGAATATTAGTAACCTTGTAGTGATGGCTTGTTGTATTTATATTATGTCTTGAAAGAGAAATCCATCTTAATCTTGATGTGTATACTTACTTTGTTTTTCTATTTTCCCTGTCTTTGCAGAGAGGTGTACTTGAGAATTCACCATGCCTCCAAAGCTAACAGCTGACCGTGTGAACACAATGATTCAAGAAGCAATTGCAAATGCACTCGAAGCGGATCGTGCAAACTAAAACCCAGATCAAGGTGGAAATGAAGGAAGACAGCAAGCCCCGAGGGAGTGTACTTATGCTGGTTTTATGAAATGCGGTCCCACGTAGTTTCGTGGAACTGGCGGAGCCCTAGAACTCCGAAGGTGGTTGGAGAAGATCGAAAGTACTTTTGAGATTAGCGGATGTTCAGAGGCAAATAAAGTCAAGTTTGCAGCTGCCACTTTTCTTGATGACGCCTTGAGTTGGTGGAACAATCAAGTAGCCACTGTTCGATTCGCGGTAGCAAATGCGAGGACTTGGACTGCTACTAAGGCTCTCTTGACCAAAAAGTTATGTCCCGAAGAGGAGCTGGGTCAACTAGAAGATGAGTTAAGGCATTTGACTTTGAAGAACAATGACATTACAGCGTATACAAGGAGGTTTAATGAATTGAGCCTTTTGTGTCCCGATGCCTTTGCTGATGATAACAAGAAAATGAAGCAGTACATCAAGGGTTTGTCAAGCAATATCAAGGGTGAGACAACTTCATCTAAGCCTGGGTCATTCGATGAAGCAGTCCAAATGGCTCACGCGCTAATGGATGTCAAACTGCAAGATAAGAAGGACTTCATTGCCGGAGGAAACAAGAGAAAGTGGGAGGCAGCTCAGAGTAATAAATCCTAAGGTCAAAATCATGGTGGAAACCGTAACAACCAAGGTCAGAACCGCAACCAGCAGTTCAACCAGAGAAGAAATGATGGGATGAGGGCTGTCACTAACCCTAGAGGAGCTAAGGTGAATCCCCACTGTGGTCGAAGTAATTTGTACCATGTAGGGAATTGCCCACCTGCGTGTGGCAAGTGCGGAAAAGTGGGTAATAGAATTCAGATTGCCGAGCTAAAGGGGTAGCTACTGGGGCAAATGCCACGAAGGTGATGGTTTGCTTCGGATGGGGAGAAAGAGGGCATAAGCAGGGGAATTGCCCGAAGGCTGGAAACAGGCAAGGAGGAATAATTCTGCTACTGTGTATCGAGTAGGGACTGCTGATAAACCACAAGGCCCTAATGTGGTTATCGGTACGTTTCTGCTAGACGCTTGTTAGGCTAGTATATTGTTTGATTCTGGTTCCGACAAGAGCTTCGTAGATGTTAAATTTAGTCGTCATATCGATAGAGAACCGGTAATGCTAACGACTATTTATAACGTGGAATTAGCCGATGGGAAGATCTTTAGTACAAATTCTATACTAAAAGGGTGTACCTTGAAGTTAGGGAATTACGCTTTTGATATCGACTTATTGCCCATAGAGCTAGGATCGTTCGATGTGATCGTTGGAATGGATTGGCTGATGGCGCATAGTGCCGTGATCGTCTGTGGAGAAAGATTAGTCCAGATCCCGTTGAGGAATAGAGTTTTGACTGTGAAGGGAGATGAATGCACCTCTCGTTTGAAAGTGATATCTTGCTTGAAAATGATGTGTTATGTAGAAGATGGATGTGATGTGTTTTTGGCACAAGTTTCTAGTGATGGTGACTTAGAGGCAAAGTTAGAAGAGGTACCTATAATTCGCGAATATCCGGAAGTTTTTCCTGATGAGTTGCCGGGTTTACCACCCACCCGTGAAGTCGAATTTCGAATCGATTTGATGCCGGGAGCTGCACCAGTTGCTCGTGCACCCTATCGATTAGCACCATCAGAGTTATAGGAGTTATCGGATCAACTGAAGTAGTTGATGGATAAGGGATTTATTCGACTGAGCTCATCACCATGGGGAGCGCCAGTGTTGTTTGTGAAGAAGAAAGATGGGTCTTTCCGGATGTGTATCGACTATAGAGAGCTCAATAAGTTGACGGTTAAGAATCGGTATCCATTGCCGAGGATTGACGATTTGTTTGACCAATTGCAAGGTTCCTATGTATACTCAAAGATCGACTTGAGATCAGGGTATCATCAACTGCGTGTGAGAGAGGAGGATATCCCTATAACTACCTTTCGTAAGCTGTATGGACACTTTGAATTCCGAGTGATGCCTTTTGGGCTAACAAACGTGCCTGCAGTATTCATGGACCTTATGAATCGAGTATGCAAGCCGTATCTGGATAAGTTTGTCATCATATTCATCGATGATATTCTTATTTACTCTAAGAGTAAGGAAGAGCACGAGAAGCACCTGAGAAAGATATTGGATCTGCTGAAGAAAGAGAAGCTGTATGCGAAGTTCTCGAAGTGTGAGTTTTGGTTAGAGTCTGTGCAATTCCTTGGGCACGTAATTGATAGCAAAGGAGTTCGCGTGGATCCTGCCAAAGTCGAGGCAATCAGGGAATGGTCGGCACCGACAACGCCGACTGAAGTTCGACAATTCCTTGGTTTGGCTGGGTATTATCGGAGATTCATTGAAGGATTTTCGTTGATTGCGAAGCCATTGACAAAGCTTACAGAAAAGAATCGGGTGTATGAGTGGTGTAATGATGAGGAACTCGCTTTCAAAACACTTAAGGAAAAGTTATGTTCTGCTCCGATATTGTCATTACCAGAAGGAACCGAAGACTTTGTGGTGTATTGTGACGCATCTCGTAAGGGTTATGGAGCTGTGTTGATGCAGCGTGAGAAGGTGATTGCTTACGCGTCGAGACAATTAAGGAAGAATGAAGAAAACTACACTACGCATGATTTAGAATTGGGAGCTGTAGTTTTTGCGCTGAAATTGTGGAGACACTACTTGTATGGGACGAAGTGTTGTATTTACTGACCACAAGAGTTTGTAGAACATTTTAGACCAAAAGGAGTTGAACATGAGACAAAGGCGATGGGTAGAACTACTAAGTGACTATGACTGTGAGATTCGCTACCATCCTGGCAAGGCGAACGTCGTAGCGGATGCACTTAGTAGGAAGGATCGAGAGAAACCCTTGAGAGTCAGAGCTTTAGTGATGACTGAGGGTGTTGATTTAACTGAAACAATATTGAAGGCTCAAGAGAAGGGATTAATGAAAGAGAATGTTGGTGCTGAGAATCTGGGGAGACTATTGAAACCTCTTTTTGTGGTTAGGTCAGACGGGCTGAGATATTTCGAGAATCGGATTTGGTTACCGTTGTGTCCATCCGAGGAAGGAATGCCTGGAGTACGAGATTTGGTTATGAACGAATCTCATAAGTCAAAGTACTCGATACATCATGGATCGGATAAGATGTATCATGATCTGAAGAAAGTCTATTGGTGACCGAATATGAAGGCGGATATTGCTCGTTACGTTAGTAAGTGTTTGACTTGTGCGAAGGTTAAAGACGAACATAAGAAACCGTCTGGGCTGTTGGTACAACCAGAGATCCCAGAATGGAAATGGGAGAGGACCGCTGTGGATTTCATAACAGGTTTACCTAGAACTCCAAGTGGATGTGATATGATTTGGGTAATAGTGGATAGATTGACGAAATCTGCTCACTTCTTACCTATGAAGAAGACGGACCGCATGGAGAAACTGGCCAGTGTGTACGTGAAGGAGATTGTTTGCAGACATGGTGTACCTTTATCGATCATTTCGGATCGCGATAGTAGGTTTAATTCGGAATTTTGGAAATCACTTCAACGTGCGATGGGCACTGAATTGAGTTTGAGCACGGCCTATCACCTAGAGACTGATGGGCAAAGCGAACGAACTATTCAGACGATGGAGAACATGCTCCGAGCATGCGTGATTGATTTTGGAGGAAGTTGGGAACGCCACTTACCTTTAGTGGAGTTTTCGTATAATAATAGTTATCATGCGAGCATCAAGGCTGCACCATTCGAAGCGTTGTATGGACGGAAGTGTAGATCACCTGTGTGTTGGAGTGAAGTAGGAGAAAGTCAGTTGACTGGCCCCGAAATGGTTTTGGAGACGACAGAGAAGATTGTGCAAATCAAGAACCGATTACTTGCTGCAAGAAGCCGACAGAAGAGTTATGCCGATAATAGAAGAAAACCGTTGGAATTTGAGGTCGGAGACATAGTTATGCTTAAGGTTTCGCCGTGGAAGGGTGTGATTCGTTTTGGGAAGAAAGGAAAATTGAGTCCAAGGTATATTGGACCATTTAAGATCATTAAACGAATTGGACCGGTAGCGTATAAGTTAGAGTTGCCGAACGAGCTTAGTGCTATTCACGACACGTTTCACGTATCAAATCTGAAGAAGAGTTTGGCGGATAAGGAATTGGTGATTCCTTTGGACGAGATTCAGCTAGACGACAAAATGTATTTCGTGGAAGAACCCGTGGAATTTATGGACCGAGAGGTTAAGAGGTTGAAGCATAGTAGAATTCCCATTGTGAAGGTTCGATGGAATTCTAGGCGTGGACCGGAATACACTTGGGAACGTGAGGACTTTTTCAAGGAGAGATATCCTCATCTGTTCCAGCGGCACAAAATGTGAGTATAAGAAGAGGCGAGCTCCGGGACGTCACTCTCTTTAAGGAGGGGTGGATGTGATACCCTAGAACCGAGGTCACTTACCTTTCCCTAAATTACGCTTATTTTTGAAATTTTTAAGAAATTTTATTTGCTATATATTTTATCGTTTTGGTTGAAACCAATGTTTGAGGTCGTAATCTTGACGATTGACGATTTAAGAAGAACGATGACGACTACGATCCCGATGGATGCCCAAATTTCTATGTTTATTGTCGTTTTATCGATATTATAATTTTTCGAGGATTTTACTTTCGGTTCGTGTTAAGTTGAGTCGGGTGCGTTTTATTGCTTTCCGGGTACATTTAAATTGTCCTAAAAGTATTTTGGAGTGTTCGGGATGATCCCTGACTCCCGCAAAATTTTCCAAATTGACTAGTGAGTCATTCCCGCAAACATTTGAGGTCGTTTTCACTTAAGGCCAAAAGAATTCTGTAATTGCACACAAGGGCCCAAATTTTTACAAAATGGAAATGCAAACACACACACAACACAAATTACACCAAAAATTTTCTTCCATCTCTCTCTTTGCTCTCTTTAGGCCGACGGCCAAACCACCACACCACCACCACATAATTTTTTTTATAGCTTGTTTTAATTAAAACCAAGTTGTTAGGACCATTGTAATAGTTAAATGTAATAGGTAGACTAGGAGGTATGTAGTTCCTCCTGGTCCTAGTAGTAGTAGGAGCAAGTCCTGCTCCTGGTCCTAGTCGAAGTCAAACTTTATTATTTACTTAATATTCTGTTAGGATATGCATGAGATATGTTAGGAAAGGATATGCATATCAGTTTTATACGTTTTCTTTAATGCTGTATTAGGGTTTCCTTGTAGTATAAAAGGAACCTTAGGCAGAAGGGTTATACACACCTTCACCAAACGTAGTTCTAGTGATTATCAATATAAGAAATCCTTAGAAAGGATCAAGTCTTTATAGTTATTCTGTTCTCCTTGATTATATTTATATTTTACATTCATATTGTGTATAGAGTCTCTTTGTGATTTTACTTGTGATTACAGAAGTCATTCACCGGTCCTGACAGGCTGCAAGATCTACATCTAGTAGACCCAACAAGTGGTATCAGAGCCTGGAAGGGTCTCTATACAAGAAGAATCAAGTTTTCTTATTACTGACATTTTGTTTATCATGTCTGCCTCAACTTCAACTCAAACAGGAGATGACAGCACTCCTAAAATTGTGCAACCTCAGCAGATCCTTGCTACAGTCTCAAACACAAATGGTAAATTCCCTCTTCTAAAAAAGGGTAAATATGAAAACTGGGCAATGAAGATGGAATGGTAGATCACCAATACTGATCAAGATCTTTGGAAAATCATTCTGAATGGGAACAGCAGGAAGCTTACTGTAAGAGACAAGAATGGTAATATTACTCTTCTTGACCCTAAGTCTCATGAAGAAATCATAGCTATTCAGAAGGAGGTCAAAGCAAAGACAATTTTGCTTCAATCTCTTCCTGAAGATCACATGGGTGACTTCTACCATTTGGATGATGCCAGAGAGATCTGAAATGGCATAAAAGCAAGGTTCGGTGGGAATGAGGAGTCAAAGAAAATACGAAGGTCCATGCTGAGAGATGAATTCACAGAATTCAAAATCTCATAAACTAAAGGGCTACATCAAGGGTATGATAGGTTCCAGAAAATATTGAGCCAGTTGAATCAACTTCGGTCAAAGCCTGATGATGGTGACATTAATGCAAGGTTTCTCAAAGCCTTACCCTACTCATGGAATCAGGTGGTGATCTCTCTCAAAGCCAAAGGTGGACTTGACTATCTCAACTTTGATGATTTGTTTCATAGGCTCAGAACTTTCGAACCTCATGTAAGAGGATTTTCGAGTGACTCTTTTCCTACTCCTGCTAATTCTGCCTTTGTGAGTTCTATGGCATCTAATCCCATGTCATATGCAAGTAGCCTAAGCAATACTGTCTCCTCTCAGCATACTGTTCAGCATACTTTTGCTCCTGATCCTACTGCCAAGTCTGGTAGTATGGTAGAAGCCGTTCTTCATTCTTTTGTCGCTGATGTTAATGCTGAACAACAACTTGCTTTTGATGACTTCAAACAGGTTGATAAACTTGACCTGGATGAGATGGATCTTAAATGGCAGATGGCCATGCTTACTCTTAGGGTTCACAAGTTTGAGAAGAAAGCGGGAAGGAAATTTAATTACAACCCTCGGGAGCCAGCAAGATTCGACAGAAGCAAGGTTCGATGCTATAACTGCCAGCAACAAGGTCACTTTGCAAGGGAGTGCCCTAGCAAGAATGATCAGGAGAAAAGCAGGTACTCCGCTTTCAAGGTTCAGGAGATAAAAGATGACAAGAAGGCATTGGTATCTGTTGACTCTATGGTCAACTGGAATGATCATCAGGCTTCTACTCTGGAATCAGCTGAGTCCTCGACTGACGTGTTTGCAATGATTGCTGGGAATCTCTCTGATGCAGAAGAAGCAGACGAGTTTGCTCTTATGGGCATCTCACCTCAGGTACAACATTGTCCTCTTGGTTGTCATGATAAATACTCAGAATTGTTGTCCCAATTTAATGAAGTAAATGATCAAAATGATAAGTATTTTTTAGAGGTTCAAGCCTATAAGGCTTCATTAAACACATTGGAACAACAAAAGAGGTGGTTACAAGATACACAACGTGCGTATGAGGATAAAATCAGGATACTAAGCATTGATTTAGAAAACACGACAAATATGCTTAAATATACAGAAACAGTAAGAGATGCTAGTATCAAAGAAAAAGAGGAGATGCAAGCAAAATTAGATGCTACAATGCTAAGATTTGAAAAATGGCAAAAGGCACCGAAAAATCTTTCAAAATTAATTGATAGTAGCATGTCTGGCAGAACTAAAAGACGCTTAGGATTTGAAAAATATATTGATTCAGAAGATTTATTTGATTTATCTTTTTCAAGTTTCTTTGATGCCGACAAAGAGGATGAGGGCAAACCTAGTTACAATAGGTTTAAACCAGCAGCAGAAATGCATGCTGTCCCTCCTCCTCTTACTGGAACTTTTATGCCCACTTCATGGTATAATGACTTGGATGGATCACAGATGCTTGAGTCCCCAACAAGTTCTACTAATACTAATGACTTTGTCTCATGTACTTTCAGTGACAAAGCCAGTGACTCTGCATCTAGTGGTTCAAGTGAAGAGTCAAGACCTACAAGTTCCAAGTTGAATGAGCATGCTGCTACTGGTGCTAGGAAGTGTGAAGAAAGAATTGCTGTCAAGTCAAGTGTGTCTGGTCCTAGTTTATTGAGTCCTAGGAAGAATGTTTCTCCTAGAATTGTGTGTAATAAAGTAGGCAGTATGAAACAATCTCATTCTAATAAAAGGTCTTTCAAAACATGTTTTGTTTGTGGCAGTGCCTTTCATTTAATTAAAGATTGTGATTATTATGACACACATGCTTCTGTTAATCATGCTTTTCCTGCTCCTGGTCCACCAGGAGCTGCTTCATATGCTTCTAGAAGACTTAATCCTAGTGCTCCAACGTTTACTTCTTCTCGAGTGTCCTCTCCTTTAGCTTCTGATTATTGGAGAAATATTGGATTCCAAACAACCAGTAATTATTTTCAAAATTTTAATCCAATCTATCCACATAATTTGGACCACACGTATTTTGGTTTGGGAAATTTGGGTACTGCTGTTAAGACCTCAGCAGGTTGTTCTTGGTCAAATAATAATACCTAAATGATGCATTGGCAACCAAGGAACAACGGTGGATCTCATCAATCTTCTTGGCACTCTTCTAAAGATCCACAAGGCAGACTCAAACCTGAAAAGGTTTGGGTCCCCTTAAGACACTAACTTTTGCATTTTTTATTAACTTGTTGTTGTAGGTTACTCCATACCAGGATCCTAGTCTAGGCATTGTTGATAGTGGTTGCTCCAGGAGCATGACAGGAAATAAAAGTCTTCTCTCTAACTTTGTACCATTTCATGGAGGCAAGGTCTATTTTGGTGTGGGTGAAGGCAGAATCACTGGCAAAGGAACGATAAAGACTCCTAATCTAAATTTTGAGCAGGTCGACTATGTGGAAGCACTTCAACACTTCAACTTGATATCGGTCTCTCAGATTTGTGACAAGAAGAAGTTTGTTCTCTTCACCGATACTGATGCACTTGTGCTTTCCAAAGACTTTCAGCTTCCGGATGACTCACAAGTTTTACTGAGAATCCCTAGAAGACACAATCTCTATAGCATCAAGTTGAATGAAGTCAACCCTACTGGTCAACTAGCATGTCTAGTTGCTAAAGCCTCAGAAGATGAAGCCACTAAATGGCACCGAAGGATGGGGCATGTGAACTTCAAGACCATTCACAAACTTGCAAATCTGAATCTGGTATCTGGTTTACCTCCCAAGACGTTTAGAAATGATATAAATTGTATTGCCTGCAGCAAAGGCAAACAGCACAAAGCATCCTTCAAGGCCATTACTGCTCTTAGTCTTATTACTGAACCATTGCAGCTACTACACATGGACTTATTTGGTCCTACTTCCATTAGAAGCATTGACCACAAGCAATTCTGTCTGGTGGTAACTGATGGATATAGCAGGTTTACGTGGGTGTTCTTCATGGTTGCCAAGAGTGAGACCTACTCAATTCTTAGAGATTTTCTTACCCTGATAGAGAACCAGTTGTCTAAGAAAGTTAAAGGTATTCGTTGCGACAATGGAACCGAGTTTAAAAATAAAGACCTCATCGCACTTTGCAATGCTAAGGGCATCAAAAGAGATTATAGTGCTGCAAGGACTCCTCAACAGAATGGTGTGGCAGAAAGAAAGAACAGGACACTAATAGAAGCAGCAATAACTATGCTTGCCGATTCCAAGCTTCCAACCATGTTCTGGACAGAAGCTGTTAATACTGCAAGTTATGTTTTGAATAGGGTTTCTATTACCAATCCTCACAAGAAGACTCCTTATGAGCTGCTCACGGGCAAAGTTCCAAATATTGCTCATTTGAAGCCTTTTGGGTGTCCAGTCACCATTCTGAATACTAGTGACTATTTGGGGAAGTTTGATGGCAAGTCAGATGACGGATACATTGTGGGATATTCAGCTCATTCTCGGGCTTATCGTGTCTACAATATTCAAGCCAAGCGGATCATTGAAACTATTAATCTCATGTATTTTGAGGAGAAGTCAAACATCCAAGGCAAGGGTCCAGAATGGTATTTTGATCTTGATTATCTTAGTGATTCTTTAGGATATTTTCGTTTCAAAACTAACCATGATGCAGGACCACAAGTGTTTGCAACTTCTAGTACTGGTGTTCCTTCTAGTCTTTCTGATTCAGATGATAAGGATGACATTTTTGTGGTTCCATCCTATTCCACCACAGTTTCTCCTACTCCTCCTAGTGATGCAACTCCATTGGATGTACAGGATTCCCAAGTAGCTCTTGACACTCTTCTCAAACAACAGCAAGAAGCTACTAAAGCAGCTGCTCAAGGTAGTTTTGAGTTTCCCTTGGTTGAGCCTACTGACAAAGTTGCTCCTGGTACTCCAGCTTCTGCTCCTAGTGCTAGCTTATCACCTACTGGTACTCCGGCTAGTGAGTCTGCTTCCAATACTCGTTTCTCCAGTCCTTCTGATTTGGGGAATCATCAAAAGAAGTCTTCTACCAAGCTGGATGATATTCATAAACAACCAGTAGATGGGATTTTCCACAATGCTTCATATGATGCTGACTTTGTTGGTGATCTCAATAACTTGGCACCAGAAGTGGAGGTTTCTTCCAATCCAGTCTTGTAATCACACAAAGATCATCCTACCACTCAAATCATTGGAGATCCTGGTTCTACTGTCAAGACACGCAGAATGCAGCAGAAGGCCTCGTCTGATCATCATGCTCTTGTGAGCTATATTGAAGATCAAAAGCGTAATAATCATACAGACTTTCAACACTGTTTGTTTGCTTGTTTTCTTTCACAGGTGGAACCTAGGTCTGTTTCTCATGCTCTTGAGGATCAAAGTTGGGTGGAGGCTACGCAGGAGGAAATACAGCAATTCTTGTTTCAGAATGTTTGGGTTCTGGTTGACTTACCAGATGGAAAGACAGCTATCAATACCAAATGGATTCTCAAGAACAAGAAGGATGCACGGGGAATTGTCGTACGGAATAAAGCTCGGCTTGTCGCACAAGGACACACTCAAATTGAGGGCATTGACTATACTGAAGTTTTCGCTCCGGTTGCAAGGATTGAGGCCATTCGTCTGTTTTTGGCTTTTGCCTCTTATGTGGGCTTTACGGTGTTTCAGATGGATGTCAAGAGTGCATTTCTCTATGGCAAAATTGACGAGGAAGTGTATGTTACTCAACCTAAGGGCTTTGTAGATCCACTTCATCCCAAAAAAGTTTACAAGGTGGTCAAGGCTCTTTATGGGTTACATCAGGCCCCTAGAGCTTGGTATGAGCGTCTTTCAACTTTCTTGTTAAAGAATGGCTATAGAAGAGGTACTATTGACAAAACACTATTTCTTCGGAGGAATACCAAGGACATTATCCTTGTTCAGGTTTATGTGGACGACATTATCTTTGGTTCTACTCGGAAGGAGTGGTGTGATGAGTTTGAACACTTGATGAAAGGCGAATTTCAGATGAGTGCGATAGGAGAACTGTCGTTCTTCCTTGGTCTTCAGGTCAAGCAACAATCGGATGGGACTTTCATCAGTCAAGATAAATATGTCCATGCGATTCTTCAGAAGTTTGACATGGATCCTCTTAGACCAGCAGCAACTCCTTATGAAGTTGCTAAAATCAAACTTAAGAATGAGCCAGACCCCCCGGTAAATGTTCACATGTACAGGTCTATGATTGGATCCCTCATGTATTTGATTGTATCACGTCCGGACATCATGTTTGCAGTAAGTGCTTGTTCTAGACACCAGGTGACTCCAACGGTTTCGAACTTAAATGCAGTGAAGAAGATTTTCAAGTATATCAAGGCTCAACCTAAATTGGGTCTATGGTATCCTAGAGAATCACCTTTTGTTCTAGAAGCCTATAGTGATAGTGACTATGCTGGTGCTAATAATGACAGGAAGTCTACTACTGGTGGTTGTCAGTTTTTGGGTCGTCGACTTATTTCATGGCAATGCAAGAAACAGACAATAGTAGCTACTTCTTCAACAGAAGCTGAATACGTTGCAGCTGCTAGTTGTTGTGGACAAGTTTTGTGGATCCAAAATCAGATGTTGGATTATGGTTTCAATTTTATGAATACCAATATTTTTATTGACAATCAAAGCACTATTTGCATTGTGAAGAATCCTGTTTTTCATCAGCGGACGAAGCATATTGAAATTCGGCATCATGATTCAACACGATGCTGATTTGTTCCAAGCTTTGGAAGAAGCTTCCAGTGTTTCATGTTGCGGCGGTTCCTCTGATTCTTATCTTTCTGATGCTGCTATTTGTTTTGCTGATACAATCCTCGGGCTTTATTTGCACGTTTCCAGGAAACTTGAACTCAACAGGTCAAAATCAAGTTTAGGGGAGGATTGTTAGGACCATTGTAATAGTTAAATGTAATAGGTAGACTAGGAGGTATATAGTTCCTCCTGGTCCTAGTAGTAGTAGGAGCAAGTCCTGCTCCTGGTCCTAGTCGAAGTCAAACTTTATTATTTACTTAATATTCTGTTAGGATATGTAATGTTAAGATTTTACTAGTTGAAAAAGTTCGTTTTCTCGGTATCTTCTCGAATTGATTTCCGGTTAAATGTGCGAGATTAGTTGTTCTTGGTGAAGCAAATATTTTTGGTTTTGGTAAAAATAAATGTGCAAGACTTTAAAATAAAGGATGAGTAATTGAAACAAAAACTAGTTGAAACGTAAAACGATGCAATATTTAAAACTTTAAAAGTAAATGACGAGAACTGAAATGACGTAAAATTAAAACTTAGCGAAAAGTAAATTGACAATTAAATAAAAATGCAAGACAAAAGTTGGTCGGAATGTGCAAACAGGGACATGATCGGAATGTTAATTGGAATGCTGATTGGAATGTTGATTGGAATGTTGATTGGAATGCTGATTGGAATGCTGATTGGAATGCTGATTGGAATGTTGATTGGAATGCTGATTGGAATGTTGATTGGAATGCTGATTGGAATGTTGATTGGAATGCTGATTGGAATGTTGATTGGAATGCTGATTGGAATGTTGATTGGAATGCTGATTGGAATGCTGATTGGAATGTTGATTAGAATGCTGATTGGAATGTTGATTGGAATGCTGATTGGAATGTTGATTGGAATGCTGATTGGAATGTTGATTGGAATGCTGATTGGAATGTTGATTGGAATGCTGATTGGAATGTTGATTGGAATGCTGATTGGAATGTTGATTGGAATGCTGATTGGAATGCTGATTGGAATGTTGATTGGAATGATGATTGGAATGTTGATTGGAATGCTGATTGGAATGTTGATTGGAATGCTGATTGGAATGTTGATTGGAATGCTGATTGGAATGTTGATTGGAATGCTGATTGGAATGTTGATTGGAATGTAAAACCCTTTTCCAATCAAGGTGATTGGAATACGTGATTGGAAAGGGGTTTACCCTTTCTGATCTAACTTTTTGATCCGAAAATTAAGCAAAAGCAATAAGCTATGGTTAATAAGCTCAAACTAAAACCTGCACGAATCTAAATCGAAATTGACTTAATAAGCATGAATAACAACTTATCAAACTTAAAAATAAGCAAACTTTCAAATCAAACTTTTAAAAAGATGAACTTTTTAAGAAAACATTAGATCAAATAAGCATTAAGATGAAAACAAATCAAGGATGAACATGAATCAAAGAGAAGCAAAGTAAGAAAGGGAGAAGAAGATGATTAAAGATAAGAACTTGATTAAAAGAAAAGATTCCAAAATAAAAAGACTTACTTGAATTGAAGAAATTAAAAGTGCATAACATGAAATTAAATTGCAAGAAATTAAATGACAAGAAATGAAAATGGTGGAAGTGTGGCTTGTCAAGCCACCAACAACATGAAAATGAAGCTAGCCTAAACTATATATAGGGGTGATTAGGGAGGAGCTTAGGAAGCTTCCTCCCTCTTTCCTCTTTGCCTTAATTGCACACTTAAGTCCTTTTCTTCTTTATCTTTTGTTAATCTTGGACTTTGTCTTGGGATTTCATTAACTCGTCTTGATTTTTCTTTATAAATAAGACTTGAGTTCTTCGGCTTTTAGTAAACTTCCGTCTTTTGACTTTTTCTTCGATAAATCTTCAGAATTGGTCTTGGACTTCCGTTCTTTTTCCACTCTTGATCTTTCGACTTCATCTTTCGTCTTTTTCTTCGATAAAAGCCCTTGAATGCCGTGTTTTCTCCACTTTTCACTTTTTCGTCCTAAATCACAACAAAAACACAAACCACGCGTAATTCCGACATAAATGACATAAAATACACGTTTTGGCTCGGTTATTATTGTAATTAAGTGGTAAAAAGGATGGGTGTTTTCACACCTATCAAATCCCCTACACTTAACCATTGCAATGTCCTCATGCAATGCATTAGTTACAAAGCACGTTTTACATTTTCCATCATAATCAACCTACCTTGGCCTTTATTAAACAACTAAGGAAAAAAAAGATAGAAAATAACAAGATGCAACAAGGAACAAACTTGTAAAGAAATCTAAGACTTACATTAGGGCTTGTGTGTCATGAATGTTCATCACCCTCAAGTTTCACGTTCCCCATGCCAAGCTTAAAAACAAGATCATTGTTAGTACAAGTTAGCATAACAAACATTTACTCATGTGGTTCAATTAATCACTTAAACTCCCTTATTCCTACGAGTATCTCTTATATTTTATTGATGTCTTGAATGATCACGAGGATGCATTGTTGACTTATTCCGATAATTTATTTAGGCTGAAAGCAAAGTAGGACGATTTGATCAATAGTTAGCTAAAGGACAAAATATCTTAAAACTGCTTCTCGGGATATCAAAAAGTTCATATCTTGGCATAACTTGGTTCACGATTTGAGACCTTTCTCGGGCCGATATTTGGCATGTACTTCATACTTCATATCTCGATAGACGTTCTTGAGATAATGGTCTTCTCTTCGTTAATAGAGTGAGTTTTTTCACTTGGAGACTTTTGATGGGTACTCCAACTTTGTTGACCACGACTTCATGATTATTTCTTCAATCTCTAATTAGGATTTTGAGATACAACGATCCGCCTCCTTTTCGGACTTGGATCTATTTATCCTCATACCTTGTTAGGGTCTTTTCAGATAGACTTCTCCATGATCTTTATGGGAGTTTGTTAGGACTCATGGATTTAGAAGTTACTCCTGGTGAGTTACAGTTCCTACTGGAGTACTTCGTTACTCCTGGTGTTACAGTTCCTACTGGTAGTATTCTTCGTTCCTCCTGGTGATACAGTTACTCCTGGTCGTATTATAAAGTTAATAGAAGATTGTAGAAGATAAGATCAAGGAAGATTATAGAAGATATGATCAAATATTTAGTCTTCCTATTCATATGGAAAGTATTAAAGATATTGATTATGATGAGGAGGTTACAAGATTATTTAGGAAATAATTAAATGGTATTAATGTATAATAGTTTGGAAAGTATTAATTATGTTGTAACCACCTAGGACCCCTTTGCACTATAAAAGGAGGTCCTAGGGTGTAGAGATGAATACACTTCTACACACACATACATTCTCTACACATTTATCTCATTGTTTGTTATAGCTTCAAGGTTGTAAAACCCTATCACTATTAAGAGTGATCGTATTAATATATTGAGGCTTGGATGTTTGGTTATTTCTATTGTTCTTCTTATATATAAAGATTGGTTTCCGCACATTCTTTGTACTGTGATCAAGGCTTCAAAGATCCTTCAAGAAGTAAAACCCAACAAGTGGTATCAGAGCCTCGTTGAGAAGCTTTGATTGAGAAGAACAAGATCTCTACATCCGTATTGCTGTAAAGTGAAGCTTCTGGTCAGAATTCGTGACAGTTTAGCAACAGATTAGCGACGGTTTGCCAGTTTTGTGACAGAAAACATGGCGTGCAGAACTTCAATTCCAGACAATGAGGTAATTCTTATGACTGAATCTGAAGTTAGAGAATATAATGCTAAATTAAAGAATAAAATGCATGTTTATAATAACTCTAACTTAGCAATTAGTTACGTAGAAACATATGAACAAAAACTTCTAGAACTTCAAAAACAATGTGCTGATCTGAATGCTGAAAATGATAAATATTATATAGAAGTTCAGTCATACAAAAGTTCTCTAAAAACATTAGAAGAACAGAAAAAGTGGTTTCAAAATACCCAATTAGAGTATGAAGATAAGATTAGGATATTAAGTATTGACTTAGAAAATACAACTAATCTATTGACATATTCTGAAAAGCTTAATACTGAGGTAAATAAAGAGAAGCAGGAGCTACAAACTAAATTAGATAATGCTTTGGCTAGGTTTGATAAATGGAAAAATTCATCTAAAAACTTAGTCAAATTAGTAGATAGCTCTATGTCTGGTAGAACCAAAATTGGCTTAGGATTTAAAAACTATATTGGGCCAAATGATGTTTTTGACTCCTCTTTGTCTAGTGTGTTTGATACTACCCCTGAAGATGTGGAAGGTAGGCCTGTTTTCAATAGGTATAAACCAACTGCAGAGATGCATGCTGTTCCTCCACCTATCACTGGGGAATTCATGCCTATCTCGAACCACTCTGACTTTGATGAATCTCAAATCACATATGGTACAAGGTCCACTGGCTCAATTGAAACTATTTCTTTGTCTAATGACTTTGTCTCTTTTAACTCTAGTGACAAGTCTTTAGAACCTAACACCAATGACCTTGACTCTTGTGAGTCTGACTCTAGTGTTGGTACACTTGAGTCTGTGCCTGATCCTGTTATAACTGAACCCATCACTAGTAAAAATGCCTCATGCAATTCTACCTTAAGTGCTAAATCACCTAAGTTCTACCCTCAATCTGTTTGTGCTAAGAATGACAGTAAAAGGAAAACAGATAACCCTAGGAAAAACAATAAGAGTCCTAGAGGTAATCAAAGAGGTTGGAATGGCATGATGACTCAGAAATTAGGTGATAACTTTGAGTTCAAAAGTAAGGCTTGCTATGTGTGTGGTAGTTTTGATCACTTGCAATATACTTGTAAACACAAGAGAATGATTAATGATCAACAACAAGTTAAACTGGTATGGAATAACTCAAGACGGGTGAATCACAAGAACTTCGGTAGAGTTTTTCACCCCAATCCTAAAAATAACATTATTCCACAACCAAGATGTTTTAACAATGTTAAGGGTACTCGGGTTGAGTCTGCACGGTCAAAAACAAAGGTTAATATTGTTAAGGCTTTAGCTAGGTGGGTTTGGAAACCTAAACAAGATGGTTTACAACATGTCTCTAAATCAAATAGTGCATCAAAAACCTTAACAAGATATGACTATGTTGATGTTTTGGAAGATTCAAGTCTGTCTTAGCTTGGGACTTCCATAAACACTAATCTTTGTTTGGTTTGTGTTTATTTCAGCAAGTGTGATTATAAATTACTATGTTTTGTATTTTATATATTTGTGTGAACTAACTTTTTGCAGGAAAAGAGAAGTTTAAAAAAAATATAAAAAAAAAATAAAAAAATAAAAAAAAATCCTTGATGGTGAATACTTTGCTCTGTTTGAGGGGAGGTTTTAGCTTAAGGGGAGGCTTGTTGTATGTATAACTATGTATATTCTTGTGTTTTTCTGTCTAATCAATTTTGCAGATTGACATTGATGCTGGTGGATATGGTTCCTCCTAGTAGAACTAAGTTGCTCCTAGTCGACCAATGGTTCCTCCTAGTTGCACTCATTCTGCTTCTGGTGGACCATTGTTCTTCCTGATGCATTCAACGTTGCTGCTGTTTGACTCATAGTATTTGTTTGGTTAAAAAAAAAAGATACTTTTTATATAATATCTGCTTATACTTTTAACACAGTTTAGCTTTTATACTTGTGAATAATATCCCTTGGCTGCTTCACATTGTGGGTTCTGGTTACTGATTTGAGCTTATCCTGGTACTTGGCTTCACTTGGTGTTGGACGTGGTCCACACAACAAATGGTTCTCAACTTACCATGTCTGATCGACAAGAAAAAGTTGATTCACCTTGAGGGTACGGCTCCTGGTGCGATTCTCAAATCCGTTGATGGTTGCCAGGTTACCCAAAACTGGATGGTTTTCACTTGCCATAGTTTTGGACTGAAAAGTGGCTAATCCAAGTGGGTACGGCTCTTGGTAAAGATTTTATCAAATCCGTTGATAGCTATAATAGCTTGCTCAAAGCTATAGGGTTTTCAACTCACCGATGCTTCATTGCTAAGAGTTGGCGAGTCCAGAAGGGTACGGCTTCTGGTAAAGACATATCAAATCCGTTGATGGCTGTGATGGTTTGCCAAAAATCATCAGGGTACTCCAACTCACCAATGATTCACGTTCCAAGAGTTGGACTGGGTACTAGTCTCCCAGGGTGATTTCATGATTCCACCAAAAGGCTGGCTAGCCCAAGAGTGAGCAGCTACTTGGTAAAGGCTTATCAAATCTGCTCATGTTGTTGTGAAGATTCAACATGTGCAGAAGTTTTCAAGCTTTAAAGAAGTTCAGCATTTTAGTACAGAGCATCACTTTGTGTTTCTTCTGGTGTTATCAAGTTAGATTGTTGCTGTTGTGGTTCATATTCCAATCCTCATGCTTATTGGTGACACATCTACTTGGAAACTTGAACTCAACAAAGTTAAATTCAAGTTTAGGGGAGGATTGTTAGGACTCATGGATTTAGAAGTTACTCCTGGTGAGTTACAGTTCCTACTGGAGTACTTCGTTACTCCTGGTGTTACAGTTCCTACTGGTAGTATTCTTCGTTCCTCCTGGTGATACAGTTACTCCTGGTCGTATTATAAAGTTAATAGAAGATTGTAGAAGATAAGATCAAGGAAGATTATAGAAGATATGATCAAATATTTAGTCTTCCTATTCATATGGAAAGTATTAAAGATATTGATTATGATGAGGAGGTTACAAGATTATTTAGGAAATAATTAAATGGTATTAATGTATAATAGTTTGGAAAGTATTAATTATGTTGTAACCACCTAGGACCCCTTTGCACTATAAAAGGAGGTCCTAGGGTGTAGAGATGAATACACTTCTACACACACATACATTCTCTACACATTTATCTCATTGTTTGTTATAGCTTCAAGGTTGTAAAACCCTATCACTATTAAGAGTGATCGTATTAATATATTGAGGCTTGGATGTTTGGTTATTTCTATTGTTCTTCTTATATATAAAGATTGGTTTCCGCACACTCTTTGTACTGTGATCAAGGCTTCAAAGATCCTTCAAGAAGTAAAACCCAACAGAGTTGATTGCTTTTCGTCGTGAGTCTTGATCCTTCATATTGATTTTGGGAATAATGCTTTTCACATCACTTTGGATCTTCAGCAATAAAATGGAATCCTCATGCCTTGTTAGGGCCTTTTTGGACTCGCCAATCTTCGCGCCCCGCTTCATAAGTTATGCCTTGGCTATGAACTCTTATCATTACCGAGCAACTTTTAAACGATCTTGGGCTAGAAGCTAAGTAACTTTTCAAATCGTACGACCTTACTTATTGCAGATAAATTATTAGCAAGTGATGGGAGAAAAAGATCATAATTAACTCACATAAGTTAATGAGAGAATACCAAACTTGTAACCAACTCTATCATCTCTCGTTCTCCACAATTTAAAATCTCAAGGAATGAGACTCGTGGAAGCTTAGCCTAATAAACCAATTAAGGTCTACATGGTTAAGGATACTAGCTAGAGTGAACTTGGATAAGTAAACTCGGGTTGAGTCAAAATATTCACAACGGGCCTAATATATCTAAGATATCTAAACTTGCTAAAACCATTTTATTAAAATGCTAGAAAGTAACAAAAATAAAGGAGACTACAACTAGGCCAAAATAGATTAAAAATTTTGAAAAATGTCGAAAAATTGATTTTCCGGTTAAAATGAGGGCAAATACAAGGAAAAGACCACTTAACTTCGATAGGAGTCCCCCCTACACTTAATATAAACATTATCCTCAATGTTTAAGCATGTGGGAGTAAACTCCCCTACACTTAGGACATTGTGCACTTTGTTTAAATCTCGTTAAGGAAAAGACAACAAAAGAGATTTCTATTTTAATATTGAGAAATATAAAATAGTGAATCGAAAAGAGTTTAGGATAGAACCAGGAAGAAGGGAACACGGAATCACGGTTCGTCAAAAGTCATCAAGAGTGTGTCTTTGAAGCTCTAATCCCTGCACATGATAAGAAAGAGAACAAGAAACACCAACGGGGCTCCCCCTACACTTATGGTGAAAACAAGAAAGATAGATAGATAATTGGGTTGCCTCCCAAAAAGCGCTTGTTTATATTAACCGAGTCACGAGCCTGACTCGTCCCCGAATTAAATGGTCCATGGGGAAGCCTCGTATGTAATACCGGGATCAAAGACCTTGTCCTCGTTCCCAGAGGACATCAATAAAGGAGAGGCAGGAGGATAAGTCTTGAATGGTAAAAAGGTCCTCTCAATACCAGAAAAGCAAGTGAAGTCCAGATTGACAGGAGGTGGGGTGGGTAAGGGAATCACATTGTCATCCTCCAAAGACAATGGAGGCAGACCAATTGGCAAATCCGTAGAAGTATCAATCATAGAATGGTCCATGTCACCTCCCGGGTCAAAGCATTTATCCTCATGATCGTAGAGAAGGAGTGTAGAAACTCGTTTGAGAAGACTGCCATCAAGTACGAAACCATCATTCATTTGTGGGGATTGTTGATAAGTTAAATCCTCACGAATGTGGTAAACGTAATTCTCATAAGAGGAGTGTTGATTAGGTAACTCCTCGAGAATAGGATGTTTGGGCATGTGAGTTGGTTCGTCATTATTATGAAAAATAAGACGTTCCAACTCATCAAGTTCGACATCGATTTTGGAAAAGTCGACCTCGCTTGTAGGTGGAAGCGGAGGCAAAAGAGCTAGCTCTCGGTCGATAATTTCCGCAATCTCTGGCTCGAAGACGAAATCATCATACTCACCACATGTTGAACTCTCGTTGGGAGGTTCAAATATCGGATGTGGAGTTGTGAGTATGTGATCATTGACTAGCGAAGCAAACTTGTCCGTAAGCTCCACAAAATTCGGCACATCACACAAATTTTCCGGAACACCCGCGGGCTCACTTGGGATGACGAAAAGTTCCTCGACACTAGACTTTAGGGATTTGTCCGATTCCATAGCCGAGATAATGTCAAGATGCTGATCCTCTATTATGAGAGAGCCAACGGGATCCTCGGGTGTGATAGCAATAGACGAATGAGGAAGGGGAGAAGTTTTGCTTTGCTTTAGAAATTCCTCCTCGTCGAAAATAACCTCAATATCGTCATCGCTCTCCTCATTACCTAAAGGGCCAATAATAAGCTCAGGGATATGAGTACTCGTCTGATCTCGTTGCTGTAAAAATGATTCCATATAAGTTTGCAGCGTGTGTAAAATCTCTTTGCTTTGTTCTTGAAAAGCTGCAGCAAGATCGTTTCTTTGTTCTTGAAAGGCTGTAGCAAGATCGTCAATTGGTTCTTGGTAACTCATCCCGTGACGAGGCTGATGATCAATTGGGTATTGCAGGGGTTGGTCAAAACTGGAAGGGGTATAATTATAGTAATTGTGATCCCCTGTAGGACAGTGAAAACTTTTGTGAGGACCCCCACAGTTGTTGCAAAACGGGTGAGGAAAAAGACTGGGTGCGTCTTGTGGATAGCTATTTTCATTGTCATAATTGTACCCCGGTTCTTGCCCGTGACCATACGGGTATCGAACCGGGCACGAAACATGCCAATGAGAATCGCTTCCACAATAGATGCACGGGGGAACAGGATATGGGTTCAAAAAGAATGAATTAGTCGAGTTGCACAAGGGACAAAATCCGAATTGTGTGTTGTCGATATCGTTTCCGCACCGCTCACATGTACACCATTGACAAGAGTCGTTCCCGTACAGTTGTCTCCCACACCCGACGCAATGGACATAAAAATCCATGGAGAAAGATAGATAAGCAAGAAGAATATTTTTGGTGCAAAACTTTGAAAAAGAAATGCTTTTTAAGATTTTTCAAATGTTTTTGGATTTTTTTTCTTTTTTATTTTTTTTTGAAAATTTTTGACTCGAAAAAATAACGTTCACAAGTGAACGGATCCCAAAATCCAACGCGTCTCTCACAAAAAACCGTAGATCCTCACGAAAAGAGCCGGCAGCGGCGCCATTTTAATGTAAAGATTTTACTAGTTGAAAAAGTTCGTTTTCTCAGTATCTTCTCGAATTGATTTCCGGTTAAATGTGCGAGATTAGTTGTTCTTGGTGAAGCAAATATTTTTGGTTTTGGTAAAAATAAATGTGCAAGACTTTAAAATAAAGGACGAGTAATTGAAACAAAAACTAGTTGAAACGTAAAACGATGCAATATTTAAAACTTTAAAAGTAAATGACGAGAACTGAAATGACGTAAAATTAAAACTTAGCGAAAAGTAAATTGACAATTAAATAAAAATGCAAGACAAAAGTTGGTCGGAATGTGCAAACAGGGACATGATCGGAATGTTAATTGGAATGCTGATTGGAATGTTGATTGGAATGTTGATTGGAATGCTGATTGGAATGCTGATTGGAATGCTGATTGGAATGTTGATTGGAATGCTGATTGGAATGTTGATTGGAATGCTGATTGGAATGCTGATTGGAATGTTGATTGGAATGCTGATTGGAATGTTGATTGGAATGCTGATTGGAATGCTGATTGGAATGCTGATTGGAATGTTGATTGGAATGTTGATTGGAATACTGATTGGAATGTTGATTGGAATGCTGATTGGAATGTTGATTGGAATGCTGATTGGAATGTTGATTGGAATGCTGATTGGAATGCTGATTGGAATGTTGATTGGAATGATGATTGGAATGTTGATTGGAATGCTGATTGGAATGTTGATTGGAATGCTGATTGGAATGTTGATTGGAATGCTGATTGGAATGTTGATTGGAATGCTGATTGGAATGTTGATTGGAATGTAAAACCCTTTTCCAATCAAGGTGATTGGAATACGTGATTGGAAAGGGGTTTACCCTTTCTGATCTAACTTTTTGATCCGAAAATTAAGCAAAAGCAATAAGCTATGGTTAATAAGCTCAAACTAAAACCTGCACGAATCTAAATTGAAATTGACTTAATAAGCATGAATAACAACTTATCAAACTTAAAAATAAGCAAACTTTCAAATCAAACTTTTAAAAAGATGAACTTTTTAAGAAAACTTTAGATCAAATAAGCATTAAGATGAAAACAAATCAAGGATGAACATGAATCAAAGAGAAGCAAAGTAAGAAAGGGAGAAGAAGATGATTAAAGATAAGAACTTGATTAAAAGAAAAGATTCCAAAATAAAAAGACTTACTTGAATTGAAGAAATTAAAAGTGCATAACATGAAATTAAATTGCAAGAAATTAAATGACAAGAAATGAAAATGGTGGAAGTGTGGCTTGTCAAGCCACCAACAACATGAAAATGAAGCTAGCCTAAACTATATATAGGGGTGATTAGGGAGGAGCTTAGGAAGCTTCCTCCCTCTTTCCTCTTTGCCTTAATTGCACACTTAAGTCCTTTTCTTCTTTATCTTTTGTTAATCTTGGACTTTGTCTTGGGATTTCATTAACTCGTCTTGATTTTTCTTTATAAATAAGACTTGAGTTCTTCGGCTTTTAGTAAACTTCCGTCTTTTGACTTTTTCTTCGATAAATCTTCAGAATTGGTCTTGGACTTCCGTTCTTTTTCCACTCTTGATCTTTCGACTTCATCTTTTGTCTTTTTCTTCGATAAAAGCCCTTGAATGCCGTGTTTTCTCCACTTTTCACTTTTTCGTCCTAAATCACAACAAAAACACAAACCACGCGTAATTCCGACATAAATGACATAAAATACACGTTTTTGCTCGGTTATTATTGTAATTAAGTGGTAAAAAGGATGGGTGTTTTCACACCTATCAATATGCATGAGATATGTTAGGAAAGGATATGCATATCAGTTTTACACGTTTTCTTTAATGCTGTATTAGGGTTTCCTTGTAGTATAAAAGGAACCTTAGGCAGAAGGGTTATACACACCTTCACCAAACGTAGTTCTAGTGATTATCAATATTAGAAATCCTTAGAAAGGATCAAGTATTTATAGTTATTCTGTTCTCCTTGATTATATTTATATTTTACATTCATAATGTGTATAGAGTCTCTTTGTGATTTGACTTGTGATTACAGAAGTCATTCACCGGTCCTGACAGGCTGCAAGATCTACATCTAGTAGACCCAACACAAGGTTAGACCACTTCTAGTTTAATCATTACAAGTGTTTTCATATACTTTAATCCAACATGCATCCATAAATATTTTCAAGAATCAAATGGGTTTTTCAAAAATTTGTTTTAATGTTAATTGAGTACATGCATGTTTAATTGGGATATAATAGATGGATAATCACCCAACAAACGAACCAAAATCAATTTGGTTGGGGTGTTTTGATCACCCACACCCCACGGCCAAATGGGGGTGTTTGGTGGATCATGGTGTTTGTTGGTTTTTGCTTATGGGTTATGTTTAATTCATGTTTTTAGATGTTTTTGAGTGGGTAAACCTTATTGCATGTTTGATTTAGTGATTGTGTTTTGAGATGGATTTGGTATTTTAGGGGTTAAGGACTTATTAGTATGGTTAGTCATGGTTAGGAGTGTTTAAGTTGAGGTTAAGTGTCGATAAAATGGTTTGGAAACGAGTGTTGGATTGATTTTGAGATGGGTAAATTTAAGCAGATTGTTTAGGATGTTTTCATAAATTTGATTTTGTAAAAAGGTCATGAGACTAGGATATAGTTGTAGAGCGTCTTCTTAGCTTCGATTTGGTATAAGATAGAGCTTACGACTCCTAACGAGTCAAAAGTTATGATGTTTTGAAAATACGTGTACCGGGAGATGAGAACCTACATAATCCGAAATTATGTTTGGTTTTGGGCCAAATCCCGGGGACCATAGATATAGTTTGGTAATTGGTTAAAGGTTGATTTTTGTTCTCAAACCTGAATTTGTGAGTCTATTAGTAGACTTAGGTGTCAAATGGGTCAATGATATATTTTAAATGGGTCAAATGAGTCCAACTTGGTCAATGTGCAAAATCAGTCCGAAAAACGTAGGTTTAGTAATGTGTTGAGTAACGGGTCGTAAAAGCGAAAACTTTTAACGGGATTAAAAATGGGTTTTCTACAGGTCTTAAGGTATTTTTGAGAATTTTCCCAAATTTTATTAAAAGGTTTAAGTCTAGTAAAAACAGCCCATACTTTTGGTAAGTATCGGCGAAAAACGTGAAAAGGGTAATAACATTAATAACATGGATGAATAGTATAAAACGAGTAACAATTATTTGGTTGGATTTGGCGTGAGTTTGTAATTATCACAATTGACTAATATGTATGTAATATACAGTACTTAAAGTTTATGAATGAGATTACTCATTACGCGTTATTGTTTGTTAGGTGTTGATTTCCCCGGGCATCCTCATCATCGTCAATGATCGTCACTCGAATCGTCGAATACTCTATATATATAAGGTGTGAATTTGTAGCCTCGCTTACTATTGTTTTAAATTGTTTTACCCGCGAGGGAAATGCATGCTAGTTTTCTAAAATGAACATATGTCATGAATGATTATTGGACCCGAATGTTGCCTTAAATTGTGTTGAGTACCTAGTTGCAAAAGACCCTATATTCATGAAATATTAACTATTGTTTAATCCTAGTGTGGATTGAAAATAGCCGCTTATACAATTGATAGTACTATGGGGTTGACGACCCTATCCGAGACGAGGGCTAGTACGTTGAGTACCCCCTGCGGACGGATAATTTGTGATAAGAGATAAGGTAAAATTGCAACTGATGCCTTTAGAAGGGGCAATGGTTTCATCTTAATCACACGGGTAATTATTACGTGGGTGATTGAGTTAACGGATTAGTGTCATGAGCTTAAACACAATTGTCATAACCTTGAACATAGATTGTTTGATCGACAAGTCTATGAATGATCGTGAATGATTTTTATAACACATTTGTTCAAAATGAGATTATAAAACCTATGAATTCCACTCAACATTATTTGTTGACCCAATTTAGCATGTGTTTCAGGTAACCGATGAAGTGTAGCATTGAGCATGCATTGGATGGGAGTTGTGTGTGGCTTGGCGTCTACTTGTTTTTCCACCCATACTTAACTTGAACATTTTAAATTTTCATGTCATGTTGTTGAAAATGTATCTTTTGGGGGTTGAGATTCGTGGGGACCGAAACGCTAACTCTATGTTGTATCATCTTGGGTTTGGAAAACCGTAGACATGTATGTTTTTAACAATGTTTAAATTATGTTAAAACTTTTACGTCTCTTAGAGTCGTTTGATATATCTTGTGTGCGATGATAACTGCCTAGCACCCAAGTGTTGTAGTCCCGCTGCGCATAGCATTTGTGGGGGTGTTAGATACGGATATCGGTGTATTCCGGCTTCTTCTCCTTTGAAATGGTTTTCTTCATATCCGAAGGAGGATAAAGAGCATCATCAAAGTCCAAAGGAGGAGAATCATTCTCATTTGGGAAGTAAGTGTTGAGAAAAGTAGCAAAGTCTTCCTCAAATGAGTTGTCATCCAAAGTAGGATCAAGCATTATTGGTGGAGGATCTTCATCAAAAGTAGGTGCAAGGTCATCATGTGAAGAAGCACTCGAAAGAGTATCGACATCATCAAAATCATCATATGTTGGCATGTCTTTATACTCTGAAGCAAAATCATCAGAATCATCCATATCAGAACTAGAATTATCATCATAGTCATCATAGATCGGTGGAGACTCATGAATTGGTGGAGGATCTAAATTGGAGAGAGAATCATCCACCTCATCTTGGAAAAGTGGATTATCATAGCAAGAATCGAAAAGAGGATTGTTGTAGACGACAAAATCATCAAGCATATTAATCATATTCGTTGATTCTATTCCATTGGGTTTGGTTGTGATCTTCCCCATTTTAAAAACTTGTGTATCATTCCCGACCCTTAAAATGAGTTCACCTTCGGCAACATCGACTAAAGCTTTTCCGGTTCTCAAAAATGGCCGCCAAGTATTAACGGAATACGAGGGTCCATTTCATAATCAACAACAACAAAATCGATCGGAAAAGTGAAGGTGCCAAATTTAATAAACACATCTTCGGCAATACCAAAGGGGTAAGCGAGAGTGCGATTTGCTAGCTCAAGAGTCATCTTTGTTGGAGTAAGATCGGGTAATGATAGTGTTTTCCAAACACTTAAAGTCATCAGATTAATACTTGCCCTGAGATCGGCTAAGGCGGTAAATTCTTCGGTTTTGTTAAAAATGCAAGGCAACACAAAATGACCGGGATCTCCAAGTTTTTCCAGAAGTTCTTTAAGAATGACTGCAGAACAGTTTTCATTTAAGCGTGAGTTGACAAGCTCAGCCAGCTTTTCCTTCTTGTTAAGCAATTCCTTGAATGCTTTGATGAATTTCAGCATGTGGACAAGTGCTTCAACAAGGCTAATGTTGAAATTCATTTGAGAGATCATCTTCAAATAGTTTGACACTTGAATGTCATCCTTGGTGAGCAATTTGCACTTGTCTAAGCGAGAAGGATAAGGGATGTTGGATTTATAGGTGGAAGGTGGAGTTGGTGAAGGGTTTTTCTTGGGTACTTCTTCATACATAGGTGGAGACGGTAATGGAGAACTCGTACTAGGCATGGTAGTAGGCGGGATAAATGGTGGTGGAGGAGGTGTAGATGGTGTAACTAGGGAAGGGGTAGATGGTCCTACTAGAGTTGCTCCACTACGTGTAGTAATAGCACTCACATCGCTCTTGGGTTGGTGACGGTATTGGAAGGAAGAGAACCTGAAGTAGAGGGTTAAGTACTTTGAAAGAAACTAGCCATCATATTCCTCAAATCATTCGTTTGATAGCTTAAAGAGGTTTGCATATCATGTCTAAGCTCGGTTCGAATATCATTCCCTTGTTTAGTGATATCTCCTTTCAAGTTGATGATTTGGCTTTGAAGATTCATAACTACCTCTACTTGGGTCCTCATGAAAGTTTCAACATCATGATTATAAGTTGTGGGTGGAGTGATGGGTGGAGCTTGGTGAGTGGGTGGGTGATAGGGATTAGAAGCTCGAGGTTGGTTTGGATTGCTTCTATTGAAGTTTTTAGGGTTGTGGTTTTGAGGAGAAAAACCGGGTGAAAGAAAGTTGTTGGAACGATAACTTAGCAAGTTATGATCACCTTGAGGTCGGGCTTGATATCTTTCCGTTGAATAGTTACCATGAGCCGCATACACGTTTTTCGGATTGTCATGAGTAGAAGGACAATCGGTGTATGAATGAGGACCGCCGCAAATCTCACAAGAAAGTGCTACAACTTTAACTTGTTGTAGTTGATTCGTAGCAATGAGTTGGATATTTTTGTTCATTTCGGCCATCATGCGGGTGAGTTCGGTCATCTCGGGGTTTGATGAAGTAGAAGAAACATTGACTCTCGGGTTATTCTTTGAAGATGCGGATGAATCCCAATTTTTGTGATGAGTAGTCATGTTCTCTATAAGTTCTCTAAACTCCTCGGGTCTTCTTTTCATAAATGTGCCACCGGCGGCTGCATTAATCGTATCACGATCACGAAAAGTTAAACCGTTGTAGAAAGTATCAATTAAGGTGACGGGGAGCATATTGTGGTTAGGACATCGATCGATCAAAACATTATAACGTTCCCAAGCATCGAAAAGAGACTCATCAGGTTCTTGAGTAAATCGACTGATTTGATTCCGAAGGCTCGTTACCATGGATGGTGGAAAGTAGCGCGACAAAAATCGTTGAGTCATTTCGTCCCATGTATGAATTGAATTCTTTGGAAGATGATCAAACCATTTTTTGGCATGGTGGGATAAAGTGTGTGGAAATAGATGAAGGCGAAGAAAATCCATGGTAACACCGGGCAATTTCATGCTTTGAGTGACGGTAATGAATTTGTCGAGGTGTTTGTTGGCATCATCATCCGGTAATCCGCGAAATGGACAAGTATTATGAACTTGTTGGATCATGTGATGCTTCAACGAAAATTCAGGAGCCGTGATTTGCATCGGCGCAATCGGTCCTCCACGTCCATTCATTGTTGGTTGACATATCTCCTTCATCGTACGAAGTCGGGTGGAGGGACATGGTTGTTATTATTCAAATTGGGGTGAGGTGGATTATTATTGTTGTGTACACCGGCCATGTCTAAGTCTTCAAGAGTCTCGGGCTCAAAATAAGAAGTTGAGCGGGTACACATACACATGCAAAAGAAAAGGATAGCAAAGAAATAGAGGAAATATAGTTAACGTAAAAATAAAATCATTTTGGTGCAAAACTTTTGAAAAAGAAATGCGTTTTACGTGTTTGTCGTTGTTTCGTTCTCGGTTCAATTCGAATTGATCACAGTTTCATGCTAGACTTAATTGTTCTTGGTTAAGAAAAGGAGATTTTGGTTATCTATTTCTACTTGAAAGGTAAATGCGAAAAGTAATAAAAATAAGCCAAAAACAAATAACTAATAATAAAGGAGCGAAACAAATAATAAAACGAAATTTAAAACATAACAATTAATAAAAATAAAACTAAAAGAAGAAATTAACTTTTGACTTAAAAATAAATTTTACCTAATGGAAAAGGAGGAAATAGGACTAAGTGGCTAGTTTAAAACTAAACGAGGTAAAAGCTAAAGCGGGAACTAAATAAAAGATAAAACTTAAACTTTTCGAAAAAAATACTAATACTAAAATTTGACGAAAAATACAACTAAATTACGTGACTTTCAGAATAAAAATTGGAAAAACTTTCAGATAAAACTAAATCGATGCGGAACAATATTAACTAATAAGCAAACAGGCAAGCAACTAGCTCAAGCACGAAGCCAGGCAGCTCAAAATTGGCGAGAAAAGTATAAGCTCGCAGGCAACCATGCATGTCAAAGTGATATATGTTATTCGGAATGTGTCTGCTTATTCTTATCCGGGTTTCGCCTTTTATAAACTTATCTGGGAAATGCAAATTAGTACACTATCCGGGTTCCACGTTATTTGCTTATCCGGGTTATGCATTTACACTCTTATCCGGGATCCAAGTTATTTGCTTATCCGGGTTGAGAACTTTTTGTACTATCCGGGTTATAGGTTTGGCTCGTTATCTAGAATGTCTAATAAAGATGCTATCCGGAATGGTTTGTCCTGGGGCTTATCCGGAATGTCTAAAAAATCTCTTATCCGGAATGTCTAAAATTCCTTATCCGGGATACTGGGGTTTTGGAAAAACCCGGATAAGAAAAAAGTTAAGCAAAAATAAGCTAAAAACTAATAAGCACCTAACCAAAAGTTAAACCAAATAAGTTTTAAGAAAAACTAAATAAGCCAAAATTTATAAACTTTTAAAAACATTAAATAATAAAAATATTTAAAATCTGCTTTTTATAAAAATAACTATTAAGCACTTAATTAAAAATAAGAAAAATGGCACAATAAGCACTAAAGACTATAAGCTATAAAAATCAAACACATAAAAACCAATAAACATAATCAATTAAGCATGACAATAAGAAAATAAGCAATAAGATTAAACAAGACAAGAAAGGTAGAATGAGAGATTCATATAAAACTTGAAATTAAAGATAAAGATTCAACAAACTTACTTGAAATAATCTTCAAATTAAGAACAATTAAGTAAATAACAATATGAAAGTGCAAGAAAATAAATTGGAAAGACTAATGTTTCAAATTAGCTAACACCTCCCAATGACACATTAGGAGGTTATTTATAGGAGGAGTAAATGTGTTGATGCTTTCTTCTTTCTTCTCGTCTTTTCGTCTTTTAAATTCTTCTTCTTTCTCGACGTTGTCTCAGGATTTGTCGATATGAAATGAACCCGTCTTCTAATTTTCATCTTTTATTATATTTGGTTCTTCGACTTCATTAAACTTCCGTCTTTAGACGTTTTCTTCGATAAATCTTCAGAATAGGCCTTAGACTTCCATTCTTTTTGCACTCTTGATCTTTTGACTTCGTCTTTTGCCTTTTCATCGATAAAAGCCCGTGAAAGTCCGTGTTTTCTTCCCTTTTCACATTTTGGTACTAAATCACAACAAAAACACAAACCACGCATAATTCCGACATTTACAAAATTAAATACACGTTTTGGCTTGGTTATTATTATAATTAAGTGGTAAAAGGATAAGTGTTTTCACACTTATTACATCCGCACCAAGATCTGGCCCGACCTTCAAGGAAGGAACCCCAACGGCCTCGCAAGAAGTGCCTATGTCTGTCCCCTCCCCATGCTTTAACCTTGAGTGGAACACATCCACTACGGATAGGATGAGGGACGCTGGAGAGTGTCGGAACTACCTCGGCCATTGTATTCCTCCCGGCCACGTGAGAGATATTAATGAACTAAGTCATCATGACTTAGTGGATGAATACAATGGGGCCCTTGTGCATCAGATGGCCATGGGCACATCAATGCGGGTGAGGTTCGAGGTCGCCCTTGATCATGTCGAGTCTTTAAAGAGGAAGAATGGCCGCAAGGAGAAGATGATTGTGAAGAATGAATCCATGATTACAACCCTTCAATCCCAACTTGCTACAGCGGAAGCGACCGTGAAGGAACAGGCCGCGCACGCCACTGCTCTTGACAAGCGTGTTGCCGAGCTCGAAGCCCAACTGGAGGCTTCAAAAACTTAGGTATTTTTCCGTAAAATATGTGATTTTATGCCCGCGTCCATATTATGCATGCTTTGTTCTAACCTTAGCATAACATCCATAGGTGGCCGCAGCCGAAGCGTTGGCGAAGACCTCCGCTGACCAAACATCCGTCCTATCGAAGGAGTTAGAGGAGGTACGGATGTTGGTCAAGGGAGAGGAGACTTTGAGGGATGAACTTGCTGAGGTGAGAGCAACGCTAGAGAAAATGATTGAGAATTCTGCTCAGAAGGACGCTAAGCTGGACGCTCTCGTCACGGACTGTGACGAGGTCATGTGCTCCCAACTGCTCACGGCCATTGCTGGTCGTAGGTGGATGGTTGGTCATGGGGCGCGTCTGGCTGTTATGAATGTGATGGAGGCTCCCCAATTTGTGCAGCAGTTTACCGACCTTGTGTCAAACGGTATTGACCGTGGTCGACACGAAGGTATGGTTAAGGCCGCCGAGCTAATAAGCAGGAAAAAAACTTCACTAAGCATGCTTACTTAACCCGGGGGTGGCGGATAAGATGAATGCAACCATGGCTGCCATGAGGGACTTGGAGTACCCCTTCTTGGCTGAGCTGGAGGCCGTAAAGGACGCGTCCAATGACGAAATCATGTAAAAATTGTGTCTGGACGCGTGCTTACAAGGTGAGGAAGATTCCTAGGCCCATCTCATGCCTTCCCTCGGCCAACTCACCCTACTTATATATGAGGACGTCACAAGGATCGTGGTTGCTGAACAGACGCTGGGTGAGACACTTGAGATGAACGTGGTTCAGGCCCGCAACAAGAAAGAGGCCCATGGTGAAGCATTCTCTTCTTGTCTAGCCGAAGAGAAGAACAAGATAGGCAAGTTCCTCCCCCCATGTAAGGCGTGCTTCAGTAGCTGTAGCTTTTGAACACTTGTGTTTGTAATAAATATTCGTCCGTGGATGTCCACGACACTTTTGTGTAACTTGTATTTGAACACTTAGAATATTATATGTATGTGGCCGTGGTAATCACGATAATGTTTGTTTGTTTATATTTGAAACTTGCTTTTATTCATAGATATCATGTATATGTTTGCATGACGTGTCACGGCTGATTAAGAATAAATCTAAGTCTATTATTTACTAGACGTGCACTGTGTGTCTTTACCATGTCCAGTACTATGTAAGTATGTCATGTAGGAACTTATTACAACGTCTTGTAAATAAGGTGGCTAGTAAGGATACATGATCCGCGTCACTGGGGTTGCATCCCTCTTATGCGACAAGTTGAATTATTAGGTTCACTTAATTCTCTTACTCCGCCTGGGAGCGAATAGTACATGTACGGCTGAATTAATGCATATGAATAAGTAATAACACATAAGAGAATAAAAAATAATTCTAAGAACACTTAAGACAATAATTTGCACAAGAACAAGCCGTGGAGCTAGCTAGGCACCACGGCATTTTATAATAACGATTACGATTTTTTGATAGAAATAAAATCCTAAGACAAATAGAACCTAGAAAACATGAAAGCAAAAAATACATGTGTAACACCCCACTTGGATAAGAGGACCGTTACGTGTATTTATGGCGTGTCATCAAAGCATAAGGTAAATGTCCTAAAACATTAAATGACCATAAAGGAATACCGGAATCAACATCGGTAATCTAAACATAAGCCCAAAACATGAGAAGTAAAATACTGAAGGAAAGGACTAAACAATGTCCAAATAAGCAGAATAATGTAAGAAATGCATAAAATAAGAAGTCTGGATAGCTTCCATCCAAATGCACATGCTCTCAGAATCCTAAGAGCGTCCTGGTGTACCTGCCGTTAGAACATGAAAGGAACTACGGCTGAGCATAACGCTCAGTGAACGGATATAAAGCATGATAAGAATATACTGAAAGAAACAGGCGATAGAATACTGAAGCTGTAAGACTGATATGTAACATGTGGTAGAACTCTGCATAAAATGTGAGAAACCTGGTTCATATATATTGATACTGAAATATAACTATTAATTCTGAAAACATGCAATTACTGTATTTTATTTGCCAGAGCTTATATAGGTCACGTGCTGTAACAACCGTGCATGAATAACTGGAGGGGTGACCTCGTCATGCTGTAGAGGGGTGACCTCTAAATACTGTGCTGGGTGGAGGGATCAGCTCCAATGTGAAGGATGTAGAGCACACACCACATTCACCCTGATAACTTGTAACACATATAAGCCTAGGATGCATCCATACGCCCCACTAATAATACTGATAAAATGGCCAAGCTGAGCTGAGTGGGACGATGCAGGATATCACTCTCCTGCATGTGAGTCACGACACTGGTGCCTCTAGTGCCGTGGTTACGGTACCTCCGTAACTAGTACATAAACTGGTCGTGCTTGTATATAATGCTCAGGCAATTTATTTAGTTATTAATATGATTACTGATAAATTTAAACATATATTGGGGAAAACATTTGGCTGAAGACGGGGAATCCTAATCATGCATAAAGGAAAGTCCTTACTGAAAGGACGGAAAATCCGTACCTCTTGTCCAGTAATGAAATAAGACTGAAAGCTGAAAGAACTCTTCCGATTTCACGGTTACTACATAAATAACGGACGCGTAATAAGTTGTCTGATTATTGTTTATTGTTTCTGATTCTTATCTGTTCATAGTTTAATTTATTTTATTCTTGATATGCTGTATGTGTATAAACTGATAAATCTGCGTGTTCTAATATTTTTTTATTAACGTATTCCTGTTCTACTATTAGTTACGACATAACACGTATTCTGACGTTACAATAATTCTATATTTGGTAACGTGCTAAAAATAGAAAGTTTCCTAATTTAGAAAGTTCCCAAAAATAATTTAACTCATTTAATAATATTATACCTTTAAATTGTATAAAACTAATTTAACATTATAAATTTAATTTACTTAATTAAATCATTTAAAATATTTATTTATAAAAGTGATAAAATAAGGTATAATTTAAATCGTCGCTTTAATCCGTTTAATAATGTACCCCCGAGCCTACCGAGATACCCCGTCTCGGTCGTACTAGAACAACAATTACTATATAAATCTGCCTATATGAATTAGCGACAGAATTCTGTATCGCTAAACAGTGTGACTAAAAACGATATGAAAATCTGTCATTAATAGGTGTCATAAAGATCTGTGACAGAAATTATCGTTGCAAAACTGTCGCTAATCTATTATTAAAATTCACTCTTTTGCTGTCCAACTTTAACCACTGATGAACCAAAGTATTACCACTGCTTTCCTAATTATACCCACTGTTAAAGTAATCCCAAACAGCCCATTAATAATTAAACACCCTGATTGGGGTTGTTTGGCTGTTGCCGCTTAAACACAACCCTTTGCCGCCCCTGTATGGGTCACGGATAGGCAGAAAAAGGGCCACCGAGACCTTAGGGTCATCGGTTTCACTAACCAACAACACCCCGACCCCCTTGTCATCAGATTACCCCCCTGCGTGGGGTTTTCTTGACTCTCGGTTGGCCAAAGAAAGACACCACCGAGACTAATTAGTCTCGGTTTTCGTGTATCAAGCAAAAACCCGACACCCCCTTTCTTTCTAAAACATGTTATTTAAATACACCTACGTGTTCTTGATCTAAAACTCGCACCTTTATGATTTGAAAAGAACTAAGGAGGATGATTACCTTGTTAAATATATGAAATAGATTATAATCCGTAGTCGAATCGCCACTTAGATCAAAACCCCTTTTTTCTTTTTTTTTCTTGCTGTCGTCGGTTGCCCTGCTCCAACCATAGTTCTCTTATTTATTTATTTTTGTTGCGTCTGACCATACAAAGGGGTAATCCCCGTTTTATTTTATTTTTTGTATTATGGGCTTAAGCCCAAAATCTTTCTTTTCCTTTATTCTTTTATAACCGGCCATTAATATAACTTGTAATAGTTTCATCATTTTTTTTAACTTTTAAATTTATCTACGCACATTCGAATTTAATCCTCGCGTTTATATTTTTTAAAACGTCTCTTTTCTATATAATAATACGTTCGTAATAATTATTTTTTTTGAATAATTATGTATATAGTTTATAATAGTCGAGACTGCGTATTTAGTATTCTAAATTTTAAATACGGGTTTTACAATTCTTCCCCTCTAAAAAGAATAATTCGTCCCCGAATTAAGGATATGACCATACTGGGTTTTACAATTCTTCCCCTCTAAAAAGGAGAAATTCGTCCTCGAATTAAAGGTAATAAACTAGTGAAGCTATAAGAACTGAAAGAGCACGTAACTGAAAGGCAAAATAAGCTGAAGGATAATTCGTCTTCTAATTAAGACACAATGCTGTTGATAGGTATAAACATGACATGACTAAAGTGATCATACAACGTGACATGGCTGAAGAGGACATGGAACGTAACCTGACTGAAAGAACTTAACTGGATTTATTGAAGAAAAGGATGAGAGGTCCGGATGGACTCCTCCGTTTCGAGTGGTCTCCCGCTCGAAACGATTCCTTCAAGGTCTAAACATAATAATAAAAATATTGGTCCTGATGACCCTGTCCTGATGATGCTGAATAGTTTCTGGTTCCATACTTAAAATGGATTTTCTGAATCTGATGGAATGAATAAGTTATAGCATGTAAGGTACATGAAACGGTACGTACAATTATCCTGAAAAGATAACATTTATATCTCTGAGCAAGATGCTGAAAATATATAGGGATGAACTACGTGAACAATTGTGAACGTGCTACGTGAGCAATTGTGAACGTGGTTCGCGATTATATAAGGAACGTTGTGCATGAAGTATATCGTGAATGGGATACGTGAAACATACTGTGAACGTGATACTAGAACGCATCATGAATGTATGCTGACAGAGGAAGGAATGCCAAACGATAAGGTCTGAGATGTGAAGCGTCTGCCTGGTTATTGGAAAGTTGTGCTAAATTTGAGTCTGGTTTCTCAAGCTTTCTGTAACCGTATTCGATAATAAACTGAGAAACGTGTATCGCGCAATGGCTCACGAACTTGAAAGTTAACAATGTTATGAACACCAACGTGAGCTTAAATTATGAGATCGCATAAAAGATGAACTGAAACAACATCATACTGCGAATGAGACGTAAACGTGAAAGTGAAAATAAACACGAATTTAAAGTGGGCATAAACATACACTTGATCGTGAACATGAATTCTGTCTGATATGATGATCGATGGAATGCCTTGAATTCGTACGATTTACTGCTGAATTTCTAAATTTTCTGCAGATCTGCTACTGCGTGATCCTTTCGGATGAAAGAAACGCGCAGGCTGGTTACATGGTTGACGATAATTTATATAGTATCATTTTTTTTTTGAGCCGTGGTAACTGATAATGGTTTCATGAAAATTCGTCTGATTTCTGTTCAGACATTTTTAAGGATTGTGGTAACTCACTAACATGACGGTGTTCTATCTTGAACCTGCAGTAGGTCAGGCATCTAGATATGAACATAGCTGCATCAATGTGTGATGCGGATTCTATCAAAGTTTTGTCTGGGATTATGGAACATTCTGGTGGAAATCTGGTTGAATAGTCTTAAAACATTTTTAGTGAGAACTGTCGGCAATTTCAGCGGTAGTAGGCAATTGAGTTCTAGAAAATTTTATACTTCGTTCACAGTCGTCAGTCGGGACCATCAGGTGATGGCCTTCACCTTCGCAGCATTGTTTGAAATTTCTTCCTACTAAGGTAGAATGGCTCAGAAATGCCACTTTGTTCAATTGGAATTCATGTCTGGAAAGCTGTAAATAAAATTTTCTCCAATCGAAGATTCTGTACAACTGTGAGAGGATGATTCTCGTGTTTTTCTCTAGAATTTAGCAGGTCAGAATGTGATCAGTGAATATACTGATGATTTTGTCTGCGAAGTCGTATATAATAAAAAAATTTATTCATAAATTTCATACTTATAGCTGGGGCATTAGGGAGCTCAAACGTATAAGTCACAATTTTAGAGAGACTATAACATGTTCAACAGCAATCTGGAAAACATCATGTTCTTCTCTCACCACCGTTGGTGGCATGATCGCGAATTGTTCTAGAAAATATTTAAGACATCGTAGCAGGTCAGGTAACTTCCTATTCGTGGAATGAGTATCGTTTTATGAATGGCGATCTCGTAATTTTTGGTGATCGATACATGATCTCATGGTACCCGGCCTTCTTTCTGATAAACAGAAACGATACACCTCTTGGTGGTGCGTTAGGGCGAATAAAGCCTCGTTCCGATAATTCTTGCAGCAATTGCTGCAACTCTTTTAACTTAGCTGAAGCCCTGTGATCAAAAGTTCTGAACACAGGTTCTGTTCTTGAGACTAGCTCGGTGTTAAACTCTTGCTCGTGGTTAGGAAGAAATTTCTTGAAAAACTTTCTGGAGTGACATCTGGAAACTCTAGTATAATCTGCTGATCATGAATTTAAAGAATTTAAGAAGTGGATTATAACTGGTGGCTGGAGAATCTTCGTAGCTATGGACTGATAAGTCACGCGCTTGTAAGGCAGAACAACTTGTACTGATTTTTTTGGCAGAAAATATAATGAATATATTCGTTATTTAGTAAGATGGATCTCATCGTTAACTGAAAAGAAACCTTAATAAGTATAGGTGATTCCGTGGAGTTCTTCCGGCTGGGAGGTAGGTAAATACCTGATTTACATAAAGCTGACATAGGAATACGTGGAGTAACGTGGCGACTTCCACCGAGTGGGTTCGTCTGTAACCTTACAGAATGAATATCGTGTGTTTAATCTGAATAATAGTCTAGTGGTGGTAACTGAATTTTAATGGTCTAATTTATGTGTGGCATAACAGAACGGGTATACCCCCTTGGGGGTACCCTGAATTTCTGAGGACCTGGTTTAGGAGGCATACTGGTGTTATGAATCTGACTCGTACTTTGAGAAGATATTCATATAACGTGTACTATGACTGGTGTCCTGACATGTGTCTTCCGAAATGATACTTGGGACCTACGTCTTGACTGTTGTCTGAACATGTATTTTAATGGATGAGTCTGAATGAGATTAAGAATTTCTGGTAACTGCTAGGGTTGGCGGACCGGTTAGACTACTGACCTCTGCATTTCTGGTCACGTCCGTTCCGGAGTTCCGATGGTTACTGACTGATTACTTATAAGCTCGGTGGTTGTCACTACTACTTTGTCTGTCAATTTATGACGATCATTATCATGACCCTAATTCATGTAACTATTCTGCTGAGTGGCCGGCTGAGTTCCGTTTCCCACTCTTTGAATATACGGTTAGCTGAGTGGAGTGTGACATCTAACTGAGAAGGTAAAAGTATGTAATGGAATGGTAGTGTCTGATGGTTGAAATTTTGTCTTGACATAAAGTTCAAATTTATAGTTTTCGTCCTTGCTCTGCGGTGTCTTTATAGTATAACAGCATCAGCATCAGCATCTTGAGAAATCTCCAAAGTATCGGCAGCATCAGCAATTTTGAGGTCTTCAAAGTGTTCGCAGCATCAGCATCTGGTAAAATCTTCAACTCACGAGCATCATCAGCACCTGGTAAAATATCGACAAGTGGAAACGCCCGAGATGATTGAGGATCGATTAGCAATATCCATGGAGTAGGGTACCTGGTGTACACCTGGACTACTGTACATGAAGTACAAAATGAATATTGCACATGAAGCATATCGAGACATTGTACGTGGAGTACACATGTATCACTGTACAAGGAGTATAACTGAGGCACTATACAGAGGGTCCATATAAACTACTGTTCATGGCACTGGTGGGAATTTTATTGGATGGTCGATACTGGTGTCGCTTGTCTGACGTGATCTAGGAAATAAATTGATTTAAACGATAGTAAACTGGTCTGAAATAAGTAACATGATAGCCTGTAATTCCTGCGTCGACTTACTGCTAGTTATATCAAGACTGAAAGTATGATATAATCGAAGTCCCAACAGTGCTCAGGATGAAGCATGATTAATGAAGGCCAATCATGATTTATCATGAAAATGGGTTTTACTGAAATTCTTGTGTATGAGAACATCATTACTTTGCTGAAAACATAATCCTCGTAAGGAGACATGAACTGAATCAAACCTGAAGACGACATCAACGTGAGGATATGAAAATTTGACTATTACTAGAACATAAAAGAAACTCAACTGAGGTTTAACATCAACTCGTGTGGATGGCTATGGTTCAATCCACAGAATTCAAGGAACAAAACATACGACTAAGTATGGGCAATTTTGGTTCGATCCATGCTTGTCAAAAATTTCTGAGAACTGTCATGTATAGAAATTCATAATCTGGGACTAAATATGGTTGGCTATAGTCTAGCCCATACTTGTCTAAATTTATGAAATGTCCTGATATGACAAAGGTGAACAACTATGAGTCGGTTCACAAAACAACCTTCGACTGAATAGCATGAAATTTGACCTGAACAATGGTGAACGTTTATGGCTGGTTCACCAAGAATTACTTGACTGACAACATGAATCTGACATGAATAAGGATGAATGCCTAGGTTCAGTTCATCAATACAAAATCTGAACGGCCAAGGGTGAACGCCTATGGGTCGGTTCACCAAAACAAAATTCGCAGAAAAGCACATGCGACTAAGTATGGCCAGTCCTGTACCAACCTTTTACTTAGTCAAAATTTAAGAAATCCGACTGATAACTAAAGAAAAATGACTGATACATGCACGAGAAACATGAAAGATAACAACGCCAAAATCTGGGAAGTTCTTGGTGACTACCCACTAGTCACAGGTCAAGTTTTAGAGCCTACAGGTCGAACCTTGCGCTCTGATACCATAATTGTAACACCCCACTTGGATAAGAGGACCGTTACGTGTATTTATGGCGTGTCATCAAAGCATAAGGTACATGTCCTAAAACATTAAATGACCATAAAGGAATACCGGAATCAACATCGGTAATCCAAACATAAGCCCAAAACATGAGAAGTAAAATACTGAAGGAAAGGACTAAACAATGTCCAAATAAGCAGAATAATGTAAGAAATGCATAAAATAAGAAGTCTGGATAGCTTCCATCCAAATGCACATGCTCTCAGAATCCTAAGAGCGTCCTGGTGTACCTGCCGTTAGAACATGAAAGGAACTACGGCTGAGCATAACGCTCAGTGAACGGATATAAAGCATGATAAGAATATACTGAAAGAAAACAGGCGATAGAATACTGAAGCTGTAAGACTGATATGTAACATGTGGTAGAACTCTGCATAAAATGTGAGAAACCTGGTTTCATATATATTGATACTGAAATATAACTATTAATTCTGAAAACATGCAATTACTGTATTTTATTTGCCAGAGCTTATATAGGTCACGTGCTGTAACAACCGTGCATGAATAACTGGAGGGGTGACCTCGTCATGCTGTAGAGGGGTGACCTCTAAATACTGTGCTGGATGGAGGGATCAGCTCCAATGTGAAGGATGTAGAGCACACACCACATTCACCCTGAAAACTTGTAACACATATAAGCCTAGGATGCATCCATACGCCCCACTAATAATACTGATAAAATGGCCAAGCTGAGCTGAGTGGGACGATGCAGGATATCACTCTCCTGCATGTGAGTCACGACACTGGTGCCTCTAGTGCCGTGGTTACGGTACCTCCGTAACTAGTACATAAACTGGTCGTGCTTGTATATAATGCTCAGGCAACTTATTTAGTTATTAATATGATTACTGATAAATTTAAACATATATTGGGGAAAACATTTGGCTGAAGACGGGGAATCCTAATCATGCATAAAGGAAAGTCCTTACTGAAAGGACGGAAAATCCGTACCTCTTGTCCAGTAATGAAATAAGACTGAAAGCTGAAAGAACTCTTCCGACTTCACGGTTACTACATAAATAACGGACGCGTAATAAGTTGTCTGATTACTGTTTATTGTTTCTGATTCTTATCTGTTCATAGTTTAATTTATTTTATTCTTGATATGCTGTATGTGTATAAAACTGATAAATCTGCGTGTTCTAATATTTTTTTATTAACGTATTCCTGTTCTACTATTAGTTACGACATAAAACGTATTCTGACGTTACAATAATTCTATATTTGGTAACGTGCTAAAAATAGAAAGTTTCCTAATTTAGAAAGTTCCCAAAAATAATTTAACTCATTTAATAATATTATACCTTTAAATTGTATAAAACTAATTTAACATTATAAATTTAATTTACTTAATTAAATCATTTAAAATATTTATTTATAAAAGTGATAAAATAAGGTATAATTTAAATCGTCGCTTTAATCCGTTTAATAATGTACCCCCGAGCCTACCGAGATACCCCGTCTCGGTCGTACTAGAACAACAATTACTATATAAATCTGCCTATATGAATTAGCGACAGAATTCTGTATCGCTAAACAGTGTGACTAAAAACGATATGAATATCTGTCATTAATAGGTGTCATAAAGATCTGTGACAGAAATTATCGTTGCAAAACTGTCGCTAATCTATTATTAAAATTCACTCTTTTGCTGTCCAACTTTACCCACTGATGAACCAAAGTATTACCACTGCTTTCCTAATTATACCCACTGTTAAAGTAATCTCAAACAGCCCATTAATAATTAAACACCCTGATTGGGGTTGTTTGGCTGCTGCCGCTTAAACACAACCCTTTGCCGCCCCTGTATGGGTCACGGATGGGCAGAAAAAGGGCCACCGAGACCTTAGGGTCATCGGTTTCACTAACCAACAACACCCCGACCCCCTTGTCATCAGATTACCCCCCTGCGTGGGGTTTTCTTGACTCTCGGTTGGCCAAAGAAAGACACCACCGAGACTAATTAGTCTCGGTTTTCGTGTATCAAGCAAAAACCCGACACCCCCTTTCTTTCTAAAACATGTTATTTAAATACACCTACGTGTTCTTGATCTAAAACTCGCACCTTTATGATTTGAAAAGAACTAAGGAGGATGATTACCTTGTTAAATATATGAAATAGATTATAATCCGTAGTCGAATCGCCACTTAGATCAAAACCCCTTTTTTCTTTTTTTTTTCTTGCTGCCGTCGGTTGCCCTGCTCCAACCATAGTTCTCTTATTTATTTATTTTTGTTGCGTCTGACCATACAAAGGGGTAATCCCCGTTTTATTTTATTTTTTGTATTATGGGCTTAAGCCCAAAATCTTTCTTTTCCTTTATTCTTTTATAACCGGCCATTAATATAACTTGTAATAGTTTCATCATTTTTTTTAACTTTTAAATTTATCTACGCACATTCGTATTTAATCCTCGCGTTTATATTTTTTTGAAACGTCTCTTTTCTATATAATAATACGTTCGTAATAATTATTTTTTTTGAATAATTATGTATATAGTTTATAATAGTCGAGACTGCGTATTTAGTATTCTAAATTTTAAATACGGGTTTTACAACATGGATCTTCATTGAAGTGTCCATGCGGAGGCCGTAGCCTTTCAGATGTAGCATCTTTTAAGGTTGCAAATATTCCACGTATCCAAGTCACGGCCATCCATATCACGCAACTTGTACGCGCCTAGCCCCAAAGCTTTTGTGACCTCGTATGGCCCTTCCCACTTTGGACCCAGTTTCCCCGTGTTCTCCGCGCGATTTGCCTCGTTAGCGCGATAGACAAGATCCCCGGTCGAAAGGAAACACTCTTTACTTTGGAGTCATAATAAGCTTTCATACGTGCCTTAGACTTAGCCTCATTGATGGCTTCTATCTCTCGTTTCTCCTCTAATAAGTCTAGATTTACCCGGAGTTGCTCATCGTTTGTGACGACATTAACTTCCGCCGTGCGGATTGTTGGCATCCTAATTTCTGCTGGGATAACAACCTCGGTTCCATAGTCTAGCGGGTACGGAGTGTTCCCATTCGCTGTTTTGATCATCGTCATATGTGCCCATAGGACATGTGGCAGTTCGTCCACCCATTTGGCGCTTCTTTCATCTAAGTGCGCCTTAATTCCTTCACCCAGGCTTCTATTCGCCCGATCCACCAGACCATTAGTATGTGGGTGTCTGACTGATGCAAAGCGCCGCCTGATGTTCAATGCCACGCACCAATCTTTGAACGGATTGTCCGCAAACTGTTTTCCATTGTCCAAAATGATCTCTCCTGGCAAACCAAAACGGCATACAATAGTTTCTCAAACAAACTTTTTTACTTGTTTGCCCGTGATTGTTTTGATCGCCCTAGATTCTATCCAGCGAGTGAAGTAGTCCATAGCTACAATCAAGAACTTAACGCCCTCTACGGCAACAGGAAAAGGGCCTGCGATGTCAATCCCCCACTTGTAGAATGGCCATGGGGATGTAATGGTTGTTAGTTCCTGCTGCGGATGTCGTGGTACTGGCCTGTGTACATGGCAATCGCTGCATTTAAGAATCATGTCTCGTGCGTCCCGATGCATAGTTGGCCAATAGTATCCTGTGCGTAGAGCTCGTGCTACGACTGATCTAGGGCCTGCGTGCATGTCGCACGACCCTTCATGTATTTCACTAATCACATAGCTAGCTTTCCGTGGCCCGACGCATTGCAACCACGGCCGTAGGAAGGAGCACTTATATAGGACGCCATCTCGGAGTTCTAAATGTTGTGACTTCCTTTTTACGCGTCGCGCCTCCATTTCTTCCTTAGGAAGAGTCTCATCAGCTAGATAGTTTATGATCGGGGTCATCCATGTAGGCCCATCTTCATCAACTACGGTTGCTATATCTCCTCCTGTAATGGACTTTTCCTTGAGTATTTCAACCAACACCTGTTTGGATAGATGGGCAAAACTTGTGGACGCGATCTTGCTAAGAGCGTCCGCTTTCTTGTTCTCGCGTCGTGGCACCTGCTTGATAGAGAACTTACCAAAACTGGCAATAAGTGAATTTACTTTCTCCAGGTATTGGACAATGTTTTCCTCCTTAGCTTCGTACCCACCTAGGATGTGCTTCGCAACTAGCCGTGAGTCCACGTAGGCCTCAAGGTTGTGGACTCCCATCCTAGCGGCGATTTTTAAACCCGCAATCAATTCTTCATATTATGCCTCATTATTCATGGCTGTGAACTCAAAGCACAAGGCGTAGGTAAACTACATTCCTTCCGGATTCGTGAGAATGAGGCCGGCTCCTGACTCATCCGTGCAAGAAGATCCATCAGTAAACAAAACCAATGGTTTTGTTGCAATTTATTCTTTTTGCACCATTGGCTCGTCCTCCTCAGGTTTCTCAATTAGGAAATCTGCCAAAATCTGGCCTTTGATGGTTGTCCTTAGTCTATATGAGATGTTGTGTTCTCCTAGTTAGACGCTCTACTTCTGAAATCTCCCGGCTACGTCTGGTTTAGAGATGATCTGTTTTATTGGCTGATTAGTGATAACCACAACTGGGTGCGCCTGGAAGTACCGGTGCAGCCTTTTCGCAGTGTACCCTAATGATAAAACTAACTTCTCCATTGATGAGTAATTTAACTCTCGCCCTTGTAATGCTCTGCTTATGAAGTAAACCGGAGTCTGGACTGAGTCCTGATCAGTCATAAGGATTGCGCTTATTGCTTCGTACGTAGCGGACAAATACATAATTAGCTCCTCCTTAGGTCAGGGTGCAACTAGCATGGGAAAAGCCGCAAGGTGTTGTTTGAGCTGCCCAAAGGCTTCCTCTGCCTCTTTTGTCCAGCGAAAGTCTCCTTCCTTTAAGCACTTCCTGAGTGTTTTGAATAAAGGAAGTGACTTCTCCGCGGACTTTGATAAGAACCAATTAAGCCCGACCAGCTTTCCATTGAGTGATTATACCTCCTTGAGTGTCCGAGGGGATGGTAGCTATATCACGGCGTCCGTCTTCTCCAGACAAGGTTTAATGACGTTTGGATTAATCATATACCCAAGGAACATTCCTTCGGTTGCTCTAAACGTGCACTTTTTGGATTCAATTTCATGTTGATTTTCCTCAACATGTCGAACGTTTTCTGGATATCACGGAGGAGCTCTTCCTCCGTATGGCTCTTGATCACCAAGTCGTCAATATAGACTTCAAGGTTACGGCCTATCCGCGAGTCGAATGCTTTATCAACAAGTCGTTGATATGTCGCGCCGTCGTTCTTTAGTCCGAACGGCATCTTTGTGTAACAATACTCGCCCTGACTAGTGTGGAACGCCGCCTCGTCTTCCTCCGCTATCTGGTTCTGATGGTATCCTTTGTATGCGAGTAAAAAACATTTAAAATGATATCCGCATAAGGATTCCACCTTTTAGTCGATTTCTGGTAACAGATAACAGTCTTGTGGACAAGCTTTGTTCAAGTCTGTGAAGTCCACACACATGCGCCAGCTTCTGTCATGCTTCTTGACCATGACCGGATTAGATAACCACTCATGGTAATAGACCTCGCGTATAATTCCTGCGTCCACCAGCTTTCGTACCTCATCCAGTATTACCTGACTGCATTCTGGTGCTTGACCACGCTTCTTTTGTTTAATAGGGGGATATCCCGGGCGGATTTGAAGCTTATGTTCTGCTATCAAACGCGGTACGCCCGTTATATGTTTTGGCTCCAATGCGAATATATCAAGGTTTGCCTTTAGGAGAGAGCACATGGCCTTCTTCCCTTTTTTCGATAGCGTTTCTCCTATGGCTACCTCTTGTTCCGGGTAGTCAGGGTGGATTACCACCTTCCAATTAGGAGGTGTTGATCCTACCTTTATGGGAACTGGCTGAACTGGTGTTGTCACGCCATAGCACTCGGATGCCGGTGTGATTGAATTGTAAATAGTGACAATTCCCCCTTCAACCGGAAACTTAAGCATGTCGTGTGCCGTGGACGGGACTTCCCGTATGGCTAGGATGCCTGGTCTTCCAATAATACCATTGTATGGAGAATGTGAATGTATCACCATGAAGTTCATCCACGTCGTGGTGGAATGGTCTTTATCTCCAATGACTACCGGTAGACGCAGTAGTCCTATTGGCCAGATAGTGTCTCCACTAAAGCCAATGAGCGACGACGTGGCTGACACTAATTGGCTTTTGATCTCTATTCGTAGCTGTATGAAGAAATGTTCATTGAGTACTTCAGCCGATGATCCTCCATCCACATACATGCGACGAACGTTGTGGGTTCTGATGCTTACCTCGATCATGAGAGGTGCATCTGCTACGTTGCTCGCCGTGATAGGAGGGAACGAGATCTCTCTGCAGCGTGAAATTTTTTGACAACTTTCGGCTTTGTGCGGCGCTGCCATGATTGGATCATATATATGGTTGAAGGCTTGTCTTTCTGGAAATCTTTTTTGTCGTTCTTTTTATTATCCTTCCTGTCCTTCCAGTCTTTGACTAGATGCATGAGTTTGCCTGATTTGATCAGTGACTCAATGTGCTTCTTGAGTTGAATGCACTCCTCGATGTCGTGACCCTTGTCATTATGGAATTCGCAGAAGCGATTTCCTTGACGACGGTCAACTGGAGTTGTCATTAGGGGAGGCCTTGGGAAGTTTGCCCATTCTGTCAACAAGATATCTCGATAAGTCATCTTTAGAGGGGTGAATTTATCATCCGGTCGACCACCTTTATTATGGCTCTTGTAATCCGAGTTCCTCCCATTGTCGTGGGTGCTTTGACCACCTGATTGCCTCTTGGGCTGGTCGTTCGATCGATAGTTATGATTCCCCTTTGTAGGGTACGCCGCAACTACCGTGGTCTCTCCTTCAACAAAGTTCCTGACCCTTTCCATGAGTTCGTGGTACCTCTCCGGTCGTTTGTCATTGAGACGCCTAATTAACTCCTTGTCAGTTATGGCATGCATGTAATCAGAAATTTTTAGGAGCTCCGGGCACATTTTTGTGCGCGTGCACTCGTCATTGAAATGTTCCGTGAAGTCTTATGTAGAATCTTCGGGACTTTGCTTGAAAGTTGCTAACGAGACCGGATCCCTATTATACTTCTTTCGCTGAGTATAATTGTTTTTGAATGCGGTGCGTAGCTCGCCAAAGCTATCAATACTTCGGTGAGGGAGATTTTCAAACCAATCACGGGCATTGCCAATCAAGGTCAAATTAAACATCTGGCACCATATAGGCATCGGTCATCGTTCAATTTTAGCCTGTGTATCAAATATTTTTAGGTGATCGTCCGGATCACCAGACCCATCATAGGTTTTAACGCACGCCGGCATATGACGCTTTTTTTCCTCAGAGTAGTTCCGTATGCGAAGAGTGAAGGCGTCCTCTCTGTCATCGCACCATGAAAGGGAAAGATCTTCCTCCTCTTCATCATGATAGTAGGGATCATCGTAGTATCCTTCATCGTCCGATGGTGGTGGGGGAGAATACCTAGGTCGGCGACGTGTAGGAGGATGGTCATTTGAATCAAACCCCGAAGGGTCATTAGGTGGAGGCGGTGCCCCACTTCTATGATCGGCACTCTTATGAGTAGGAGCTTCCCTCCCACCAGAATTTATCCTACGCCACACGCTTGCGTGGCGGTTTGCAACGAGAGTCTCCAACACCGGGCGTCTAGTGGAGCCGTCGGATCTATCCCCGTCTTCATGAGCTTCTTGCAATTCCTGCATGATGCGATGCCCTACGCGCTTGAGCACATTCCGTAGTCGAGGGGTTTCCTCGAAGGAAGGTTGTTCATTAGCTCGCGTCTTCCTTCCCCTCTTCCTAACATGAGGGGGGGGTACCATGGGCGGAGCTTCCGAAGTTAAGTCTAGACTGGAGATTCCGTCCCAGATTCAACCTTGCCGAGATGCTTGGCACGCTTCTGTCAAGATTTTGCGTGAGTACACGCTCGAGGTCCTCATTGTCGAGTGACCCAACTTCCAATTCTGCCTCAACCACTGGTGGCCTTTGCGGCTCCTTGGTAGGGGCCTTTGGTGTAGCTCCTGGATCGAGGTTATGCAAAGTGATGGTTGGCGGTGGGGTATTATCGGACGTGCCTGCCCCACCAAGAGACTGAAAGATGTTTTGGTTATTTGGCCCTCCTGCTTGGCCACCCTGAGGTTGAGCGGAGGTGATTATCCCATCACCTGCGGACTTTAGGTTCCCAGGATTCGTGTTCCTTGGGTTTCCCTGAAAGTGTCCCTTCGTCATTGGGAGGGTTTGGGATTAAGAATGAGTTTAGTGTATGGGTCCCACGGATGGCGCCAACTTGTTGATACAAAATTTTGATGATCCTTGCTTGACCCGAATTAGGCTTAATTCGGGTATGCTGGGCTCCGGCTCTTGCACCAAGTGAATGTCTTGCTGAGATCCTGTACACTAATACAACACGCGTTAAGCTTACCGTGGGAACGTATCCCACTATTAGAAACCAGCGTGAGAGTAAGTAATCGGTTTGGGTTAGATAATATGTTGTAGGTTGAGAGTATAAAGAATGTGATACCTTTGTAGAACCCTTGGGGGTTCCTTATATAGGCGGTGAAACCCTAATAGGTTGTCACCGATGCTTCGGCCCCAAGCAAAGGATAAGTGCCATAATTAGCTTGATTGTTATCTTCTAATTATGGTGAGTGTATATCCTGTACTTTGAGGTAAATCCCAATCCTAACAAGATTTTGATTCTGTCTAACCCTGTACCAGCCGTACCGGGTCGTGGGCCGCACACATCTTATGCGGCCACTGTTCATTCAAGCCCATAAGCTCAAATGATATTAATCCAACCCATTCGTGATGGGCCGGATGCGGGTAGTACCCGTTGGTGGGGTTCATGACCCGGTTGGGGACTATACGTCATCAACTGGCAACAAAAGTTATATGCACAAGTATAAGGAGGAACAAGGTCCTAAAGTTGTTTTTGGTGATAACTCATCAGCTACTACTGAAGGATTTGGTTAAGTGAAATGCAATGGTATAGTTTTCACAAGGGTAGCATATGTCAATAGATTGAAGCACAAACTCATCAGCATCAGTCAACTTTGTGATACAAAGTATCTAGTGCTGTTTGATGACAAAAAAGGTACAATCTTAAACTACAATCATGAAATTGTGATGATTGCTCCCAAAGTCGAAGATGTTTATGTCATGAACATGAACTCTACTCACGAGACATGTTTCTTTGTGAAAGCTTCCAACATTACTAACTGGCTTTGGCATAAGAGGCTCTCACATCTAAATTTCAAAACAATAACTCTGCTGGAAAAACAAAATCTTGTTATTGGTCTTCCTTCACTTGTTTTTTTCAAGGACAAACCATGTTCAACATGTGAAAAAGGGAAGCACCATAGGGCCAGTTTCAAAACAAAGCAGACTTTCTCAATCAAAGAAAGTCTTCACTTGCTTCACATGGACTTATTTGGCCCAGTATCACCTAGGGCCATTTTTCATGAAAAATATACACTTGTCATTGTTGATGAGTACTCTAGGTACACCTGGGTATACTTTCTGACAAAGAAAAGCAATGCACCAGATGCCATTATGTCTTTCATCAAAAGAGTTGAAAATCAAAATGACACTCATGTCAAGCAACTCAGAACTGACAATGGCACTGAATTCAGAAATCACACACTGATCAAATTCTGTGATGACAAAGGAATTTCTCAAAATTTCTCATCTCCTTACACACCTGAACAAAATGGTGTGGCTGAAAGAAGGAACGGAACCTTGATTGAGGCTACAAGGACAATGCTTGCTGGATCTACTCTCTCTAAGCATTTTTGGACTGATGTTGTAGCCACTGCTTGCTACACTCAAAATAGATCCATCATTATGAAGAGACACATGAAGACTCCCTATGAAGTATTCAGGGGGAGAATTCCAAACATTTCATTCTTACATGTGTTTGGGTGTCTAGTATTCATTCACAATCACAAGGATCATCTTGGTAAGTTTGATGAAAAATCTGATGATGGTTATTATCTTGGATACTCTCTAGTATCTAAAGCATATAGAGTCTTCAACACAAGAAGACAATGTATTGAAGAAACTTATCACATCACTTTCAATGAATGTTCTGAAGCTCTCAAATTTACAAATCTATCAGATGATGAACTTCATATTCATGAATCTCACAATTATCCATCTAATGAATTTCAAAATTATGAGCACTCTCAAAGATATCAAACAAGCAACTCAGTTACTCATATTTATCCACTTGAAGATATGACAAGTACTACAAAAGGAAATCCTTTAGTATCAAATACTGATGGTTGTCGGTCAAATAATGATCAGTCTCAAAATGATCAAAATGATAAGCAAAGCAACACAAATGACCAAAATGGTCAGTTTCAAAACAATCAGCATACTGACATACATGATCAAAATGATCAATCATGTGAAGCTGTTGATGAACTAACTGAGCCTTCTACTCAAATCTCTAACTATCTCTAGGGAATTAGGTCTTGGATGTGTTGCTTCTGACCAAGAAGGAAGCCCTCCATTGATTGAACCTTTGTCTATTGAATATCCTTCAACGGACACTAGAGATAATCCAAGTCTATGTCATGGACTTCCAAGTTCTAGCTCTAATGATGATACCAGTGCCTATTCTCTAGCTCCAAAAACTCATGGACTAATAATAGTCACATACAGCTGGTGAACATAATAGGCAATCCTGGTGAAGGTAGAGTCACTGGATCTATGGCAAAGAAACTGAGTGCTGCTTTATCTGGAAAATGCCTCTATGCAAACTTTCTTTCAGAAATTTAACCTGCAAAGGTTTCTGAAGCACTCACACACCCTGGATGGGTGGATGCCATGCAAGAGGAACTAACTCAATTTTAAAGAAACAAAGTCTGGAATTTGGTTCCTCTTCCACATGGTAAATCAACCACTGGCACCAAATGGGTTTACAAGCTCAAAAGAGATGAAACCAATATAGTGACAAAAAAACAAAGCTAGGCTGGTGGCCCAAGGATTCAATCAAGAGCCTGGTGTTGATTTTGATCAAACCTTTGCTCTAGTTGCACTTATGTAAGCCATACGAATCTTTCTTGATTATGCCACTTCCATGAACTTCATCATCTACCAAATGTATGTCAAAAGTGCATTCCTAAATGGTGACTTAAAAGAAGAAGTTTATGTTACACAGCCTCTTGGCTTTGAGAGTAGTAAATACCCAAACCATGTCTACAAGCTTTACAAAGCTTTGTATGGACCGAAGCAAGCTCCAAGAACATGGTATGAAACTCTCTCAACATTTTTCATTGAGCATAAATTTGTCAAAGGAAAAATAGATAGCACCTTGTTTATATATAAATCTAAAACTGACACCATTTTGGTACAAATTTATGTGAATGACATCATCTTTGGTTCAACAAGCTTGAAACTTTGCAAACAATTTGCCAAGCTTATGACCAGCAACTTTGAGATGAGTATGATGGGAGAACTCACATACTTCCTTGGTCGTCAGATTAAACAATCCGACCAAGGCATCTCCATCAATCAAGAAAAATATGTCAAGGATCTACTGAAGAAGTATGATATCAATTGTGCTTCAGTGAAGACTCCAATGGTACCCCCTTACAACTTAGGACCTTATCTCAATGGACAATCAGTGAATGAGACTCAGTATAGAGGTATGATTTGATCACTCATGTACTTAACTACAAGCAGACCTGACACTCAATTCTCTACATGCCTTTGTGCAAGATACCAAGTAGATCCAAAGGAATCACACCTTACTGCTATAAAGAGAATCTTCAGATTACCTAAAAGGTACACAAAGTCTAGGTCTTTGGTACCCCCAATCCTCAGGTTTTGATCTAAAGGGGTATTCAATTCTGACTATGTTGGATGTAATATGGATAGAAAAAGCACATATGGTGCTTGCCAATTTCTAGGTGGCAAACTTGTGTGTTGGAGTGCTAAAAAGCAACAAACAGTTGTCATGTCTTCAGTAGAAGCTTAATATGTGGTAGCTGTTGGATGTTGTGCCAATGTTCTTTAGATGAAAAGCCAACTGGCTGATTATGATATAGAATATGAAAAGGTACCATTATTTTGTGATAACACTAGAGCTATTTCAATATCCAATAATCCAGTCCTTCACTCAAGAACAAAACACATTGATATCAGATATCACTTTATCAGAGATCATATTGTGAAAGGGGACATTGAATTACATTTCATCCCCCACTCAGTATCATTTGGCTGATATCTTTACCAAACCACTGGATGAACCAACTTTCAAAAGATTGATAATGGTGCTTGGTATGTTGAACATTGATGATACAAAACTTGACCCTTCAGCATTCACTGAAGAAGCTTGAAGGTTCATCATTTCATAAAATATTTTGATTAGTGCCAAGTAGTAGTGTCTGAGTAAAGGAGTGTGCAATGTCATGTGTCTACCTCACTTTATGTGATTGTGTATATGATGTTTTGTCGTCTTATCTGATTCACTGAAGCTGAACAAATGATCACCAGTCATCAAAAGGTTCCTTCAGCAAATGTTGAACAAACTTTTTATACAACTGAGTAGTTAGGCCTGAGTAGACGAGCGTGCAATGTCATATGTCTTGTTAACTTATGTGAACATGTATACAGGGTTTTGCCGCCTCATCTGATGCACTGAAGCTCACAAGTATTACCATCAGCTTCAGCATATCCGAGCAACGGCATTTAAAACAAATCAATCATGTGATGAAAAGTATTAAATGGCATTGAATTTTCTTGAGAATAAAACAAACATTCTTTCAAAGGTGTCATTTGTTAATTAAGAAAATTTCAAATGTCCCCATCCACAGTCAACAACTTCCTGACACAATGAGGCGTTTTACTGTTTAAAGCAACATAAAATCATACCACTTTTCAGAACATTAATGAGAGAGTTTGTGCCAAATGTTCAAAAGAAACCCTAAAAGATTTAGATTTTTTTCAAATAGTTTTAAAAAAATTTTACAAATCAGTTCAAGTTTCTATATAGTCCCTTACAATTGGATTTCACTCCACGCTTTCAAATCTTTTCATCAAAAAAACACACCCACAAACTCTCTCTCTCTCTCTTTCAAAAAAAAGACACACACAGAAACAACAATAGCTGAATCATCTTCTTCCCCAGAGATTGCTAAGATCACTCTCAACCCATCCACCCATGTGACTTTCCCCATTGATGATATCTTCTTCAAGCCCAACAACATCACCTTACTCAAACCTAAATCCATTAAGTCTGTTCACGGGGAACAAGTTATGACTTACATGTCCAAAAGTGTTTTAAGGTATGCACTATTTGAGGATCCTGGTACGATGTTTCAAAATATCCTAAAAGAATTTTGGTTCACAGTAGAGGCTTCTAACAACAAGAAGTCCATTGAATTTGATTCTACCACGGTTGGGATTCATGGTAGACTTGGGTTAAAATTATTTAGAAAGGTTTCGGGTCTAAATTATATGGAAAATCCTAGTGATTATGAGGCTATACCTGATAATTTTATGATTGTTAAAAATTTCTTTAAAGAAATTGGGTATACTGAAGATATAACTGAGAAAGGGGGTTAAAAAGAAGTTGTGTGCCACCAAGGTGGAAGTTGCTGATGTCCATTATTATTGAATGTTTGGGGGGGGGGGGGGGGGGGAACTGGAGGCCTTGACTAGATCAACCAAAAAGATGCTATTATTTTATACTCTCTGGCCAAGGGAATTAAAGCTGATTTTGGGAGACTTATTTTTTAAGAACTCCATGGGAAGCTGGAGAAAAAGAAAAGAGAGAAAAACGTTGTTTACACCAGATTTCTATCTTTCCTCTTTGCTGACCATCTTGGTGATGACTTTTCAAAAATCAATGGAGATAAACTAATTTTTCGACCATTTGATCTTACTCGCTGGAACATTCCAGTCAGCACCGTTGATCCTCCTCTTACACAACCTATGCTGGACATCTGCTCAGCAGATGGTCCAGTAGTGTACAAAGCTCCAAAAGACACTCCTCCAACTGGAGAAGGGGATCTGAAAGGCGAAAAGCCTAGAGCTTCATCTGGACCTCGTCAAAAGAGCACGTCTGTTAATACTAAGAAGGTTAGACGTGAGTCCAGAAAGAGGAAAACCCTCACACAAGCTTCCTCTAAGAAGGTTGTTGATGAACCCCAAGGCCATGTTTTGAAGAAGAGTAAGTCCTTGGCCAAGGACAAGAACCCAAGCCAGCCGTCACCTTTAGTCTCTGCTAGAGGTGACATGCATAAAGAGACCCAAAAGGCAACCCCTCTCTCAACTTCTTTAGGAGAGAAGGGTGAAGATGGAGCTCACCCTCAGCTCAGTAGTGTGGAGTCAGCATTGGTAAGTACTTTAAATCTGAATACAATTCCTATTTCATTACCAATTTCTATCACTTGTCACTCTGAGTCTACATCAGGGAATGATGTGTCAGTAAATCCAACAGCGGATGCTGACCTTGGCCTATCTGTTTCTAATGATGTAGTTCCCCCACAACAAGGTCCTACTGAAGGAACCAAAAACATTATCATTGATCTTTACTTATCAGGGTCTCTTTCTCAGGATCCATCAGGTTAAACCAACCCTGGTGGTGAAGGACTTGAAACTAATCCTCACACTGGAGGTGATGCTCAGAAGACACCCAAGGAAGTGACTCTCACCACCGGAGCCAAGGTGGGACACTTGCCTTCATTTGTCTTCAGCATGTCTGGTGATGACTTGGAAAAGGAACTTGGGTTCAGTGAAAGAATTCCAGTCAACCTTGATGACAGTGATGAAGAGAATACTGATGCAACACCAAAGCCACCGTCCCCCAGATCTGAACATATAAAAGAATTAACAAATCAAGTGTTTATTCTTCAATCACAGGTGGCTAAACTGAAGGAAGAAAAGGTGTTTGCTAATACTAAAATATCCACTCTTAAGGCAAGGCCAATTCCTCCCTCTGTTGAACAAATTAAGGATGTCATCATTGCTACTTTGAAGCCACTAGTCAAAGATGTGGCCACCACCACTTGCTTAAAGCAAGAGATGTCATCACTTATGGACTCGATCCACAGTGCTTCCATGGAGTTTCCACCAGAATTCACACAAGTACCTGGCCAAGTTAATGCTTTGTGTGATTGTGTGTCAAAGATAAAAGATAGAGTGGCGTTACTGGAGAAACAGAAGCTGGCCATATCTGATGAGGTTCAGTGGAAACTGAATGCTCTTGAAAATGTTCCAGCCATGCTGGACAAGGTATCTGCCACTCTTGATCATATTTGTGGTCTCTTCCCTGCTGGTGGGTCATCAGAAGCTGTTGGGCAGTCTTCTACTGAGGGGGAGAAAAACACCATCCAGCAGCTCTTTCAGGAACATGCCCAAAAGAAGGCTCAGAAATAATATGTTGTCTATGAGTCACCTATCACTGAAAAAAGTGTAACACCCCCAAATATACACAATTCAATACAGCGGAAGAGTCGTTGGTTTTACGGGATAGCACATTACTCACATCATAGACAACACTTAAAAATTGCGTCGTTTAATAATAAAGCATTTCCATTCATAAATATTAGATTTACATAGGTCCCATGTCATATTATCTCATTCAGTTTTTACAAAACATTTGAATGGAAATTGTTATTTAAGTACGGGCCATGAATTCTTGTTGTCTTCCCGAGAATTACCTTCAAGTACCTGAGATAAAACATGTTAAAAGAAAAGGTCAGCGAAAACGCCGAGTGAATTCATAGAGTTTAATAAACCATTAGTATATCGTCGGTACATATTTATTACCAAAAATCATTTTGTACAAATCCTTGTAGTAAGCCATAAAATAGGCCAAAAACATTTTATACAAATCCTTGTCAAAATCATAATATAGGCGTTTGCCTTCAAAATCAATATACGAACCATTGTCGTAAAAACAGCATACAATACGTTTTATAACGTCATATAGAGTTAAATAAAAACCGTTATATGAATATGGTTATATAAAACCAAAACACGAACATAATATCAATAATAAGACCCCGTATTGCTAGTTAGGCAATATATCGTAATTCAGTGCGTATAGCAGTATTTCGTTATTTGGATTATTATAAGCCGCATGACATTATTACCTTACTACAACAAACAACGGGTAGCTAGCCCGAAACTCAATTTCCCATCTAAGTTAGCGTGTCGTCACAAAAATCACGGTATGGAAATCTTCTCATACATAAATTTGCTTACCAATCAATGTGGCACGACGGGGATCAACCGTCAAGGCGCGAACTGGGGTGATCGTCCCCAAATAGTATTATTATATGCATAAGCGTCTACCAAATCCCGGTAGTTCACAATTCATGCTAATGGGACTTTTAGTGACATAACCTAACTTTAATAATCCATTTTATTTCATACATCGGATCATATAATCATTCATCGGGTCATACAATCATTCGGGTCCAAATCAATAAACAAACAATCGAGAAAACTGGTGTCCTATTTTATTAAAACTAACATGTTATCTCCCTCGCGGTTTATAAAACATTTCATAAAAACATTTAAAATAGTGCGAGGCTATGAACTCACGTTGATGTGGGAAAGCGGGTTATCGGCAATTCGGATGTACGGTACGTGCTTCCATCACGGAAACCTAGACAAATAATACTCGTCTTAGACTTTTGTCCAATGACTTTATCAAAATAACAATTATGTATCATATGATGATTTTATATATATGATGATGATCAAGTGGGTTTATACATTCTCATTTACTCATTTTAGTGTTATGTATTGGTAACTTTTATACTAGTTTACTAGTTTTACTTATTTACATGTTTTAGGCCCAATAAGACTATTATAAACCCAATACCTTATATTAGTCCATTTTACACTTTTATTATCATTATTATACTTTACATGTTGGGCGCAAGTGAGTTAAGCCCAATAAGTAAGTTTATAAGTGTTTTACCAAACTAGTCGGCTTAATAGTCCAATAAGGCTACTTTGGCTCGTTAATGTCTATATGTTGTAAAGCTCGGGTTTTATAGGTTTTTACTTGTTATATAAGTTCATATATCATTATGTGAGTTTATAAAAGTATACATTAGACGGGTCCGACCGTCTAAGTTTTATTTGACAAAAACGTTAATCTTTCGGTTTTAGCCGAAAAGACGTAAAACTTAGGTATATAGTTTTATAACTTGGAAAAACATTTATACTTGTAAATTATATAACATGTCTCATTCTAATATCAATATATCTATATCTCTTTATTTATGATTATTATCAACTAGTGGGTTTTATATATGTATATTTTATATAAATTTTTGAGTGCTTATATTATATACTATTTATTTACAAAATCAGTCATAAATTTTAAGTCCACTAAAATGTTCATATATAGAGTTCTATAATGAGATAGGACCTAAAATTATTATAACAGTAACTACATAATATGTGCTTCATTTTACTTCTTTATAGCTACTAATGAATCAACCTCTAAATGTTTTAATAAATTCGTCCAAAACAGTATAGGCAGATTTGCACTCTAATCTTGTTTTGATCATATCTCACTAATTTTGATGATTTCATTGCATGGCCAACTCTCACATGTGTATAACACATAATACTTACTGTAAATTGATTCCACTATGCCATTTTATCAGTTTATAATTTGGTTACTTACTATTTTTGTACAACCATCATATTTAGCAAGATTTTAACCTTGTTACCTATGGTTTTCCATCTTTTTAACCATATTTATCAACACCAAATCCCCACATAATATTTTTATCATCATTCATCATCATATAAATATACATAAATAAAGAAAATACAAGATTACATAATCAAAATAACAAGTGGATAGGAAGAACAATCTTTATACCATCAAGATTAAGTAGTTTATGATCAAGGCTTGGATTTTTGATGGAAAAACTTGTGATAGATCAACACCAACTTTGAAGACCACCACTATTTGTAAACTTCTTGTAGAAATCAGCCCTTGAACATCACCAAATCACCTCCTTGGATGATATAATCACCTCCAATCTTCAAGGCTTCAAAGGAGCATCAGCATGTGTATGAATAACACATGATTTTATGGCTAAAATAGATCAAATAGGGGTGTTTGATGGTGGTGGTGGACGGAATATAAAGAGAGAAAGGGAGGATGAGAGAGTGGTTTGCATGTGTTGGAAGTGAGGAATGGTTTGTGTTGGATGGTTTTGTGGTTTGATAGCTTACATGTTAAGCTTTCAAGTTAACAAGTGTTAGCTTGTTAAGGAATTTTTGACACCTAAGGGTGTGTGTTGGAGCTCATTAACCGTCCCATATAGTGGGGTGGGCAAGTGTAAAACTTTTTCCATCCCACTAATTTACGGGTACTCCTCGATTCTAGTTTCCTCGATTTGCGTGCCCTCGGGTCGTTTTGCGAAAAACGTTTTTATAAATTATGAATCAACGGCACAAAACGAATCTAATAAAAATTGTCTCATCAAAAACGGAGTTCAAAAACGTAAATACGTAATCCTAAGCTTTCCGGTTTAGTCGTAAAGGACGTTAAATTATTCACGTAAGTCCTAATCTCTTCTCGTAAATTAGTGACTTTATGAACCAACACAATTTTAAAATCCCAAAATAATATTCACGGATAAATTTATTTCATGAAATGTTGGACTGTCACCAAAAACGGTGTATGTAAACGTAAGCACGTAACGTAGAATCCTCCGGTTTAGACGTAGTCGATGCTACTTCAAGACGTAAACCCAAATTTCTTCCCATAAATGAGTGAGTTCATAATATAACATTAAAATAATGTTTTTAAATAATATTTGAGAATAAATTATCAACCATAAATTAACGGATTGTCACAAAAAGCCCAGCAAAAGGTAAGGGGAGTCATCAGCCAAAAATGATCATATGGATGGGCTGACCACAAGTGGGGAAACAACTAATAGTTGTTCACCTCCCTTTATACCCAAGAACAAAGGAGATTTTACTCTGAATGACCGATTGATCAAAGCTGGGGTGGCCACTCAAGAAGAACTTGACAAGTTGTACAAGCTTCAGCAAGAAGAAAAGCTAAGAGATCTGAAGCTGAGCTTGTATGAACAAATAGGGATACCTGAAGTTGAAAGTCTTTTCAAGAAGAAAATGTTATATGAAACGTTTCGTAAAACAAGGTTGAACTGAAGAAATCTCTCACCAATCACCAATGTTGATATGCTGACAAACAGAGGTGATATTCATCTCAAGTTCTATAGGGGTGATGGAACTGATGAGATCATTGAAAACTTCCAAGGAAAAGAACTTTCTTACACTGAGTGGACTGAAATGAGTGTGAAGATTGAGAAAAGGAAAACCAAAAGATGGGATGAAGTTCGCACCAGAATTGAGCAATTTATGAGAAATCATGAAAGACTGGGTGAGATTCTGAACATCAGCACTCAAGTTTCTCTGGAGGATCAAGATCCTATACTATAACTGAACAAAAGAGCCAATCTGATACAACCTGGAGTGGGTGACATTTTTGTCACTACAAAGAAATACAAAGGCTTTGTTCAGTTTCAAAATCATCTCCCTGGCCATGTACTAGATGAACCAGAATTGGGAATCATAATGTTCAATCGTCAAGAACATCAAGACTTTGTGGGCATAAGTGACCTTGATGAAATGAACAATGAACTTCTCTCGAATGTTCAAAGGATCTTTTACTCTCAGCATGGAGGTCCAGGACGTACTGATGCTGCTAGAACCTTCATCATGTGCTTTCTTGCTATACTGGAACACAAAAACTCAGATCCATCAACTCGGACTCCCATCATTAAAGAACTTAGGCCAAAGGAAAACTGAATAATCATTTGTACTATTTTTGTTGTAATTTTTAATGTTTATGAATAAATGATTATCTGATGTTTATAAGTATTTTATTGTTCAATGCAAGTAAGAAGAAGTTGTTATGCTCACTTACTAATGACATTAGACTTAGGCTATTTGTATATCCAAATAGGGGGAGATTGTTGGGTCAGCATTTACTGACCCTGAGGCAACTCTAGGATTTGAATATAAAATCCCCCTAAGTATTTCATGCTCAACAGTAAGGCCAGTCTGCTAAAGGATGACCAGAGGAACAAAGTTTCTACTGAAGACTTTGTAGCTGAAGAACGTTCAGCATTCCTCTTCCAGATAATTTAGAAGATAAAGGAGTCTTCGCTTCAAATACTAGGCGATCTAGTTGTTGAAGAACAAGAACTGAAGAAGAGATTTCAGTTCAGTTTGGTTTGACAATACCAAACTGAATGATGTCGATCTCCTCTAGGATATTAAAGACTCTTCAGTATTCCGATGGTTTGCATTAGGCGGGAAAAGATAACTTTAAGTCAAAGTTGGTTGCTTGTATAATTAGATATAAGTACAACCTTTATCTTTTCTATAATAGTTTAATATGTACTTTGTAATGTTTATCCAGCGTGGGCATCAACCACCCACTGGATAAACCCATGCATTGAAACATGCAAATGTAAACCCTAGTTTAGACTGCCTATAAAAGGAGTGTGCATTGAGAGAGAAAGGGTTAACCAATACAAGAGTAGAAACTCTAGAAAACCTTTCTCTCTCGATACCAACTAAACCATATTGCCAAGAAGCATATGAACGTTTAGATTGGAGCTTAGACTTTAACTTTGGTTATACGTTTAAATAGAGGAGATCACAACCCATTGTCATTCAACCACTTTATTATTCCCCAAATAAAGTGGGTAATAGATTCTTTATTTGATTCTAATAAAATTCTATACGTTGAAAAGCTATTGGTATTGTTGTTTTAATTGTTCATAGTTCTTATCTATTGTTAAAACAACACACTTGAGTCTTGGTAAACAGTTAATACTTAAGGTTGATAAGTAATAACGATTTATAAGGGACCAACACGTGGCAAGGCCAGAACCGTTAGCTTCGTAATTTTGTGCTCTTCTATTGGTCCATGTGGTTTGTTAGTGGATAACTTTGTAGTATGGAAGAAATAGTCCTTGTTGTTTGCATTTCTTGATTTTAAGCTTGAAACTTCCTTAAATCTTCATCCTTAACCCTCCAAACTTCATTCTTTTGGAACTTTTGGTCCTATGAATTTATCTTTGACTTTTTCTTTGATAAATGTCCGTGAAATCCCGTGTTTTCTTCATTTTTGTCCATTTGTACCTATTTAACAACAAAACACAAAACCACGTGTAATTCCGATATTTATGCTGATAAATATATGTTTCGGTCTGGTTTTTCCTTGTTTTAAGTGGTAAAAGGATAAGTGTTTTCACACTTATTAAATCCCCTACACTTGACCACTGTAATGTCCCCATGCAATGTACTATTTTAAAGCACAAATTTACATTTTTCATCATAATTAACCCATCTTGGCCTTTATTAGGATATACTATTACTACTACAGTAAAAGAAACTTAACAACGATGAAAACGGTGTATGTAAATGTAAGCACGTAACGTAGAATCCTCCGGTTTGGACGTAGTCGATGCTACTTCAAGACGTAAACCCAAATTTCTTCCCATAAATGAGTGAGTTCATAATATAACATTAAAATAATGTTTTTAAATAATATTTGAGAATAAAATATCAACCATAAATTGACGAATTGTCACAGCATTTACCCCTAAACAAGATCTTTATCCTCAAAGATCAATTTATCTTACTACTCGCTTCTTATAGAGTTAGAGCCATGTGGGTATTTCCTCCACATTCGGTCTTTTCTCACAAGTGCAATCCATTACAATACGCGAGTTTCAACAAACATAACTACGGGAATAAGATCAGGCTTAATGTTGACTTACTTTCTCTATCCATGATGTTCACGGGATTTTGATGAATGCAACTTTTCGCCGATCTAAGCTTCATTAAGTAACAATCAGATTCTCACTTGATAGATATTTTATCAAGTTAGATTTACGAAACATAATTCACGCAACCCTTGAAGTCCTAGGGTAAATCCAGCTTATATGCCTTTCAAACCAACTCTTACATCATCTCAATGGTCCCATACAACGGGGACTTAATTCCCATGATCTTTTAGATCTTCAATTCATCTTTCTATGGTGAAAATTTATTTTTGTTTTTTTTGGCATAACTTCGCTACCCATCCTGCACTTCAAGATCTACATTTCATATTCACATAACCTCCTTCCCACTACCGGCAGTCAATAATCAGATCCTAATTTCAACAACCATTTCAGGTTTCACGGGTCGGGTATTTTGTAAGGTTAGGTTCTTCATCATAGGCAACCTCAAACCTAAAAGACATGTCCAACTCACAGTGGGTGTATGTCGGGTGTCTTCATCCCAACTCCTGCTTAAAGATGCTCTCATATATAGATTCTAACAAGATTCAATATTGATCCTAATACGATAATTATCAATGATAATCTTTCCAAAGGAAAGCGATTATACGTCTTATTACCAAATGTCAATCATTCAAGCATAAAACAACACTTATAGTATTTTGTATCGTTACTTTACCTTGTCCCTTCGATTGGGGTGGTAAACAGTACTCTCATCAAGATTCGTTCTCAATGACTTCTGATCAAATCTATAGAAATTCGATGCGAAGCGAGGATCTTGATAGAGATGATCGATACAGGCACACCATGTTTACACAAATCCTTTAAATACAAAAGAGTCAATTTATTCATCAAGAATCTATCATTAACAGGAATGATATTAGCAGATTTGGTCAGTTTATCGACGATGACCCAAATCGAATCAAATTTAGATGATGACCTTTGCAATAGTTAGACATTTACTAATGTATGAGGCGATGTCTGCCTTCGTAATTTGCCATCGGTACAACTTCTTCTGATAATGATACATTAAATCAGGACTGACATGAATAGAATACTTATACTTACAAGATTCCAACATAACTATATCTCACAAACCTCCATATTTAGGCAACCACAAGTGGCCTTTTATACTTTTAACGCCATCGGCTTCTCAATCCTAATGGTTCATATTAGCCGCGAACCCTTTTTTATCTATATTATCCTTTTTACAAGAATCGGCTATATTTTAAATTACTCAGCAAAATTATTTTGCACAGTCATTATTAAGAAATACATCCTAATTGGTTCTTTATCCTTTCTATATTATGTGTCAGTATCTACATTCACCTTTCCTGATGAAATATTTATCATGACCGAATTCATTCAAAATTTCTTTCTTCATTTTTTCTAAGTTTTTATTTTGTCTCAACTATCATTTTTATTAGTTTTGCTCAATCCGACGTTTAAAGCGTCGATAAGTATTACTAGTAATTGAATTTAATTATAGGAAAATGTTCAAAATAAATTTGAATTTAATTAACACGATTTTTGTTGATTTATCGAAAATAATTAACAAGATTTGTAAATGTTTGAAAAATCTTTGTTTATACTTTGGTCAAAATTTTCTTAGTTGACAAGCAAAAATTGTCGTTTTAAATTTCAAGTCATGGTTTCCTCAATCCCTCTTAGGTTGTCTTGAGGTATACACAAATATTTACCCCTAAACAGGAGTTTAGTTAAATGTTCTGGGTTTAAGGGAATGATTCCTTAAAAATTATTTTGATAAAACATTTGTCAAAACATATTTTCACTTTGTTTTTGGTAAAACCCAAAGTCTTAAATGGCTCTAATTTTTTTGGAAGAGTCAATATATTCCATTATCTATTAATCACATGGTCAATTAATATAAAGCATTAAGTCTTAAATCACATGTTAATTATTCAAGGTACATATTTTCATTGCTCGGACAACTCCGGGCAGTTTATAAATGATAATTAACTCCTTCCTGTTCTTATAAACAAACAAATAGTCCTTAATGATCACCAGCATGAATTTATCAAATTACAGCCTACACACGTGATTCACCAAAGTTATAGATGCTACATGTGTATTAGTCAATCCAAATGACATCACATGAAACTAATAATGTTCACTACAAGTTCTAGATGTAGTGATTGTAATAGATAATCTTTTTCGCAGACGCGAAGTTGATGATAACCATGCCGTGAATCAAATTTTTGAATATACGCTAGAACCTTGTAAATGATCGAACAAATCTATCATCTTGGGTAGTGGATATAGATTTTTAATCGTCAATTTACCTAGTTCACGGTAATCAATAAATATAAGAATTAATAACACCATAGCTGTTCATGATGACGAGCTCGGTAGAATAAAATCTTTCTTTGACAACTCTCTCAGTTGTACGGTAATTCCTTTAATTCAGATGGTGTTGACGTACAGTGCACATGCCACAAGTGCAGCACCAGGAATATAATCAATACCAAATTCGACTTGCCTTAATGGCGAAAGTCTAGGTAATTTACCAGCAAATATTTCCTAAAGTTTCAGATAACAGAAACATCTTTTAATAAATTCATATTAGTTTCTTTCTAGATTATAATATCTATGACTAGTTCATAACAATTCATGGTATAATTTCAAGTCTAAATATAGGATATGGTCATCCATCAAGAATTATTTTGATCACTTTTGATAATCAACATCTTATCATTTAGGGGAATTCTACTCGAGTTCCCATCAATTTAGACAATGTCGTCATGTCATAATCAATCATTCCATTCTACTGGCACTATCAACTTCCAGTTTCATTACCGTTGATAAGATGTGAACTTCTCAAAATACTAATAATAACTCATAGTCCTTCACAAATTCAAGGATATATGGAGACACAACTACCATTAAAAGAGTAAGGTCAACGCATAATCTACGCGAGAGAATTTCAAATTAGATAAAGACGGAAACATTTAATGAATATGAATATATCCCATGTTTTCATAATTTGAGTACGCATTCGAAAGATCCTCGGATCGTTACCTAGGTCTTTCAAATGAAATCTTGATCAAAAGAAATGATAGGAACGTCGATACATACAGTCGGGTACCAACATTCGGTAACCAAATACTTTTCCAAAAAATCTCACCACGGGAGATTTGGACAAGAAAGAGTTGTCAATTGTCAATTAAGACAATTTCCACAGATGATTAAATTCGACTCAGAAGAATAAATGATACGGGCACATATGTAGGTGTCTCTAACAATATGTCCCTATTTTCACTTCTTGCAGATATCATAAAATTTAATCTTTCATAACTTTAAAGAAAATATAGTGTTTATCAATCAATTTTATGGTGACTACTAATCAGCCTTGCATGGTCCCTTCAAATTGTATGTAGGTGTGCAACTATTTACAATTTAAAGATTAACGATGCAATACTCAGTTCATCAAAATTTTGTCATCATGTTTATAACAAAAACATTTTCATGCTTAATTCTTAAACAAGAATCAAAATAAATTTACAAAGATGTTCTTTGTTATGGAAACAATTAAGTTTTCCAAGGTGTTTCATAAACAACTTCATTTCGATAACGATTACTTATAAATCTCACTTTAAATAATTCATGTGGTGATGAAAATCCAATTTTTCCCAAGGGATACTATTGTATCTTATAAAAACAATGAGTGATCTGCAAAAGAGTGATGAAGAGTTGTTCACCAAGAACTAACTACAATATGCTAGGAAATGAGCTTTAGCCAAATAATCATGAGGTTCATGACCTCGATGGCACTCAGGAATACAAAGAGAATAATCCACAACGTAACTCAAGTCGAGATGAGTACTTGTTCAATGGTCGCATCACTAATTCGATCATTAGGATGAAGCAATAAAGGATAGATAACTTCGATATATGTAGGATTTAGCAATCAAAGGTAGTCTTTTCATTAATCACAAATAAGTCAGAATTATACTGTAACCCATTGTGTGTCACTATGTCATACAATTCCAAGAACTCATCCTACCAACTGATATCTCAGTTAAGTTAGGGACTTTTTTTTAAAGATATCACAATGAATACTAATCTACAACAGTCATGGGGGTTCCACCTGTCCCGGAAGATCCATCGGTCCCAATTTCAACAGAAGATTTCTTCAATTTATTTCTTGGACACTGGGCATCCTCGTCAGTGGACAATGGCCTAGGAACAACCCTTAACACGAACCAACAAACATTTAAAACCTTATAATTCAATCACAGGACTTAACGATTTCCTCTTAACAATTTCTTATTCCATACAGGTTAAATTTTACTTCATTCAAGTTTCAATCAACTTATACTCAATTCGATATCCTACCTTATTTTCCAATACTTTCAACCTTATTCTTAGACCTTAATAGGGCCATAAAAGTTCTATATGAACAACACTCAATTTCCAATCCTATAGCTCCTACAACAATGGTTATCAAATAAGTCACTAGTATGAAATGACTCACACATTCAATTAGACTTCTCAGAAAGGTACTGGTGACATGAGGCTTTTGGGTAATGGTTCCAATGACAGTCTCAAGTGCAACATTCACCCTTTCGATTTCAATTTAAGAATTGGATGACAACGAATTAGATGACATCTTTCTAGGTGGTAAAGTTTTGTCAAACTCCACTCTATAAGGAAAGATCGTCATGACATCGATATCAGTTTTAATCTCGCCAATTCTTCTTCAATATCACAATCAACTAATATCTACATTTCTACGAATATCAACCATTTTGTTGGGATCATAAATATCCACAACTTGGTTTAGATCTGGAATAGCTAGATTTCCTACAGGAATAGCTTAGATTAATTTGCTAGGGGATTTAGGGTTCCTTATGACAATCTACATCATATAAATACCTCGTATAAATATAGAAATAATCATCAAACAATCATGTAATCAAATTACATCATATGTATATATATAATCCAAGTTATATATATATATATATATATATATATATATATATATATATATATATATATATATATATATATATATATATATATATATATATATATATATATATATATATATATATATATATATATATATATATATATATATATATATATATATATATATATATATATATATATATATATATATATATATATATATATATATATATATATATATATATATATATATATATTAAAATAACACTTCTCAGTCTGGCCTTGTCGGTAACTCCGGAATTCTTTAGCACCGTTATAGTCAAAAGATTTTTAGACATTTTGAGAAAAATGTTTATAGTTAAAAGATTTTGAAATGTTTTATTCAAAACCTTGGTTTTAAAAATCTTTCATTCTCTATAACGAGATATCTGGTACCAAACTGTAACACCCCCAAATATACACAATTCAATACAGCGGAAGACTCGTTGGTGTTACGGGATAGCACATTACTCACATCATAGACAACGCTTAAAAATTGCGTCGTTTAATAATAAAGCATTTCCATTCATAAATATCAGATTTACATAGGTCACATGTCATATTATCTCATGCAATTTTTACAAAACATTTGAATGGAAATTGTTATTTAAGTGTGGGCCATGAATTCTTGTTGTCTTCCCGAGAATTACCTTCAAGTACCTGAGATAAAAACATGTTAAAAGAAAAGGTCAGCGAAAACGCCGAGTGAATTCATAGAGTTTAATAAACCATTAGTATATCGTCGGCACATATTTATTACCGAAAATCATTTTGTACAAATCCTTGTAGTAAGCCATAAAATAGGCCAAAAATATTTTATACAAATCCTTGTCAAAATCATAATATAGGCGTTTGCCTTCAAAATCATTATACGAACGATTGTCGTAAAAACATCATACAATACGTTTTATAACGTCGTATAGAGTTAAATAAAAAACGTTATATGAATATGGTTATATAAAACCATAACACGAACATAATATCAATAATAAGACCCCGTATTGCTAGTCAGGCAATATATCATAATTCAGTGCGTATAGCAGTATTTCATCATTTGGATTATTATAAGCCGCATGACATTATTACCTTACTACAACAAACAACGGGTAGCTAGCCCGAAAATCAATTTGCCCATCTAAGTTAGCATGTCGTCACAAAAATCACGCTATGTAAATCTTCTCATACATAAATTCGCTTACCAATCAATGTGGCACGACGGGGATCAACCGTCAAGGCGCGAACTGGGGTGATCGTCCCCAAATAGTACTATTATATGCATAAGCCTCTACCAAATCCCGGTAGTTCACAATTCATGCTAATGGAACTATTAGTGACATAACCTAACTTTAATAATCCTTTTTATTCATACATCGGGTCATATAATCATTCATCAGGTCATACAATCATTCGGGTCCAAATCAATAAACAAACAATCGAGACAACTGGTGTCCTATTTTTATTAAAACTAACATGTTATCTCCCTCGCGGTTTATAAAACATTTCATAAAACATTTAAAAGAGTGCGAGGCTATGAACTCATGTTGATGTCGGAAAGCGGGTTATCGGCAATTCAGATGTACGGTACGTGCTTCAATCACGGAAACCTAGACAAATAATACTCGTCTTAGACTTTTGTCCAATGACTTTATCAAAATAACAATTATGTATACATATGATGATTTTATATATATGATGATGATCAAGTGTGTTTATACATTCTCATTTACTCATTCTAGTGTTATGTATTGGTAACTTTTATACTAGTTTACTAGTTTTACTTATTTACATGTTTTAGGCCCAATAAGCCTATTATAAGCCCAATACCTTATATCAGTCCATTTTACACTTTTATTATCAGTATTATACTTTACATGTTGGGTCCAATGTTGTAAAACAAGTGCTTGGCTGCCGCCTAGGCGGTGCCTAGGCGCTAGGCGCTCATACTCCGTCTAGGTGACGCCTAGGAGCTAGGCGGTCAAAAAAGTCAAGAAAGTCAACAAAAGTCAATATTTTTTTACGAAAAATTAAGGGTTTTCTTTCTAATATATAGTGCCGATATTTATTTTAACGTAACATCTTAAAATAAGAGATAAACGAATGATTATAAACATAAAGTAATGGGTTTTTCGTATAAAATTGTAACCAATTGAATTATATGTTCACGTTTGAAGTTTTAAACACTTAAATTGTAACGTTTTATTTTTCTACTTTGCAAGAACTTCGAATTATTTGAAATTAGAAGTATTTTTATGTCATACATATTATTTATAATATTTATATGCATAAAATTCCAATCCGCCGAGATGAATTCCGCCTGGAAGGTCGTCGACCGCCTCACTACCGCCTAGCAACTTCTGCAACCTTGGTTGGGTCCAAGTGGGTTAAGCCCAATAAGTAAGTTTATAAGTGTTTTACCAAACTAGTCGGGTTAATAGTCCAATAAGGCTACTTTGGCCCGTTAATGTCTATATGTTGTAAAGCTCGGGTTTTATCGGTTTTTACTTGTTATATAAGTTCATATATCAGTATGTGAGTTTATAAAAGTTTACATTAAACGGGTTCGACCGTCTAAGTTTTATTTGACAAAAACGTTAATCTTTCGATTTTAGCCGAAAAGACGTAAAACTTAGGTATATAGTTTTATAACTTGGATAAACATTTATACATGTAATTTATATAACATGTCCCATTTTAATATCAATATATCTATATTCCTTTATTTATGATTATTATCAACTAGTGAGTTTTATATATGTATATATTATATAAATTTTTGAGTGCTTATATTATATACTATTTATGTGACAACCAAACCCGAGGTCATATTTAATATTATATAATAATATTTTAACGAATGATTTTGAAATTTTTGATGAGTTTGAATGATATGACGATTGATGGTTTTATGTAAAACCGACGTTGGAGGTTTTATTTTTATCTTTTTACTAATAGCGAGGATTATTAGTGACCACGATATCGACGGATGCCCGAGATTTTATGTTTTATTATTTGTTGTTTCGATATTTATATTTTTGACATTTTTATTTTAAGTTCGAATTAAGTCGAACCGGGATCATATTATCATCATATTTTGAGTGCGTTTTAACTTTTGAAAAGTATTTTAACGAAACCCGAACCTCGTAAAAAATTTCAAAATTGACAATTTACATTTTCTACCCTTACAACTAATTAATTGTATTTTGGACCAAAACTATCATAAATTGGCAAAACTAGCCCTTCCACCACCATATAAAAGGTGAAATCTCTCACCTAAAAACACATACATGCAAAATTTTTATCTCTCTTCCCTCTCTCTCTTGTTTAACCGTACACCACCACCACCCTAGATCATTTGTTCTTTCAAAATTTAGTTTGAATCAAAGAAATCTAAGACAAGTCCCATGTTGGAAATTTAATTGTGCATCTAATGGTGTAATTTTCTTCAACATGCAAGAACTTCAAATTTTTAATGATGATCCATGAAGGTTTGATCCATTTTTATGATGGTATATTGTTGTTAGTGATGTTTTATGTATATTTTAATTATTGCATGTTGAAATTTTTGAGTTGGGTTTTTATGGTTTGATCATCTAAGAAAATTTAGTGTGTTATGATTGAAAGTCGTAGTGTAGGGATGATTATAGTGGTATAAATGGTGTTAAATTATGGTAAAAAATTAATTTTGAATGATTCTTAAATATATATTTTTAAACAGATTATTAAACTTAATTTTCTGAAAATATGAGTTTGAGTTTGAGATGAACTAACTAGATATTGTTGTAGAAGATGTTTTTAGCTTCATTTTGGTATAAGGTAGGGCTTCTAGCTCTAAACGAGTGAAAAGTTACGTTAGTTTGATTATTCGTGTACCGGGAGACGAGTATCGTCACAATATATAATTGTTGTCGATATTTGGATCGAATCTCGGGGACTATAAAATGGATTTTTAAAATGAGCGATGGACTAATTTTGAATGATAAGTATGATGATGCTGAGTTATTTTCAAAGTTGAGTGTCGGTTTTGTAACCGGAGAAAAATAAATGGTTTAAAAGACTATATGAGTTGTTGACGTAAAACTGTCCGATTTTATTAGTTCAAAGATGTGTCAGGCAGGGAACTTTAAAATTAAAATATTTTGATGGGCTTTTAACAGGTCTTTCTATAAATAGTAAGTGACATTTCTGATTTGTATCATAAGCATTTGATGTGTTTAAATGGGGTAAATGAGCTCGTACATTTGGTGTGTACCGGCAGATTTTTATCGAAAGAATTAACTAATAGAATAAACATATAGAATGGAGTAAAAGGTCACTTATATTATTTTCTTTTGGGGTTGTTGAGATTTCATGATTTTGAGTTTGATATTATTAAGTATGGATTTTATTCGAGTTTATTATTGATGAACGCGTCTTATTTGATAGGTTGCGGTTTTTGTGTTTATCGGGCATCAACTATTGTCGAAGATCGTCTTACTACTGCTATTACTCCAGGTGAGTCTATAGCCTCGCTTTTGTAATTGTGTCGAATGATTTTAAAACATGCGAGGGGGATACATGCGATTTGAAAGTAAAATGAACACAAGTCATGATTGATTGTTTGGACCCGAATGTTGCCTTGTTGCCTTTGTTGTTTTGAATTGTATAAGTACCTACGTTGCAAAAGTCCCTAAATTCATGAGTCGTTAACTATCTTTTGACTTGATGTTGTGAGTTGGGAATAACCGCTTATTCTAATAAAGTACTATTGGGCTGACGACCCTATCCGAGACCAGGGCTTTACGCTGAGTAACCCGCTGGGAAGGATAATTTTACGAGAATGAGAATGTGGTATACTTGCAACTGATACCCAAGTAGGGGCACTGGAATTCATCTAGTCGTGCCGGCTTTAGGCGTGGGTGACTAAGTTAAGGGGTCGATGTCATGAGCTTAATACAATTCTATAGCTAATGCTATATACTAGATTGCCTGAATAATAGATTGTAATGATCAGCAATTCTATTAAATGATCTTGATTGATTTTTCTCTTGTGTTCAAATGACGATTTGGAAAACCTATAGACTCGCTCAACCGTTGTGTTGATGATTTTAAGCATGTATTTCAGGTTATTGAAGTTGATGAATTGCGGAGCTTGGTGGAGAAGGATTGCGGAATGCTTTTGTGGTGATTGGTCTAAAACGGATTTCTTTCCCTTTTGTCATAAAAATAATAATGTACGGTCATATAATTTGGTAAATTGTTTGTTGATTGAATGAAATCTTTGGGGGACCTAAATATTACTCTGATATTTCTAAAATTGTTTTACTTGGGATTAAAAGTTTTAGATAGTGGTTAAATTATATTGTTTTATATTTCAAATTTATCATTTTGAGTTTGTTTAAAATGTCTTGTGTAACAATGTTTGTATTTAGCACCCAAATGTGTATTTCCGCTGCGCAATGTAATTTGGGGGTGTTAAAGATTGGTATCAGAGCTTTTTAGTTATAGCAAATTAGGTTTGATTTTTGAAAAATTCCCTAAACTATAACTTTGGTGTCCAAAAATATTTTACAAAAGCACGCAACTTCTCCGCAAGGCTCCGGTAAGATTATTTGTTTTGTATTGTTTTATAGTTAGATTTATCCCTTAAAAGTTGAAATGATTTTTAGAGTATTTATTAAGTAAATACTATGTTGATGTATTGATGATGTATTGATGTTGTTGAAAGTACGTTGAGTACTTGTGATCGTAATTTTCTTTATGTAATGCATATGTATATAATTTTAAATAATGACCTTATATACTGTCGAGGGTCTGGGACAGTAGACCGGATGATGAACGATTTTACAATTGATTTCTTGACACTTATATCCGGTATAAGGATGTTTGATTAGTTGATGTATGATAGATATGTGGTTGAAATTGGTGTGAATAGGAGGTTGATGTGGAAGAAAAGTGGTTTTAAAAGGTTGTATTTGGTATGTAAAGAATTGAGTTTGTTAGGACTTGGAAGATGGATGAGATTGCTAGTCTTGGGTCGATTGTGATAAATTTGTATGCTTGAATTGAAAGGTTTAAAGAGAAGTAGGTAAGCTTTGAAAGGATCAGTGAATGGGAGTCTCATGTGATATTGATTCTGAGTCAAGCTTGGAAGTTTAGGAATGTTGAAAGTCGTACTGAGATTTGTCTTGTGATTAATCTGCCGTGTAGCAGTGAGTATTTGGATTTTGAGAATGAGCTGCCATCATGTTATGGATTTGACCTTGAGGTGTGAAAAGGGAATAGACGAGTGTGAAGAAGCTGACAACAATGTTAAGGAGGATGAGGAGCTGCTGTCTAAGGAACTAATCGTGTAACGGATTTCTTTGTATCTTATTTTCTTTTTGTGATCAGACTTATTTAAACCTTGTATCATAGCATTGTGATGGAACTTATTATCTTTTAAGTGTGTGCGGTAGATGATTGTAGTGACAGACATTGCCACTATGCTGTTGAATCCTCAACACAGTCTAAATTACCCTCATGATCTATGTTGTGTCTTTATTAACTCTTTTGAGTTTTGGTTGATGAACCATTGTAGTTTGTGTTGTTCGTACATGTAGTATCCATGAGAAGTCCTAATAAAGAATTTCTTCTTTTATCTTGATATGTATACTTATCATGTTTCTTTCTTCTGTGATGACAGAAGAAGGAGTAAGGGAAGCATATTTCTGTCATTAGTAGATCGCTACGTGACTAAGTTTCTTGAAATATATCGCCAAAGCTAACGACTGCTACTATGAACACTATGATTGAACAAGTTATTGCTAGAACACATGAAGCTGATCGTGCTTCAAGGAATCAAGATGCTAGAGTTAATTGTGATGGAGATAATGGTGCTGCAGTTGATGCTGCTGAGAATAATGATGATGCTGCTGAGAATAATGGTGATGCTGCTAAGAATAATGAGGATGCTGCTGATCCAGATGATAGTGTTGCTGCTGTTCTGCAAGTTCAAGAGAATATACTTATGTTAGTTTCCAGAATTGTGGTTCTGCGCAGTTTGGTGGTATTAGTAGTGCATTAGAATTGCATAATTGGATTGATAAGATACAGAGTACCTTGATATTATTGGGTGTTCAGAAATTAATAAGGTGAAATTTGTTGCTGCTATATTTCAGAATGGTGCACTAAGATGGTGGAATAACCAAGTGACTACTTTAGGATTAGTTGTGGCTAATGGTAAGACATGGACTGTGATGAAAGGACTATTGACTGCCAGGTTTTGTCCTATGAAGGGACGATGTTATTACTGCTTAGTGGGAAATTTTCTGAGCTATATTTGCTATGCCATGATACGTTTGTGAATGACTGTAAGGCAAGGAAGCAGTACATTAGAGGACTGTCTAAGTGATATCAAGGGTGAGATTAATTCTTCAAGACCTAAATATTTTGATGAAGCTGTTCGACTGGCGCATGATTTAATTGAAGTAAAAGTGCAAGATAGGAAAGATAGTATTGTTGAAAACATTAAGAGAAAGTGGGACTCTGTTAAGTCCAACCAGAATCAAGGTCAGAATTGTGAGGATTACAGTAACAACAATAACCAAAGACAGAACCTAAATCAGTATTTAAACCATGGGAGGAATGATGGGATTTGTGCTGCCACTGTGTCTAGAAGTGACAAGATAAATCTCGAGTGTGTTTGCTGTACTTTATGCCATGTAGGTAATTATCTACAATTGCGATTAGAGTTAGGAAAACCTGGTCATAAAGCTTCTAAGTGCAGAACAAGAGGATTAGTCAATGGAATTAGTATCCCTAGAATAGTGATATGTTTTAGCCGTGGTGAGAAAGAATACAAACAAAGGAATTGTCCAAGGAAAGGAAATTGATATAGGAATACTGCCGCTCCGGTTTACGTTTGAATGATGCTGACAAACCTTAAGGTCTGGATGTTGTAAATGGTATATTATTACTTTAAATTCTTTATGTTAGTATGTTGTTTGGTTTCAGATTGGGTAGAAAATGTAGAAATGTAAAGATTCAGTTGTTTTATCAACGGAGAGTCAATAAGATTGACAATTAACTATGATGTGGAGTTAACCGATGGAAAGGTTGCTAGTGTTAGTTTTACCCTGAGAGTGTGTTCCTTGAATTTAGGAAGGTAAGTGTTTAATATTGACTTGATGCTCATAAAGTTGAGATCTTTGGATGTGGATTATTGGTATGAATTGGTTAGTGGTGCGAAGTGCTGATGCTTGAGATTGAACTAATCTTCACTATAAATTGATAGCTGCTGGATTAGATTTTGCTGCGAAGCTGAGTGTTGACTGTGAAAGGTGATGAGTGAACTTTCCATCTGGGAAGTGTGTCTTGTTTGGAAACAAGGAAGTATGCAGAAGAGGGATATGATGTATTCCTAGCTCAGTTAATTAGTGATAGGGTAGTAAAGGAGAAGATTGGAGATCTGTTAATGATTTGAGAGTATTGTGAAGTTTTCCGGAAGTTTTGCAGAGTTGCTGCCGCCTCATGAAGTAGAGTTCGTGTCGATTGAGTGTTGTAAACAATAGGTGTAGTGCTTCTACGTTTCGTTGTGTAGTGCTGCTGCGTTCTGTTGAGTAGTATTTGTATGCCTTATCATTTGGCACCGTCAGAGTGGAATGAGTTATTCGGTCAACTACGAGAAGTGGTGCATAAGAGATGTATTATATTAAGTTTTATTGCCAACGGCGATCGCTGTGTTGTTTGTCAAAAAGGATGGATTGTTTTGGATGTGTATTGATTATCGAGAGCTTAACAAATTAACTGCCAGGAATCGGTATCCATTACCGAGGATTCATGATTCGTTTGATCCTTGCAACTTGTCTGGATCCAGTGTGTACTCAAATATCGCTTTGAGTCCTGGTTATCAATAACCGAGAGTTATGGAAGAAGATGTTCCTATAGTTGTTTTTCGTACTTGATGTGGGTACTTTAAGTTTCATGTGATGTTTTTGGATTGACGAACGCGTCTGCCATATTCATGGACTGGGTGAATCTTGTGAGTAAGATGTTCTAGGATGAGTTAGTCATTATATGTATTGAAGATATTCTATTTTATTCCAAAGGGAAAGGAGGAACATAAGTGGCATATGAGGATAATTTTTGGGATGGTTGGAAGAAGATAAATTGTATGTAAAGTTTCCTATGTGTGAATGTTGGTTGAAATATTTGCGTTTTCTAAGGCAGTTGATTGACAACAAAGGTATTCGTGAAGATCTTACCAAGATTTAAACGATTAAGGATTGGTCGGTACCAACGACGCCGACGAAAATCTGTTAATTCCTTGGTTTAAGCTGGGAATAATCGGAGGTTTATCGAAAGGTTTTCACTGATTGTTAAACCATTGATTAAGCTGACTAAGAAGAATTGGATGTGTGAGTCCCACTTATACATCTAAATTGTAAGTTTCGAAATCAGATCCCCATCTGATGAGGAAGCTGTATTCTGAACACTGAAGGGTAGGTTGTGTTCAACACCGATGTTGTCATTATTGGAAGGATCTGAAGTATTCATAGTTTGTAGTTGTTGCGATGTGTTTCGTCAGGGTTATGTAGTTGTGGTGTTTTCTTTGAGATTGTAGAAATATTACTTGTATGGAATCAAGTATGTACTAATTAAGAATCATAAGAGGTTGCTTCATAATTAATTTCCTAGGATGATAAAGGAAATTAGTAGAGGATTAACAGTTATATATTTTGATCATTTGAGTATGTTGATGGTTATGACTGTGAGTGATTATGATTACGAGATTCGCTACTATCCTGGAAAGGCGAATGTGGTAGTTGATGTACTTATCAGGAAGAAAAAGGAAAACTCTTCTAAGGATTGAGTTTTGGTAATTGCAAAAAGTGTGGACTTGATAGAAAGGATATTGAAAGTTTAAGTTAGTTGTCTGATTTGAGAAGGATGTCAAGGTAAATGATTTCAACATTTTGTCAAACTTATGGAAAGGATTTTGTTGTAACGCCAAGTTAGGTATGGTATATTGAGCACTCCTAACATATCTAAGTTGAGAGAGTGAGACTTAGTGATGAAGGAATCTCACAAGTCAAGTAATCGATACGTTTTGGTTTGGGAAAAGATGAAAGTTGAGTTGAGTACTGTGTGTTATACAAAGACTGATGGATAGAGTGAAAGGACGATTCGAACATTGAACGGTATGCTTGTACGTGTGTGATTGACATAGAAATTGTTGGAATTTTAATATGACAATGATTGTCATGTTAGTAATGAGGTTGTACTGTTTGATGGTACATAAAGAACTTCAATTTGTGAAGGGTAAAGATTGTGATTTATGGACGTAAGATTAGGTTTTCGATGTATTGCAGGAATGTAGGTAGAATTGAATGACTGAACTAGAAGTGATATTGGTAATATTGATAAGATTATATGGGTTAAGTACCGTTTATTAGTAACAAGGAATTTCTAGAAGAGTTATGTTGGCAATCGATGGAATTTGAAATTGGGAAATGTGGTTATGCTTAAGGTGTTGTTATGGCGGGTGAAATTTGTTTTGAGAACAACAAGGAAAGAATTCAACTTGAAGATAAGTTGCTTTTCAAAGAAAGAACTGTGAAGAGTTCTTATGAGGTCGAAACATAGTGAGAATTATATTGTAAGGATACAAGAATTCCAGGAGTGGAATCTGAAATTGTGAAGGAAGCATGAGGATTTCTTTAAGGAAAAGAGTTCTCTCTTGTTCTAGAGGTATGGGATGTGAGTATAAGAGGGGCCAAGCGCCGGGACGTCGCTCTCTTTTAGGAGGGTAGGATGTGACAACCCAAACCCGAGGTCATTTATTTAATATTATATAATATTATTTTTACGAATGATTTTGAAATTTTTGATGAGTTTGAATGATATGTCGATTGATGGTTTTATTTAAAACCGACGTTGGAGGTTTTATTTTTATCTTTTTACTAATAGCGAGGATTATTAGTGACCACGATATCGACGGATGCCCGAGATTTTATGTTTTATCATTTGTTGTTTCGATGTTTATATTTTTGACGTTTTTATTTTAAATTCGAATTAAGTCGAACCGGGATCATATTATCATCATATTTTGAGTGCGTTTTACTTTTGAAAAGTATTTTTACGAAACCCGAACCTCGTAAAAATTTTCAAAATTGACAATTTACATTTTCTACCCTTACAACTAATTAATTGAATTTTGGACCAAAACTATAACAAATTGGCAAAACTAGCCCCTCCACCACCATATAAAAGGTGAAATCTCTCACCTAAAAACACATACATGCAAAATTTTTATCTCTCTTCCCTCTCTCTCTTGTTTAACCGTACACCACCACCACCTTAGATCATTTGATCTTTCAAAATTTAGTTTGAATCAAAGAAATCTAAGACAAGTCCCATGTTGGAAATTTGATTGTGCATCTAATGGTGTAATTTTCTTCAACATGCAAGAACTTCAAGTTTTTGATGATGATCCATGAAGGTTTGATCCATTTTAATGATGGTATAATGTTGTTAGTGATGTTTTATGTATATTTTAATTATTGCATGTTGAAATTTTTGAGTTGGGTTTTTATGATTTGATCATCTAGGATAATTTAGTGTGTTATAATTGAAAGTAGTAGTGTAGGGATGATTATAGTGGTAAAAATGGTGTTAAATTGTGGTGAAAAATTAATTTTGAATGATTTTTAAATATATATTTTTAAACAGATTATTAAACTTAATTTTCTGAAAATATGAGTTTGAGTTTGAGATGAACTAACTAGATATTGTTGTAAGGATGTTTTTAGCTTCGTTTTGGTATAAGGTAGGGCTTCTAGCTCCAAACGAGCGAAAAGTTACGTTAGTTTAATTATTCGTGACCGGGAGACGAGTATCGTCACAATATATAATTGTTGTCGATATTTGGATCGAATCTTGGTGACTATAAAATGGATTTTTAAAATGAATCATGGACTGATTTTGAGTGATAAGTATGATGATGTTGAGTTATTTTCAAAGTTGAGTGTCGGTTTTGTAACCGGAGAAAAATAAATGGTTTAAAAGACTATATGAGTTGTTGACGTAAAACTGTCCGGTTTTAGTAGTTCAAAGATGTGTCGGGCAGGGAACTTTAAAAGTAAAATCTTTTGATGGGCTTTTAACAGGTCTTTTTATATATAGTAAGTGACATTTCTGATTTGTATCATAAGCATTTGATGTGTTTAAGTTGGGTAAATGAGCTCGTACATTTGGTGTGTACCGGCAGATTTTTATCGAAAGAATTAACTAATAGAATAAACATATAGACTGGAGTAAAAGGTCACTTGTGTTATTTTCTTTTGGGGTTGTTGATATTTCATTATTTTGAGTTTGATATTATTAAGTATGGATTTTATTCGAGTTTATTATTGATGAACGCGCCTTATTTGATAGGTTGCGGTTTTTGTGTTTATCGGGCATCAACTATCGTCGAAGATCGTCTTACTACTGCTATTACTCCAGGTGAGTCTATAGCCTCACTTTTGTAATTGTGTCGAATGATTTTCAAACCCGCGAGAGGGATACATGCTATTTGAAAGTAAAATAAACACAAGTCATGATTGATTGTTTGGACCCGAATGTTGCCTTGTTGCCTTTGTTGTTTTGAATTGTATAAGTACCTACGTTGCAAAAGTCCCTTAATTCATGAGCCGTTAACTATCTTCTGACTTGATGTTGTGAGTTGGGAATAGCCGCTTATTCTAATAATAGTACTATTGGGCTGACGACCCTATCCGAGACCAGGGCTTTATGCTGAGTAACCCGCTGGGAAGGATAATTTTACAAGAATGAGAATGTGGTATACTTGCAACTGATACCCTAGTATGGGCACTGGAATTCATCTAGTCATGTCGGCTTAGGCGTGGGTGACTAAGTTAAGGGGTCGGTGTCATGAGCTTAATACAATTCTATAGCTAATGCTATATACCAGATTGCCTGAATAATAGATTGTAATGATCAGCAATTCTATTAAATTATCTTAATTGATTTTTCTCTTGTGTTCAAATGACGATTTGGAAAACCTATAGACTCGCTCAACTGTTGTGTTGATGATTTTAAGCATGTATTTCAGGTGATTGAAGTTGATGAATTGCGGAGCTTGCTGGAGAAGGATTGCGGATTACTTTTGTGGTGATTGGTCTAAAACGGATTTCTTTCCCTTTTGTCATAAAAATAATAATGTACGGTCATATATTTTGGTAAATCGTTTGTTGATTGAATGAAATATTTGGGGGACCTAAATATTACTCTGATATTTCTAAAATTGTTTTACTTGGGATTAAAAGTTTTAGACAGTGGTTAAATTATATTTTTTTATATTTCAAATTTATCATTTTAAGTTTGTTCAAAATGTCTTGTGTAACCATGTTTGTATTTAGCACCCAAATGTGTATTTCCACTGCGCAATGTAATTTGGGGGTGTTAAAATTTATTTACAAAATCAGTCCTAAATTTTAAGTCAACTAAAATGTTCATATCTAGAGTTCTATAATGAGATAGGACCTCAAATTTTTATGACAGTAACTAAATAATATGTGCTTCATTTTACTTCTGTATAGCTACTGATGAATCAACTTCTAAATATTTTAATAAATTCGTCCAAAACAGTATAGGCAGATTTGCACTGCTCACTCATTTTGATGATTCCATTGCATGGCCAACTCTCACATGTGTATAACACCTAATACATACTGTAAATTGATTCCACTATGTCATTTTATCATCTTATCATTTGGTTACTTACTGTTTTTATACAGCTATCATATTTAGAAAGATTTTAACCTTGTTACCTATGGTTTTCCACCTTTTTAACCATATTTATCAACACCAAATCCCCACATAATATTTTTATCATCATTCATCATCATATACATATACATAAATAAAGAAAATACAAGATTACATAATCAAAATAACAAGAGGATAGGAAGAACAATCTTTATACCACCAAGATTAAGTAGTTTATGATCAAGGCTTGGATTTTTGATGGAAAAACTTGTGATAGATCAACACCAACTTTGAAGACCACCAATATTTGTAAACTTCTTGTAGAAATCAGCCCTTGAACATCACCAAATCACCTCCTTGGATGATATAATCACCTCCAATCTTCAAGGCTTCAAAGGAGCATGATCATGTGTATAAATAACACATGATTTTATGGCTAAAATAGATCAAATAGGGGCATTCGATGGTGGTGGTGGACGGAATATAGAGAGAGAAAGGGAGGATGAGAGAGTGGTTTGCATGTGTTGGAAGTGAGGAATGGTTTGTGTTGGATGGTTTTGTGGTTTGATAGCTTACATGTTAAGCTTTCAAGTTAACAAGTGTTAGCTTGTTAAGGAATTTTTGACACCTAAGGGTGTGTGTTGGAGCTCATTTAGCCGTCCCATATAGTGGGGTGGGCAAGTGTAAAACTTGTCCCATCTCACTAATTTACGGGTACTCCTCGATTCTAGTTTCCTCGATTTACATGCCCTTGGGTCGTTTTACGAAAAAAGTTTTTACAAATTATGAATCAACGGCACAAAACGAATCTAATAAAAATTGTCTCATCAAAAACGGAGTTCAAAAACATAAATACATAATCCTAAGGTTTCCGGTTTAGTCGTAAAGGACGTTAAATTATTCACGTAAGTCCTAATCTCTTCTCGTAAATTAGTGAGTTTATGAACCAACACAACTTTAAAATCCCAAAATAATATTCACGGATAAATTTATTTCCTGAAATGTCGGACTGTCACCAAAAACGGTGTATGTAAACGTAAGCACGTAACGTAGAATCCTCCGGTTTAGACGTAGTCGATGCTACTTCAAGACGTAAACCCAAATTACTTCCCGTAAATGAGTGAGTTCGTAATATAACATTAAAATAATGTTTTTAAATAATATTTGAGAATAAAATATCAACCATAAATTGACGGATTTTCACAAAAAGCCCAGCAAAGGGTAAGGGGAGTCATCAGCCAAAAATGATCATATGGATGGGCTGACCACAAGTGGGGAAACAACTAATAGTGGTTCACCTCCCTTTATACCCAAGAACAAAGGAGATTTTACTCTGAATGATCGATTGATCAAAGCTGGGGTGGCCACTCAAGAAGAACTTGACAAGTTGTACAAGCTTCAGCAAGAAGAAAAGCTAAGAGATCTGAAGCTGAGCTTGTATGAACACATAAGGATACATGAAGTTGAAAGTCTTTTCAAGAAGAAAATGTTATATGAAAGGTTTTGTATAACAAGTCTGAACTGAAGAAATCTCTCACCAATCACCAATGTTGATATGCTGACAAACAGAGGTGATATTCATCTCAAGTTCTATAGGGGTGATTAATGCTTTGATTTTGCAAGGCAAATCTTTTAATCGATTAATGTTCATTTCCTCGACTCACTCGAATTGAAATCAGACTAGACGTAAAACTTGATTGTTTTTTGTGAATAAATCTTTTGTGATTTAAACTAAAATCTATTTAATAAAATGAAACTCTTTAATCTAAATAAAACAAAATCTAATTTAAACTAATTTTAATAAAACTATTTTAAAACTTAAACAAAATTTAAAACTATTTTAAGACTTAAACAAAATTTAAAACTAATTTAATTAAAACTAATAACTTTCAAAAAAACTTTAAATGAAATCTATTTTAAATTTATCTTAAAACAAAACAAAACTATTCCTATATTAACTAAAATTTAAACTAAAATTAAAATTTATAAAAACAATTCAATTAAAATTAAAAATAAAACGATTTTCAAACTAAATTTAAACTAAATTTAATTAAATTCAAAATTCCTAAAAGTAAATAAAATATTTTTTATCTTTTTAATTTTTATTTTTATTTAACACTAAAACTGAATAAAACTTGTGATTAAATTTTAATAAACTTTAAACTTGTATTAAATCTAATAATTAAGAAAAACTGACAGATTAATTTGACCTATATTAATTAATTAAAACGAAACTAAACACAAGAAAAGGTATAGAGCAGTTGGTTATGGTGGTTGGTAGCTGAACGAGAGGTCCAAGGTTCGAGCTCTGATCCAGACCAAATTTTTAGCTATTTATTATTTTATTTTATTTAAAAAAAAAGACTTTTTAGACAGATTAAACTCAGAATAAAGGATGCGAATAACCAAATAAGCTATAACAGACAATAACCAAATAAGCTAAACTTAAATCGATAAGCTGATGAGACAAAAACAGATAAGCAAACTTAACAATAGGAAAATCTAAACTAACTCAACTTAAAACTAAAAAAAAACAGATCTAAAAATCGAGAATCTAAACAGTCGTCTAAAACAAATATAAGCCAAGATAGAGTAAGCAGATTTAAACGAAAATAAACCAAACAAGAAGATTACTTAGCAGACTTAAACCATAAGCAGATAACACGAAAAGCAAGTAATCCAAACCTTTAACTAAACTAAAAAAATAAAAGAGAAAAGATTAGAACCCGATGTTGAATCCATTGAGCCGAAGGTGGGTGCTGAACCCCCTTTTGTCACTGAATCAAACAAACACCATCTTCGAACCATCACCGAAACATCATCATCATCATCCGTTCGAACCACTCGAACAAACAAGCCTCGAACAGATTCTTTTTGATCTAATCCAAACAGTACTAGTATTTTCTTTCCAGTGGGGAAAGAAATAACACTTTCCTTTATTTATTATATATTTTTTTATATTAATAATAACATGCGACGAACAGTAATATATAAAAAACAGTAATTCGAACAGTAATTTAAAGATAAATTTAAAGTGTTGACAGGAAATTAAATAGAGATGAAGATAATTAAAAACAGCTTTTCATTAATTAAAAAAAGAGAATTACATTGACTGAAAATAAAAAATACAAGATTAAATCCTAATCTAATTTCGCAGAAAAATAAAAAAAAGTAAAAGTGCTCTCAAAATACATTAAAGATGGGGTTTTTATAAAGAAACCCTAAACTTGGTGCCCACGGTCTTTAATCAGGATCGTTCTTCTTCTTTTACTCTTTCTTCTCTTCAAATCAACGGTTGAAATTCACCTTGCAAGCCACGGATTACCAACCTGGCAGATTTGTGTTTCTTTAATCTGAGGTGGAGGCACATGATTTGTGGATTTATGATGTGTGATTTGGAATCACCAATCAAAACAAGGGAGGGATGCCACGTAGGAGTTGATTGAGGACCACCATGAGTGGATCTTCCGATTTGTGTGGGGATTTATTTCCCAAGTGTGTGAATTACACACTTAAACAAAAAGCCCCGAAAATCTTTTGTGAAATTTACTGATTAGGGTTTGTTGTGGGAAGGGTAAAAATGGTGGCTGTGTTGGGGAAGATGGAAGGAGATGTGTTTTTTTATTTTTCTTGTTAATATCGAAAATGTGGGGATGGGGGTAAAAACGTTTGTTTTATTGTGAGTTGGGAAAGTTGTTGTGTAAACACGTGTGAGGTGGGAATGAATAAAAATTGGGATAAATGTTTGACTGGTATACTTGTTTGACCTAGCAATCTTAACTTGATTCTTCCGTTAATCATCTTTCAATCACATAGGCTTTTTGGCCCAAGTTTCTTTCATCCGTCCCAATAGGTTATCAAATGGGCTTAGGCCATAACCTTTTGATCTGTTTAGTTTAGATTAACCATTCCTTAAATGGGCTTGTGGGCCCATTAAGCATAAGTGGGACCCACAAGGCCCAAAATCTTCGTAAATGATTAATTTCACTAAAACGAGCTCGATTTTGGCTTTCTCGATCTTTTCTTTAATTCCTTGTTGATTTTGACGGTTTTCGTGATCTTGGCACACTTTTGGTCTTTTGACTTTGTCTTCGTCTCTTTTTGGACTTTTCTTCAACATTTGACCGTGAAATCACATGTTTTCTCTTCTTTTGATCATTTGTACCTATTTTAACACAAAAACACAAAACCACGCGTAATTCCGACTTTTACGATGTTAAACACATGATTTGGTCTTGTTTTTTCTTGATTTTAGTGGCAAAAGGATAAGTGTTTACACACTTATTAAATCCCCTACACTTGACCATTGCAATGACCCATGCAATGCATAGCTTTGAGCATAAAGTTACATTGTTCTCATAATTAATCCACCTCGGCCTTTATTACTATATACTACGACGGAAAGATAAAAACTTCAAAGGAAACAAAAGTGATAACAATTTATTTAACATGGAAATTAATTGATGGAAGAAACTCGTAAAGAAATCTAAGACTTGAATTAGGGCTTTGGTGTCATGAATATTAATCACCCTCAAGTTTCACGTTCCCCATACCAAGCTTAAAAACGAGATCATTGTTTACCATAAGTCCTCAAGTTAAAACCACTTATATAAGACAATTGTTTAGTACTCTTTCTCCAATTCGTACTTTGTATCTCTAGATTTTATTGATTGTCATTCACCCGTAGGCTCATTTGACTTATTTGATAATTATTATTCCAAAAATGAAGGCCAAACGGTGCAAACCCGACACTCAAAACCTAACCTCGTCCTCAAAAACGTTGTTACTAAAGTAAGCCCACATCAAGGATGATTTAACACGATTTGGGGAATAAATTCCCGGAACCAAAATTTGGCCGAATAGTAATACTTATTAATTATTCCTCCAAAGTCATTTAGACTTAATGTGGAGTTTAGCAAATTCACATCATATACCCTTAGGCTCTTTAAGATGTAAAAATGTTCCCCGTCTATTGTCCACACCTTAAGGCTCCTTGAACGATAAACGAGGGAATTGATTTTTGAATCAATTTTTATTCAACACTTACCATGCCATACACCCTAAGGCTCTAATGACAAGTTTCGTGCTACATGCCCCCACCCTAAGGCTCCTTGAGGTCATTTTTTAATCTTATTCTTTCTTTATTTATGATATATATAGTAGGTCAAATTCCATGGTCCCATGGTCTGAATACCTCCTACTTAGTGGTTATGAGCCACCTTAGTCGGAAGTCCACAACGCTGGCATCCTCGATGTGTTCATGCTTTAATTACAAGGAGATTAAAGATTTGGCTAAGAGCTAAGATATGGAATCAACACCGCAAAAATCCTCATTTATTAAGCAATTAAATATACAAGCAAGGAGAAAGATCCACAAAAACTATATAAGCAAAAATTAACCCTTAAACTTATTATCAACTCTATCATCTCTCGTTCTCCACAATTTAAAATCTCAAGGAATGAGATTCGTGGATGCTTAGCCTAATAAACCAATTAAAGTCCATATGGTTAAGGATACTAGCTAGAGTAAACTTGGATAAGTAAACTCAGGTTGAGTCAAAATATTCACGACGGGCCTAATATATCAAAGATATCTAAACTTGTTAAAACCATTTTATTTATTTATTTATTTATTGACTTTATTCTTGAAATGGAAAATATAAATACGATGCAATGAAAATAAATAAAAATACTACTAGGCCAAAATAGATCAAAATTTTGAAAAACGTTGAAAATTTTTTAAATTTTCCGGTTAAATGGGGTCAAATTCATGGAAAAGCCCACTAAAATTTCGATAAAAATCCCCCTACACTTAATATAAACATTGTCCTCAATGTTTAAGCATGTGGGAGAATTAACTCCCCTACACTTAGGACATTGAGTACGTTGTTTAAAATCGAGATAAGGAAAGGACAACTAAAGTGATTACATTTATTCGTCTTATTTATATACAAGATAGAATCACAATAGCAAAAACTTATCGAAGGAACCGGGTACACGGGAAACACGGGAACACGGGTCTCGACAAAAGCACCAAAAGTGGATCATTAAGCACATGTCCCTGCACAATCACAACACACCAAACAAACAACCTACACACGGCTCCCCCTACACTTATTGTAGAAAATAGATAAAAGATAGATCATCGGGTTGCCTCCCGAGAAGCGCTTGTTTTTGTTAACCGAGTCACGAGCCTGACTCGACCCCGAATTAAATAGTCCATGGGGAAGCCTCTAATGTAATACCGGGATCAAAAATCTTATCCTCGGTCCCAGAGGAACATAATAAATGAGAGGCAGGAGGATAAGTCATAAAAGGTAAAAAGGTCCTCTCAACATATGTGAAATATGTGAGGTCGTGATCCACGGGTGGTGGGATGGGTAAAGGAGACAAATTGTCATCCCCCAAAGACAATGGATGGTCACTATTCGGCAAAACCGTAAAGGTGTCAATCATAGAATGGTCAATGTCACCTCTCGGGTCAAAGCACTCATCCTCATTTCTCGGTATGAAATGAGGAGAGTAAAAGCGATACATCACCCGCTTGGGTGTGCACGCGGTAGGACGGGGTGGAAATATAATATGAGAAATATCAGAAGACATATCTACCACCCGCGTCACCTCACCAGACCAAATCAAACGGAAGGTAGGGTCAAATCTCTCCACCTCCTCTACGATGGGAGGTGGCATGGCTAACAAGGAATGCTCATCAATAGAAAGAGAGTCGGAGCTATCAATGTCCTCAATCCCCTCTTCAAAGAGAGGATTCACCTCACTAGAGATGTAGGCTTCATCAAAATCAAATAAAGGGTTCGAATAAATCTTGAAATTTTCCTTCTGAACGTCTTCATCGGATAGTGACTCGTCATCACTAGAAGTAAAATCATCATTGAGATCAAAGAGAGGATTAGATAAAGCCAAAGAATCATCTCCCAAGATGTCGGTGGGAGGTAATGAATCGTTACTGTCGGATGTCGCCTCAGGTTCACTTGGAATTTGGACAAGGTTATCAGCACTAGACTTTATGAATTCGTCAGATTCCTTTGAAGGAATTGTGCTAAGATCCTCATCCCCTAGGATGGTTGAATCCTTAGGCTCGAGAGCCGGCAAGTCGAGAGAAGGAATTACAATTGCACTAGGACATTGAGCACAAAGATCATTCCAAGAAATAGTATTCTCATCGTCATCATCATCATAATAGTAAGAACGCACAAGAGGAGGAGTAGAAACACTAAGAGTAGATACTTGCTCTTGTTGTCTTTCGTCATGCAAGCTAATTTTGAGTTGTTTTAAGCTTTCTAGAATTTCATCCAAACTAGTGATTTGTTCCTTAAAAGAAGGTTGATGAACGACGGAGTTTTGTGGGGGTTCAAAATTTTGAAAACCGGAATTATAGCACGGATGTGGCTCATAATTCATCGGTTGACAATAAGAAGTATCGTGAGGGCCCCCACAATGATTGCAACACGGGTATTGAGAAAAACCCGGTGCATGTTGCGGATAGGGATTGTCATAGACGGGAGGGGGGGAGAAATTTCTGTAAGAGGAGAAGTACGAATTTCTTGAATTGCACAATGAACAAAATCCAAATTGTGTATTGTCGATATTAGAACCACACTTCGCACAAGTACACCATGGACATAGTGGAAAACCAAGCGATGGTCTCCCACACCAAATGCAATACAAATCCATGAAGAATTATAAATAAGAGGGGTAGAGAAAAGAATTAAACACAATAGAGGATAAAGAAGAATATTTTTGGTGTAATACTTTAGGAAAAGTATTACTTTTGGATTTTTGGTGCAAATATTAGGAAAGAATTTGCTTTAGATGATCTTTTAATTTTTTGTATTTTTATATTTTTGATTTTTTTATGTTTTAGATTTTTTTTAACAAGAAAAATAACGTTCAAAATCAAACGGATCCCAAAATCCAAATCGTCTCACGACAAATCGTCAATCGTAACGAGCGAAGCGGCAGCGGCGCCATTTTAATGCTTTGATTTTGCAAGGCAAATCTTTTAATCGATTAATGTTCGTTTCCTCGACGCACTCGAATTGAAATCGGACTAGACGTAAAACTTGATTGTTTATGGTGAATAAATCTTTTGTGATTTAAACTAAAATCTATTTAATAAAATGAAACTCTTTAATCTTAATAAAACAAAATCTAATTTAAACTAATTTTAATAAAACTATTTTAAAACATAAACAAAATTTAAAACTAATTTAATTAAAACTAAAAACTTTAAAAAAAAACTTTAAATGAAATCTATTTTAAATTTATCTTAAAACAAAACAAAACTATTCCTATATTAACTAAAATTTAAACTAAAATTAAAATTTATAAAAACAATTCAATTAAAATTTAAAATAAAACGATTTTCAAACTAAATTTAAACTAAATTTAATTAAATTCAAAATTCCTAAAAGTAAATAAAATATTTTATATCTTTTTAATTTTTTTTTATTTAACACTAAAACTGAATAAAACTTGTGATTAAATTTAAATAAACTTTAAACTTGTATTAAATCTAATAATTAAGAAAAACTGACAGATTATTTTGACCTATATTAACTAATTAAAACGAAACTAAACACAAGAAAAGGTATAGAGCAGTTGGTTATGGTGGTTGGCAGCTGACGAGAGGTCCAAGGTTCGAGCCCTTATCCAGACCAAATTTTTAGCTATTTATTATTTTATTTTATTTTTAAAAAAAAAGACTTTTTGGACAGATTAAACTCAGACTAAAGGATGCGAATAACCAAATAAGCTATAACAGAAAATAACCAAATAAGCTAAACCTAAATCGATAAGCTGATGAGACAAAAACAGATAAGCAAACTTAACAATAGGCAGATCCAAACTAACTCAACTTAAAACTAAAAAAAACAGATCTAAAAATCGAAAATCTAAACTGTGGTCTAAAACAAATATAAGCCAAGATAGAGTAAGCAGATTTAAACGAAAAAAACCAAACAAGAAGATTACTTAGCAGACTTAAACCATAAGCAGATAAAACGAAAAGCAAGTAATCCAAACCTTTAACTAAACTAAAAAAATAAAAGAGAAAAGATTAGAACCCGATGTTGAATCCGTTGAGCCGAAGGTGGGTGCTGAACCCCCTTTTGTCACTGAATCAAACAAACACCATATTCGAACCATCACTGAAACATCATCATCATCATCCGTTCGAACCACTCGAACAAACAAGCCTCGAACAGATTCTTTTTTATCCAATCCAAACAGTACTTGTATTTTCTTTCCACTGGGGAAAGAAATAACACATTCCTTTATTTATTATATATTTTTTTATATTAATAATAACATGCGACGAACAGTAATATATAAAAAACAGTAATTCGAACAGTAATTTAAAGATAAATTTAAAGTGTTGACAGGAAATTAAATAGAGATGAAGATAATTAAAAAACAGCTTTTCATTAATTAAAAAAAGAGAATTACATTGAATGAAAATAAAAAATACAAGATTAAATCCTAATCTAATTTTGCAGAAAAATAAAAAAAAGTAAAAGTGCTCTCAAATTACATTAAAGATGGGGTTTTTATAAAGAAACCCTAAACTTGGTGCCCACGGTCTTTAATCAGGATCGTTCTTCTTCTTTTTCTCTTTCTTCTCTTCAAATCAACGGTTGAAATTCACCTTTCAAGCCACGGATTACCAACCTGGCAGATTTGTGTTTCTTTAATCTGAGGTGGAGGCACATGATTTGTGGATTTATGATGTGTGATTTGGAATCACCAATCAAAACAAGGGAGGGATGCCACGTACGAGTTGATTGAGGACCACCATGAGTGGATCTTCCGATTTGCGTGGGGATTTATTTCCCAAGTGTGTGAATTACACACTTAAACAAAAAGCCCCAAAAATCTTTTGTGAAATTTACTGATTAGGGTTTGTTGTGGGAAGGGTAAAAATGGTGGCTGTGTTGGGGAAGATGGAAGGAGATGTGTTTTTTTTATTTTTCTTGTTAATATCGAAAATGTGGGGATGGGGGTAAAAACGTTTGTTTTATTGTGAGTTGGGAAAGTTGTTGTGTAAACACGTGTGAGGTGGGAATGAATAAAAATTGGGATAAATGTTTGACTGGTATACTTGTTTGACCTAGCAATCTTAACTTGATTCTTCCGTTAATCATCTTTCAATCACATGGGCTTTTTGGCCCAAGTTTCTTTCATCCGTCCCAATAGGTTATCAAATGGGCTTAGGCCATAACCTTTTGATCTGTTTAGTTTAGATTAACCATTCCTTAAATGGGCTTGTGGGCCCATTAAGCATAAGTGGGACCCACAAGGCCCAAAATCTTCGTAAATGATTAATTTCACTAAAACAAGCTCGATTTTGGCTTTCTCGATCTTTTCTTTAATTCCTTGTTGATTTTGACGGTTTTCGTGATCTTGGCACACTTTTGGTCTTTTGACTTTGTCTGCGTCTCTTTTTGGACTTTTCTTCAACATTTGACCGTGAAATCCCGTGTTTTCTCTTCTTTTGATCATTTGTACATATTTTAACACAAAAACACAAAACCACGCGTAATTCCGACTTTTACGATGTTAAACACATTATTAGGTCTTGTTTTTCCTTGATTTTAGTGGCAAAAGGATAAGTGTTTACACACTTATTAATGATGGAACTGATGAGATTATTGAAAACTTCCAAGGAAAAGAACTTTATTACACTGAGTGGACTGAAATGAGTGTGAAGATTGAGAAAAGGAAATCCAAGAGATGGGATGAAGTTCACACCATAATTGAGCAATTTATGAGAAATCATGAAAGACTGGGTGAGATTCTGAACATCAGCACTCAAGTTTCTCTGGAGGATCAAGATGCTATACTGTAACTGAACAAAAGAGACAATCTGATACAACCTGGAGTAGGTGACATTTTTTTCACTACAAAGAAATACAAAAGCTTTGTTCAGTTTCAAAATCATCTCCCTGGCCATGTACTAGACGAACCAGAATTGGGAATGATAATGTTCAATCATCAAGAACATCAAGACTTTGTGGGAATAAGTGACCTTGATGAAATGAACAATGAACTTCTCTCGAATGTTCAAAGGATCTTTTACTCTCAGCATGGAGGTCCAGGACGTACTGATGCTGCAAGAACCTTCAGCATGTGCTTTCTTGCTATACTGGAACACAAAAACTCAGATCCATCAACTCAGACTCCCATCATTAAAGAACTTAGGCCAAAGGAAAACTGAATAATCATTTGTACTATTTTTGTTGTAATTTGTAATGTTTATGAATAAATGATTATCTGATGTTTATAAGTATTTTATTGTTCGATGTAAGTAAGAAGAAGTTGTTATGCTCACTTACTAATGACATTAGACTTAGGCTATTTGTATATCCAAATAGGGGGAGATTGTTGGGTTAGCATTTACTGACCCTGAGGCAACTCTAGGATTTGAATATAAATCCCCCTAAGTATTTCATGCTCAGTAGTAAGGCCAGTCTGCTGAAGGATGACCAGAGGAACAAAGTTCCTACTGAAGACTTTGTAGCTGAAGAACGTTCAACATTCCTCTTCCAGTTAATTTAGAAGACAAAGGAGTCTTCGCTTCAAATACTAGGCGATCTAGTTGTTGAAGAACAAGAACTGAAGAAGAGATTTCAGTTCAGTTTGGTTTGACAATACCAAACTGAATGATGTCGATCTCCTCTAGGATACTGAAGACTCTTCAGTATTCCGATGGTTTGCATTAGGCGGGAAAAGATAACTTTAAGTCAAAGTTGGTTGCTTGTATAATTAGATATAAGTACAACCTTTGTCTTTACTAAAATAGTTTAATATGTACTTTGTACTGTTTATCCAGCATGGGCATCAACCACCCACTGGATAAACCCATGCATTGAAACATGCAAATGCAAACCCTAGTTTAGACTGCCTATAAAAGGAGTGTGCATTGAGAGAGAAAGGGTTAACCAATACAAGAGTAGAAACTCTAGAAAACCTTTCTCTCTCGATACCAACTAAACCATATTGCCAAGAAGCATATGAACGTTTAGATTGTAGCTTAGACTTTAACTTTGGTTATACGTTTAAGTAGAGGAGATCACAACCCATTGTCATTCAACCACTTTGTTATTCCACAAATAAAGTGGGTAATAGATTCTTTATTTGATTCTAATAAAATTATATACGTTGAAAAGTTATTGGTATTGTTGTTTTAATTGTTCATAGTTCTTATCTATTGTTAAAACAACACACTTGAGTCTTGGTAAACAGTTAATACTTAAGGTTGATAAGTAATAACGATTTACAAGGGACCAACACGTGGCAAGGCCAGAACCGTTAGCTTCGTAATTTTGTGCTCTTCTATTGGTCCATGTGGTTTGTTAGTGGATAACTTTGTAGTATGGCAGAAATAGTCCTTGTTTGCATTTCTTGATTTTAAGCTTGAAACTTCCTTAAATCTTCATCCTTAACCCTCCAAACTTCATTATTTTGGAACTTTTTGTCCTAACTTTATCTTTGAGTTTTTCTTTGATAAATGTCCATGAAATCCCGTGTTTTCTTCATTTTTGTCCTTTTGTACCTATTTAACAACAAAACACAAAACCACGTGTAATTCCGATATTTATGCTTATAAATATATGTTTCGGTTTGGTTTTTCCTTGTTTTAAGTGGTAAAAGGATAAGTGTTTTCACACTTATTAAATCCCCTACACTTTACCATTGTAATGTCCCCATGCAATGCACGATTTTAAAGCACAAATTTACATTTTTCATCATAATTAACCCATCTTGGCCTTTATTAGGATATACTATTACTACTACAATAAAAGAAACTTAACAACGATGAAAAGATTAAAACTTTATTCAAAAGATATAACAATTTTTAATTTTATTTATTTACTTGAAATTGTTTTATGGAAGAAACTCGTAGAGAAATCGAAGACTTAAATTAGGGCTTTTGGTGTCACGGATATTAATCACCCTCAAGTTTCATGTTCCCCATACCAAGCGTAAAAACGAGATCATTGTAATTACAAGTTAGTAAAGCTAACACTTACTCATGTGGTTTAATTATTCACTTAGACCCCCTTATTCCTACGGTGTATCTCTTGTATTTTATTTTTGTCTTGAATGATCACGAGGATGCATTTTTTACTTATTTTGATAATTTTTTAAGGCCGAAAATAAAGTAGGACGATTTAATCAATAGTTAGATAAACGACAAAATCCTTTAAAACGGCTTCTCGAAATCTCATAAAGTTCATATCTTGGCATAACTCGTTTCACGATTTGAGACCTTTCTCGGACCGATATTTGGCATTTACTTTAAACCTCAAATCTTGAGAAACGAACTTGAAATTATGGTTTTCTCTTCATTTTGGTATACATATTCATTTGGAGTGAGAGATGCTTCAAACTTTGACCACGACTTCTTCATTTATCCTTGTCTTTATTTAGGATTTTGATATACAATGATCCGCCTCCTTTTCGGACTTGGATCTATTTATCCTCATACCTTGTAAGGGCCTTTTTGGATAGACTTTTCCGCAACCTTATTGGGAGTAAATTGCTTCTCGTCGTGTGTCTTGATCCTTCATATTGATTGTATTAATGATCTTCACGTCATCTTAGGATCTTGATCAAAAAAGTGAATCCGCATGCCTTATGAGGACGTTTTTGGACTCGGATATCCTCATGCCTTGTTAGGGCCTTTTTGGATACGCCAATCTTCGCGTCCCGCTTAAATAAGTTATGCCTTGGCTATGAACTCTAATTAATCCCGAGCAAATTTTAAATGATTTTTGGCTAGAAGCTAAGTAATTTTTCAAATCGTACGACCTTATTTATTGCATTTATTTATTGGCAAGTGATGGGAGAAAAAGCTTATAATTAACTCACATAAGTTCATGAAAGAATACAAAACTTATAATTGACTTTATCATTTCTCCTTCTCCACAATTTAAAATCTCAAGTAATGAGACTCGTGGATGCTTAGCCTAATAAACCAATTAAGGTCCATATCGTTAAGGATACTAGATAGAGTAAACTTGAAATAGTAAAATCGGGTTGAGTCAAAATATTCAGTACGTGTCTAATATATCAAAGACGTCTAAACTCGTTAAAACCATTTTATTTATTTATTTATTTATTTGACTCTTTTTTACTTTATTAATGGAATATATACATATGATGGTGATGACAAAATGAAAGGAGATAAAAGAAAATAAATGAAAAATACTACTAGGCCAAAATAGATCAAAATTTTTGAAAAACGTCGAAAAATATTAATTTTCTGGTTAAAATGAGGACAAATTCATGGGAAAGCCCACTTAACTTCGATAGAAGTCTCCCCTACACTTTATATAAATATTGTCCTCAATGTTTAAGCATGTGGAAGTAAACTCCCCTACACTTAGGACATTCTACATGTTCTTTAATATCAAGCTAAGGAAGAGACAACTAAAGTGATTACATTTATTCAACTTATTTATATACAAGTATGAATCACAATAGTTTTGATAGAACCGATATTCACGGGATCACGGGTCACGTCAAAAGCACCAAAAGTGGATCATTAAAGCACATATCCCTGCACAACACCACAAAACACAACCTACTTGGCTCCCCTACCCTTATTGGTTGAAAAAGGTAAAGACAATCTAACCTAGTTATACGATGCTTGATTTTATTACCAGAGTCTCTAGCTCGACTCGATTCCCCGAATATCATCATTCAAATGGGAAAAATCATGGAAAAACCAAGATTCCTAAGGGAGAAAAATCTCTCCATGATAAAGGGTGAAGCACACTCATATAAGGAAAAACCCCACGAAGGTCCACCGGGGTCAAATACATAATTTCCATCTCGGAAGGAAATAAACCTCATGGTGGTAAAATCACACAAGTATAAAACAAGAGGGGTATCGTTAGTCAATTCTTTCTCACAAGGAATGGTATAGTGATATGGCAATGGTAGCACTAAATTCTCTATTCTCGGATCAAACACATTTTCTTTAAGGGGAAAATAGCAAGAGGTGTTTTCCTTAAAGCTCAAAATGTCATCGAAATTTGAAGTGGGAGAGTCGTCCTCTTCTAAACTTGATGTGAAAACATAAGAATCATCGGAGTCATAAGAAAACTCATCCTCGTGAGGGAAATAGGTATTTAGAAAGATATCTAAATCCTCCTCAAATGGAATATCCTCTAAAATAGGGTCAATCTCTAAAGGTGGAGGATCCTCTTCAAAAGTCCTAACTCCCAATATAGAAGTATAAGATCAAAGGGAGAATCAATAATGGGAGGATCGCTCATAGAGATAATAGGATCATTAGGCTCACTAGGTGTCTCGTCAAAATACAAAGAAATGAGATCACTTAAAGAAGTGTCGTCATCATAGTCATCATAGATTAGGGTATCAAAGATTGGAGGTTCTAAGGGTGTCTCCCTAAGATCTATAGGAAAGTGAGCACTTGAAGAAGTGTCATCACTATCGGTATCCTAAATGGGATTACCTAAGAGTGGAGGCTCAAAAGGTGGTTCCTCTAAATCCAAAGTAGTGTGATCACTTGAAGAAGTAGCATCACTATAGGTGTCATAGAGTGGGGTATCCTAAAAATCCGAAGTTGAATGATCACTTAAAGAAGAGACATCACTATAATTATCATTAGCTTCCTCATTTTCAAAAAGTGGGTTATCATTTGAAGTTTCAAAAAGTGGATTTGAATGTATCACAAAATCATTAATGTTAAACTTTTTAGTTTCAAAAGGATTGATAAAACTTTCTTCATTATCAAAATTAAGCACATCAATCATATTGACTGATTCTTTTCCATTTGATTTACTTGTGATCTTTCCTATTTGAAAATTTTGTTTATCATCCGGCTACATCAACTAACGCTTTTCTATTTCTTAAGAATGGTCTACCAAGTATTAACAGAATACGAGGATCCATCGCATAGTCAACTACGACAAAATCTACGGGAAAAGTGAATGTACCAACCCGAACAAAAACTTCTTCGGCAATACCAACGGGGTATGCGAGAGTTCTATTGGCTAAATCGAGATTCATACGAGTCGGTACAAGGTCGGGTAATGATAATTTTTTCCATACACTTAAAGGCATTAAATTGATACTAGCCCTAAGATCCAATAAAGCCATACAATCCTCAATTTCAGGAAATGAGCAAGGTAACACGAATCGACCGGGATCTCCTAGCTTTTCGGGAAGCTCTTTGAGTAGAATCGCGGAAAAATTCTCATTTAAACGAGTGTTAACAAGCTCTACCTATTTTTTCTTTCTTATGGAGCAAATCTTTGAACATCTTAACAAATTTGGGCATTTGAGCAAGAGCTTCAACAAGGATAATGTTAACATTCACTTTTTTAATCTTTTTCAAAAAGTTGGAAACGTGAACGTCATCTTTGGTAAGAAACTTAGCCTTGTTCAACCTAGAGGGATAAGGGATATTGGGCTTAGGAAGTGAAGGTTGAGAAGGAGAAGGACTCGCTTCTTGAACAACCTTAGGGATAGGGTCATGAGGTAATGGAGAACTAGTACTAGGAGTGGTAGTAGGAGGAATCACCGAAGGGGGAGTAGGATTACTCATTGTTACCTCCGGGCCTTTTCTCTCCTTTATGGGCGAAGAGATGGAAGGTCCCACTAAATTGGCTCCACTTTGAGTATTAATAGCACTCACATTAGCTCTAGGGTTGGTATCAGTGTTAGAAGGAAGATCGCCTTGGGGTCTACAACATTTGTATGAATTTCCTCTCCGTGGACTCTTGCATTCCTTTAAGCTTACGGTCTTGCTCATTAAGTTTTTGAAGAACCAAGTCCATTCGAGGAGTTGTAACATTCCCTTGATTAAACCCTTGATTACCTTGATTATTAAACCCTTGATTTTGAAAACCTTGGTTTTGATATTGATTAGCATTTTGAAAGCCTTGATTATTAAAACTTTGGTTTTGCCCTTGAAAATACCCTTGATTAAAACCCCTAATATTTGAATTCTCTTTAAAATTACCTCTTTGTGGACCTTGGTTCATTGGTGGGTATTGGGGATTGGTTAACAATTGTGGAGGTGGTCTAACATGAGGTTAAAAACCGGGGGGAGCTAAATAGTTAGTAGATTTATAAGACAAATTATTAGCATCCACATTAGGTTTAAAATTAACCCACTCATTAGTGTTGTAAGCATACACTTGTTGTTGAGATCGATCATAAACCTTATCATAATTTAAGTACGGAGGTGGTCCACCACAAGTCTCACAAGACTCACTCATGGCATGAACGTGCCTAGTGGGAGGGGTATTGACTTTTAAAGCAAGTTTTGTCACAATTAAAGTAAGATCTTTAATTTGATTATTAACCTCACTATCACTAGCACTAGCCATAGTAGCCCTTAAACTTTTAGTTTGAACTTTGGCCTTGTTTTCAGTTATATTCAAAGCATCATTCATTGATTTAACCAACATATTTCCCCCCAAAGCACTATTTAGTGAGTCGTGGTCATTCAAAGTTAATCCATTGTTAAAAGTATTAATTTGATAAACTTTAGTAAAACCATGTTGAGGACACCTTCTTAAAAGCTCCTTAAATCTATCCCAAGAGTCACTAAATTTTTCCCCATATTTTTGTTCAAAGGTGATAATGTCATTCCTTAAAGCCGTGGTACGAGATGGTGCAAAGAAGTAGTTAATGAACCTGGTCTCGAAATCCGCCCATGTAAGAATACTTTGGGGTGGTTCCTTATCAAGCCAAATCCAGGCTTGTCCCTCGAGGGAAAAAGGAAAGAGTAAAAAACGTATTGCCTCTTGAGTCACCCCATTATATTTTTCCGTATTGGTCAAATGTATGAATCTCTTAATATGATCGTGAGGGTGATCTTGGGAACGGCCCAAAAATGGTGTAGCAGAAACCATTTGAATAAAACCCGTTATAATTTCAAAATTATTTGCTCCAATCTCGGGCACCATAATCGCGTCATCATTGCCCTCCACGTGGGATTGCAAAATCTCAATCATCGGTCGATTATCCGTTTCCATCGTATTTTCGAAAGCTCGATTCTCGGGATCGGATTGAAAGACGATCTTTTTGTTCTTTTTCTTCCATTTAGAAGAATTTGAAGTATTAGTTACACCCTCGGTATGTGTGCACGCGCGCGAGTGCGCATACAACTAAACACAAGGAATAAGGTAGGAGACCTGATATGAGTGAAATCTCATATCAATTATATCATAATTAACCCTAAAACACAAAGCAAAATACATGATTTTGATTTATAAAAGCAGTATTATGGGTATATTTTGTTGTTTGTGCATGTGTAGGTAAAAATGTGGGTTTGCTATATAAGATCCGGTGGTCTAGGTGGGTGGTGGAAAGTGGTGGCAGCCATGGTAGAGAGAGAGATAGAGGGTTGTGTGTGAAAAGAAAGAAAAATGTATTTAAACACAAATGAAAACACAATCAACAACCCCTCCTTGGAAGCCTTGGAGGGGTATATATAGTCACACACCTACTTAACTATACATTGTTTTCTAGTCTAGTCTAAGCGTGTGTGACTATGATAACTAATGGGAATTCTTAAATGTCGTCACATAAAGTAAATTTCCAACAATCTTCCCCCATGGGACGACGTGTAGAATTCCTTATAATATTTTTCCTAACAAGTACATAATGATTAAGAACAAAAGCTTTCATGAAGCGTCCAATGCTGATGATGTCTTCTGAGGCCTTTGACTTCAAGTCTTCCCTTCAAAACGACTCATCTTTAAAGTAACTTGTAGTAGAAATACTGTAACGGCACGAGCTAAGTAATCTGTGACAATCCGTCAATTTACGATTGATATTTTATTCTCAATATTATTTAAAAACAATGTACAATATGAACTCACATATTTTTGGGAAGAAATTTGGATTTACGTCTTGAAGTAGCATCGACTACGTCTAAACCGGAGGATTCAACGTTACGTGCTTACGTTTATATACACCGTCCTTGGTGACAGTCCGATATTTCAGAAAATAAATTTATCTGAGAATATTATTTTGGAGTTTTAAATTTGTGTTAGTTCATAAACTCACAAATTTACGAGAAGAAACTAGGACTTACGATTTTATTTTAACGTCTTTTACGACTAAACCGGAAACCCTAGGATTACGTATTTACGTTTTCGAACTCCGTTTTTGATGAAACAATTTTTATTAGATTCGTTTTGTGACGTCGATTCATAATTTATAAAAACGTTTTTCGTAAAACGACCCGAGGGCACGCAAATCGAGGAAACTAGAATCGAGGAGTACCCGTAACTAAATGGGATGAGACAAGTGGGACACTTGTCCCACCCCACATCAAAACCGGCTACACACTAAACACAAACCACTTTGGTGGCAAGTTCTTACTTAAACAAGCTACACTTGTCACTTGTAGCTTACCAAATAAGCCACTAACCTCACAAAACCATCAAACCCTCACTTACTCTCATTTGTAACATGCAATCTACTCACAAACTCTCTCTCTCTAGCTTAAACATGCCGTCCCATATTCATCTTCAAACACCAAATTCATACAAATTTTAACCATGAACATATGTTATAATTAACATATGTTAATCCCCATTCAAAAAGATGAAGATTGGTGCAACTTATAACATCCATGGAGGAGTTTTCATGGAGTCATGAGGCTGATTTTCCACAAGGAGTTGATGAAGATTGGAGTTCTTGAAGATGGTGTTGGCTAAGCACAAGTTTCTCCATCAAAAACCATGTCAACCTCATAACCTACATCAAGATGGTGGTATAAAGATTGTCCTCCTCATCTTCTTAATATTTTGATTATGTAAACATGTATTTTATTTCCTATTGTATATATTTATGATGATTATATGATGATAAAAATGTTATGTGGGGATTTGTTGTTGATAATCATGGATAAAAAGGTGAAAAACCATATGAAACAAGGTTAAAATCTTGATTAATTTGCATGGCTGTATAAAACAGTAAAGAACCAAGTGGTAAACTGATAATATGATGAAGTAGAACCCATTTACAGTAAGCTATGGGTCTTGTACACATGTGAGAGTTGGCCATGCAATGGAATCAAAATAATGAGTGAGATATGATTAAAACAAGTTTAGGGTATAAATCTGAAGTTACTGTTTTGGACGATTTTTAGAAAATACTTAAAGGATGATTCAACAGTAGCTATAGAAGAGTTAAATGTAGCACATATCATGTAGTTTATGTGATAAAAATTTGAGCTTCTATCTCCATGTAAAACTCAAGATATGGCAGTTTTGGTGAAGATGAAGTTAAAAATCAGATTTTTGTAAATTAAAGAATAATACTATTATATAAGCACTCACATTTTAATATATAAAATGTAAAATAAAAACCCACTAACTTATAAAACTTATTTATATAAATATATATAAAAGGTTAATCAAATGGATAAATTATATAAATGGTGGTGAAATAATGTTTATAAGTAATAAAAACTATAAACATGATTTTTACGACTTTTTCGGCTATTGCCGTAAAATTAACGTTTTTGTTAAATAAAACTTAGATGGTTGGACCCGTCTAATGAAAAATTTATAAAACTTATATACTGATATATAGACATGTATAACAAGTAAAAACCGATAAAACCCGAACTATAGGGCATACGGACATTAACAAGTTAAATAAACATATTGGACTAATAAATGGACTAAATAGGATAAAAACTTGTAAAAAGAATCTATTGGGCTTAACCCATTTAGGCCCAACTTGGAAAGTATACATACTGATAATCTAAGTACAAAAAGGATTAATACAAGTTAAGAACTTATAATAAGCTTGTGGACCTAAAACACGTAAATAGGTAAGACGAGAAAACTAGTATAAAAGTTATCAACACATAACTCTAAAATGAGTAAACAAGGATATGTAAACCCACTTGATCATCATATATATATAATCATCATATGTATACATAATTAATATTTTTATAAAGTCATTGGACAAACGTCTAAGACCGAGTATTATTTGTCTAGGTTTCCGTGATTGAAGCACGCACCGTACGTCCGAATTGCCGATAACCCGCCTTCCCACATCAACGTGAGTTCATAGCCTCGCACTCTTTTAAATGTTTTATAAATGCTTTATAAACCCGCGAGGGAGATAACATGTTAGTTTTTATAAAAGTTTGGACACCATTTGTCCCGACTGTTTGTTTATTGATTTTGGACCCGAATGATTGAATGACCCGATTGTATGACCCGATAAATGATTAATGGACCCGATAGATGAAATTAAATGGATTATTAAAGTTAGGTTATGTCACTAAAAGTCCCATTAGCATGAATTGTGAACTACCGGGAGTTGGTAGACGCTTATGCATTTGATAGTACTATTTGGGGACGATCACCCCAGTTCGCGCCTTGACGGTTGATCCCCGTCGTGCCACATTGATTGGTAAGCGAATTTATGTATGAGAAGATTTCCAATAGCGTGACCTTTGTGACGACACGCTACTTTAGATGGGCAAAATTTGGTATCGGGTTAGCTACCCGTTTTGGTTTAGTAAGGTAACAATGTCATGCGGCTTATAATAATCCAACCCCCAAAATATTACTGGACGCTCCGAATTACGATGTATTGCCTGACTAGCAATACAGGGTCATACTATTGATATTATGTTTGTATTTTGGTTTTCATAACCATTTTCATATAACGGTTTTGATTTTCATACAACGTCATAAGACGTATTGTATGGTGTTTTTAACGACAATGATTCGTATAATGGTTTTTAAGGCAAATGCCTATATTATGATTTTGATGAAGATTTGTATAAAATGATTTGGCTATTTCATGGCCTATCAAAACGATTTGTACAAAAGGATTTTCAGTAATACTTTTATACTGATATTATATTGATGGAATTTACTAAACTCTATGAATTCACTCGGCGTTATCGCTGACCTTTTCTTTTAACATGTTTTATCTCAGGTACTTGAAGGTAATTCTCGGGAAGACAACAAGAATTCATGGCCCGCACTTAAACAATATTTTTCCATTCAAATACTTTGTAAAAACTTTTGTATGCAATATAATGACTTGGGACCGATGTAACTTTGATGTTATGAATGGAAATGATTTAATATTAAACGACGCGATTTTTATGCGTTGTCTATGATGTGAGTAATGTGCTATCCCGTAACACCAACTAGTCTTCCGCTGAACTGAGTTGTATAAATTTGGGGGTGTTACAGTTTGGTACCAGAGCTCTCGTTATAGAGAACGAAAGATTTTTAAAAACCAAGGTTTTGAATAAAACATTTCAAAATCTTTTAACTATAAACATTTTTCTAAAAATGTCTAAAAATCTTTTGACTATAACGGTGCCGAAGAATTCCCGAGTTACCGACAAGGCCAAGACTGAGAAGTGTTATTTTAATATATATATATAACTTGGATTATATATATGATGTAATTTTATTACATGATTGTTTGACGATTAATTTGATTTTTATACGAGGTATTTATACGACGTAGATTGTCACAAGTAACCCTAAATCCCCTAGTAAATTAATCGAAGCTATTCTCGTAGGAATTCTAGCTATCCTAGATCTAAACCAAGTTGTGGATATTTATGATCCCAACAAAATGGTTGATATTCGTAGAAGTATAGATATTAGTTGATTGTGATATTGAAAAAGAATTGGCGAGATTAAATCTGATATCGATGTCATGACGATCTTTCTTATAGAGTGGAGTTTGACAAAATGTTATCACCTGGAAAGATGTCATCTGATTCGTTGTCATCCAATTCTTAAATTGAAATCGAAAGGGTGAATGTTGCACTTGAGGCTGTTATTGGAACCATTACCCAAAAGCCTCATGCCACTAGTACCTTTCCGAGAAGTCTAAGTTGAATGATCAAGTCATTTCATATTAATGACTTATTTGATAATTGTTGTTGTGAGAGCTAATAGGATTGGAAATTAAGTATTGATTTATATTGAGATTGTATTGCCTTTACAAGGCCGAAGAATAAGATTGAAAGTATTGGAAAATGAGTTAGGATATCGAATTGAGTATAAAATTGGTTGAAACTTGAATAAAGTAAAACTTAACTTGTATGGAATATAAGATTGTAAGAGGAAGTCATTAAGTTTTGTGATTGAATTATAAGGTTTTAATTGATTGTTAGTTCGTGTTAAGGGTTATTCCTAGGCCATTGTCCACTAATGAGGATGCCCAGTGTCCAAGAAATAAATTGAAGAAATCTTCTTCTGAATTGAGACCGATGGATCTTCTGGGACATGTGGAACACCTAATGACTCTTGTAGATTAGTATTCATTGTGGTATCTTTTAAAAATAATCCCTAACTCAACTGAGACATCAGTTGGTAGGATGAGTTCTGAGAATTGTATGACACAGTGACACATAATGTGTTGCGGTACAATTTTGACTTGTTTGCGATTAATGAAAAAGACTACCTTTGATTACTAAATTCTACATGTATCGATGTTATCTATCTTTTCTTGCTTCATCCTAATGTTCGCATTAGTGATGCAACCATTGAACAAGTACTCATCTCGATTTGAGTTACGTTGTGAATCATTCTTTTAGAGTGCCATCGAGATCATGAACCTCATGATTAATTGGCTAAGCTCATTTCCTATCATATCGTAGTTAACTTTTGGTGAACAAGCTTTCATCACTCTTTTGCAGATCACACATTGTTTTTATAAAGTTGAAACGGTATCCTTTGAGAAAATTTAATTTTCATCACAATAAGGATTATTCAAGGTGAGATTTATAAGTGATTGATATAAAAATGAAGTTGTTTATAAGACGCTTTGGAAACTTAATTATTTCCATAACAAAGAAAATCTTTATAAATTTATTTTTGATTCTTATTTAAGAATTAAGCATGAAAAATGTTTTTATTTTAAACATGATGATAAAATTTTGACGAACTGAGTATTGCATCGTTAATCTTGAAATTGTATATAGTTGCGCGCCTACATACAATTTGGAATGGACTATGCAAGACTGATTAGTAGTCACCATAAAACTAATGAATAAGCACTACCTTTTCTTTGAAGATTGTGAAAGATTAAAATTTTTATGAGATCTGCAAAAAGTGAAAAATAAGGACATAATGTTAGGGACACCTACGTATGTGCCTGTAGCATCTATTCTTCTGAGTCGAATTTACTCATCTGTGGAAATTGTCTTATTTGACAATTGACAATTCCCTTCTTGTCCAATTCTCTTGTAGTGAGATTCTTAGGAAAAGTATATGATTACCGAGTGTTGATACCCGACTGGATGTATCGACGTTCTTATCATTTCTTATGATTTGATTTCATTTGAATGACCTGAGTAACGATCCGAGGAGCTTTCGAATGCGTACTCGAATCATGAAAACATGGGATATATTCATATTCGTTAAGTGTTTTCGTCTGTATCTGATTTGAAATTCTCTCGCGTAGATTATGCGTTGACCTTACTCTTTAGATGGTAGCTGTGTCTCCATATATCCTTGAATTTGTGAAGGATTATGAATTATTATTATTAGTCTTTTGAGAAGTTCACATCTTATCAACGGCAATGAAACTGGAAAGTTAATAGTGCCCGTAGAATGGATTGATTGATTATGACAAGACGGCATTGTCTTAATTGATGGGAACTCAAGTAGAATTCCCTAAAAGATAAGATGATGATTATCAAAAGTGATCTAAATAATTCTTGATGGATGACCATATCCTGTATTAAGACTTGAAATAATACCGTGAATGATTGTGAATTAGTAATAGATATTATAATATAGAAGGAACTTAATATGTATTTAGTAAAAGATATTTATCTTATCTGAATTTAAGGAATTACCGTACAACTGAGAAAGTTGTCGGAGAAAGATTTTATTATACCAAGCCTGTCATCCTGAAGAGCTATGGTGTTATCTTTCCTTATATTTATAGATTACTGTGACTGAGTAAATTGACAATCGAAGACGATATCCATAACTCGAAATGGAAGATTTGTTCGATCATTTACAAGGTTCTAGCAAATTTGATCCATAGCATGGTTATCATCAACTTCGCATCTGCGAAAGAGATTATCTATTTCAATCACTACATCCGGTGCTTGTAATGAACATTATGAGTTCCACGTGATGTCGTTTGGATTGACCAATGCACATGTAGTATTCACAAATTTGGTGAATCACGTGTGTAGGCTGTAATTTGATAAATTCATGCTCGTGATCATTAAGGACTATTTGTTTGTATATAAGAATAAGGATGAGTTAATAATTATTAATAAGAATGCCCTTAATTGGCTAAACAGTGTAAACCTGAACCTTGAATAATTAACACATGATTAAAGACTTGAACCTTTACATGATTAGACTATGTGGTTAAAAGGATAATGGAATGTAAATTGACTCTTCAAAAATTAAGAGCCCTTTTAAGACTTTGGATTTTACCAAAAAGAAATGGAAATATGTTTTGACAAATATTTTAACAAAGAATTTTAAGGGATTATTCCCTTATACACAAACCATTTAACTAAACTTCTGTTTAGGGGTAAATGTTTGTGTATACTTTTAGACAACTAAGAGGAATTGAGGAAACTATATAAAACATGATTTGAAATTTGAAGTGATAATTTACGCTTTTCAAACTAAAGAAAATTTTGATCAAAGTATAAACAAAGATTTTTCAAACATTTACGAATCTTATTAAATATTTTCGATAAATCAACCAAAAATCTTGTTAATTAAATTCAAATTTATTTTTGAACAATTTATCTAATTGGTCGAACTAAGAAATTTAAAACTTTTACGCTTCATAAAAATTAACTAATAATTATTTATTTAATTATGATAATTATCGACGCCTTAGACGACGGATTGAGTAAAACGGATGAAAATGATAGATGAGACGAAACTGAAACATAAAGAATATGAAGAAAGAATTTTGAATAAATAAAGTTATGATATTGATTTCATCAGGAGAAAGTGAACGTAATTACTGCCGCTTAATATAGAAAGAATGCCTGAGTGAATGATGGACATGATAATTATATCATCATGAGAAATGAATATAGATACCGACGCATTACGTAAAAAGGATAAAGAACCAGTTAGGACATATTCCTTAATAATGAAGATGCAAAATAAAGTGCCGAATAATATAAAATAAACGATGCTTGTAAGAAGGATAATATAAATATTGAAAGGTTTTACGGCTAGTATGAACAATTAAAATTGAGAAGCCGATGGCGTTAAATGTATAAAAGACCACATGTGATTGCCTAAATATGGAGAATTGTGAGATATAGTTATATTGGAATTTGTAAGTATAAGTACTATATATATGTCATTTTTGACTAAGAGTATCTTTGTCTGAAGAAGTTATACTAATGGGAATTATGAAGGCAGACATCGCCTCATACATTAGTAAACGTCTAGCTATTGCAAAGGTCATTATCTGAATTTAATTCGATTTGGGTCATCGTCGACAGACTGACCAAATCTGCTAATATCATTCTCGTTAATGATAAATGCAAAAGAGTTATGTAAACATAATGTGCCTGTATCGAACATCTACATCAAGATCTTCGCTTCGCATCGAATTTCTAGAGACTTGCTCAGAAATCATTGAGAACGAACCTTGATGAGAGTACTATGTACCATCCCAAATCGAAGGGACGAGGTAAAGTAACGATACAAGGTAATATAAGTGCTGTTTTATGTTTGAATGATTGACCTTTGGTAATAGACCATATAATCATTTTCCTTTGGAGAGATTATCATTGATAATTATCGTATTAGGATCGAGATCTAATCTTGTTAGGATCTGAATATTAGAGCATCTGTAAGCAAGAGTTGAGATAAAGACATCCGACATACACCCATTGTGAGTTGGACATGTCTTTTAGGTTTAAGGTTCCTATGATGGCGAACCTATCCTTACAAAATACCCGACCCGCGAAATCTGAAATGATTGTTGAAATTAGGATTTGATTATTAACTGCCGATGGTGGGCAGGAGGTTATGTGGATATGAAATGTAGATCTTGAAGTGCCAAATGGGTAGCGAAGTTATGCCACGAAATTTTAAACTTGGAAAAATGAAGTTCATGATCTGACAAATCATGGGATATGAGTCCCCGTTATATGGGACCATTGAGATGATGTAAAAGATTGGTTTGAAAGGCATATAAGCTGGATCTACCCTAGGACTTCAAAGACTGCGTGAATTATGTTTCGTAAATCGAACTTGATGGAATATCTATCAAGTGAAAATCTGATTATTCTTAGTAGAGCTTAGATCGGCGAAAAGTTGCATTCATCAGAAACCCGTGAACATCATGGATAGAGAAAGTAAGTCAACATTTAGCCTGATCTTATTCCCGTAGTTATGTTTGATGAAACTCGCGTATTATAATGAATACACATGTGAGAAAAGACCGAATGTGGAGGGAATACCCACGTGGCTTTAACTCTATAAGAAGCGAGTAGTAAGGTAAGATGATCTTTGAGGACAAAGATCCTGTTTAGGGGTAAATGCTGTGACAATCCGTCAATTTACGATTGATATTTTATTCTCAATATTATTTAAAAACAATGTACAATATGAACTCACATATTTTTGGGAAGAAATTTGGATTTACGTCTTGAAGTAGCATCGACTACGTCTAAACCGGAGGATTCAACGTTACGTGCTTACGTTTATATACACCGTCCTTGGTGACAGTCCGATATTTCAGAAAATAAATTTATCTGAGAATATTATTTTGGAGTTTTAAATTTGTGTTAGTTCATAAACTCACAAATTTACGAGAAGAAACTAGGACTTACGATTTTATTTTAACGTCTTTTACGACTAAACCGGAAACCCTAGGATTACGTATTTACGTTTTCGAACTCCGTTTTTGATGAAACAATTTTTATTAGATTCGTTTTGTGACGTCGATTCATAATTTATAAAAACGTTTTTCGTAAAACGACCCGAGGGCACGCAAATCGAGGAAACTAGAATCGAGGAGTACCCGTAACTAAATGGGATGAGACAAGTGGGACACTTGTCCCACCCCACATCAAAACCGGCTACACACTAAACACAAACCACTTTGGTGGCAAGTTCTTACTTAAACAAGCTATACTTGTCACTTGTAGCTTACCAAATAAGCCACTAACCTCACAAAACCATCAAACCCTCACTTACTCTCATTTGTAACATGCAATCTACTCACAAACTCTCTCTCTCTAGCTTAAACATGCCGTCCCATATTCATCTTCAAACACCAAATTCATACAAATTTTAACCATGAACATATGTTATAATTAACATATGTTAATCCCCATTCAAAAAGATGAAGATTGGTGCAACTTATAACATCCATGGAGGAGTTTTCATGGAGTCATGAGGCTGATTTTCCACAAGGAGTTGATGAAGATTGGAGTTCTTGAAGATGGTGTTGGCTAAGCACAAGTTTCTCCATCAAAAACCATGTCAACCTCATAACCTACATCAAGATGGTGGTATAAAGATTGTCCTCCTCATCTTCTTAATATTTTGATTATGTAAACATGTATTTTATTTCCTATTGTATATATTTATGATGATTATATGATGATAAAAATGTTATGTGGGGATTTGTTGTTGATAATCATGGATAAAAAGGTGAAAAACCATATGAAACAAGGTTAAAATCTTGATTAATTTGCATGGCTGTATAAAACAGTAAAGAACCAAGTGGTAAACTGATAATATGATGAAGTAGAACCCATTTACAGTAAGCTATGGGTCTTGTACACATGTGAGAGTTGGCCATGCAATGGAATCAAAATAATGAGTGAGATATGATTAAAACAAGTTTAGGGTATAAATCTGAAGTTACTGTTTTGGACGATTTTTAGAAAATACTTAAAGGATGATTCAACAGTAGCTATAGAAGAGTTAAATGTAGCACATATCATGTAGTTTATGTGATAAAAATTTGAGCTTCTATCTCCATGTAAAACTCAAGATATGGCAGTTTTGGTGAAGATGAAGTTAAAAATCAGATTTTTGTAAATTAAAGAATAATACTATTATATAAGCACTCACATTTTAATATATAAAATGTAAAATAAAAACCCACTAACTTATAAAACTTATTTATATAAATATATATAAAAGGTTAATCAAATGGATAAATTATATAAATGGTGGTGAAATAATGTTTATAAGTAATAAAAACTATAAACATGATTTTTACGACTTTTTCGGCTATTGCCGTAAAATTAACGTTTTTGTTAAATAAAACTTAGATGGTTGGACCCGTCTAATGAAAAATTTATAAAACTTATATACTGATATATAGACATGTATAACAAGTAAAAACCGATAAAACCCGAACTATAGGGCATACGGACATTAACAAGTTAAATAAACATATTGGACTAATAAATGGACTAAATAGGATAAAAACTTGTAAAAAGAATCTATTGGGCTTAACCCATTTAGGCCCAACTTGGAAAGTATACATACTGATAATCTAAGTACAAAAAGGATTAATACAAGTTAAGAACTTATAATAAGCTTGTGGACCTAAAACACGTAAATAGGTAAGACGAGAAAACTAGTATAAAAGTTATCAACACATAACTCTAAAATGAGTAAACAAGGATATGTAAACCCACTTGATCATCATATATATATAATCATCATATGTATACATAATTAATATTTTTATAAAGTCATTGGACAAACGTCTAAGACCGAGTATTATTTGTCTAGGTTTCCGTGATTGAAGCACGCACCGTACGTCCGAATTGCCGATAACCCGCCTTCCCACATCAACGTGAGTTCATAGCCTCGCACTCTTTTAAATGTTTTATAAATGCTTTATAAACCCGCGAGGGAGATAACATGTTAGTTTTTATAAAAGTTTGGACACCATTTGTCCCGACTGTTTGTTTATTGATTTTGGACCCGAATGATTGAATGACCCGATTGTATGACCCGATAAATGATTAATGGACCCGATAGATGAAATTAAATGGATTATTAAAGTTAGGTTATGTCACTAAAAGTCCCATTAGCATGAATTGTGAACTACCGGGAGTTGGTAGACGCTTATGCATTTGATAGTACTATTTGGGGACGATCACCCCAGTTCGCGCCTTGACGGTTGATCCCCGTCGTGCCACATTGATTGGTAAGCGAATTTATGTATGAGAAGATTTCCAATAGCGTGACCTTTGTGACGACACGCTACTTTAGATGGGCAAAATTTGGTATCGGGTTAGCTACCCGTTTTGGTTTAGTAAGGTAACAATGTCATGCGGCTTATAATAATCCAACCCCCAAAATATTACTGGACGCTCCGAATTACGATGTATTGCCTGACTAGCAATACAGGGTCATACTATTGATATTATGTTTGTATTTTGGTTTTCATAACCATTTTCATATAACGGTTTTGATTTTCATACAACGTCATAAGACGTATTGTATGGTGTTTTTAACGACAATGATTCGTATAATGGTTTTTAAGGCAAATGCCTATATTATGATTTTGATGAAGATTTGTATAAAATGATTTGGCTATTTCATGGCCTATCAAAACGATTTGTACAAAAGGATTTTCAGTAATACTTTTATACTGATATTATATTGATGGAATTTACTAAACTCTATGAATTCACTCGGCGTTATCGCTGACCTTTTCTTTTAACATGTTTTATCTCAGGTACTTGAAGGTAATTCTCGGGAAGACAACAAGAATTCATGGCCCGCACTTAAACAATATTTTTCCATTCAAATACTTTGTAAAAACTTTTGTATGCAATATAATGACTTGGGACCGATGTAACTTTGATGTTATGAATGGAAATGATTTAATATTAAACGACGCGATTTTTATGCGTTGTCTATGATGTGAGTAATGTGCTATCCCGTAACACCAACTAGTCTTCCGCTGAACTGAGTTGTATAAATTTGGGGGTGTTACATAATCCATATATTTCTGGTCAAGGAGAAGCTTCTGAATTAACTTCCCCCTAATTCATGCCACATAAACTTGATGTAGAAGCTTTTAATAGCTTCCCCCTAAACCGACAATCCTCATAGGCAACTTCAAAGCTTTCAATAAAGCTTAGAATGATTAAGCGCACAGCAGAATTTAACAAGCAAACCCCATCATATGAAATGATAATGTATCTAAGAGTGATTGAAAGTTTGGGGCACACCAAGTAGATCAACAACTTTTCTTCTCATGCTTGAACAATTCTTCTGAATTTTTCTTCCCCTGAGAGTTCAAGTTATGCATACTAGAAAGAATCAAGACATATTTTCCCCCACATAGTTGAAGAGAGTAAACCAATCCCAATTATGAAGCTCAAATACAGAAGTGGACACTTTATCCCATTCATGAAGTTGACATCGTAACACCAGAGTCAATTAAGTCCCGGAAATGCACATATCTTCTTCCGGAGATGCACCAGAGTTAATTAAGTCCCGGAAGTGCATATCTCTCCATATAGGATAATGATGATGAATAATTGCAACATCAAAACAATTAAACATTGAATCAGTAGTGTACCATTTAGAGATTGATAACGCCACGAGTTAAAAACACTGATTTTCTCTGCGGTTATGACAAATGTCTTCCCAGAATGTCTTCAAACCAAAAGAAGGTATGTAGTTCATCACGTGTACTCGTTGTGTGTTCAATGTGTCTTCTTCTTCCCCCCATGATGGTTTTGAAACCTCGGAACCAGCAATATATCGTACGCACATGTACCTGAAATCTCGTGAGAATAATAAATAAGATGAAATATATATTTTGTGAGAATCTGCTATTGATCGAAATTCTCTACTCATAAACTCTCCATGGCAATCTTTACCAACCCCCTTGTCAGCAATTTGAAGTGACCACAGATAAAATGAAGCAGATACATCAAACATGAAACTGAATAAAAATCCTTTGATCTTGTGACTTAAGCTTGCATAATTGTTGAATGAGGAACGGTGGAGAAATCTCTAAGTACCCAATACATCACTGAAAAAGTATATAAGCACAACACCTCTTGAAATTATCCACGTCGACTAAGCGCGTGACACTGAGTACAACAATGTAACCCCTTTAAGTGATAGTTATCCGAGTCATCAACCAACAACCCCGAACCCGGAAACCAGATAAACAAGTCCCCATTCTAAGATTAAGCACGAGCAAGTTATCGTCAAAGATAAAATAAGTACACGCCTTCTAAAAATCCGTCTTCAACTTCACATAATTAATACCCGATCAAAAATCCGTAGCCACTAAAAAAATCGCCAATTTTTCCTCGGTCTCGTCAAATAATTTTGTCACTTAGTCTCGTCTTTTTGTCACATCGAAGTCCAAATATATCTAATATAACAAAATTTGTTTGAATTTAATTATTTAACATAAAGTTTATAATAAACTTGTGTAAAATGATGTAAGTTGATCACACAAAAAATTTGTTATATCAAATTTAGTTATTTGTCACGTTCACATTTCACTTGAAATGTATAATTGTAGACAAAAACTAACGTGGCCCAAGCCACAAACCCGTCACTTTGGACCATTTGATGCAATGAACGGTTAACCAAATTGAGGCCCATAGAATTGTGTAGACTCGGTGCAATCAAACGTTTGGGATATAAAAAACACAATAACCCTAAGTTTAGTCACAAACCAACCCTAATCACATTCTTATCATTTCCTCCGCCCCCTTTTCTCTCACACCCCCCACATCGTAACCCCATCTCATCTTAATCTTCCAAGATCCCAAATCCAAATCTCAATGATAACAAACTTAACAAATACGAATCTCAATCCTATTCTATCTCATCCCTATCATACAATCTGAAATTAGTAACCACATCTATCATAAACCTGTTTAATACACCATCCGAACCACCTAAATCAAAGCATACTCAACCAATGGTGTAGGAATCTGTCCGAAGGTTACATCTTCAAGATCTTGTAAAAGGTCTCGGGTAGGTTTACTTGATGCATGTGTGATGTTTTGTTAACGAATCAAGGTATGACAAAACAGTATTGTTTATGTTCTTAACCTTTTTAAGATTCGAAAATAAAAGATGTTTTTAGGCATCAACATACAGATCTATGATGATTTTTAATTTTGTGATTATAGATCTTAATAGATCTTGACATGCATGTCGTTTTATAACAAAAGTAAAACTGAGATCAAAATGCTTAAGTTACTATTTTGGTTTGAGTCATTAGGTTCGAGTCAGTTTAGGCGTGATTAGTAGATGGGATAGGTGAAGATGGGATGTAGATAGAGTCGGTGTTGTTTGAGGAGTAAAAAGGTTGGTGATAAGTGTTGGTCCTAGTCAAGTCTTGGTTAAGGTCTTGTTAAACTGTCACAATGTTATTAAACTGCATCGCAATATTTTTAAAAAAATAAAGCCATCGCAATGTTTTCTGTCTGTTGCTTCCATCGTAATGTATTTATCACAGAAAACAGTCACCCATCGTAATATACATGCCATCGGAATGTTAAGGGAGTCTTTCATCGCAATGAGAAACACTTTTCCATCGGAATGACTCGAAAAAAATTAGCAGCATGACGCCTTAAAATTCCATCGCAATGGGTCAAACCACCCATCGCAATAGATACAGTCGAACCCATCGCAATGTAGATGAGATACCCATCGGAATAAACCCGTAAAAGAAGCCATCGGAATGAGGTCTGTGTATCCCATCGGAATATGCCATCTGAAAGTGCCATCGCATAGGGGTTTTGACCAATTTGACTTTTCCGAAAATACTGGATCTGATGATTGATTCTGTCCTTTCACCAAAAATAAAACAGATTAAGACTTGGAATTTTTCTGCATCTCTTCATCTTTAAGATATAAAAAGAAACCCAGAAAAATAAATAAATTTATGCTCGATCTTGAAAAAGAAAAACCATTTAACTAGAAAAAAATTTGCAGATTTAAATAGAAGTGTAAACTTTTGACTAGACAGAACCTATAACAGGTATCAAATGAGAAACATGAATAACTTTGGACAGTGTGACAAACAATGTTAAGACTGCCGTGACAAAGAAGAGACAAAATGTTTAGACAGATTTGACCACTGTGACAAAAATATCAATAGATCGAGACAGAAAAAAATTAGACCACCAAAATCAATGAAAAAAACACAACGATCCAAGGAATGAACCGTTGCTCTGATGCCAATTGTGGGTTTGCTATATAAGATCCGGTGGTCTTGGCGGGTGGTGGAAAGTGGTGGCAGCCATGGTAGAGAGAGAGATAGAGGGTTGTGTGTGAAAAGAAAGAAAAATGTATTAAAACACAAATGAAAACACAATCAACAACCCCTCCTTAGAAGCCTTGGAGGGGTATATATAGTCACACACCTACTTAACTATACATTGTTTCCTAGTCTAGTCTAAGCATGTGTGACTATGATAACTAATGGGAATTCTTAAATGTCGTCACATAAAGTGAATTTCCAACAAAAAAGATACAAATATGAAGCAAACAAGGAAATCAAGCCTTTATTGATGAAGAAAAGACAAAAGGAGGATGACAACTGATAAGTCAATCAAAGTAAAAGGACCTTTCTTGACAACTTTCAAAGTAGAGGGACTTGAAGTGCAAATATGGAAAAGTCAAATACAAAGTGGAATATGGTCAAAAGTCAAGTCAACAAGTCAAGGGATCATTTGTGTGCAAGTATGAAGCTCAAAGGACCATAAATGACAAGTTTATGAGATATAATTTATAATATAAATTTGCTAAACACAAGGACTAATACTGCCAAAAAGGAAAGAACTTTCAAGTTTAATCCGTGTGTTAAAGTTTTCAACAAATGAGAGGCTTCCATTTGAGTTACTCGGATCACCACCTCATCACCCTCAATTAATATGGAGAGAGACTAAGTGGAATATCTCAACAGTACTACCCAGCCAATCAAATTTTACTTTACGGATAACGATCCGTGTCTTTCTCTCTCACCAAATAAACACCCGCCACGTGTCCAAGACGAGCCCAGATCGAAGAAGAAGATTTAGACAATTTCAGAAGAAACGTTCAACATCAAAAGTGTTCGTAATCAAGAGACGAGTCTATCCCAGTTGACTAATCAAACTGAAATCCATCCAACAAGAAACCCCCAATTGTGTTCTACATCAGCAAAATTTAATTAACTAAATTAGGCCATGTGGAAGCTGGGGATTGGATGCTACACGTCACTCATCCTCACCAACACTCAACCTCACTCTATAAATACCTTAGATGTAGTTCATTTTATGTATTGTAGTTGAAGTGTGAAAACACACACACTTCTTAATCTCTCTCATTTTTCAGTTAGTTTCTTCCGTTAGAACTACTCTCAAGTGTCTGACAAACACTTAAGAGAGTTAGTTAGCCTTGTAACAAACTTGTAACTACCTTTCCATTAATAAAACACTCGATTCACTTCAATCTTCTCCTTCTTTACTGTATTATCCTATACAGCTGTTATACTTTGATTCCATTGATCAAACTTGATTAATGGTGATTGTTTGATGATTTGGAGTGCATCTCAGTTGATTTGTAGCAGCCTAGTTCATTCCAGTAGTCAAAAGTAGCCAGAATTGTAGAGTTGATGCAGAATGGTTGATTTAGTTGATGATGATGGTGATTGATGATAAGTAGCTGTTGTAGATTGGTAAATAAAGTGGTGGTTAGAGGTTAAGTGAGCTCTGCGCTCTACTTCATCCCCAAAGAAGCCTACAATAAATCTCATAAGTTTTTCCTTTGTTAAATTCCTCTAAAATTCCATCTAAATGTTTTTTTCTTACTTTCTAATGTACAAACTTTACTGATGCCTGCTTATTGTTCATTGTTAGCTTCTTGATGTGCTTTGATAACTAGTTCTCATAATCTGTTTGCCTAACCTAGTTTCATAGCTTTGGAATTGTACTTAATATGTTAACTAGTGTTCGGATAAGAGTTGATTTGTTGATTTAGTTGTTGTTAGTAGTTGTTTTGAGATTACATTCACTCACTAGACTAATATTACTAACTTTGCAAGCTTTGGCAGCCATATAAAAGTCAAAGAGGCAATTTGCACTTAAAAATCTTTCGGTCAAAACATTCAGCCAAAACTAGCTAAATTCGAACACTTGCTATTTCCCTGTTAGTTAATGTTAGGAGTTGATTTTTGGTTCTGAGTATAGTTCATAATATGAACTTTCCATACTACTAAGGTAGAACATACAGTATTCCAAAATAAGCAAGGAATAAGCATTTGAATCAGCCTTTAACCAATGTTCAATTTCGGTGAAAAGTACTTGACTGTTTAGAAATTCCCACTATTCTACTTCACAAAATTGTTCCTTTTATTGCACATTCTTGTTTACAAACTCATTTTAAGCAATTTTGGAACTTTCATTTTTGGTCAAAAAGCTAGTCAACGAAAGTCAACCATAAGCTAATTTTGCTTAAATCCATATTCCAGCTTATTCACTAGATGGTTTTTGATGATTTTTGATATTCCAATCTTCTTATAGCTAGCTTAATCATTTTCATTAAAAATCAAGTTTTGAAAGTCTGTTTTAGCTTATAGCTTATTTTGAGCTTATTCCAATAAGCTAACTTGAGACTTAGGTTGTTTTAGCTTGTTTCCTTTAAGCTATCTAGGTATAATTCAATTTTAAGCTGTTTGCAAAATATTAGAGCTTAAAAGCTTTAGTAATAAGCTCAAACGAGCTTATTGATTCTGGTTAACCCGTTTTCACTATAATAGTTAGTTTAATTGCTATTAGGTCCCTAATCTTTAGGATTTAGTTTAATCAGCTTTTAAAAATTAAATTTTTATGGTTTGCAAGAATCAATCCCTGGATTTAGAGTTTGTTACAATTTGGTTAGAGTAGTTTTGCAAGTTTGTTACATAGTTGTTATAGTTTGTTAAAATTTACATTGCTAGTCCTTTCAATTTCAGAATTTACATTCTTAGTCCTTGCATTTAACATACTTTTCATTTTTTTAGCAATTTTACTAATTTTGTATTAAAAACTTGTACACTTTACATTAGTTGTGGTAAATGCAATTTGTTTTAGAATAGTATGGATACATAGTGATAATTTTTTTACGATTTTTACGTGCTTTGTTGAAATAGACCTAGATTACCAAAACTTTTATAAAATCTAAAAGCAAAAATAATTTGTAAACTTGAAATCATTCGGACAATCAATTCGCTTTGAGTTGGGAATTATGATCTTAAAATACAAATATTAAATGGCGCCGATGCCGGTCCCTGACGTTACGATTGACGATTGATTGACGGTTTCAATTGGATTTTGGGATCCGTTCACCTTGTGAACGTTCCTTTTACGTATCATAAATCAAAAAGATAAAAAAATCAAAAATATAAACATATAAAAAATAAAAAATAAAAAAACGACAAAATTCAATTATTTCCTAAGAATTGAACCAAAAAATAAAAAATTCAAAAAGTAATCTTTTTCCTAAAAGATTACACCAAAAATATATTGTATATATTGGATTCACTCGTTTTTACGTACATACTATATTTTCTTAAAAACTCAATAAATACAAAAATATTTTTGATATATTATTATATGTAAATACATATACGTAGATACGAACAACCAATACATCTACTTCCATAAGTATTGATTTTGAAATACACCGTGCTTGGGGGCGTTCTGGTCCTAAGTACGTGTATCGATCAAAGTTAATTAAGGAAAAATAGATAAATACCATAATCTACTTGTTCTTAAGAAAGAGGCCACTGTGTGGGGGGTATAAGGCGAGTGTATTACACATTCTAAAGAAGCATACTCTTAAGTGCTACACGCCGCCTCGTTTCTCCGCTTCCTTGTGGGTCTTTCAAGAGTGATAGTGGTGAGTGGTGTGCCACCCAAGTATTACTTACATATATTATATTTTCTTGTGGGTATTACTTATTGAACATCGGAAAGGATAATCTTTTCTTTTCCAAAGTCGATCGAGAGCTCCTCTCTCACTCCTCGAGTTGAGTTGCATGCGCACTCGAGCGCGTGCACATATACCTTTTGGTGTACAACCCCTTCCTCCCAAAAGGAAGAAAAAGAACAAGAACAACACCGTCCATCTAGCCGATCCCTAGCATCGTGCTTTCGACCCCGTAAATGAAGTCATTGTCGCCGTCGATAATAGACCATTGATGGAGATCCTTCAATCAAATGTGTAGGGAAATGCGGATGCTATTGTTATACCCGAGATACCCGCAAATACTTTTGAGCTTAAGACACATATGATCACTATGGTTTCTTCTACCCCTTCTTAGGGAGACCGATGGATGACCCCCATGATCACATCAAGAAGTTCTTGTCACTTTGCAATACACTTAAGTATAATGGTGTTACACCCCCAAATCAGGTTTTCATCGGAATAGTAATTGGGTGTCACGTTGCGGATCACAAAACAAATGGCATACAAAGCATTGATCATAATTATATGATTTTGAAATACAATTGATACAAATATTGTTTTAGTACAATCAGTTGAAATGTTGAATATCAGTTGTTACATGTATTCCAGTGAAATCAGATCCCCCAATTATTATGATGCTCCTAAATGATGCTCAGTCCATGCTCAAATAATCCAGCTTAATTTCTTGAGAAAAACATGCTTAAAACAGTCAACATGAAGTTGGTGAATTCATAGAGTTTTGTAAAATCATAGTTCAGGACTGTAAATTGTCCTACATAGTGTTGCACAAAGTTTGATATAAAAATCAAGTGTAGGATCTCAAATATCCCATATAGTATTTCATAAGGTTTGATAAAAATCAAGTTCAAAAATACTACACAAGGTGTGATAAAAATCTTGTTCAGGGATCTCAGTATGTTCCATGTATTAATGTACCAAATAATATAAAGTCAAGTTTAGAACCGCAAACATCACAAACATAGTATCGCACAAAGCCAAATACTATAAGGTAATTACATTTCCTATTGCCCGAAACTGACACTTGACACGCTAAGCCCACAATAAATGAGGACCCTTCGCATTAATAAAAATGCACCCAATATTTCGTTTCGACATGATAAACATCTGTTGTCCTGGCCTAGGCACAGTGAGCGCTACGCACTCAGATGGGGATGGTCAATCCCAAATAGATCTATTTATACATTTAGGAAATTCAACAATTTTAACAGTTTTAGATGCAGGGGTCATGCGGGTTAATCTACAATAGGCAAATGGAATTAAGGGTAACAGTTCAGTTTACGTCCTATAAAATATTGTTTTCTCCTTGATCAATAGTTTATTAAGTATAAATATGGGGCTACGATCTCACGATATAAAAATCATATATTCAAAACAAGTTATAGCATGTCTCCCCCTCGCGAGTTAGTAAAAACATAAATAGTAGTGAAAGGCGAGGCTATAAACTCACTTGTATAATATAGCTCGAGGATGATCAAGTATTCAAGTCATAGTGCACACAGTACATTGATGAGACTGCTTTTATACATATTCTGATCATCCAAAATGGGCTTAAAATGCATAAAATATCATGAAATATGCCAAATATATGCTTGTGTTTGTTCAATGTGTATTTTAGGTACGGATATTGAGAAAATGGCAAAAGATCACAAGAAACAAGCAAAAACGAACACGGGAAACGAAGCCGCACAATGAACCGGGCCCTAGAGTTGATTTTCCAAGAATAATCCTTGAAGAATTGAAGATTGTACAAGAAGGGTCCTCCAATATTAAAGAATTGACACTTTAAACCCTTGTTTATTCATAATTACAAGTTTGGTCCTTAAAGTTTGTCAAATTACAAAAAGGACCCTCCACTTTGAATAATTGGCAAGAATGGTCCCTCATTTATGAAGACTTGTCATTTTTATTCCTCCACAAAGTCAACCATACAAGTCAAGACCATGAAGAATGAAGAAATTCCAAAAACAACCCTTCAAGAATCATCAAATTACAGGAAATACCCCTAAAATTACTTTACAAATCTTTTTGGGGCAAAAGTATGAAAAATGAAACTTCATTTACAAAGGGATTCGGATTATACTTGTTTTAAACTGAAATGAAGAAAGAATAGAAGACAAGGGTTAATATTTGCCAAGACAAAGAAGATACCTAGACCAGTGAGAGGCTGCCATGTGTCCCACTCTCCTTTTCCACCAATCAAAACCCTCCCTTTTGCCACATCACACTCCACTCACACCAGATTTTTAACTAATCTTAATTAGTTAATAAATATGGCGCTTAACATGTTTTCAAAACATAATCCGGATCAAACCTCATGTTCTTGGTGTTCTTCACAAAATTTAGTTTTTTCTTAAATACATGGAATTAACCCTTAATCCTTTCTAAATTTAAGATTAAGGTGGTTATAAACATAACCCAACTCTTAAACCTCATGCCACATCATCCCTCAGCTCACATGTTAAAACCTTGCTACATAGTTTTGGGGAAACTGCCAAAACATGCCAGGGAATCAACCATCCATATACAAGCTTACATTTAAGCTTCATGTGAGCCTTTTGATCAAATTCCACCAGCTCACAAGTCCATAAACGTCCAAGACAACTTCACATGAGTTCAAAATATTCAAACTTCAAAGGGGCATTTCTGTAAGAACAATGCTTAGGGTTTTTAGTATTTTAGTTTATAAAGACCATGTACACCCTCTATATAAAGGGTATAGGATCCTTCATTTACATTTGCTCTTGGTTTTTCCTTTGTTCCCTTTTCTATAAATCCTACTTTCAGTCTTATGAAATAGAGTTTGGATTGTTGAAGAAATCCAAGTGCCAATCTTATTATAATCTTGTTTATGTTACATGTTTGTGTTTACTGAATCTCAAAACCTGTTTTTAAACCTTGTGCAAGAAATTGCCATGTTTTTTTAAAACATATATTTTGCTAAGTTCTTTGGTACATCCTTGGAATTTTTGGATTACAAGTTATCATAACACCCTGATAAGAAGATTATCAAGGTGTTGTGAGCTTGTGGTTTGGGGATAATCACGGAGTGGGTATAAAGGTTGCATTAATCAGCTTTGTTATTCAATTTTCAATTTTATATATTGCTTTTTCTAACCTTGTTACTCTTAGCAGCTTTGTGGAAGCTTGTGCTTTGTTACGCTAGGCACATAAGCTCAAAAATTCGTGAGTGTGGATGTACATTCATGAGGTTTGAGCCTTCTTACCTAAAATATGTTAAAAATACTTGATTTAAGTGATTTGGTATTCTGTTGGTGTATGTGTTGTTTTTTATGCTTGGATCTTGTTGATTATGCATGAGAATGATGTTATGATGCATATCTAAGCTTGGATTGACCTAAAATACACATTAGCTTTGTTAAATTTTGATTTAAAAAGTTTAAGGGGTGTTTGGGTTTACCTGTTTATGCTTTGAATGCTAATTTGAGTTAGGGTTTTTAGGGTCTTAAGTGCTTGTATCTACATATTAATTGGTTGTGTGCTATAATCTGCAAGTTTTCAGCTTTTAAACATCAAATCCTATATTGTGCTATAACTCACTTGATTTTCCATATTTTGACCTAAGATTTTGGAAACACCTAGAGTGTATGTATGTTTAGGGCTAACAAGTGTTAAGTCAAAGTTTGTGTAACCTGTTTATGAGATTTGAGTGTTTGAAATTGGATTTGTGGTCAAGTATATCAGCTAAGTGCATTTTCTGTTTGTTCTTTGTTCATCAGTAACTTTTAATTGCTTGAATCTTTGTCTAAACCTTGAATCATTGCATGAAACAAGTTGATTTATGTTCATTTGAATTTATTACAGCTGTTGTGTGCATTTGGCTCAATTTGGTTGGCTTATTCTTGCTAAAACTGCTTATCTTGTTCATAACTGCTTATGTCCATGTCTGTGCAATGTCTGGTGATCTTTTGAATTAACTGTATCAATTGGCTATTAGGATTTGTGTTTATTTGATTGTCATTGACTCCTTATAACCCACTGGTTATAAGGGTGCCTTTGTGTGCCTTGAATCCAAGAAAAATCCACAAAAGACAAAAATTCAAGTTGGTCAAGCAGTGGCAACTTTTCCCACTGTTGGACACCCAAAACTAGAGCCTACTAGTGTTAATTCTTAATCAACTTATTCATAAGCTATAATAGCATATTTGGACTTGCAACAACTTCGATTTTGTAATCAGTCTTCCTTATTGACCCATTGAACTAATCTGGAGCTTTTTAGGGTTTGAGTTTTAGGTTTGACTAGAAAACCAACTAAGTTGACTTTTATCAGAAGTGCTTATTGCTTATTCCAGCTTATTCTTTGTGATTTTTGGAAATAGTTTTTATCATTAAGCTTAGTTTTGTCATTTAAAACCTTTTGCAAGTTGAATCAGCTTTTGAAGTGGCCTAGAACTCAAAAACGACTATTTTGTCGTTTTCTGTAGAGAGCTTTTGCTTATTTCAGGCTTATTTCTTGGGCTTTTTTCAAAATTTCTTTTCACAGATCTCTTAAGTATCCCAAAAGAAGCTTGTGTGCAAATTAGAGCTTATGGCATTAGCTTATGGCTTAATGGGCCAAAAAGCCCATTAAGAATAAGTTGTTGACTATTAAGCTGTGATAAGCTCACTTTCAGCTTTTGGGCCTGTAGACTTTTGTTCTTAAAATCAAATTTTGAGTCAGATAGGTGATTTTGGGCTTATTTGGACAACTTTTTTCTTATTGGGCCAAAAAGCCCAATTAGGTGGATTGTTGTTCATTTCAGCCCATTTAGAGGCCCAATAGGGGTATTTTTTTCATTTCAAGTTCATTTCTATGTTATTTAGGTTAAAATAAACTAGTTTGCAACTTTTTCGAATTTTTTTATAAATTTTGGATTTTAATCTTATTTTATTATTAGAAATTAAATTTAAGATTTTTGCAAGTTTTTCATTTGACATAGCTTAAATACATTAAGTTAGGATTTTTAAAAGTTTTAGATTAATTTTATTGTCATTCAATTAATTTTTAGAATTATTTTAAGGTTTTTGTAGTTTTTAATCATTTTTAAATAGTTTTAATTAATTTTAAAATTTTCAAAAATATTTTTTAGTTTAATTAAGTTATTTTAGAGGTTTACAAAGTGAAAAAATCTCATTTTGGGCTTTTTGTTAATTAAATTGATTTTTTGGGCTTTAATTAGCATTAAAAAGTTAATATTCAATTAAATAAAAGGTTTGAGTGAATTTTGATTTTTTGTAAACTCTAACTACTTTTTTTAGGATTTATTGCAATTTTCTAGGAATTTTTAGGTTAATTTTTAAATTTTGTCATATTTTACGGTTTTACGTGTACGACTTTTCGTCTTAGTTTAATTTAGATTCATAGCCGTCATCCTTTTCTATTTTTTTCCCATAATCATAATCACAAACAAATTAACCATTTCTTTACACAACACACTTGCCTCCTTGGGAAACGAACTTTCACCTTTAAGGGTCATTAGTGCTTGGTTTTCCTAAACCGACACTTAATACTTGCCGCTTTTACGCCTTTTTCCTAAAAGGTCGTATTTTACTACTATCATTTTGGCTCCGCTGCCGGGGAGGCGTGTTGTGTTTTGATTTGAACAATTTTTGTTTTTATATTATCCGTAACTATTTGTATTAGTAGCACTCTACTAATACGTATTATCGGTTTTTCGTTTTTGTGTAAATATTATTACTATATTGTATACGTAAAACAATAAATACACAAGTACTCCAAAAGTGTTAAAACACAACCTTGATTCGGGATTTCATCACTCGATCATTGTCTTCGAATCTCAAACAAAGAAAAAAGACAAAATAGATAATTACTTTCGTGAAGCTTAATTTTGAAAAACACAAACTATAAGGTGGGTATAAGGCGGGTATTATAAAATATACCCTAAGGAAAAAGGCTCTTAAGTGCTTCGCGTCGCCTCGTTTCCCTTCTTGCTTGTGCGTGTTTAGATAAAAAGGGCTAATCGAGGGTTTGCCAACCAAAGTATTATCTACATATCATATATATTTTCTTGTTTTCAATTGACTAAACCCTCTTGAATGTTTTGGTGTTCCACCAACGTTCTAAAGTCATCGAAGTCGTTCACTTCACGTGAACGTTTTCATTCCTTGAGGCTCCTTTAATCAAGAGATTTGATTTGAGGAGAGATTTGTAGATTTTTGTCTACGTAATACATCAAAAAATCCAAAAAAAAGTAAAAACAATCAAAAACCACAAAAAAATTGAAAAAGTCAAAAACACCAAAAAGAATCTTCTTTGCTCATCCCCACGTTGTACGTGACGTTTATGCAAACTCGCAACCAAGCTAGACGTGCACGTAAACGAAGAAACCGAAAGGAAACCACACCTAACCTTTCAAGTGAGGAGTCTCCTATTGACGAACCTATCGTAGAACAAGAAGCAACCATGGCTAATCGAACTATGATGGAGTTACTTCAAGCACCCACCGAGGGTTATGGAGAAGCTATTGTGATTCCCGCCATCCTTGCGGAGAAATTTGAAGTTAAGACGGGTTTGTTGTCTATGATCCAAAACAACAAATTCCGTGGAGATGAAAAGGACAACCCGCATAACCATATCCGCCAATTCAATCGTCTTACCGCCACTTGCAAGTTTAAGGACGTTGCTAACGACTCGATTAAGATGATACTTTTTCCGTATTCCTTAGCGGGGCCCACTAAAATTTGGTTAGAGAAAGAGCCACCCAGTTCTATATTGACGTGGAAGGATCTCATTTCAAAGTTTGTGAACCAATTTTTCCCGCCCTCTAAGACTACGCATTTGAAAAACGAGATTTCAAAATTTTCACAAGAATTTAATGAGAGTTTTTCTACGGCTTAGAATCGGTTTAAGGAAATGTTGCACGAGTGTCCTCATCATGGTTTTTCCGACTTGCATAAAATTGACACGTTTTACAATGGATTGAACAATCATGAGAGAGATTATCTTAATGCCGCCGCGGGTGGTAATTTTTTGTGTAAAACCGTCGAGGAAGCGTTGTTGATTATTGAGAATAGGTCTAAGGTCTATAGCCCTCGTAGCACGTCGATTGTTCGTAAGGCTTCGTCTTCAGCTTCACCTCTATTGTCTCATACCATCGATGCTTGCCAAATCGAGGAAATTTGGAGAACAAAATCTTTGATAAGCTTAAGGGTCTTTTTATTGAAATTAAAGTTGGTGAACAAAGTGCTCTCCCTACGGCTAAAGCGGTTGAGGTTTCTTGCATGTATTGTGGTGGAGGTCATGATTTCTTCGAGTGCATTACCAACGGTGGTAACACTTCGAGTGCCTATGCGGCCACGGGAACTTACAACAAACGGTCAAGTTACCCGCTCTAATCAAATGACTCCACCGGGTTTTGCTCTCAATCAAAATGCTAAAAACTATCGAAACAATCAAGTTGGTTACAAAAACAATTACAAGGGTAACAACTATGGGAATAAAGGGGCTAATAACCAAGTTTCAAACAAAAATCAAAACAATGATTTTCAAAACAACAACAAGAGTTTGCAAAACTTGAAAGATCTTCCAAATGAATTTGTTGAATACGCTAATGGAAATGATGCTAGGTTTGATAATATTCAAAGAGAGATCATTAGCCTAAGATCCGAGTTTAAGAATGACTTGAAAAAGGATTTGAAAAACGAGTTAGCGAATGAGCTTAAGATCCACACCAACAAAATGGAGGGTAATGTGACTAGCTTACAAAAAAACCAACAAAAGATGGAACAAGGGCAACATGAGATAAAACAAGAGATGCTTAAGGCTGATAAGAGGAAATATATGTTTGAGGATAAAATTTCATCCATGTTTGAGGCTATAATGTGTAAACCGTCTTCGAGTAGTCTTCCTAGTAACACCATATCGAACCCTAAGGGAGAGATGAAAGTGAATACCACACGAAGTGGTAAGACACTAAAGGAACCGACTCCTCAACCAATTACTCCAACGGTGGAGGACATTGAGGAAGAATCTGAGGTGGTGGTCGAAAAGGAGCATATCCCAATCCCACGAAGTATCGCTCTAGCCACACCTACGGTTGACCCATTGCCAACATTGGAACCCGAGATTCCAAATGCTATGCCTATGCCTCAACCCACACTACCTTTTCCCTACCCATCGAGACTTCATAAGGAGAAACGTCAAGAGCGCGACAATTACCAATTTGAGCTTTTTATGAAAATGTTTCGTGATGTGCATTTCAATGTAAGTTTTGTTGATGCTTTGATCATGATGCCTCTATTTGCCGCTAACTTTAAGAGTATGTTACACAACACGGAGAAATTCCAACAATTGTCTAGTTGTTCATCGGTTTATCTTAACCGCATACCTCAAAAAGTCGGTGATCCCGGTAAATTCTTGATTCCATGTGCAATTCAAGATATGGAAGAATGCTATGCCTTGGCCGATCTTGGTGCTACATTAACTTGATGCCTCTTGCAATCTTCAATTCGCTCAATCTTCCAAATCTTACTCCTTCACTAATGTCTATCGAGTTGGCCGATCATTCCACTATTCCCGCATGTGGATTGGCCGAAGACGTTTTTGTAAAAGTGGGAAAGTTCTATTATCCGGTAGACTTTATCGTTGTCGATATTCCCACGGATCCTCAAGTTCCTCTTATTTTAGGTCGTTCGTTTTTGGATACGTCATTGGCGTTGATTGATGTGCATGCTAGAAAAATCACCTTAACGACGAGGAACTTGTTATAAACGCAACTCAAAATTCTCCAATTTCTCATGTTTATTCCGTCGCGACCATAAACCTCGTTGATATGATCGATGTCGTTTGCGAGGAATTTTCACAAGAAGTTTTAGGTTTTGGTGACGATGAAAATAGTGGCAATCCCACTATGCTTGATCTCATTCTTGATAATTCGACACCATCCTTCACTCCATTTGAAGGTGGTGGTTTTATGTTGGAATAATTTGATGTTCCTCGTACTTGTAACGAAATCCTCAACAACGATGAGGACTTCTCGATTATCAAGGATTTTCTTAACGATTTCCCATTTCCTCCACCCGAGGAGGTTATGAGTATCGAGCCCAAATCTTCAATTGAGGAACCACAAATCCTCGAGTTGAAAGATTTACCTCCTCATCTTGAATACGTATTCTTGGAAGGAGATGATAAGTTTCCGGTTATTATTGCGAAAGATCTTTCGAATGATGAAAAAATTGCACTTATCGATGTTCTAAAGGACCACAAAGGGGAAATTGCGTGAATTTATCCGACATTAAGGGGATTGATCCCAAATTTTGTACCCAAAAAATCTTAATGGAGGAGGACTACAAATCGCAATCCAATGTCAAAGGAGGGTGAACCCCAAAATTCACAACGTCATCAAAAAGGAGGTCCTTAAACTCCTTGACGCGGGAATGATTTACCCTATTTCTGATAGCCCTTGGGTGAGTCCTATTCATTGTGTCCCTAAGAAGGGAGGAATGACCGTTGTGCCAAACGATGCCAACTAGTTAATTCCAACTCGATTCGTGACCGGTTAGAGGGTGTGTATCGACTATCGTAAGTTGAATGACGCAACTCGTAAAGACCATTTTCCCTTGCCCTTCATGGACCAAATGTTGGAGCGTCTTGCGGGAAACGATTTCTATTACTTTTTAGATGGTTTTTCCGGTTACTTCCAAATCCCCATTGATCCTCGTGATTAAGAAAAAAATACGTTTACGTGTCCATATGGAACGTTTGCCTATCGTAGAATGCCATTCGGATTTTGCAATACACCGGGAACCTTTCAAAGGTGCATGATGGCTATTTTTCATGACATGATCGAGAAGACGATGGAAGTCTTTATGGATGATTTTTCTGTGTTTGTTTGTTCGTTCACTTCGTGTTTGTCGAATCTTGAGAGAATTTTGAAACGTTGTGAGGAAACCAACCTTGTGCTCAATTGGGAAAAATGTCATTTTATGGTTAAGGAAGGAATCGTCTTAGGGCACAAGGTCTCGAAAGCGGGGATTGAGGTAGACAAAGCTAAGGTAGACGTCATCGCCAAATTACCTCATCCCAAAATTGTTAAGGGAGTTAGGAGTTTCCTAGGCCACGCGGGCTTTTATCTTCGATTCATCAAGGATTTTTCAAAGATTTCTCGACCTATTACACATCTCCTCGAAAAAGATGCTCCTTTTGTCTTTAACCAAGATTGTGTACGAGCCTTTGAAATCCTTAAGAGGAAACTTACCGAAGCTCCCATTCTTGTTGCTCCCAATTGGAACCTCCCCTTTGAGCTCATGTGTGACGCTAGTGACTACGCTATTGGGGCCGTTTTGGGGCAACGTCATGATAAGCATTTCTTGCCTATTCACTATGCTAGCCAGACAATGACCGAGGCTCAACTTAAATACACTACAATGGAAAAGGAATTCCTTGCCGTGGTGTATGCATTTGAGAAATTCCGACCTTACCTCGTCTTGACCCAATGCATAGTGTATACGAATCACTCGGCAATCAAGTATCTCATTGCTAAACAAGATGAAAAGCCGAGATTGCTTCGCTGGATTCTCCTCCTATAAGAATTGATGTCGAAATCCTTGACAAAAAAGGATCCGAGAATCTAGCGGCCAGTCATCTTTCTCATTTGGAAGATCCTCACCAAAGTGTGTACGAGAACAAGGAAATTACCAAAACATTTCCTCTCGAGACACTTGGTGTAGTGAATTCTAACCTTGACTCATCCACCCCATAGTTTGCGGACATCGCAAATTACCATGCGGGGAACTTCATCATTAAGGGTATGACGACTCAACAAAAACGAAAATTCTTTCGTGACGTCAAGTTCTACTTCTGGAACGACCGTTACCTATTTCGGACTTGTGCGGATCAAATTATTTGACGTTGTGTTTTTGGCACCGAAGCTTCTAATATTCTTAGAGCTTGTCACGAGGGACCCACGGGTGGTCACCATGGTGCTAATCTCACGGCGAAGAAGGTCTTTGATGCCGGTTTCTTTTGGCCTACTATTTACCGAGATGCACACGCACTTATGAAGTCGTGTGACTCATGTCAACGACAAGGAAAAGCCTCACAAAAAGATGAAATGCCACAAAACATCATCCAAGTGTGTGAGATCTTTGACGTTTGGGGAATTGATTTTATGGGGTCGTTCCCATAATCTCGTGGTAATAAGTACATCCTTGTAGCCGTTGACTACCTATCCAAGTGGGTGGAAGCTAAAGCTTTGCCCACGAACGATGCTCGTGTGGTAGTCAAGTTTTTGAAGAGCTTGTTTTCTCGGTTTGGAACCCCTCGTGCGATCGTGGAACCCATTTTTGTAATGACCAATTCGTAAAGGTCCTAAGGAAATATGGGGTTACACATTGTCTTTCTACGGCTTATCACCCAAAAACGAGTGGGCAAGTCGAGGTTTCAAACCGAGCGTTAAAGAGGATCTTGGAGAGATCGATTGGAGAGAACCGACAATCATGGTCGGATAAGTTAGACGATGCTTTATGGGCCTTTCGTACCGCTCATAAGACGCCCATCGGGTGCACTCCTTATAAGCACGTGTATGGGAAGAATTGTCACTTGCCAATTGAACTCGAACACAAAGCTTATTGGGCCCTTAAGCATTGTAATGATGACATTGAGACCGTGGGAAAACACCGGAAAATGCAATTAAATGAATAGGATGAATTGAGAGACATTGCTTATGAAAATTCATTGATTTACAAAGAAAAAACTAAAAAGTTTCATGATTCTAAAATTAAAAACCGGGTTTTTAACATTGGAGATCAAGTGTTGCTTTTTAACTCACGTTTGAAAATCTTTTCTGGCAAGTTGAAATCCCGTTGGTCGGGTCCATTCACCGTTACACAAGTTTTTCCATATGGGACCATCGAGCTAGCTCAAAATGATGGCCCTAATTTCAAGGTGAATGGACATAGGTTGAAGCACTACTTTGGTGGGGAAGTTCCCTCTTTGAACTACCTCGACCAAGTCACCTTCCCCAATGATAATTAGTATTGAGGGGATCGAGTCGAGCTCATGACTCGGTAATTAAAAATGAGGTGCCTCGTGGGGGATTCCCATGCTTATCCATGTACATATTATCGCTTTCTAATGTAATTTAACGTGAGGGGATTTGTGCCCTTCCAACCTTTGTTCCGTGGTTGTTTGTGATATGTGGTTTTTAGATGATCATGATCTTCACGATTGGGGCCTCTCGTGTTTGTTTTATGGGAGCACTCGATCGTTTGCTTTAAAGAATTTCTCGATATCCACACATGATATATCCTTGTTCTAACCTTAGGTTTTTAGCACACTTCATAAACGGCTTTAAATTTAATGGTTACACCCTGTCCAGGCTAGATTATGCATTCGACTTCGTCTCTAGTATGGGTGTTTCCAACCCTTAGACTCGAAACACTAAGGACAATGTTTAACTTTAGTATAGGGGGGGTGAATAGATACTTACCTTGCCAAACTTTCATGCTTTCCAAAGTTTATCTTTTTGTTTATCGTTTTGTTGCAAAATAAGGCTAAAAATGGCCAAATTTTCAAAATTTTCTAATGTTTTATAAGTGTTTGAAGAAACGAATGTAGATTTTCCGATGACGAGAATAAGAGTAATTTTTTACTCGACCGTGCGTGTTGAGCACTTAGCTTCGATTCCTTAAGTTTACATTAGGCTAAGTCTCTTAAATGAGGACGAGAAATGATAGAGTTAATTATAAGTTACTATGCTAAACGTAGAGTACTCTATTCTTTCAAAAACTCATGTGTTCTCGTTGTTTGCTTATTATCCCTTCGCTTGTATTTATATTTTACTTAATAAGTATTGGCTTAGCGGTTTAGTCTTGATTGTTGGTTTCTAGTCTTTTCTAGTAGCTTCCATGTAATTAAATTGGGAAAACATTAAGGTATCGCCAGCATTACGGTTTTGAAGTATTGGCAACCCGAATAATCGAAAGCTTCACCTAATAATAAGATTTCAAGTGCTCACCTAAATCAAGCAAACAATATGAAGCTCACAAGGCCGAAAAATCTATGCGAAATTGAAAGTGAATTATGCCTTAACCTTTGAAGCTTTAAAGATCTAAAATTCGCTTTTAGCGTGAGGATATACGTCTTTGGCCATAATAAACACCTCATGGAGAGGTTAAATAAAAGGCAAGGCAAGACCAAAGTCATAATAAAAGCTTCATGGCGAAGTTGAATAAAAGATGGAGGTAAACCTATGATAATAAGTCTCATCCGTTAGGGGGCGTATAAAAGTCTTGGTAATAAGTCTCACGTTCAAAACCGTTATAAAACTGTGTTTATCGATCCTTCTTGTTGACTTAATTTTTTGACGTCGGTGTCTATTAGGGGGTTATTAATTCGATGGTCTTGGTTACAACGTTATGACTCTATTTTTAGACCTAAATCTCTATCATCGCATAAGTCAAAATGTATCCTCGTGAACATTCAAGATAAAAATAAAATATAAGAGATACCACTTAGGAAAATGGGAGTGTAAGTACGTGATTAGGGCATATGAGTAGTGTTAGCATTACTAACTTATAATGACAATGATCTCGTTGCACGCTTGGCATGGAATTGGGGTGAAAATCGAGGACGACAAAATTATTTCTAGCGAAGCATTCACGTGTTCTTGTTCTATGAACCTAAACATCCTATTTTGCGATGAAAATCATACATTATGTCTAAAACGCAAGTAGTAGTAACAGTAGTAGTGTAGTAAGTTTATCATTCAATAAAAGTGCATAAAAATGAATTTTGGAGGTGCTAAGATACTTTATTCTAGCATTGCGTGAGGGCACGGTAATGGTTTAGTATGGGGAGTGATGAGACTGCTTTTATACATAGTCTCATCATCCAAAATGGGCTTAAAATGCATAAAATATCATAAAATATGCCAAATATATGCTTGTGTTTGTTCAATGTATACTTTAGGTACGGATATTAAGAAAATGGCCAAAGATCACAAGAAACAAGCAAAAACGAACACGGGAAACGAAGCCACACAATGAACCGGGCCCTAGAGTTGATTTTCCAAGAATAACCCTTGAAGAATTGAATATTGTACAAGAAAGGTCCTCCAATATTGAAGAACTGACACTTAAAACCCTTGTTTATTCATAATTAGAAGTTTGGTCCTTAAAGTTTGTCAAATTATAAAAAGGACCCTCCACTTTGAAGAATTGGCAAGAATGGTCCCTCATTTATGAAGAATTTTCATTTTTAGTCCTCCACAAAGTCAACCATATAATTCAAGACCATGAAGAATGAAGAAATGCCAAAAATAACCCTTCAAGAATCATCAAATTACAAGAAATACCCCTGAAATTACTTTACAAAACTTTTTGGGGCAAAAGTATGAAAAATGAAACTTCATTTACAAAGGGATTCGGATTATACTTGTTTTAAACTGAAATGAAGAAAGAATAGAAGACAAGGGGTAATATTTGCCAAGACAAAGAAGATACCTAGACCAGTGAGAGGCTGCCATGTGTCCCACTCACCTTTTCCACCAATCAAAACCCTCCCTTTTGTGACATCACACTCCACTCACACCAGATTTTTAACTAATCTTAATTAGTTAATAGATATGGCGCTTAACATGTTTTCAAAACATAATCCGGATCAAACCCCATGTTCTTGGTGTTCTTCACAAAATTGGGGTTTTCTTAAATACATGGAATTAACCCTTAATCTTTTCCAGATTTAAGATTAAGGTGGTTATAGACATAACCCAACTCTTAAACCCCATGCCACATCATCCCTCAGCTCACATGTTAAAACCTTGCTACATACTTTTGGGGAAACTGACAAAACATGCTACGGAATCAACCATCCATATACAAGCTTACATTTTAAGCTTCATGTGAGCCCTTTGATCAAATTCCACCAGCTCACAAGTCCACAAACATCCAAGACAACTTTACATGAGTTCAAAATATTCAAACTTCAAAGGGGCATTTCTGGAAGAACAATGCTTAGGGTTTTCAGTTTTTTAGTTTACAAAGACCATGTACACCCTCTATATAAAGGGTATAGGGTCCTTCATTTACATTTGCTCTTGGTTTTTCCTTTGTTCACTTTTTTGTAAATCCTACTTTCAGTCTTATGAAATAGAGTTTGAATTGTTGAAGAAATCCAAGTGCCAATATTATTATACTCTTGTTTATGTTACATGTTTGTGTTTATTGAATCTCAAAACCTGTTTTCAAACCTTGTGCAAGAAATTGCCAAGTTTTCTCAAAACTGATATTTTGCTAAGTTCTTTGGTACATCCTTGGAATTTTTGGATTACAAGTGATCATAGAACCCTGATAAGAAGATTATCTAAGGTGTTGTGAGCTTGTGGTTTGGGGATAATCAAGGAGTGGGTACAAAGGTTGCATTAATTAGTCTAAGCAGCTTTGTGGAAGCTTCTACCTTGTTAAGCTAAGCACATAAGCTCAAAATTTCGTGAGTATGGATGTAAATTCATGAGGTTTGAGCCTTCTTACCTAAAATCTGTTAAAAATACTTTATTTAAGTGATTTGGTATTCTGCTGGTGTATGTGTTGTTTTTTATGCTTGAATCTTGTTGATTATGCATGAGAATGATGTTATGATGCATATCTAAGCTTGGCTTGACCTGAAATACACATTAGCTTTGTTAAATTTTGATTTAAAAAGTTTAAGGGGTGTTTGGGTTTACCTGTTTATGCTTTGAATGCTAATTTGAGTTAGGGTTTTAGGGTGTTAAGTGTTGTATCTGCTTATTACTTGGTTGTGTGCTATTATCTGTAAGTTTTCAGCTTTTAAACATCAAATCCTATATTGTGCTATAACTCACTTGATTTTGCATATTTTGACCTAAGATTCTGGAAACACCTAGAGTGTATGCATGTTTAGGGCTAACAAGTGTTAAATCAAAGTTTGTGTAACCTGTTTAGGAGATTTGAGTGTTTGAAGTTGGATTTGTGGTCAAGTATATCAGCTAAGTGCATTTTCTGTTTGTTCTTTGTTCATCAGTAACTTTTAATTGCTTGAATCTTTGTCTAAACCTTGAATCATTGCATGAAACAAGTTGATTTATGTTCATTTGAATTTATGACAGCTATTGTGTGCATTTGCTTCAATTTGGTTGGCTTATTCTTTCTAAAACTGCTTATCTTGTTCATAATTGCTTATGTCCATGTTTGTGCAATGTCTGGTGATCTTTTGAATTAACTGTATCAATTGGCTGTTAAGATTTGTGTTTATTTGATTGTAATTGACTCCTTATAACCCACTGGTTATAAGGGTGCCTTTGTGTGCCTTGAATCCAACAAAAATCCACAAAAGACAAAAAGTCAAGTTGGTCAAGCAGTGGCAACTTTTCCCACTGCTGGACACCCAAAACTAGCCCCTGCTAGTGTTAATACTTAATCAGCTTATTAATAAGCTATAATAGCTTATTTGGACTTGCAAAAACTTTGATTTTGTAATCAGTCTTCCTTATTTGACCCATTGAACTAATCTGGAGCTTTTTAGGGTTTGACTTTTAGGTTTGACTAGAAAACCAACTAAGTTGACTTTTATCATAAGTGCTTATTGCTTATTCCAGCTTATTCTTGTGCTTTTTGGAAATATTTTTGATCATTAAGCTTAGTTTTGTCATTTAAAACCTTTTGCAAGTTGAATCAACTTTTGAAGTGGCCTAGAACTCAAAAACGACTATTTTGTCGTTTTCTGTAGAGAGCTTTTGCTTATTTCAGGCTTATTTCTTGAGTTTTTTTCAAAATCTCTTTACACCGATCTCTTAAGTATCCCAAAAGAAGCTTGTGTGTCAAATTAGAGCTTATGGAATTAGCTTATGGCTTAATTGGCCAAAAAGCCCATTAAGAATAAGTTGTTGACTATTAAGCTGTGATAAGCTCACTTTCAGCTTTTGGGCCTTTAGACTTTTGCTCTTAAAATCAAATTTCCTTCAGGTAGGTGACTTTTGGCTTATTTGGATAATTTTTTGCTTATTGGGCCAAAAAGCCCAATTAGGTGGACTGTTTTTCATTTCAGCCCATTTGGAGGCCCAATAGGGGTATTTTGTTATTTCAAGTTCATTTCTTTGTTATTTAGGTTAAAATAAACTAGTTTGTAACTTTTTAAAATTTTTTATAAATTTTGGATTTTTAATATTATTTTATTATTATTTTATTATTACTTTATTATTAAAAATTAAATTTAATATTTTTGCAAGTTTTTCATTTTTCATAGCTTACATACATTAAGTTAGGATTTTTAAAAGTTTTACATTGTTTTTATTGTCATTCAATTAATTTTTAGAACTATTTTAAGGTTTTTTTAGTTTTTAATCATTTTTAAATAGTTTTAATTAATTTTAAATTTTTAAAAAATAGTTTTTGGTTTAATTAAGTTATTTTAGAGGTTTACAAAGTGAAAAATCTCATTTTAGGCTTTTTGTTAATTAAATTGATTTTTTGGGCTTTAGTTAGCATTAAAAAATTAGTATTTAATTAAATAAAAGGTTTGAGTGAATTTTGATTTTTTGTAAACTCTAATTACTTTTTTTGGGATTTATTGCAATTTTCTAGTTTTTAGGTTATTTTTAAATTTCGTCATATTTTACGGTTTTACGTGTACGACTTTTCGTCTTAGTTTAATTTAGATTCATAGCCGTCATCCTTTTCTTTTTTCTTTTCCCATAATCATAATCACAAACTAATTAATCATTTCTTTACACAACACACTTGCCTCCTTAGGAAACGAATTTTCACCTTTAAGGGTCATTAGTGCTTGGTTTTCCTAAACCGACACTTAATGCTTGCTGCTTTTAGGCCTTTTTTCTAAAAGGTCGTATTTTACTACTATCATACATCAAATACCTAAGTAATTGAGTAGGTCTCAGTATATGCACAAATAATAAATGTATGCAGTTTAATTAATCGTATGTTCGTTCTCGTTATTAATAGGTCACAATATATTTAATTATTTATATATACTGTTATGACAAAGATTATATGTGTGTGTTGTTCGTTTATTGTTTACGCGTACCCTCGATGGTTAAAGATATACATACTGTAGTCTTTGTTGATAAAAAATTATTAAATTTATTTAATAATTTATAAGGTTCCAAAATAATTAGTTAAAGTTTATTTGTTAATAATCCCGACTTAAAATACGTTTCCCGTTGGTATAATATAACATTTTTATTCCAAAAACTATTAGTATCGTCCCTCGTGTACCAACAGTGGCTAAATTAAGCTACCAGTGGGTACATTTAAGTAAGCAGTGGGTACTTGAAGAAAGCATTGGGTATTTTAATAAAGCAGTGGGTATTATAAGTTGTCGGTGGCAACAGTGGTTAGGTTTAAGGAATATAGTGGCTATAATTAGAAGACAGTGGCTATGTTAAGAAAACAGTGGCTAGGTTTAAGGCAGAAGTGGTAATATTAGACTAACAGTGGCAGTTTTGAGGCTAACGGTGGTAAGTTTGAATTAACGGTATTAAGTTTACCTTATATAGATTTATGTCACAGCCGACACACCCCTATCTCTATAATCAGCAACCTAACGTTCACTCGTCGTCATCAGCAAATCCAAACGCTCCGTCCTAACAGCAGATCCAAACGCTCCGTCCTAACAGCAGATCCAAACACTCCCTCCTAACAACATATCCAAACACTCCGTCCTAACAGCAAATCCAAACACTCCGTTCGAACAGCAGATCCAAACACTCCGTCCTAAAAGCAGATCCAAACGCTCCGTCCTAACAGCAGATCCAAACGCTTCGTCCTAACAGCAGATCTAAACACTCCGTCCTAACAGCAGATCCAAACACTCCGTCCTAACAGCAGATCCAAACACCCCTTTCTTGCTGCTCAAATCAACAGATCCAAACACACCCTAATTTGTTGTTTATCAGCAGATTCCAAACGCCCCCTTACGGTTGGTAAACTAGCAGATCTAAACACGCTCGTAGCTCTTGTTATACTCAGAAACAAACACACCCTTATGGGTTGTTAAACCCGAATCCAAACACTCTTATATAATCTGGATCTATACCAAAAATCAGGAATAATGAATGTAAAGAACGACACCAGTAACCACAAGACCGACATCCTATTTGGGTGTGGCTGGTGATGTTACGACACCACCCCAGCAGTGGTTTTTGATGGTTAACAACAACAACCAACAATATTCTGAATCACCACTGAGTGGTGGTTTCAGTGATGATGGCTGGAAACGTGTCGGGTGGAAGAACAAGTGACGGCTGGTGGTTTGATGAATATGGACGCAAGGTGGTGGCTGGAATGATATATTTAATAGATCTATATATATGGGTGGTGGGTCTGTGGTGTACCCGAAAGGTGGTGGCAGCAGGCGTGTTGGATTCTGACGGGTTGGTGACTGGAGTGGCTGGATTCCATGACTGTGGTGATGGTGATGATAGCAGCAGGCTCGAGTGTTTGAAGACAGTGGTGATAGTAGCTGCGTAGTCAAGGCCACGTGGTGGTGAAGAGGCGTCGGCGTATGGTGGATATGGTGGTGTATATCACATATTTATCCGCTCTATAAATAGAAGTGGTGATGGTAGATTTTTCCGGTGACCGGAATCTTGGTCGGGAAAAGTGACGGATGTTAAATAGAAAGGAGGGGTGTGTGTTTTATTATTTAGGTTTAGGGTTTGTGGGGGTGAGATAATACCCTACTTTTGTTCCTATATATAAGACTTTGATAAAACAAAGTGTAAGGTTTCTGATAACGTAGGGACTAGGGTGCAATTTTTTATTATAACTTTCGTTAATAATTGGTTCGGGGCTCGTTTATATTTTATAAAATTAGATTCGTCTTACGACATTTGCGCCATTGATCTTAAAATGATTTCTTCAATAAAATGAAGTATTTTTATGACTTATATTTATGAATAAAGTGTTTGTTTAACTAAATGAATTATTTATCGTTTTAATAAGTATATCGTTTTAATAAAAATAACTTCTCAGTAAATTTTGTTAGCCTCAAAATATTGAGTCAAACAAGAATGTTCGGTCATAGGTTTCTATTGTAATATTTATTAGAACGTTGTAATAAGTAGTTATTTAGTCGTGGTTCACGGGCTTGGATTTAAACTAATTAAAGTCCAAAAGACAAGCTCGGCCTAATATATAGTCCATTAAAGCCCGCATGTGGGTGGACTATATATACTACCCTCCTAGCATGTTAGGAGGGTGGATGGTCATTTGTAACTTCTTTTCTTAATCTAATCTCACCAAGTTAATCATCTCCTCTCTACTTTCTCTCACTACTTTCTCTCTCTAGGAATTCATCTCTTCTTCATCTATTTTCTTTCTTTATTCATTGCTTAATCATCACAAATTCACGGGACAACATTTGGTATCAATCGCCATGGGGTAGTTTTGTGATTTGTTGTTGATTTTACTTGGTTCGTGTGATTTTCTTTCATAATCATCTCGAATTCAAAGTTTTTTTTGTGTTTTCCGTGCTTTACTTCTTCATCTACATCTTATACATAGTTGTAGTAGTGATTTGGTACATTTACTTTGGCTAAAAACACAAAAATTTTGGGTTTTTTGATCATTTTTTGGCTTAAAATCACGTATTGGTTGAGTTTTGTCCGAGAAAAGGGGGATACATTCCGATTGGTGTAATCGGAAAAGGGTTTATAGATTCCGATTGGGATTCCGATCAACATTCCGATTGGACTTCCAACATTCCGATTGGACTTCGAACATTCCGATTGGACTTCGAATATTCCGACTGGACTTCAGATATTCCGATTTGGCATTCCGACAAGGTATTCCGATTTGGTATTCCGATTTGTCATTCCGATCATACATTATGATCATCCATTCCGATCATCCATTCCGATCATACATTCCGATCATACATTCCGATCATACATTCCGATTGGACATTCTGATTAGTCATTCTGATCATACATTCCGATTGGACATTCCGACGAAGTGATTCCGATGACATGTTTTTGCTAATTTTTGTTTGAGTATTTTTTAGACTTAGCCACCATCTAGACTAGTTTCGGAATATCGTTTCCACGAAGATCAAAAAAAAAAAGAAAAAAAAAGAGTTAAAAATTTTTCGTCAAGTAAATTCAAATTTTTTCCATACTAGTTTTAGGACATTTCTAGCTCGATTTCAAATTTTGGCGATTACAAAATTTTTGGACTACCGTTTTCGTCGGACTGGAGAATTTATTGTCGGCCTGGAGAAAAATTGCAATTTTCGGAATTTAAACCACAACAACAATCACAACAAATCTACTTAAGATCCATATTCACTTCATCATTTCAGAGAATATTGAGATGGATTCTACTGCCGAATATCGTGTGACGAACAACAACATAATGGTGGCGGGTAACAAAGAGAGACCACCAATGCTTGTATCTGGTAGGTATGCTCAATGGCAATCACGTTTCATACGATATCTTGATACAAGACCTAATGGTGATGCCTTGAGGAAATGTATTACTCATGGACCATATATATTTAAGAAGATCTCAGTTCCTCCAAGAGCAGCCACGGATACTACTGATCCAATACCTGCAAGTGAACGTGATGAAACAAGAGCTGATCTCACACCTGAAAATTGTGCTTGGCATGATGCGGAGAAGGAAGCCATCTATATGGTTTTAAGTGGGATTGGAGATGATATTTACTCCACGGTTGATGCATTCCCGACAGCACATGAAATGTGGACTGCTATTGAACGCTTGCAACAAGGAGAATCACTCAACAAACAAGATGTCAAAACAAACTTGTTCTGGAATTTTGGCAAGTTTACTTCAAGGGATGGAGAATCAATTGACTCTTACTACTCCAGGTTTTATAAGATGATGAATGACATGACAAGAAATAACCTGCAAGTCTCCACCATGCAAGTCAATGTTCAATTTCTTCAACAACTTCAACCCGAGTGGACACGGTTCGTCACTTTGGTGAAACAACAAGAAAAGTTAGACGAGGTCTCATATCATCGACTCTTTGACATCTTAAAGCAATTTCAGAATGAAGCAAATGAGATTCGAGTTGAACGTGTTGTCAAGATGGCTAATCCACTTGCTTTACTGACTACCACTCACCATGTTCAAGATCCTCACTCTCGTGCTCCTAAGCCATACTCCAATACATCCTCTTCACCACGATATTCCACATCATCTAAGTCTTCATCTTCAACAAAATCTCGAGGTAAAGCGCCAAGAGCACCATCACCACCATCTGAGTCCTCATCTGAAGAAGATAGTGATGAAGACCAAGCTCAAAAGAACCGAGAGATGAAACAACAAATTGCTTACATAATGAAGACTTACAAGAAAATCTACAAACCCACCAACAACAATCTTCGCACATCATCTAACACAAAGAACCGATATGTTGAGAGTCCTCCAAGGTATGACACACGTCGACGTGGTGAAAGTCCTTCTAGGTATGATCGACATAATCCAACGCATGTTGAGGGTTCTGCAAGATATGATCGACAAACTGCAAAGTATGATACTCAGAGGATTGTTGCTGCTACTGGGAATAGGGAAACGGTTGGAAGTCAAGTGGTTCAGCAGAGTGGGATTCAATGTTTTAATTGCCAAGGTTTTGGGCATATGGCAAAGGAATGCAGGAAGCCGAAAAGGGTTAGAGACTCCAGCTATCACAAGGAAAAGATGTTGCTATGCAAAAAGATGGAAGCAGGGGTTAAATTGTCAGCTGAGGAAGGAGCCATGCTTGATGATACTGATGATGAAGATTCTGATCAAGAGCTTGATGCACATTACTCGTACATGGCAAAGGTTGAAGAAGTTCTCAAAGTCACTGAAGATGACAATGGCCCTATCTTTGACACTGAGCCAATCGATAAGGTACACACTACTGATGAATATAATGTGTTTGGTGATATTCCTGAGCATAGTGATCTACCCAATGCCATTAATGACACGTGTATGATGGAAACGGTTGATAGCAATACCACACCCGATTCATCAGACATGTGCAATAATGAGTCTAAGGATGATCAACATGCAAATGAATATGATGAAGAGGAACGTATTGCGCTTGCTAATTTAATTGCTACTTTACAAAAAGATGTCACTGAAAATAAAAAGAGTCAAAAGCAATTAAAGAAGGCAAACGCTACGCTCACTCAAAGCTTTGAAGAATGCAAAGCTGCTCTTATCAAATCTACTGAGATGACTGAAAGCTATAGAGATGAACTCCTTCAGAAAACCAAAGAGCTTGAGGGGTACAAGGGAAGTGCGTTAAAAAACCAAAAGGACGATTTTGAAAACAAATATAATACAACTCTTGAGTTATTAGCTAAAGAGAAGCGTCAATATAATGTTTTCTTAATGGATGAACGTCAAAAAACGTACCTTGTCAATACCAAAGTTAATGAACTTGAAAAAAGCTCTCTATGACCACTAATGATTCTGCTAAAATTCTAGAGGATAAGAAACAAGAGGTAGATGCGTTAAAACAAGACTTAAAAAGTAGATATGATAAAGAAACCGAAAAAGTTACGAAACTAGAAGCACAAGTCGACTTTTTGAAGAACGTTGTTTATAAAACGCATGATTCTATTCAATCCGTAAGAATGCTAGCACCTCCATCGATGTTTAAGGGTCAAGCTAGCTTTGCAAGTCCTGAGTACCTTGCCAAAGCTCAAGCTGCGAACTCGTGTCTCTATCTTGATGAGACTGAAAGGACAGATCTTGATTGCATGCCTGTTAGTGCCGATAGTGAAGAGACTGCCCTTTGGGATGCTGATAGTCAACCACTTGTTAATAAGGAGTTTGTGAAACCTTATAATTATGCTTATGAGAATAGTCTTTATGGCCTGTTCAACAAACAAACTCAGAAAACTCGTGAGGAAGTGTTCTTAGAATGCAAACAAAAGAGAATTCAATGGAAGAAAGCATTTGCCCCTAAGAAATCTAATGTTTACAAATACATCAACTACCTCCCTCTAGATGAATCTAAAAGCAAGAGTAGGAAAACATTAGGTATTCTTAAACATCACATAGATAATGTTAAATCTATTGTTGAACGAGACTGGGCAAAACGTGAAAATGCTGAATGGACACGTCCGATTCCTCAAGATATTACCCTGCTTGTCAAAGAACTCTTAATTCCAAACACGACGTTGATTAAAGAAACTGTTCTTCAACTTGAGGAGTTCATTCGGACTGAAATGTTTGATGATTTAAAATATGTTGAATCTATTGAGAAACACATTGATGATCTTCAAATGGAGAAGTCTGATTTCTCAGATGAATATGATTTACTCTTGCAAGAATGCGTTTATAAAGATGTTATGTGTGCTTATTTTACATCTTGTGCTGATATTGATGAATATTCTGAAGTTGCATGCCAATATCTTGATAAGATCAAAGAATGTGAACGTCTTGAAATTGAGCTTTCGAAACGTAAAGAAAATGTTGACAAAAAGGCTTTTGAGTTACTTCAACACAAAACTGATTTCCTTCAAAAACATTGTCATTCACTTGAACTTGCTTTGCAAAAAGATGTTGGTCGTTTTCCACATGATAATAAATTGCAAGAAAAACTTTCCCAAACATTTCGAGAAATGAATGAACAGAATTTGGAAATTACAGGGTTGAAAGCACAATTACAAGACAGGGACAGAGCGATAGCAGAGTTGCAGAAACTCATTGCTAAAATGGGTGGGAAAATAGTGGAACCTAGCATTAAGAAAAATGTTGTTAGACAACTCAATGCCTCTAAAGAGAATAGATCCTCAATCTTGGGAAAACCATCTGCTTTATCTAATTCCTCGTTTGCAAAACCTGTGTTTGCCCCCACGATGGATGGAAAGGAAAGGTTACCACAAGCTCAACCCATAAGGAATCCTGTAGCACCAACCGTTAAGCACAATAATGTGATTAAACCAGGGATGTATAGAATGCCCACTAAGCCCACAAACAAAGATACTCACTCGCCTCAGACTTCTAGAAACACTAATATTTGTGTGTCTTCTACTACAGGAATAGTATCCACTACTAGTGTTAGCCGGCCTCAGCTTAAGAGCACTCAAGAGAATGATAAGGTCTGGAAACACAAGAATCAAGGGAAGATGAAGCAAGTAGAAGAACACCCTAGGAATTTGAATGTTTTTAAGAATAAAAATTCTGTTATCGCATGTAATGACGATCTGAATGCTGTGAATGATTTGAATGTTATGAATGTGAAATTTGTTTGTGTCAAATGTGGCAAGTGTGCTAATGCTAACCATTCTGGTGCAACCCCCACTAAGAAAAGTAATGCATCAGACTCCACCACTAAGAATCCTAGAAGCAAAATTAAGGAATTATATGAGTCTGCCGGTAAGTCTTGGAAATGGTGGTTTGCTAATCAATGTCCTCCCGGATATAAATGGATGCCTAAAGTTAGGACAGAAAATGTGAAAACGAGTGTTAGTTTGCCTTTAAATGTTGATAAGTACACTAATGATTCTACTATCACAACTACTGTGGTATCCAATTTAGCAAATGCTCCATCGTGTTCTAACTCTTCTGCAGGTGATACAAATAATTCTCTTCATAATGGACTCCGGATGCACGAAGCACATGACGGGGAATCTCAAGCTTCTAATTAACTTCGTGGAGAAGTTCCTGGGTACGGTCCGATTCGGAAATGATCAATTTGCACCGATCCTAGGATATGGAGATTTGGTTCAGGGGAATATCACGATTAAAAGGGTATACTACGTCGAAGGGCTCAATCACAATCTTTTCTCGGTCGGTCAATTCTGTGATGCGGATTTAGAAGTTGCTTTCAGAAAGAAGACATGTTTTGTTCGTGATTATGATGGGAATGACTTACTTACCGGTACACGGGGTACTGATCTTTACACAATTTCACTTCAAGACACAACTTCATCAACTCCAATTTGCTTCATGGCTAAAGCTTCAACGACTCAGGCATGGTTATGGCATCAACGTCTTTCTCATCTCAACTTTGATACCATTAACTTGCTTTCCAAGAAAGATATTGTGAGAGGCATTCCAAGCTTGAAATTCATCAAAGATCATCTTTGTTCTTCTTGTGAACTTTGTAAAGCTAAACGAAGTAGCTTCAAAACAAAGACCACACCAAGCTCTAAAGGACGGTTAGATCTTCTTCATATGGATCTATGTGGTCCCATGCGTGTTCAGAGTATCAATGGAAAGAAATATATTCTGGTAATTGTCGATGATTACTCAAGGTACACATGGACTCACTTCTTGAGGTCCAAGGATGAAACACCCGACGTTCTCATCAGCTTCCTAAAATTGATACAACGTGGTCTTCAAGCTCAAGTTAAAGTGGTTCGTACTGACAGAGGTACAGAATTTTTGAATTCTAATCTGAGAAAGTATTTTGAAGCCGAAGGGATTGAACATGAAACATCTATTGCTCGAACACCCGAACAAAACGGCGTTGTTGAAAGACGAAACCGTACTTTGGTTGAAGCTGCCCGAACATTATTATCCGCTTCAAAACTTCCACTATACTTTTGGGCCGAAGCCGTGTCAACCGCATGCTACACACAAAACCGCTCCTTAATTATCCCAAGACACGAAAAGACACCATATCACATAATTCATGATCGAAAACCTTCACTCAAACACCTTCATGTTTTTGGATGTACTTGTTACATTATACGAGATGGTGAAAATTTGGATAAGATGAAAGAAAAAGGTGATGCATGTATTCTTGTGGGATATGCAACTCAGTCTAAGGGATATAGAGTGTTTAACAAAAGAACAAAATTGATTGTCGAGACTATTCACATCCGATTTGATGAATCTCAAGAAATGGCACTTGAACAAAACAGTTTAAGTCCCGACCCACAACGACAAACGACTTCCGTTCACAACCGCACGGAACTCGGAACTCAAGACCACAGCAATGAACCGTCAAGTTCAACGCTGGTTCCAGAGAATGTTCCTAGAGCTGATATGACAGTCGACACGACCATTGAAGAGTTGGAAATGTTATATGGACCAATGTATGATGAATATTTCACAGGGGAGAAACAAGTTGTATCGAAGTCTTCCGCTGTCACTCATGATAAGAATGATGATACTGATCATCGTCAACAACCGGATACAACTTCATCTACTTCAACACGGGTTGCTGCAGATTTACCTCCTCAGAATATCACTTCAACAATCGATCCTACAACATCCACAACTACTGTCATTGCTCCAGAGAACACAAATCAAGCAGACAATGCATTATCTGACGAAGACGAATTTATCAACCCATTCGGTACACCAGTACACGAAACTAGAGAGTCTTCTACTCGCCATGTAGATCCGTCAAATATGCATACTTTCTATCAACGACATCCTTCAACACATCATTGGACCCGAGATCATCCTTTGGTTCATGTCATTGGAAACCCTTCACAGCCCGTTCGCACAAGACGACAGCTTAACACCGATGCCGATGTTTGTATGTTCGCACTCGCCGTGAGTTCAGCTGAACCGAAAAACATCAAAGAAGCATTAGCTGATCATGCTTGGATTGAATCGATGACGGATGAACTTCAACAATTTGAAAGACTTAAAGTCTGGGAACTTGTTGACAGACCATACGATGTAACACCATTAAATCTTCGATGGATCTGGAAAAACAAGATGGATGAAGAAAACACGATCATCAAGAATAAATCTAGGCTAGTGGCTAAAGGGTATGGACAGAAAGAGGGTATTGATTTTGAAGAATCATTTGCACCAGTAGCTCGAATGGAAGCGGTCAGGATTTTCCTTGCTTATGCTGCACATAAGGGATTCATTGTCTATCAAATGGACGTAAAGACGGCGTTTCTTAACGGTCCTTTGAAGGAAGAATTCTATGTCACGCAGCCGGAAGGATTCGTCAATCCTCATTATCCTGACAAGGTGTATCGTCTCCACAAAGCACTATATGGACTCAAGCAAGCTCCAAGGGCGTGGTACGACGAGCTCTCGAAATTTCTGGTCTCCAAAGGTTTCTCAAAAGGTTCCATTGATTTAACTTTGTTCACTTATAAATATGGGGATGACATTCTGCTTGTGCAAATTTATGTTGATGACATTATTTTCGGGTCTACAAACCCAAAACTTTCAAAATGGTTTGAAAAAGTAATGCACAGCAGATTTGAAATGTCTATGATGGGCGAACTAAAATTCTTTCTAGGAATTCAAGTTCACCAATCCCCAAGTGGTATCTTCATTAACCAAGCTAAGTATTGTCAAGAGATAATCAAAAAGCATGCTATGACATCATGTGACCCCGTTGGGACACCATTATCAACCACATCCCTAGATGCTGATTTGGAGGGATTACCCATAGATCAAACGAGATATCGTTCCATGATCGGGTCCCTCATGTACTTGACAGCGAGTAGACCTGATATACATCATGCTACGTGTTATTGTGCACGATATCAAGCACGACCCACTGAAAAAGCACCTCAAGGAGGTTAAACGGATCTTTTGGTACCTTAAGAATACCATTCACATGGGACTCTGGTATCCGAGGGAAACCGGTTTCTTTCTAACGGCCTATTCAGATTCTGATCATGCAGGGTGTCTTGATACACGTAAAAGTACTTCTGGTGGTGCACAATTTCTAGGTCAAGACAAGCTTGTGGGATGGTCTTCCAAGAAGCAGGATTGCACGTCACTTTCATCAGCCGAAGCGGAGTATGTGTCTCTATCTGCGTGTCGTGCTCAAGTTCTTTGGATGAGAACACAACTCACAGATTATGGCTTCCATTTTGATAAAGTACCTATGTACTGTGACTCAAAGTCGGCCATAGCCATCTCCTGCAATCCGGTTCAGCATTCCCGCACGAAGCACATTGATGTCCGATATCACTTCATTAAGGAACAAGTTGAAAGAGGTATTGTTGAATTATACTTTGTTGGAACTGATTACCAATTAGCTGACTTGTTTACAAAAGCTCTTTCGAAAGAGAGGTTTGCGTATCTAGTTAGGCAAATTGGTATGAGATGTTTGACTCCAGCAGAACTGGAGGTTCTGGCAAAGAAGCCTGCTTGATTCATATATCAAACATCTACATGTAAATATTAATCAAAAAGCAAAATACAAAATTAAAAAATCTTTGATAATCCAAAAATATTCTTCTCGACATGTCTTTCAGTATCGATAATATGGACGTACCTAGAAATGTCGCTCAACAACGACACGGGTGTGTACATAAAGCTCGAATGAAAGTTGTAAATATTTTTCAAAACATGTCATTTCTATCTTTTCAAAAGGAAATTGTCTATTTTTGGACAATATTTCCAACAACGGGTAGAGTAATCTATCACGGGTTGAGCTTGTCACAAAACATTCAACGTTTTGAGCTCAACACAATGGCTTGTAATCACTTTCAGATTGCAACCCGGATCTAAATTCACGGGGGAGTGTACGCTTTTGTACTCTTACCCTTAGCAAAAGAAGTTAAATCTTCTTACACTTGAGTGGATTCGTCAAGACATTCAAAGTCTATGAACTCAAGTTTATGCTTAAGAAAAAACCTTTTCGACAAAAAGAATTGATTTTTCAAACAGCGTTGAACACAATTTTTTCAAGAATTTCTCAATGATATTCAAAATCTTTCAAAAATTGTGTGTTCAACAACTCCTATCCTCAAAAAGTTTAATGTGGATCAAATCCTCGAAATGACAATTCCATTGGATCAATTTTTGAGGAGGAGCGTTCCAAAATTCATGCTAAGTTTGACACATTTTTCTCCCGAAGATTTTCAAGACTATTTTTCAAAATATATTTTAATCAAATTTGGTATCTCTAATATCAAAAGATTTTATATATTAGAGATAGGGGAGAAAATGTGATTAAAATGTGATCTATAAGACTCAAGCACTTTAACTCTTACCCACATGTGCGAAACACTTTCGATTATCGATGCACATGTAAAGGGGGAGCTTTTCTGAAACGACAAAACTAGCAAGGTGTTAAATGTTTTTCAAACACTTTGTTTGAATTTAAAGTGGTTTTCATGGTTACGATCAAATACCCACAACATCTTTAATTCACGGCGTTATTGGTGTCAAAAGGGTGGTTAGGTTTAAGTCCTATGATCCAACCAGAACCGGAGGGATCTTCCCAGGGACAATCCAATAGATTATTAGAAGTCCTTAGGAAAGACGGAGTAGAATGTGAACGTAGCTGAATGCCGACTAAGTACTGATGCTAGCACTGGAACAATCACAACAAGGTGCTAGTAATGATGTCTTGGTAAGCATTGAAGGGGTTGAAGAATGAAAAAGAAATGTAAGGATAAAGGGTCTAAAGAAAGAAGCCCTCCATACAACTTAGGCAGAAACCGGGTCAACCCATCATGAAGACAAACTCATCATGGAACCAGTGATGTGAAGCACAACCCTTTCCTAGCTACTCAGGCTTCTCTCAAAAGAAGTTTGTTTTATTGTCACGGAGATCAACATGACTTCTATTGACTTTCTCACTCCGAGATTGTTGATATTGAATAGGTGGCATCTGCTCCAGCCTCCGACCACTACAAGTGCACAAATCGAGTCTAGAGCCAAGAGATCAATCAAATCTCGTTAGGACACACGGATGAAGATCAAGAGAGTCCTACGCTATATCCTTGCGATATTGCTAGAACACTCAGAGTGATACTACTTAGTATTCACAATGATGAGTGAAAATCCTTCCAGTGTTAACATCAAACAGCACTGCGGTAGGTCATATGCAAGATTCTTTATGAATTGAACATATGTAAAACTGAAAAGCAATAGTGGTTTGATTCTGAATTGATTCAAACTCGTTTCAGGTTTCTACGCAATATCTTTATGGTCTTGCCAGAACATTCAGAGTGATATTTATTAATATTCACAGTGACGAATGGAAATCCTTCTAGCGTCAACATCAAACAGCGCTACGGTAGGTGACTTGTGAGATCCTTATGAATCAAACTTGTGTCAACTGGAAAGCAACAATGGTAAGATTCTTAATGAATCAAACTTGTTCCAGGAATTCGAATTGACGACTTTAATCAAGCGGATATTTATCCAATTGATTCACTCTTTATGTTCGCAATCTTGCTTTGAGACGGTCGAGTAAAGAGAACGGCTAGTACTGCCGCGAAACCCTGTCAAGGAGATTCTTAATTGAATCTACCTGATCACAGGTACGATATTTAATATCGTATAACGGTCTTCACCGACCGGAGGTAAAACGCTACCGATTTAGGACGAATGTCAAAGCCATTCAGTCCGTGTCCATGTTTTGTCTCAAGAAGGTGGCGTCACGGTGTACTCAGCAAAGTCAAAGATTCACAACCACATATTCATGCCCAAAGACTTATCCAACAACTGATAGTGTGAGCATGTGGATAAAGACACTAGATCACAAGATGGCAAAGACAAGTCAAGAATGATTTGAAGATCTCAAGACTTAAAGAGAAAGTCGAAAGACAACAACAAAGGCTCAAAGATCACAGCATGAAGGAACAAAACTACTGTTACACGTTCAAGATTCATTTATGACGAAATTCATAAATCTCCATTGGAACCAAATATCAAAGAGGAATGACCTCACATTGGGGGAGATTGTTAGCCTCAAAATATTGAGTCAAACAAGAATGTTCGGTCATAGGTTTCTATTGTAATATTTATTAGAACGTTGTAATAAGTAGTTATTTAGTCGTGGTTCATGGGCTTGGATTTAAACTAATTAAAGTCCAAAAGACAAGCCCGGCCCAATATATAGTCCATTAAATCCCGCATGTGGGTGGACTATATATACTACCCTCCTAGCATGTTAGGAGGGTGGATGGTCATTTGTAACTTCTTTTCTTAATCTAATCTCACCAAGTTAATCATCTCCTCTCTACTTTCTCTCACTACTTTCTCTCTCTAGGAATTCATCTCTTCTTCATCTATTTTCTTTCTTTATTCATTGCTTAATCATCACAAATTCACGGGACAACAATTTCTTCGTACATTTTTTACCATGAAATATTAAACGATTTAATTAATCGTTTTATCGAAATACTTTTGAATAATTAAGTATAAATTTAATTATGAGTGTTGTTATAAATTGTATTTTAAATACGATGATGTGTATTATAGTGAATTAAAATACTCCACTATTTTTATACTAAAATGATGATTTTTGTACGAATTAAGTCTTATGAGGATATATTGTAAAGGTGGTCCGTAAAATACTAAATAATGAACAATAAATATAATGAAGTCGGTGACATGTCAAAAGCCCAAATTTTGGGGTTTTACAGCACCTACCCGTTATTTTAGCTTTGTCCTCAAAGCTTAAGATGAAGTTACTCATCCAGGGAACAAGTGAGGACACTTTTTCTTGAACGTGTAATCTTGTGAACTCCAGTTTAAACTCATAGGTGATATTTAAAATATGGTTATTGATTGTATGCCTTCTGTGAGTAAATTTTAATGCACAAAGTAACTTGTCTTTTATGTTTTGATAATTTACATATTTGGTCCTTCTATTTTCGTAATGTGGCCCTTAAGGTACGAAAATTTCCAATAAAAATAACTTAGGGCTCAAATTTAGTTTCAAAAGTGGCAAACTCAACCCATAGGGTTTTTAATCCCTGTTAAATCAACTAGGGCTTCTTTTAAGTTAATTAGAACCCATGTTTAGTCCTTAGAATTTCACAACTCTCGTCTTATTATTCTAGGGTTTATAATATGTTTGACAAACGGTAAAATAAGTCCCCAATAGTTCTAAAAATCAAGTTTAGCCCAAAAGATATAGTAAAAGGTTCATTAAATCATATTCGAGTTCGATTAAGTTTACAAGGTTGGATAAAGTAAGACAAGCTCTTTTTAAGTCTTGGTTTTATTTAAATGTTTTGTATGGGCCTTATTGGGCCTCGATATGCATAGATATGGCTTATTAACGTTTTAATAGTTCTTCAGGAGATTTTAAGTCTATTAAGCTTAAATAAGCTTAAGTGAGTCTATTAGTTTTATGATGGGTCAAGAAGAAGTCGAGAATCCTTAGCATAGTGCTATGATCCAAGAGAAATGAACATGAATCTTTCTTAGGTTTCTTGATGAGGATGTAATAATGATAAGATATGTTTGGAAAAATCGCGAATCAAAAGGAACACATTCCATAGTTGGATTAATAAAATAATGAGTCACGTCGAGTATATTTAAGCCCACTTATTTATAAATTTTTATTTACATCGATAAGCGTCCTTACCCATGTAAAGTAAAAAATTATAACTTCATGGTTCGGTGACCTATGATTTCTTTATTCAAACAAAAAAGCGTCCTCATTCGTTTTAATAAGGATTTCATAGCCCAACCTACTTAAATATTCCTGGCAAGGCTTACTATCAAAACGAATATAATATCTAAGAAAATAGATATTACTTAGAGAGTTTACAATTGGTTTATTTATAACTTTCGTCTTCAGATGTCCTATAACATCTTAATACGAAAGTATAAATAAACTTCTGGTCCGGTGGCTTATGATCAAGAGACTTATGTTCCATATTTAAACGTCATCTAAATATAGAGTCATACCTTGATTTGGGTCCTACCGCATCATTTAAATGTGCAAACTTATCCAAATAATATCACATAAAATTACCAGATGTTCAAATCACGTGCGTTAAAATATGTATTAAACGCAGGATCTTGTATATAATATAGTGATATATTATAATAGTTGTACAAGGAACTATCAGCGTATAAGCATAAATAGATACAGCAAGTAGTCATGAAGGATTTGAAAATCTTAGTATAAGATTTTAGGACTTATTTGGATATTATAACAATATTAAGTATATTTGTCAAATGGTAACAATTGTACAAGGTTTAATATGAGATAGAGAGTAATCTCAACCTTTGCTAGTAATATTAGCCGAAAACTTTAGTGAGAGATTTGTTGAGATGTGGTTAGATATTAAATGTTTTGGTTTAGATCTCTAAAAATTAATTACGGTTTACAAAGACTAAATAAGATTTACATAGTTCGAATAAGATTCCTCAAGAATTATAAAATCTGATTTAGATTTTTCCAAAATTTAAATAGATTCTTCCCAGATTTAATTAGATTTTCCCAAGATACGATTCTTCAAGATAAGATTTCCAAAATCATTTTTAGATTTTTCCAAGATTTATAAAATCTGATTAAATTTTCAAAGATCTATAGAATCTAGTTAGATTCTATAAAATTTATAAAATCTAGTTCAATTTTCCAAAGATATGGTATGATTTTCAAAAATACATTAAGATTCTCAAAGATTTGTAAAATCTGGTTAGATTTTTCCAAAGATTTCCAAGGGTTTGTTATGTATTAGGTTGTTCGTGGTTATAATGCAGTGTTCGGGCCATCATACTTTAGAAGCCATTCTATAAATGTTTGAGGAGCGAGGGCACTTTAAATCGTAAACCCAACCACTCAGTCAAAACGTAATATCGAGATGGAACATCTTTAGTATAAAGCTCCCTACTAACATGGCACGTTTATGTGTTTCATTAAATACCTTAAGTATTTTAATATTTTAATATTTTAATATTTTAATATCTTCATAAAGATATTAAACAGTCGTAATATGTAAAGTATGTAAAGGGTTAGCATCTAGTACTATCATAAATAATAAATGCATAGGATAATAAATTGCATTTAAATCATATAGTTATGCATGCTCTCTATGATATGTGCTCTCTAAGTATGTCCCCGTCAAAACCCCAGTTTTTGAAATCTAAGTTTTTGAAAATTTTGTCCGGTTTTAGTTCTGTTAATAAAATGAAAATTTTATTTTTGATCTGATTCTCTATAACCATTGCTCTGATACCATTTTGTGACACCCCCAAATCAGGTTTGCAGCGGAATAGTAATTGGGTGTCACGTTACGGATCACAGAACAAATGGCATACAAAGCATTGATCATAATTATATGATTTTGAAATACAATTGATACAAATATTGTTTTAGTACAATCAGTCGAAATGTTGAATATCAGTTGTTACAAGTATTCCTGTGGAAACAGATCCCCTAATTATTATGATGCTCCTAAATGATGCTCAGTCCATGCTCAAATAATCCAGCTTAATTTCCTGAGAAAAACATGCTTAAAATAGTCAACATAAACTTGGTGAATTCATAGAGTTTTGTAAAATCATAGTTCAGGACTGTAAATTATCCTACATAGTGTTGCACAAAGTTTGATATAAAAATCAAGTGTAGGATCTCAAATATCCCATATAGTATTTCATAAGGTTTGTTAAAAACCATGTTCAGAAATATCAAACGTTCCATATTGTACTGCACAAGGTGTGATAAAAATCTAGTTCAGAGATCTCACTATGTTCCATGTATTAATGTACCAAATAATATAAAGTCAAGTTTAGAACAGCAAACATCACAAACGTAGTATCGCACAAAGCCAAATACTATAAGGTAATTACATTTCCTATTGCCCGAAACTGAAACTTGACACGTTAAGCCCACAATAAATAAGGGCCCTTCGAATTAATAAAAATGCACCCAATATTCCGTTTCGACATGATAAACATCTGTTGTTCTGGCCTAGGCACAGTGAGCGCTACTCACCCAGATGGGGATGGTCAATCCCAAATAGATCTATTTATACATTCAGGCAATTCAACAATTTTAACAATTTCAGATGTAGGGGTCATGCGGGTTAATCTACAATAGGCAAATCTAAATAAGGGTAACAGTTCAGTTTACGTCCTATAAAATATTGTTTTCTCCTCGATTAATAGTTTATTAAGTATAAGTGTGGGGCCACGATCTCACGATATAAAAATCATATAGTCAAAACAAGTTATAGCATGTCTCCCCCTCGCGGGTTAGTAAAAACATAAATAGTAGTGAAAGGCGAGGCTATGAACTCACCTGTATAATACAGCTCGAGGATGATCAAGTATTCAAGTCATAGTGCACACAGTACGTCAAATACCTAAGTAATTGAGTAGGTCTCAGTATACGCACAAATAATAAATGTATGCAGTTTAATTCATCGTACGTTCGTTCTCGTTATTAATAGGTCACAGTATATTTAATTATTTATATGTAGTGTTATGATAAAGATTATATGTGCGTGTTGTTCGTTTACTGTTTACGCGTACCCTCGATGGTTAAAGATATACATATTGTAGTCTTTGTTGAAAAATAAATTATTAAATTTATTTAATAATTTATAAGGTTCCAAAATAATTAGTTAAAGTTTATTTGTTAATAATCACGACTTAAAATACGTTTCCCGTTGGTAAAATATAACATTTTCATTTCCAAAAACTATTAGAATCGTCCCTCGTGTACCAACAGTGGCTTAATTAAGCTAACAGTGGGTACCATTAAGTAGCCAGTGGGTACTTTAAGAAAGCAGTGAGTATTTTAAGAAAGCAGTGGGTATTATAAGCTAACGGTGGCAACCGTGGTTATGTTTAAGGAAAACAGTGGCTATAATTAGAAGACAGTGGCTATGTTAAGAAAAAAGTGGCTAGGTTTAAGGCAGCAGTGGTAATATTAGACTAACAGTGGAAGTTTTGAGGCTAATGGTGGTAAGTTTGAATTAACGGTATTAAGTTTACCTTATGTAGATTTATGTCACATCCGACACACCTCTATCTCTATAATCAGCAACTTAACATTCACTCGTCCTCATCAGCAGATCCAAACGCTCCGTCCTAACAGCAGATCCAAACGCTTCGTCCTAACAGCAGATCCAAACACTCCCTCCTAACAGCAGATCTAAACACTCCGTCCTAACAGCAGATCCAAACACTCTGTCCTAACATCAAATCCAAACACTCCGTCCTAACAGCAGATCCAAACGCTCCGTCCTAACAGCAGATCCAAACACTCCATCCTAACAGCAGATCCAAACACTCCGTCCTAACAGCAGATCCAAACACTCCGTCCTAATAGCAGATCCAAACACCCCCTTCTTACTGCTCAAATCAACAGATCCAAACACCCCCTAATCTGCTATTTATCAGCAGATTCCAAACGCCTCCTTACAGTTGGTAAACTAGCAGATCTAAACACCCTCGTAGCTCTTGTTATACTCAGAAACATACACACCCTTATGGGTTGTTAAACCCGAATCCAAACACTCTTATATAATTCGGATCTATACCAAAAATCAGGAACAATGAATGTAAAGAACGACACTAGTACCACAAGCCCGACACCCTATTTGGGTGTCGTTGGTGACGTTACGACACCACCCCAGCAGTGGTTTCTGATGGTTAATAGCAACAACTAACAACATTCTGAATCACCACTGAGTGGTGGTTTCAGTGATGATGGCTGGAAACGTGTGGGTGGGAGAACAAGGGACGGCTGGTGGTGTGATGAATGTGGACGCAAGGTGGTGGCTGGAAAGATATATTGAATAGATCTATATATATATGGGTGTCGGGTCTGTGGTGTACCCGAAAGGTGGTGGCAGCAGGCGTGGTGGATTCTGATGGGTTGGTGACTAGAGTGGCTGGATTCCACGACCATGGTGATGGTGATGATAGCAGCAGGCTCGAGTGTTTGAAGACAGTGGTGATAGTAGTTGCGTGGTCAAGGCCACATGGTGGTGAAGAGGCGTCATCGTATGGTGGATATGGTGGTGTATATCACTGATTTATCCGCTCTATAAATAGAAGTGGTGGTGGTAGATTTTTCCGGTGCCCGGAATCTTGGCCGAGAAAAGTGACGACTGTTAAATAGAAAGGAGGGGTGTGTGTTTTATTATTTAGGTTTAGGGTTTCTAGGGATGAGATAATACCCTACTTTTGTTCCTATATATAAAACTTTGATAAAACAAAGTGTAAGGTTTCTGATAACGTAGGGACTAGGGTGCAATTGTTATTATAACTTTCGTTAATAATCGGTTCGGGGCTCGTTTATATTTTATAAAATTAGATTCGTCTTACGACATTTGCGCCATTGATCTTAAAATGACTTCTTCAATAAAATGAAGTATTTATATGACTTATATTTATGAATAAAGTGTTCGTTCAACTAAATGACGATTATTTATCGTTTTAATAAGTATATCGTTTTAATAAAAATAACTTCTCATTAAATTTCTTCATACATTTTTTACCATGAAATATTAAAAGATTTAATTAATATTTTTATCGAAATACTTTTGAATAATTAAATATAAATTTAATTATGAGTGTAGTTATAAGTTTTATTTTAGATACGACGATGTGTATTATAGTGAATTAAAATACTTCACTATTTTTATACTAAAATGATGATTTTTGTACGAGTTAACTCTTGTGAGGATATATTGTAAAGGTGGTCCGTGAAATATTAAATAATGAACGATAAATATAATGAAGTCGGTGACATGTCAAAAGCCCAAATTTTGGGGTTTTACAAATGGGGTCCCTCATGATGCTATTAAGTTGATCTTATTCCCATTCTCCTTAGAGGGTAATGCTAGGTATTAGCTAGATAGACAAACTTCTAGGAGCATTGAGACTTGAGAGGACTTAAAGAAGAAATTTGTGAATAAGTTCTTTCCTCCTTCATGAACCACCGCCTTAAGAAACCAAATCATTGGTTTTCAACAAAGGCAAGACCAAAACCTTAACGAGGCTTGGCAAGAGTTCAAAGAGTTGTTGAGAAAGTGCCCAAACCATGGTTTTAACCAAGTTCACCAAATCAACACCTTCTACAATGGTTTGCGACCTCACCATCAAGATTCCCTTAACTCGGCCGCGGGTGGGAACATTCTTTCAAAATCCACACAAGATGCATGGGATATCTTTGAGACAAATTCCATGGTTCAAACAAATAACCAAAGAGATGAGGTAGTCCATGTTGTTCAAGAGAGTGCTCATACATCCATTGATAATCAACTCCTTAAGAGTCACAATGAAATACTTACAGTAATTGACAAGAATCAAAAAGAGATGATCCAAGCCCTTAGTAATGTTTCCTTGAACAATTCTTCCAATGATGTGAATGCCATTACCTTAAGTTGTGAGACATGTAGAGGTCCTCATTCTTACTTACAATGTGAAAAAGTTCAAAACTTTCAAGGTGAATGTTATGCTTTAAAAGATGAACAAAGAGAGAATTTTAAACCTAACATCAACCCTAACCATCTCTCTTACAAGTCAAACAATTACCTTTCTCCACCCGGTTTCCCACCCCATCAACCCACCCAAAATCAAACAAACCCTCCTCAATTGCTTCAAAGAAATCAAGGGCCAAGGGGAAATTACCAAGGACACAACAACAATAGAGCACCCAATAACTTTCAAAACCAAGGAAACAACTTTCATGGGAACAGCTTTCAAACCCAAGGGTTTTACAATCAACCTCCACCTTTCCAACAACAAGGATTTCAAGGAAATGGGCCAAATGAGTTTAATGCTATTGAGCTTCTTCATAAGATGATCCAAGACAATGAAAGGAGATATCAAGAAAATGAAAGAAGGATCCATGAGAGTGAAAAGAGAACACAAGATCAATTGAGTGCTATGCAAGAGGAAACAAACAAGAGGTTTATGATGCTCTTAAATTAAAGACCACAAGGTTATTTAACCTCCAACACTCAAACCAATCCAAGAGCTAATGTAAATGCAATCACTACAAGGAGTGGGAAAACAACTATTGATCCTTCAGTGCCTCCTACACCTCCTTTGGTTACTCCTACTATGGTTCCTTCTTGTGATAAGCCTACACCTCCAAAACCAACACCTTCAAGCTCTACAACTTCAAAGCCTACACCTTCTAATCCTACACCTAATACTCCTTCACCTTCCGCACCTATCAATGAAGAAACCAACAAAGAGAGTCCTTCAACAATTACCACTCAACCTACACCAAAACCAAATCTTCCATATCCTTCAAGATTGAGAAAGGAAAAGCTTAAGAACAAGGATGACATTCAAGTATCTAACTTTTTGAGGATGTTTAAGCAATTGAATATCAACATATCCTTTGCGGAAGCTCTAGCTTATATGCCCAAGTTTGCCAAAATGTTCAAAGACCTCCTCTCAAACAAAGAAAAGTTGGTTGATATGCCTAACACGTCATTGAACGAAAATTGTTCTGCGGTGTTGTTGAAGACTTTACCAACAAAACTTGGAGATCCGGGACGGTTTTTGATCCCTTGTAATTTCCAAGGGGTGGAAAATTGCATGGCACTTGTGGATCTTGGGGCAAGCATAAATTTGATGCCTTTGTTAGTTTGGAAACAACTCTCTCTTCCCGAGCTCACTCCTACTAGGATGACCCTTGAGTTAGCAAACCGTTCAATAGCTTATCTGGTAGGTATTGCGGAGGATGTGTTTGTGGGGTTTGATAAATTCACATTCCCCACGGACTTTGTAGTTGTTGACTATGATATGGACCCGAGAGTTCCTCTCATTGTAGGTAGACCTTTCTTTAGGACGGGTCGTACTCTTATTGATGTGGCAGAAGGAGAACTAATTATGAGAGTTGAGGATGAGAAAGTAGTGTTTAAGTTGGGGAAAGTTACTAACAAATCTCAAAGTAGTGAAACCATAAACATTGTGGATGTTCTTGATGAGGTGTGTAATGAACATTTTCATGAAGCTTGCAAGAATGATAGTGAGAACATGCCACATGTGGAGACCGTTGCCTCAATTGATCCCTCTTTAACACCATTTGGAGAGAGTGATTTCCTCTTAGAGGAATTTGAGTCTAACTTTCTTGGTAATGATGATTCTCCCATAAATTGAGAAGAAGACATTCTCACTATCCAAAAGTTACTCAATGAGGATCCCATTCCTTTACCTACTCCACAAGAGGTTACTAATGATGATCCATCATTAGTAAAGCCTTAAATTGAGAGTCCACTTTCCGTAGAGCTTAAGGATGTTCCATCACACCTTGAATATGCCTGCTTAGAGGGAGAGGACAAATTACCCGTTATCATAGCCAAAGACTTGAAAGATGATGAGAAGGAAAAGCTCATATAAGTTCTTAAGATACATAAGAAATCCATAGCTTGGAAAATATCCGACATAAGGGGGATTGATCCAAATTTTTGTACACACAAAATCCTTATGGAGGATGATTACAAACCCGCCATTCAAAACCAAAGAAGGGTTAACCCAAAAATCCATGAAGTCATCAAAAAGGAAGTTATCAAACTCCTTGATGCGAGTATGATTTACCTAATTTTCGACTCGTCATGGGTTAGCCCGGTGCATTGTGTGTCTAAGAAGGGTGTAATCACCGTTGTGCCTAATGAGAACAATGAGATAATCCCCACTAGACTTGTCACGGGTTGGAGAGTTTGTATTGATTATAGGAAGCTTAATGATGCCACTAGGAAAGATCATTTCCCATTACCTTTCATGGACCAAATGCTTGAACGCTTAGTGGGAAATGAGTACTATTACTTTCTAGATGGATTTTCGGGTTATTTCCAAATACCCATTGATCCAAAGGATCAAGAAAAGACCACATTCACTTGTCCCTATGGCACATTTGCTTATAAGAGAATGCCTTTTGGCGTGTGCAATGCCCCGGGGACATTCCAAAGGTGTATGATGGCAATCTTTCATGACATGATTGAGCACAAAATGGAAGTATACATGGATGATTTTTCGGTCTTTGGAGATTCATTCACTTCTTTTCTTTCCCATTTAGAACGTATGTTAAAGAGGTGTGCAGAAACACGTCTTGTTCTAAATTGGGAGAAGTGCCATTTCATGGTCAAAGAAGGGATAGTTTTTGGACATAAGATATCTAACAAAGGTTTAGAAGTGTGTCGAGCTAAAGTAGATGTTATTTCCAAACTTCCCCCCACCTACCACGGTGAAAGAAGTTAGGAGCTTTTTGGGTCATGCGGGTTTCTATAGACGTTTTATCCAAGACTTTTCTAAGATAGAAAGACCCATGACCCACCTCTTGGAAAAAGAGGCTCCTTTCATATTCACACAAGAGTGTTTAGAGTATTTTGAGATTCTTAAAGAAAAGTTGACTAAGGCTCTCGTTTTGGTATCACCAAATTGGGATTTTCCTTTTGAACTCATGTGTGATGCTAGTGATTATGCTGTGAGGGCCGTCTTAGGACAAATAGTTAATAAGCATTTCCAACCTATAAACTATGCGAGCAAGACAATGATGGGTGCTCAACTTCATTATACCACTACGGAAATATAGTTGCTTGCTATTGTTTATGCCTTTGAGAAATTTAGACCCTATCTTGTGCTTTTGAAGACCATAGTGTATACGGATCATTCCGCTCTGAAGTACCTTATGACAAAGCAAGATGCTAAGCCTAGGCTTTTGAGATGGGTTTTGTTGTTACAAGAGTTTTCTATAGAAATCTGTGATAAGAAAGGAGCCGAGAATTTAGCGGCGGGTCACTTGAGTAGACTTGAGCATCCTTTTCAAGGAGACTTACCTCATAAGGAAATCAATGAATCCTTTCCACTTGAGGAACTCATTTCTATCTCTTCACAAGAGGATGCCACCCCTTGGTTTGTGAATATTGCTAACTATCTTGTGGGGGATGTGCTTATTGGGGGTTTAACTTCCCAACAAAAGAAAAAGTTTCTTAAGGAAGCTAAATATTACTTTTGGGATGACCCTTACCTCTTTAGGCAATGTGCGGACCAAATCATAAGACGTTGTGTAGATGGGCCCGAAGCATTTAAGATATTAGAAGCTTGCCATAAAGGACCCACGGGGGGCATTTTGGGCCTAACTACACGGCTAAGAAAGTCTTTGATTCGGGTTACTATTGGCCTTCAATTTACAAAGATGCCTAAGAAATGGTGAAATTTTGTGATGTTTGTCAAAGACAAGGCAAAATTAATCAAAGAGATGAGATTCCACAAAATTTCATACAAGAATGTGAGATTTTTTATGTATGGGGTATAGATTTTATGGGACCTTTTCCATCATCAAAGGGCAATAAGTACATACTCGTAGCCATGGATTATGTTTTTAAGTGGGTTGAGGCTAAAGCCTTACCTACCAATGATGCTAGAATTGTAGTCAAGTTCTTAAAGCAATTGTTTTCTAGATTTGGTGTACCTCGGGCTACCATAAGTGATCGTGGGACTCATTTTTGTAATGATCAATTTACAAGAGTCATGAAGAAGTATAGTGTTAACCATAGACTTTCTACCGCGTATCACCCTCAAACCAATGGGCAAACCGAGGTCACAAATCGTGGTTTAAAGAGAATTTTAGAAAGAACGGTGGGAGAGCATCGAGCTTCTTGGTCGGATAAGCTTGATAATGCTTTGTGGGCTTTTAGGACCGCTTTTAAGACACCAATTGGTTGTACTCCTTATAGCCTTGTCTATGGAAAATCATGCCACCTCCCATTAGAGTTAGAACACAAGGCTTCACGGGCTCTCAAATGTGCTAACTTTGATTTAAACCAAGTCGGTTCACATAGGAAAGACCAACTTAATGAGATGAATGAGCTAAGAGCCAATGCCTATGAAAACTCATTGCTTTATAAAGAAAAGACTAAGCAATTGCATGATGCTAAGATCAATAACCGTGAGTTTAAAGTTGGAGAGTCGGTTCTCCTCTTTAACTCAAGGTTAAAGCTCTTTGCGGGCAAGCTTAAGTCACGATGGTCTGGTCTATTCACTATTGCTCAAGTATTTCCATATGGGATTATTGAGTTGTCACAACCAAATGGCCCAAATTTCAAAGTGAATGGTCATTGTGTTAAGCATTGCTTTGGGGAGGACATTTCCGTTGCAAACGATTAGAGCTTAAAAGCTTTAGTAATAAGCTCAAACGAGCTTACTGATTCTAGTTAAATCGTTTTCACTATAATAGTTAGTTTAATTGCTATTAGGTCCCTAATCTTTAGGATTTAGTTTAATCAGCTTTTAAAAATTAACTTTTTAGGGTTTGCAAGAATCAGTCCCTGGATTTAGAGTTTGTTACAATTTGGTTAGGGCAGTTTTGAAAGTTTGTTACATAGTTGTTATAGTTTGTTAAAATTTACATTTCTAGTCCTTTCAATTTCAGAATTTACATTCCTAGTCCTTGCATTTTACATACTTTTCACTTTTTTATCAATTTTACTAATTGTGCATTAAAAACTTGTAAACTTTACTTTAATTGTGGTAAATGCAATTTGTTTTAGAATAGTATGGATACATAGTGATAATATTTTTACGATTTTTACGTGCTTTATTGAAATAGACCTAGATTACCAAAACTTTTATAAAATCTAAAACCAAAAACAATTTGTAAACTTGAAATCATTTGGATAATCAATTCGTTTTGAGTTGGAAATTACGATCTTAAAAGATAAATATTAAGACCTCGACGGCTTTGAAAGGGAAGAGATTATCCCCCTCGAGGTTCAATATGAAAAAGTTACAAGAAAATATATACGTAATACTACTTGGGTGGCAAAACCCTCAATTAGTCTTCCTTCTAAAAATACTCACAAGTGAACGGGGGGAATGAGGTGTTGTGAAGCACTTAAGTACCTAGCTTCCCTTAGACGGCCTTTTATAGCACTTCGCCTATCTATTCACCGTATAGTTATCAATGTCATAAGTGTAGGGGAGTTTACTCCAATACTCTTAAACATTAAGGATAATGTTTATCTCAAGTGTAGGGGGTCTTCTATCGAAGTGACCTTACCTAGAAAATTGCCTTTGACTTCATGATAATTGGGAAAATTAATTTTTCAAACATTCTTCAAATTTGTTATCTACTTTGGCCACCAAAAATATGCATTCCTAATTTTTGCATTTTTCATTTTTCATTTGCATAACACATTTGCATTGTATAAAGTTCTTATTTTATATTTCATCAAAAATATATAAAAGGGAAAAAAATATAATAAGGGATATGGTTTAACAAGTTTAGATATCTTTGACATATTAGGCCCGCCATGGATACTTTGACTCAACCCAAGTTTGCTTATCCAAGCTTACTCTAGCTAGTATCCATATCCATGTAGACCTTCATTGGTTTATTAGGCTAAGCATCCACTAGTCTCATTATTTGAGGTTTTAAATTGTGGAGAACGAGAGATGATAGAGTTTGAAGTAAGTGTAAAGGGATAGATAAACCTCATATTAATTAATTGTGGCTTTTATATCCCCTTTCGTAACCTTTACTTTCTTGTCAACGCATGTATATATTGTTAATAAATAGTCAAGAACGGTTTAATTGGTTTGTAGTCTCTTATGCATTTTTGACTAATCATTCGTGGTTGGTATAAGTACGTCTTAAGATTCTAATTTAGAACGTTTTAGGTGTATTAGACTTATGTCAAGCTTAATACTTAGCGGGTGTTTTTTCTTTTATTCTTTTCAAATTTCTTTGTGGGGAATAAAGAAAAATAAGAGCGGCTTATAAAAAAATGAGTGGCTAGAAAAAAAAAGAGAAAAAGAAAAAGAAAAAAAAATTATATAAGACTCCTAAGAGGGGCAGTAAAGTGTTAATTATAATAGCTATTGAATTCCAATATTACTCTTACAAGGGTTGCGAGGATTTAATAGTTGCTCCAATCCAATATTACCTTGAGGGGTTGCGAGATTGAAGATCCAAGGTCTCAAAAAGGCCGTGGATATAAATTATTGCGTGGGTTTTATTTTTCTTTCCTTAGCGAGTGTGTAGCTACTTATTAATGCATGACATAAGGATCTTACACATAAGGTGAATGGCTTATTATTTTGGGTCGGACTTATATCAATTGTTGGTGGTTTTTCAAGTAATGGATAAGATGGTTACTTAGCATTAAACTCGTGTTTCCTTATTTTCAGATTTTACACTTCTTATATTTCACGCTTTAAATAATGACAAATTTTCTCTCAAGCAATTTGCTCAATAATAACCGGTCTTAGAGGAATAATAAGTGGGATGGTAACACAATTAATCTTTATGAATAAGTCGATGCACTTTCACTTATGGATAACAATGATCTTGTTTTTAAGCTTGGTATGGGGAAAGTGAAACTTGAGGATGATAAGTGTTCATGGTACCAAAGCCCTAATTAAAGTTTTTGATTTCTTTATGAGTTATTTCCATCAAAACCATTTCAAGAAAAATCTAAAAATATATAAATAGAATTGTTTTCCTTTGCATTGCATTGTAAAAATCAAAATCATGCATCATATAGTGTAGTGTAGTATAAATGCATTCCATATTCGCCAAGGTGGATTAATTATAAGAAAAGTGTAAATTGGTGTTTTAAAATATGGCATTGCATGAGGTCATAGAAATGATCAAGTATAGGGGATTTGATATGAGTGAAATCTCATATCAGTTATATCATAATTAACCCTAAAACACAAAGCAAAATACCTGATTTTGATTTATAAAAGCAGTATTATGGGTATATTTTGTCATTTTGTGCTTGTGTAGGTAAAAGATATAAATATGAAGCAAACAAGGAAATCAAGCCTTTATTGATGAAGAAAACACAAAAGGAGGATGAAAAGTAACAAGTCAATATGTGCAAGTATCAAGCCTTTATTTATGAAGATATAAGCTTAAAACACAAATCTGTAGAACACAAGGACTAATTATGCCAAAAGGAAAGAACTATCAAGTTTAAACCGTGTGTTAAAGTTTCCAACCAATGAGAGGCTTCCATTTGAGTTACTCGGATCACCACCTCATCACCCTCAATTAATATGGAGAGATACTAAGTGGAATATCTCAACAGTACTTCCCAGCCAATCAAATTTTCACTTTAGGGATAACGATCCGTGTGTTTCTCTGTCACCAAATAAACACACGCCACGTGGCCAAGACGAGCCCAGATCGAAGAAGAAGATTTAGACGATTTCAAAAGAAACGTTCAAAATCAAAAGTGTTCCTAATCAAGAGACGAGTCTATCCCAGTTGACTAATCAAACTGAAATCCATCCAACAAGAAACCCCCATTGTGTTCTTCATCAGCAAAATTCAACTAACTGAATTAGGCCATGTGGAAGCTGGGGATTGGATGCTACACGTCACTCATCCTCACCACCACTCAACCTCACTCTATAAATACCCCAGATGTAGTTCATACTGTGTATTGTAGTTGAAGTGTGAAAACATACACACTTCTTAATCTTTTTCATTTTTCAGTTAGTTTCTTCAGTTAGAACTACTCTCAAGTGTCTGACAAACACTTGAGAGAGTTAGTTAGCCTTGTAACAAACTTGTAACTACCTTTCCATTAATAAAACACTCAATTCACTTCAATCTTCTCCTTCTTTACTGCATTATCCTATACTGTTGTTATACTTTTATTCCATTGATCAAACTTGATCAATGGTGCTTGTTTGATGATTTGGAGTGCATCTCAGTTGATTTGTAGCAGCCTAGTTCATTCCAGTAGTCAAAAGTAGCCAGAATTGCAGAGTTGATGCAGAATGGTTGATTCAGTTGATGATGATGGTGATTGATGATAAGTAGCTGTTGTAGATTGGTAAATAAGGTGGTGGTTAGAGGTTAAGTGAGCTCAGCGCTCCACTTCATCCCCAAAGAAGCCTATAATAAATCTCATAAGTTTTTCCTTTGTTAAATTCCTCTAAAAAATCCATCTGAATGTTTTTTTTCTTGCTTTCTAGTGTACAAACTTTACTGATTCCTGCTTATTGTTCATTGTTAGCTTCTTGATGTGCTTTGATAACTAGTTCTCATAATCTGTTTGGCTAACCTAGTTTCATAGCTTTAGAATTGTACTTAATCTGTTAATTGGTGTTTGGATAAGAGTTGATTTGTTGATTTAGCTGTTGTTAGTAGTTTTTTTGAGCTTACATTCACTCACTAGACTAATATTAGTAACTTTTCAAGCTTTTGCAGTCATATAAAAGTCAAAGAGACAATTTTCACTTAAAAATCTTTGGGTCAAAACATTCAGCCAAAACTAGCTAAATTCAAACACTTGCTATTTCCTTGTTAATTAATGTTAGGAGTTGATTTTTGGTTCTGAGTATAGTTCATCGTATGAACTTTCCATACTACTAAGGTATAACATACAATATTCCAAAATAAGCAAGTAATAAGGAGTTGAATCAGCCTTTAACCAATGTTCAGATTCTGTGAAAAGTACTTGACTATTTAGCAATTCCCACTATTCTACTTCACAAAATTGTTCATTTTATTGCACATTCTTGTTTACAAACTCATTTTAAGCAATTTTGGAACTTTTCATTTTTGGTCAAAAAGATGGTCAACGAAAGTCAACCATAAGCTAATTTTGCTTAAATACATATTCCAGCTTATTCACTGGATGGTTTTTGATGATTTTTGATATTCCAATCTTCTTATAGCTAGCTTAATCATTTTCATTAAAAAAATCAAGTTATGAAAGTCTGTTTTAGCTTATAGCTTATTTTGAGCTTATTGCAATAAGCTAACTTGAGATTTAGGTTGTTTTAGCTTGTTTCCTTTAAGCTGTCTAGGTATAATTCAATTTTAAGCTGTTTGTAAACGATTAGAGCTTAAAAGCATTAGTAATAAGCTCAAACGAGCTTACTGATTCTAGTTAAATCGTTTTCACTATAATAGTTAGTTTAATTGCTATTAGGTCCCTAATCTTTAGGATTTAGTTTAATCAGCTTTTAAAAATTAACTTTTTAGGGTTTGCAAGAATCAGTCCCTGGATTTAGAGTTTGTTACAATTTGGTTAGGGCAGTTTTGAAAGTTTGTTACATAGTTGTTATAGTTTGTTAAAATTTACATTTCTAGTCCTTTCAATTTCAGAATTTACATTCCTAGTCCTTGCATTTTACATACTTTTCACTTTTTTATCAATTTTACTAATTGTGCATTAAAAACTTGTAAACTTTACTTTAATTGTGGTAAATGCAATTTGTTTTAGAATAGTATGGATACATAGTGATAATATTTTTACGATTTTTACGTGCTTTATTGAAATAGACCTAGATTACCAAAACTTTTATAAAATCTAAAACCAAAAACAATTTGTAAACTTGAAATCATTTGGATAATCAATTCGTTTTGAGTTGGAAATTACGATCTTAAAAGATAAATATTAAGACCTCGACGGCTTTGAAAGGGAAGAGATTATCCCCCTCGAGGTTCAATATGAAAAAGTTACAAGAAAATATATACGTAATACTACTTGGGTGGCAAAACCCTCAATTAGTCTTCCTTCTAAAAATACTCACAAGTGAACGGGGGGAATGAGGTGTTGTGAAGCACTTAAGTACCTAGCTTCCCTTAGACGGCCTTTTATAGCACTTCGCCTATCTATTCACCGTATAGTTATCAATGTCATAAGTGTAGGGGAGTTTACTCCAATACTCTTAAACATTAACGATAATGTTTATCTCAAGTGTAGGGGGTCTTCTATCGAAGTGACCTTACCTAGAAAATTGCCTTTGACTTCATGATAATTGGGAAAATTAATTTTTCAAACGTTCTTCAAATTTGTTATCTACTTTGGCCACCAAAAATATGCATTCATAATTTTTGCATTTTTCATTTTTCATTTGCATAACACATTTGCATTGTATAAAGTTCTTATTTTATATTTCATCAAAAATATATAAAAGGGAAAAAAATATAATAAGGGATATGGTTTAACAAGTTTAGATATCTTTGACATATTAGGCCCGCCATGGATACTTTGACTCAACCCAAGTTTGCTTATCCAAGCTTACTCTAGCTAGTATCCGTATCCATGTAGACCTTCATTGGTTTATTAGGCTAAGCATCCACTAGTCTCATTATTTGAGGTTTTAAATTGTGGAGAACGAGAGATGATAGAGTTTGAAGTAAGTGTAAAGGGATAGATAAACCTCATATTAATTAATTGTGGCTTTTATATCCCCTTTCGTAACCTTTACTTTCTTGTCAACGCATGTATATATTGTTAATAAATAGTCAAGAACGGTTTAATTGGTTTGTAGTCTCTTATGCATTTTTGACTAATCATTCGTGGTTGGTATAAGTACGTCTTAAGATTCTAATTTAGAACGTTTTAGGTGTATTAGACTTATGTCAAGCTTAATACTTAGCGGGTGTTTTTTCTTTTATTCTTTTCAAATTTCTTTGTGAGGAATAAAGAAAAATAAGAGCGGCTTATAAAAAAATGAGTGGCTAGAAAAAAAAAGAGAAAAAGAAAAAGAAAAAAAAATTATATAAGACTCCTAAGAGGGGCAGTAAAGTGTTAATTATAATAGCTATTGAATTCCAATATTACTCTTACAAGGGTTGCGAGGATTTAATAGTTGCTCCAATCCAATATTACCTTGAGGGGTTGCGAGATTGAAGATCCAAGGTCTCAAAAAGGCCGTGGATATAAATTATTGCGTGGGTTTTATTTTTCTTTCCTTAGCGAGTGTGTAGCTACTTATTAATGCATGACATAAGGATCTTACACATAAGGTGAATGACTTATTATTTTGGGTCGGACTTATATCAATTGTTGGCGGTTTTTCAAGTAATGGATAAGATGGTTACTTAGCATTAAACTCGTGTTTCCTTATTTTCAGATTTTACACTTCTTATATTTTACGGATTAAATAATGACAAATTTTCTCTCAAGCAATTTGCTCAATAATAACCGGTCTTAGAGGCATAATAAGTGGGGGTATAATGGTAACACAATTAATCTTTATGAATAAGTCGATGCACTTTCACTTATGGATAACAATGATCTTGTTTTTAAGCTTGGTATGGGGAAAGTGAAACTTGAGGATGATAAGTGTTCATGGTACCAAAGCCCTAATTAAAGTTTTTGATTTCTTTATGAGTTATTTCCATCAAAACCATTTCAAGAAAAATCTAAAAATATTTAAATAGAATTGTTTTCCTTTGCATTGCATTGTAAAAATCAAAATCATGCATCATATAGTGTAGTGTAGTGTAAATGCATTCCATATTCGCCAAGGTGGATTAATTATAAGAAAAGTGTAAATTGGTGTTTTAGAATATGGCATTCCATGAGGTCATGGCAATGATCAAGTATAGGGGATTTGATATGAGTGAAATCTCATATCAGTTATATCATAATTAACCCTAAAACACAAAGCAAAATACCTGATTTTGATTTATAAAAGCAGTATTATGGGTATATTTTGTCGTTTTGTGCTTGTGTAGGTAAAAGATATAAATATGAAGCAAACAAGGAAATCAAGCCTTTATTGATGAAGAAAACACAAAAGGAGGATGAAAAGTAACAAGTCAATATGTGCAAGTATCAAGCCTTTATTTATGAAGATATACGCTTAAAACACAAATCTGTAGAACACAAGGACTAATTATGCCAAAAGGAAAGAACTATCAAGTTTAAACCGTGTGTTAAAGTTTCCAACCAATGAGAGGCTTCCATTTGAGTTACTCGGATCACCACCTCATCACCCTCAATTAATATGGAGAGATACTAAGTGGAATATCTCAACAGTACTTCCCAGCCAATCAAATTTTCACATTACGGATAACGATCCGTGTGTTTCTCTGTCACCAAATAAACACACGCCACGTGGCCAAGACGAGCCCAGATCGAAGAAGAAGATTTAGACGATTTCAAAAGAAACGTTCAAAATCAAAAGTGTTCCTAATCAAGAGACGAGTCTATCCCAGTTGACTAATCAAACTGAAATCCATCCAACAAGAAACCCCCATTGTGTTCTTCATCAGCAAAATTCAACTAACTGAATTAGGCCATGTGGAAGCTGGGGATTGGATGCTACACGTCACTCATCCTCACCACCACTCAACCTCACTCTATAAATACCCCAGATGTAGTTCATACTGTGTATTGTAGTTGAAGTGTGAAAACATACACACTTCTTAATCTTTTTCATTTTTCAGTTAGTTTCTTCAGTTAGAACTACTCTCAAGTGTCTGACAAACACTTGAGAGAGTTAGTTAGCCTTGTAACAAACTTGTAACTACCTTTCCATTAATAAAACACTCAATTCACTTCAATCTTCTCCTTCTTTACTGCATTATCCTATACTGTTGTTATACTTTTATTCCATTGATCAAACTTGATCAATGGTGCTTGTTTGATGATTTGGAGTGCATCTCAGTTGATTTGTAGCAGCCTAGTTCATTCCAGTAGTCAAAAGTAGCCAGAATTGCAGAGTTGATGCAGAATGGTTGATTCAGTTGATGATGATGGTGATTGATGATAAGTAGCTGTTGTAGATTGGTAAATAAGGTGGTGGTTAGAGGTTAAGTGAGCTCAGCGCTCCACTTCATCCCCAAAGAAGCCTATAATAAATCTCATAAGTTTTTCCTTTGTTAAATTCCTCTAAAAAATCCATCTGAATGTTTTTTTTCTTGCTTTCTAGTGTACAAACTTTACTGATTCCTGCTTATTGTTCATTGTTAGCTTCTTGATGTGCTTTGATAACTAGTTCTCATAATCTGTTTGCCTAACCTAGTTTCATAGCTTTAGAATTGTACTTAATCTGTTAATTGGTGTTTGGATAAGAGTTGATTTGTTGATTTAGCTGTTGTTAGTAGTTTTTTTGAGCTTACATTCACTCACTAGACTAATATTAGTAACTTTTCAAGCTTTTGCAGTCATATAAAAGTCAAAGAGACAATTTTCACTTAAAAATCTTTGGGTCAAAACATTCAGCCAAAACTAGCTAAATTCAAACACTTGATATTTCCTTGTTAATTAATGTTAGGAGTTGATTTTTGGTTCTGAGTATAGTTCATCGTATGAACTTTCCATACTACTAAGGTATAACATACAATATTCCAAAATAAGCAAGTAATAAGGAGTTGAATCAGCCTTTAACCAATGTTCAGATTCTGTGAAAAGTACTTGATTATTTAGCAATTCCCACTATTCTACTTCACAAAATTGTTCATTTTATTGCACATTCTTGTTTACAAACTCATTTTAAGCAATTTTGGAACTTTTCATTTTTGGTCAAAAAGATGGTCAACGAAAGTCAACCATAAGCTAATTTTGCTTAAATACATATTCCAGCTTATTCACTGGATTGTTTTTGATGATTTTTGATATTCCAATCTTCTTATAGCTAGCTTAATCATTTTCATTAAAAAAATCAAGTTGTGAAAGTCTGTTTTAGCTTATAGCTTATTTTGAGCTTATTGCAATAAGCTAACTTGAGATTTAGGTTGTTTTAGCTTGTTTCCTTTAAGCTGTCTAGGTATAATTCAATTTTAAGCTGTTTGCAAACGATTAGAGCTTAAAAGCTTTAGTAATAAGCTCAAACGAGCTTACTGATTCTAGTTAAATCGTTTTCACTATAATAGTTAGTTTAATTGCTATTAGGTCCCTAATCTTTAGGATTTAGTTTAATCAGCTTTTAAAAATTAACTTTTTAGGGTTTGCAAGAATCAGTCCCTGGATTTAGAGTTTGTTACAATTTGGTTAGGGCAGTTTTGAAAGTTTGTTACATAGTTGTTATAGTTTGTTAAAATTTACATTTCTAGTCCTTTCAATTTCAGAATTTACATTCCTAGTCCTTGCATTTTACATACTTTTCACTTTTTTATCAATTTTACTAATTGTGCATTAAAAACTTGTAAACTTTACTTTAATTGTGGTAAATGCAATTTGTTTTAGAATAGTATGGATACATAGTGATAATATTTTTACGATTTTTACGTGCTTTATTGAAATAGACCTAGATTACCAAAACTTTTATAAAATCTAAAACCAAAAACAATTTGTAAACTTGAAATCATTTGGATAATCAATTCGTTTTGAGTTGGAAATTACGATCTTAAAAGATAAATATTAAGACCTCGACGGCTTTGAAAGGGAAGAGATTATCCCCCTCGAGGTTCAATATGAAAAAGTTACAAGAAAATATATACGTAATACTACTTGGGTGGCAAAACCCTCAATTAGTCTTCCTTCTAAAAATACTCACAAGTGAACGGGGGAATGAGGTGTTGTGAAGCACTTAAGTACCTAGCTTCCCTTAGACGGCCTTTTATAGCACTTCGCCTATCTATTCACCGTATAGTTCGTATTTTTTCGAATTCTTGCTTATCGAAAGTATTTATCTATTTTTGCCTTTTATTTTGTTTGATCGATACACGTATATGGAACCGGAACGCCTCCAAATACGGGGTATTGCAAGAAATACTTATGGAATATTGTGTATTGGGGTTCTTATACGTAATATCTATAGTAAAAAAATCTTTTTGAATTTTTATTTTTTAACATAAAATATATTCACAATAAAAGATAAGAGAAATCGAAATAGAAAAAAATAATAATACTTAAATATTTTTGGTAATACTTTAGAAAAAGTATTACTTTTGGTTTTTTTTGTTGTAATTATTAGGAAAGAATATGCTTTTGATGATTTTTTATTTTTTGTATTTTTAAGTTTTTGATTTTTTTTATATTTTTGATTTTTTAACAAGAAAAATAAAGCTAAAAATGAACGGATCCCAAAATCCAAATCGTCTCACGAAAAATCGTCAATCGTAACCAGATCTATGCGACAGCGGCGCCAATTTAATAACGTTATTTAACAACAAGTTATTTAGCAAGTTTAAATGGAACAAATAATATCCGTTTTTTAGTATAATCGTTTTTCCTCGAACTGAAATCCATTTTTATCGTAGAGATTAATTGTTCTTGGTTAATAGTACTTGTTTGGCATCTATTTCTAATTAAACTTCAAAAATGGGAATATAATTTTAGACTAAGGAATATATAAAAATAAAAGCGCAAATAATTCATATAAAATTACTCTAAAATGCAAAATAAAAATATACTACAATTTAAAATCTAGATTAAACTAATTAAATCTAAGATCCAACAAAACTATATTATAATTAAAAATATTAATTGTATGACTTATGCACACGACTTAACCCAATACGAATAACATCATGGAATAAACCAAAAATAAAGATTAGATTAAGAAGAATAAAAGAGAAAAACAAAAATGGTTGTGAATTCCTAGTGAGAGAAAGACATATGTTTCTCTCTCTATAATCTATGAAATGGAAGACACACATACTCAAATGAGGTGCTAGAGGCCTTTTATACTACAAGACTCAAATATAGAAGGCCTTCCTCATTTGAGTGTTCGGGACTAATTCCCTTTACATACATAACATTATACTAGAACTCTCAACACCATTATGTAGCATTTTCCACGAGCTTCGCAACGGTATATTATATGACCATCACTTTAAATACTTCTAACAATCTCCCCCTAAGGGTGGTCATGTAATATGTGACTTCACTTATTTGATGTTGTTGACTTTGAAGCTCGATGTCTTGAGAGTTCCTTCATCGTTCCTTTCATGACTTGTGATCTTGGATCTTTGATCTTTGCCTTGACTTGATCTTAAAACTTTGCCATCTTGTGTTTTTGTGTCTTTCCCCACATATTCAAACTTTGATTTGATATGAAGCTTGTTAACAATCTCCCTTGATCATCAGAGTAGCGGAAGTCTTTGTCTTTAGATGTTCTTGAGCTTTCTTCAGTTACATGAGCATGTGGTCTTGAATTAAGACTCTTGAAGTTATAAAACTTTGCATTCCTCCGGTTTCCCGTTATACAGTACGAATACCGTACCTGTGATTAGGTAAGTTCAAAGGACTTCCTTGATAGGGTTTCCGGCTGTGGTAGCCGTTCTCAGTATTTGAATATCTTGAAAGATAGTTCAGAGTAAAGAGTGAATCAAGCAGTTCCATTCTGCTGATTAAGTCGTCAATTCAATTTCCTGGAACAAGTTTGATTCAATTAAGAATCAGACTATTGTTGCTTTCCAGTTGACACAAGTTTGATTCAAATAGAATCTCACAAGTTACCTACCGTAGTGCTGTTTGATGATGACACTGGACGGATTTCCTTTCTTCACTGTAAATACTCAGGAGTATTACTCTGAATGTTCTGGCAAGATCATAAAGATATTGCGTCGAGACCTGGAACGAGTTTGAATCACAAAAGAATCAAACCACTGTTGCTTTCCGGTTAACATATGTTCAATTCAAGTGAATCTTACATATGACCTATCACAGTACTGTTTTAAGTTAACACTGGAAGGATTTCCATTCATCATTGTGAATACTAATGAGTATCACTTTGAATGTTCTGGCAATATCACAAAGATAGAGCGTAGGACTCTGTAAATAATCGCTTGTGTTCTAGTGATGAACAACAATTGATATATGGAATAAGTGTCCTAATGATATTTTTGATGAATCTCGTTGGCTCTAGACTCTATAAGTGCACTTTTATTTGGTGATCGGAGGCTGGAGCAGACTGCCACCATTTCAAAAATGGCCGACCAAGTATTAACAGAAAACGAGGGTCCATTTCATAATCAACAACAACAAAATCGACTGGAAAAGTGAAGGTGCCAATTTTAATAAACACATATTCGGCAATACCAACGGGGTAAGCGAGAGTGTGATTTGCTAGCTCAAGAGTCATCTTTGTTGGAGTAAGATCGGGTAATGATAGTGTTTTCCAAACACTTAAAGGCATCAGATTAATACTTGCCCCGAGATCGGCTAAGGCTGTAAATTCTTCGGTTTTGTTAAAAATGCAAGGCAACACAAAACGACCGGGATCTCTAAGTTTTTCCGGAAGTTCTTTAAGAATGACTGCAGAACATTTTTTATTTAAGCGTGTGTTGACAAGCTCAGCCAGCTTTTCCTTCTTGTTAAGCAATTCCTTGAATTCTTTGACGAATTTCGGCATGTGGACAAGTGCTTCAACAAGGCTAATGTTGAAATTCATTTGAGAGATCATCTTCAAATAGTTTGACACTTGAATGTCATCCTTGGTGAGCAATTTTCACTTGTCTAAGCGAGAAGGATAAGGGATGTTGGGTTTATAGGTGGAAGGTGGGGTTGGTGAAGGGTTTTTCTTGGGTACTTCTTCATACATAGGTGGAGATGGTAATGGAGAACTCGTACTAGGCATGGTAGTAGGCGGGATAAATGGTGGTGGAGGAGGTGTAAATGGAGTAACTGGGGGAGGGATAGATGGTCCTACTAAGGTTGCTCCACTGCGTGTAGTAATAGCACTCACATTCGCTCTCGGGTTGGTGACGGTATTTGAAGGAAGAGAGCCCGAAGTAGAGGGTTGAGTACTTGGGAAGAAACTAGCCAGCATATTCTTCAAATCATTTGTTTGATTGCTAAATGAGGTTTGCATATCATGTCGAAGCTCGGTTCTAATATAATTCCCTTGCTTAGTGATATCTCCTTTCAAGTTGATGATTTGGCTTTGCAGATTATTAACTAGCTCTCTTTGGGTTCTCATGAAAGCTTCAACATCATGATTAATGGTTGGTGCTTGTTGAGCGGGTGGGTGATAAGGATTAGAAGCTCGAGGTGGTTGCTTCTATTGTAGTTGTTGGGGTTTTGGTTTTGAGGAGAAAAAACGGGTGAAAGAAAGTTGTTAGAACGGTAACTTAGCAAGTTACGATCACCTTGAGGTCTGGCTTGATAGCTTTCCGTTGAATAGTTACCATGAGTCGCATACACGTTTTCCAGATTGTCATGAGTAGAAGGACAATCAGTGTATGAATGAGGACCGCCGCAGATCTCACAAGAAAGTGCTACAACTTTAACTTGTTGTTGTTGATTTGTAGCTAAGAGTTGGATACTTTTGTTCATTTCGGCCATCATGCGGGTGAATTCGGTCATCTCGGTGTGTGATAAGGTAGAAGAAACATTGACTCTCGGGTTATTCCTTGAAGATGCGGATGAATCCCAATTTTTATGATGAGTAGTCATGTTCTCGATAACCTCTCTACACTCCTCGGGTCTTCTTTTCATAAATGTGCCACCGGCGGCTGCATTAATCGTATCACGATCACGAAAAGTTAAACCGTTGTAGAAAGTATCAATTAAGGTGACGGGGAGCATGTTGTGGTTTGGACATCGATCGATCAAAACATTATATCGTTCCCAAGCATCAAAAAGTGATTCATCAGGCTCTTGTGTGAAACCACTGATTTGATTCTGAAGGCTCGTGACCATGGATGGTGGAAAGTATCGCAACAAAAATCGTTGAGTCATCTCGTCCCAAGTATGAATTGAATTCTTCAGAAGACGGTCAAACCATTTTTCGGCATGGTGGGATAAGGTGTGTGGAAATAGGTGAAGGCGAAGAAAATCCATGGTAACACCGGGCAACTTCATGCTTTGAGTTATGGTAATGAATTTGTCGAGGTGTTTGTTGGCATCATCATCCGGTAATCCGCGAAATGGACAAGTGTTTTGAACTTGTTGGATCATGTGATGCTTCAACGTAAACTCTGGAGCCGTGATTTGCATCGGCGCAATCGGTCCTCCGCGTCCATTCATCATAGGTTGACACAGCTCCTCCATCGTTCGAAGGTCTGGTTGAGGAAGATGGTTGTTGTTATTCATGTTGGGGTGAGGTGGGTTATTGTTGTTGTGCACACCAGCCATATCTGAATCTTCACGAGTCTCGGGCTCAGAATAAGATGAAGATCTAGTACCCATACACCTGCAAAAGAAAAAGAAAAAGATATCAAAGAAATAGAGAATATATATACACTTAGAAAAATAAAATCTTTTTGGTGCAAAACTTTGAAAAAGAAATGCTTTTTATACGTTTTTTAATGTTTTTGTATTTTTGAAAATTTATAATTTTTATGGATTTTTGAAAATTTTTAAGCAAGAAAAATAACGTTCACGAGTGAACGGATCCCAAAATTCAACGCGTCTCTCACAGAGAACCGTTTTTACGAAAAGGGTCGGCAGCGGCGCCATTTGATAACTGAATTTTAATAGGTTCTTTTTCGATTAAATTCGAATTGATTAAGGTTAAAAGTGCGACTCAGTCGTCTTTGGTAAATAAAAGAAAAGGTGTCGTTGTCTAAAACTAATTAAAGATAAAAAATAAAGCTTTAAAAGGAAATGACTAAATATAAAAGGAATAAACTAAAAATAAAAAAATGATTGACAAATAATAAAACGTAAATTAAAAACAAAACAATTAATAAAAATAAAACTAAACGAAGAAATTAACTTTCGACTGAAAAATAAAATTATCCAAATGAAAAAGGAGAAAATAAAACTAAGATGGTACTTTAAAACTAAATGAGACAAAAACTAAAGCGGGTACTAAATACAAGTCAAAACTTAAACTTTTCGAAAAAAACTAATACTAAAAATTGACGAAAAATTCAACTAAAAATACGTGTCTTTCAGAATTATAATCAGAACAACTTTCAGATAAAACTAAACAATTACGGAACAATATTAATTAATAAACAAGCAGGTAGGCTACCAGCTCAAGCAGGCACCCTAGCTGCTCAAAATGGCGGGAAAATGCTAAGCAGGCAAGCTGGCAAGTAGGTGAATTCAATGTTTAATGTTGTTTAAGGTTTTCTTTGTTCGGAATTTTTTTTGGCAAATGCTTCATTCGGTATAAACTACTCATTCGGGGAAATTAAAAACTAACTCATTCGGTATAATATTTTTTACTTAGTCGGGATTTTATGTTGAGTCGGGATATTATGTTGACTCGGTAAAAATGTTGGTTCGGTAAATTAAGTTTACTCGGTAAATTTTACTCAGTCGGGAAAATTAGCTTGACTCGGTAAAAATAACACAGTGACGACGGTTACTAGATCCTATTTTCTAGGGAACACGAATTTAACCAAAATCAACCATAATCAATCTAAAAATTAAACTAAACTAACCACTAATAATCAACTAACAACAATCAATCAAACCAAATCAATAAAACTAACAATAAAAACCAAATTAATCAAAACCCACTTAATAAAATAAAACTTAAATCAACCAAAAACAATAAAACTAAAAACAATAAATCACTAATTAAGATCTACCAAGCATTAAAACATCTAAATAAACAAACTCTATGGAATCAAAAGCAATAAAACTATAAAACCTACTTGATTAATCAACCAAAAACTCAAGAACACAACCAAATTAAATCAAACAAGAAAGGAAGGATGAGATTAAAAATAAAACTTGATTAAAAGATAGAGATTCAACAACAATTAAAAGTAAAAATTAAAGGACTTACAAATTTAAGGTGCAAGACAAGGAATTTAAATTGACAAGAAATTAAATTACATGAAATAAAGGTGGAAGAACTATTTTGTCAAGATGGCCAACACCTCCTAATGACACATTAGGAGGGTATTTATAGGAGGATTAGGAGGGTTAGTATGTGTTGATTCTTTCTTCTTCTTCACGTCTTTTCGTCTTCAAAATTCTTCGACTTTTTCGAATTTGTCTCGGGATAAATTGAACTCGTCTTATAATTTCTTCATTAATTAGACTTGAGTTCTTCGACTTCATTAAACTTCCATCTTTAGACTTTTTCTTCGATAAATCTTCATAATAGGCCTTGGACTTCCGTTCTTTTTGCACTCTTGATCTTTTGACTTCGTCTTTTGTCTTTTTCTTCGATAAAAGCCCGTGAAAGACCGTGTTTTCTTCCCTTTTCACATTTTGATCCTAAATCACAACAAAAACTCAAACCACGCATAATTCCAACATATACGACATAAAATACACGTTTTGGCTTGGTTATTATTATAATTAAGTGGTAAAAGGATAAGTGTTTTCACACTTATTAAATACCCTACACTTGACCATTGCTATGTCCTCATGCAATGCATTAATTACAAAGCAAGTTTTACATTTTCCATCATAATCAATCCACCTTGGCCTTTATTAAACACAAGACATTAAAGAGATAGAAAACAAGTAAAAAGATCAAAGACTTACCTCAGGGTTTTGGAATATCATGAATGATTATCACCCTCAAGTTTCACGTTCCCCATACCAAGCTTAAAAACGAGATCATTGTTATTATAAGTTACCAAACTAACATAAATTCATGTGGCCCAATTATTCACTTAGACTCCCTTATTCCTAGGTGTATCTCTTATATTTTATTGTTGTCTTTAATGATCACGAGGATGCATTGTTGACTTATTTCAATAGTTTATTTAGGCTAAAAATAAAGTAGACGATTTAATCAATAGTTAGCTAAAGGACAAAATCTTTTAATATTGCTTCTCGGGACCTCATAAAGTTAATATCTTGGCATAACTCGCTTCACGATTTGAGACCTTTCTCGGACCAATATTTGGTAGTGACTTCATACTTCGAATCTTGAGAGACGTTCATGAAATAATGGTCTTCTCTTTATAATATGAATTTCTTCACTTGAAGTTTTTGAGAGATGCTTCATACTTGGACCATGACTTCTTCATTTTTCTCCAATCTTTATTTGGGATTTTGATATACAACGATCCGCCTCCTTTTAGGACTTGGATCTATTTATCCTCATACCTTGCTAGGGTCTTTTCGGATAGACTTCTCCATGATCTTTTGGGGAGTATTTGCTTTTCTTTGTGTGTCTCGATCCTTCATATTGATTTTTGATAAATGATTCTTCACATCACTTTGGATCTTTAGCAACAAAATGTAGCCCTCATGCCTTGTTATGGCCTTTTCGGACTCGCCAATCTTCGCATCCCGCTTCAATAAGTTATGCCTTGGCTATGAACTCTAATTAATATCGAGCAACTTTTAAACGATCTTGGGCTAGAAGCTAAGTAACTTTTCAAATCGTACAACCTTATTCATTGCAAGTATATTTATTAACAAGCGATGGGAGAAAAAGCTTATAATCAACTCACATAAATTCATGAAAGAATACCAAACTTATAATTGACTCTATCATCTCTCGTTCTCCACAATTTAAAATCTAAAGGAATGAGACTCGTGGATGCTTAGCCTATTAAATCAAAGTTTTGGGTTTTCAAATCATCTATAGGATCTTGCAACTTCTTAGACTTTTTCAAGTTTAGAATTCGCATTTTAAAGTTCCACTGATTAACGACTTTCTAGGATCAATTATAGGAACTTGCGAAACGTTCTTGTTCTTAACTCGTAAGAGTTAAGACTTTCGCGTTTTAAAGTTCCCTAAATAAAAGCCTAGCAAAACTTGACTTAAACACGTTAAGGATACTAGCTAGAGTAAACTCGGATAAGTAAAATCGGGTTGAGTCAAAAGATTCACAACGTTTAAAAATTAAAACCACTTTATTGAAATTTATTCTGGAAAAGAAAGAAAATAAATATAACAAAGGTAAATACAACTAGGCCAAAATAGATCAAAAAAATTTAAAAATGTCGACAAATCAATTTTCCGGTTAAAATGAGGACAAATATAAGGAAAAGTCCACTTAACTTCGATAGAAGTCCCCCCTACACTTCATATAAACATTGTCCTCAATGTTTAAGCGTGTGGAAGTAACCTCCCCTACACTTAGGAAATTATGCACTTTGTTTAAATCTTGCTAGGAAGGGACAACTAAAGTGATTCCTGTTGGAAATACGTTTTACGTATTAAGAAGGATCGGTCACTCCAACAATAGTCCATGTAATAAACAAGACCAAGCCTAGCCTACAACATGTGTAGGCCGGCCCAAATGTAATCCCAAGCCCATGACAAGGGCTTGGGTATATAAACCCTCTCCTTTGATGGAGAGGGTAGTGATTTTAATTTTAATTTACACATAGTTCTTAAACTTTCTCTCTCTAGAAGTGTGAAATCATCTATCTTTCTCTCTCTAAAACATAAGCAAGATTTACATACCCTACAAATGGTATCAAGAGCCATGGGATGATTGTATTGTTTATGTGTTTGTGTTCTTGATTCATACGCCTATTTTGATCCATTTTACACGAACCAAAAAATTTTTTTGTGTTTTTTATGGTTTTTTCTTGATACAAATCTTCTACATAGTTGTGGTAGAGATTTGGTATAGTTACTTTGGCTAAAAACACAAAAATTTTGGGTGTTTTGATCATTTTTTGGCTTAAAATCTCGAATTGGTTGAGTTTTGTCCGAGAAAAGTGGGATATATTCCGATCAGGGTCATCGGAAAAGGGTTTAAAGGATTCAAAAAGTTATTCCGATTAGTGTAATCGGAAAAGGGTTTAAGGATTCCGATCACATTCCGACGAAGGGATTCCGATTGCATTCCGATTTGATTATTCCGATTTGAGTATTCCGATTTGGGTATTCCGATTTGAGGACATTCTGTTAAGGGACATTCCGATTTGGTACATTCCGATAAGGGACATTCCGATTTTGGTACATTCCGATTTGGTACATTTCGATTAGGGACATTCCGATCAAGGGTATTCCGATTAGGGACATTCCAATCAAGGGTATTCCGATAGGGTTTATTCCGACGGCTTTCCGACTGATATTCCGACAGCTTTCCGATCCTTTATTCCGATCAACAATCCGACACTCCAAAAATTATTCCTTAAAAAAATTTCGATCGTGTGTAATTTTGACTTGGAATTTTTGGTTTATCGAGAACATATTTTAGTGGATTTTAACATTGTTTCTCGACTTTAACTCACAACAACAAACACATTTACTTTCTCTCATTGTTCGATCAGTATTTGTAAATCTTAACTTATCGAAATGGAGTACACATCTCTTACGGACAAGTCCATCCTCTTGGGTACAGATAATCGTCCACCAATGTTGGAAAAGTCTATGTACGAGGATTGGACTTCCCGAATGGAACTTTACATGTTGAACAAAGAGAATGGACATCTCATTTGGGCATCGGTGCTCAATGGGCCATTAGATTATGATACAGTGACGGAAGGTACGACTACTCGTCCTCGCACAATGGGTGAATTGACTGGAGATATGAAGATTCAAGACAAATGTGATAAGTATGCTACAAACATCATTCTACAAGCCCTTCCTCCAGATGTCTACAAACTTGTCAGCAAACATAAAGTTTCCAAAGAGTTATGGGATAGAATTCGTGTTCTAATGTAAGGCACCTCGTTAACTAAACAAGAACGAGAGTGTAAGCTTTATGATACTTTTGATAAGTTTGCCTATGTGCCAGGGGAGACTCTCAATGACTACTATCTGAGATTTACCCTATTATTGAATGAGCTCAATATCTATGGCATGGCAATTCCTATGTTTTAATTGAACACCAAGCATTTGAACACTCTTTCTTCAGAATGGAAAAAGTACGTGACGGATGTTAAATTGGCTAAGGACTTGCATAACACCAATGTGGATCAACTTCAAACTTTTCTTCAACAACATGAATGCCATGTGATCAAAGCTCGGTTGTCTAAACCTCAAGTTCATGATCCACTTGCCATGTATGCTTCTCAACAAAACATGTCTTATACTTATCAACAACCATCATACTTGCAGCAGCCACCACCACACACCTATCAGCAACCACAGCAACCATCTTATCCACCACCAATGATGCCACAGCAAGCATTTCAACAAAGTGTTCATCAACAATCTTTTCCACAGCAACCACCATATCAAACATCACCATCACAAGCCAACACTTCTCCAATGGGCTATACTCCTCAGCAAGGATATTTTCCAATAGAAGCACAACCAGCACAAGCTTTTTACTCTAATGAACTTCCACCAATCCAAGCACCGGTCTTTACTCCAAATGATACGCCAGCTGATGTTCTAAACCATCTCACTGCCTACTTGTCAAAACTTGTTGCAACTAGAGGATTTCCACCAACAAACAATCAGCTCCGCACCTCTTCAAATCCTCGACAACGAGCTACTGTTCAAGATGGTCAAGTAACAGTGCAACCTATCCAGGGAAGGCAAAATTCATATGGACCTCCTACAAGGACTGTGAATGATCAAGCTGTGAATTCTCAAGCTAATGGAAATGGAAGCCCCATTGGTCCTCCAAAGGTTGTGAATTGCTACAATTGCCGAGGACAAGGTCATATGGCTAGGCAATGCACTCAGCCGAAAAGGAGAAGGAATGAAGCATGGTTTCGTGAGAAAATGTATTTGGTTGATGCTCGGTCTAAGGGAAAGATTTTGGATTCAGAGGAGTTAGCATTTCTTGCAGAACCAGGGGCAGCAGATATTGAAGGCATTGCAGTCGTTTCCACCTCTAATGCAGCTTATCAAGCAGATGATCTTGACGCATATGATTCGGATTGTGATGACATTCACTTTGCCCAAGCTGCTCTTGTTGCTAATCTCTCTCACTACGGTTCTGATGTCGTCAGTGAGGTACCCACCACAACCAATCTTGGTAATGATGATAACCCACATCAAGTTGGGCATGAAAATGACAACCTCGAACAGCATTCGGGAACTAGTAACTCAAATGATGTGGTACCCAATCCTACACATTTGAGTGAACCTCAACCAAATGCTACGACGGGTATGGAATCTTATGCTCAACATGATTTGGTCATGGTGCCTAAACATATTATTGATCAAATGCATATGGCTCTCAGACAATCCGTAGATACGAATTCCACCCTAACTGTTGAGCTTGCGTTGCATAAAGAAAAGGTCAAAACTTTTGAAATGGTCCCTCAATCAGAGAAAATAACATGTTCTGAATTTGACCAACTTCGTTTTGAAAAGATCGAACACTTGAAAGAAATAGAATCATTAAAAGCTAATCTTTCCAATGAATTAAAACCAAAAGAGTCGGTTGTCAATGATTTTTAGAAACTTAAAATGGATTTCGAAACTCTCGAGTCTAAAAAGTTTGAATCAGAAATTAATGCTACCAAACTTCTTAAATTCAAGGAACAACAGCTTTTAAAACAATACGCTTCTACAAAAGAGGTTCATCTTTTAACTAAATCATTTAAAGAACTCGAACTTAAGCGTCTTCAAAATTTACCACCTAATCCCGGTTATGCAAAACAAGCTCAGGAATATATTCTCGGTCTTTATGATATGACCATAATTGGCAAATCGAAAGAAACGCCTTATGTTCGTAGTTCTGAGGAGAGACAGTCACTTACGGAAGAAACTCATTCTAAAATGTTTTCAAAATTCCATACGATTGATTATGATAAGCATAATAAAGATCAACTTTCTAAAAAGACACGTATTCGCTTACAAAAGGAATTAGTTGAACTAACAGTTCTTGTGCCCCCAAGTTTGTCAAATGAAAACCCTCCTAGTACATCTCCTACACTTGTCAAAACGGATTTAACAAAGTTACTTCCACCGGTAAGTAAGGCGTTCGTTAACTTAAATGCGGTACACCAATACTTAGCCGATTTTGACAAGGTCATTTTGGAACGTACGACGGCCACGGCCATAACGGAAGGTGAATGGAACTTTGAGCACACTAGAGCTGCGTTCCGAGACGAAATTGTTCCGTTTGTAAAGAATGTTAAAGCTTGTCTTAGTAATCTTGATCAAGATTTTCATTTGGAAATAGAAGAAGTTAAACGTGTTTTCAATGAAATGGATGATGCTTATGAAAACAGTTTACTTGAAATAGAACGGGTTTCTCGCCAAAATGATTAGCTTCTGAAACAAGTGATGTCTCATGATATAGTTTCCATCTGTGTGAATAAAAGTGTTGATAATGATTCTATTGTGCATAATGTTGAATCTGTGGATACTATGGTAGATAGTACTTGTCACGAATCTGACGCTAAATTTTTAAAGCTTCAAGATTCATATTCTTCGCTTTCAAAATGTTTTGATGAGATTCAAACACATTGTATTTCGCTTGAATGCAAGCAACAATTTATTCAAGAAATCTTTGAAACGTCATTCGAAGGTGTTAATATCGATGATGCAAACTTTGAAATGAATTTTTGATTGAATTTACAATCAAAATAGCTCAGCCAAGTGACAAAGTTGCTAAATCTTTGCCGATAGACATAGAGAAATCTAAGGAGCTTAACTGTGTGATGGTACTTGAGGCCGCTGAGAATTTTAAACTTGATCTAGATAATCGAGTTTCCAAGATTTTGTCCAAAGTTGATAACTTAAAACAGAAAGATACACGACTCTTCCATTCAGTAAAGCCCGCATGTGTTAATAACACTGCACAGAATCAATCATTGATTGAACAATTGAATCGGAAGTCGGTGGAAATATCTGATTTAAGGGAACAAATTTGTGATAAAAATCTGGCCTTGGCTGAGTTAAAGGAAACACTTCGTACTCTAAAAGGTAAGAATTTTGTGGATAACGCAACCACTATCTCAGCATCGTCCTCTAGTGCAATCAAAAGGAACCTTATAGCCATCACACAATTTAATAAGGGCCCTAGGACTAAACCATCTCAAACTTTGGTCACTAAAGATAAGGCGGAATCAAAACCAGCTTCTAATATTCCCGTGTTACCTTCTACAGGAGTAAGCACCACTACTAAGGCTCAAAGATCTAAGCTTAAAAGAAACAAGAAGAATGATAGGATCTTGCCCCCATCTAGTAGTCAAGTGAAGAAGAAAGTAGAAGCCCATCCTAGGAATGTTATTTCTGTTTTGAATAAAAAGAATCATGTAGCTAAACTAAAGGCTCTGCGGTTGTGCAGCGTTCTAAGCCTACTGTGAATTCTAATTTAAAATGTTGGAATTGCAATGAATGTATGTTTTCTAGTCATCATGATTCTTGCCTTATTGACCATGTGTATGAGATGAATGCCCGGAAAAATGGATTAGAATGGAAATCGACTGGGAAAGTGTTAACCCAAGTTGGTTGGTTGTGGCGCCCCACTGGTAGAACTTTCACTATAGTAGGAAATGCGTACCCTTTAACTAGGATCGCTCCCACTAAAGCGAAGAAAACGTGCCATTTAACTAGGAGTACCAAGGCTACCAAAACACAAGCATGTCCTTTAACTAGGAACACCGACACTACTGTAGGAACCAAGTGCCCTTTAAATAGGTCTACTCCCACTGTAGTGCCCGCGAATAATCCAAAACCTAAGAAAGTTGGAATAGTAAAACCTGTTAGTGCTAAAACTCACATTAGAAAACGCAGGAAATATAAGGGTCACACAAATGTTAGCAATTTTGATTATCTTATATCTGTATCTGCTAACACTCCGGAACCAATAGTTTCCAATGTGTTGTCTACTGTTGTTATTGAAAGCAGGTGGTCTAAATTGTTCTCTGGTATTTGGACTCTGGTTGCTCCAATCATATGACCGGAGATCGCTCTCAGCTCAGAAATTTCGTCAGCAAGTTTCTTTGTACGGTTCGATTTGGTAATGATCATATTACAAAGATAATGGGTTATGGTGAATATCATATTGGGAATGTTATAATTTCAAGAGTGTATTATGTGGAAGGTCTCGGTCACAACTTATTTTTTGTGGGACAATTTTGTGATGCAAACCTAGAAGTTGCTTTTCGAGAGCATACCTGCTTCATACGTAATTTGGAAGGGGTTGATTTATTGAAAGGTACTCGAGGGAATAATTTGTATACTTTGTCTCTACAAGACATGATGGCCGCTTCTCCCATATGTCTTCTCTCCAAAGCATCGAAGACTAAATCATGGTTATAGCATCGACGGTTATCTCATCTTAACTTTGACGCTATTAATCATTTGGCGAAAAACGAACTTGTTCGTGGTCTTCCTAAACTTTCATTTCACAAGGATCATTTGTGTTCCGCATGTACAATGGGGAAAAGCACTAAGAAATCATACAAACCCAAGACTGAAGACACCAACCAAGAGAAACTTTATTTGTTGCATATGGATCTTTGTGGGCCAATGCGTGTTGAAAGTCTTAGTGGCAAAAAGCACATCCTCGTAATTGTCGATGATTACTCTCGGTTTACATGGGTGAAATTTCTTACAACAAAAAATGAGGCACCTAAATTCATCATCGGATTTCTCAAGATGATTCAAGTGCGTCTCAACACTACTGTCTGACGCATTCGTACAGATAATGGAACCGAATTTGTGAATCAAATCTTGCGTGATTATTATGAAGAAATTGGCATATCTCATGAAACATCCGTTGCACGCACTCCACAACAAAATGGTATCGTTGAAAGGCGAAATCGCACACTTATGGAAGCTGCTCGAACGATGTTAATTTACGCAAAGGCTCCATTGTTTTTATGGGCAGAAGCAGTATCTACAACAGTGTACACCCAAAACCGGTCACTAATTCGTAAACGTCATGTTAAAACACCTTATGAGCTTCTCCATGGAAAAGTACCTGATTTATCATATATTCATGTATTTTGTTCTCTTTGCTATCCAAATAATGATGGTGACAATTTGGGAAAACTTCAACCAAAGGCTGATATTGGTATTTTCATTGGTTACGCACCCGCAAAGAAGGCATACCGAATCTACAACCGTAAGTCTCGCAAGATCCTCGAAACTATGAATGTTGATTTTGATGAGCTAACAGCGATGGCTTCTGAGCAAAGCAGCTCTGAACCCGCACTTCATGAAATGGGACCCAGTAACATTAGTTCTGGTCTTGTCCCAAATAACCCTACTTCATCATCATTTACACCACCTACTAGGACTGAATGGGATACGTTGTTTCAACTGTTCTTTGATGAATTCTTTACTCCTCCAAGTATTGTTGTTCTAGAACCTGAGGTAATAGCTCCGGTAACCGAAGTTGTCGCTCCAGCAACCGTTGCACAATCAGATACGTCTGAACCTACAATTGGTCTAGATATACCATCAACAAGTAATTCTCAACCAACACATTTTTCAACTACCCATGTCATTCCTATTGATGATGAAGAGGATGATGATGATCACGATTTGGAATTCACTCAAATGCGTGAACTTCAATTCTTTGGTGTACCTATTCCCAACTCTAATCAAGTCGGGTCGTCCGCCTCAGAGGAAGCTCCTACTACAGTTTACTCCCATCTGCGGATTCGTGAACATGACAGCAAGTGGACAAAGGATCATCCTATAGATTCTATTATTGGTGACCCTAATCGTCCGGTATCCACACGAAGTCAGTTACAAGAAAATGCAATGTTTTGTCATTTTGATGCTTTTCTCACTGAAGTTGAACCTAAGACATGGCAAGAAGCTTTTACTCAATCCTGTTGGATAGAAGCTATGCAAGAAGAACTTAATGAATTTATACGTCTTGAAGTATGGGAACTTGTCCCATGCCCGGATCAAGTGCAGTTACTCACTTTTAAATGGGTTTACAAGGTGAAGCTCGATGAGTTAGGCGGAATATTGAAGAGCAAAGCTTGACTAGTAGCTCGTGGATACAAGCAATTATTGGGCATCGACTTTATGGAATCATTTGCACCTTTTGCCCGTTTGGGAGCTATCAGACTATTCCTCGCTTATGTAGCCCACATGAATATGATCGTCTATCAGATGGATGTGAAGAGGTCTATGTTCAACAGTCGGATGGTTTTGTGAACCCTAATTATCCTAATCATGTGTACAAGCTTAAAAAGGCTCTCTATGGGTTGAAGCAAGCTCCACGCGCATGGTATGATCTATTGTCACAATTTCTCATTATGCAAGGCTTTGCTAAAGGAAAGGTGGATCCCACGTTGTTCATTCAGAAACGAGGTAAAGATATGATTATGGTACAAATATATGTTGATGATATTATATTTGCAGCCTCAACCCAAACCTTATCCGACGAGTTTGGGAAACTCATGTTTTCCAAGTTTAAGATGTCAATGATGGGCAAGGTATCATTCTTCTTAGGTCTTCAGATATCTCAGAGTCCCAGAGGCATATTCATCAATCAATCCAAGTATGCCCTTGAATCTCTTAAGAAATATAAGATGGAATGTTGCGACCCTGTGGATACTCCAATGGAGGAACGAACAAAGCTTGATGCAGATCCACATGGAGTTGCCGTTGATCCGACACTTTATCGTGGAATGATCGGTACTATTCTGTATATCACAGCTAGTCGACCTGATCTTCAGTTTGCTATATGTATGTGTGCTCGGTATCAAACTCGACCTATTGAGTTACACTTGGCCACTGTGAAACGGATCTTTCGATATCTTAAAGGAACCATTAATCGGGGACTTTGGTATTTGAAGGACTCTTCGATTGCACTTATGGCATATGCAGATGCGGATCACGCGGGTTGTCAAGATACAAGGCGTAGCACGAGTGGAACTTTACAACTACTAGGAGATCGACTAATCAGTTGGGCATCGAAAAGGCAGAAAAGCGCTGCAATTTCAAGTACGGAAGCAGAATACATAGCTATGTCCGGTTGTTGTGCTCAAATTCTTTGGATGAGATCGCAATTAACCGACTATGGTCTAGGTTTCAACAAAATTCTGATGTATTGTGACAACAAGAGTGCAATTGCCTTATGCTGCAACAACGTTCAATTCTCCCGGTCAAAGCACATTGACATTCGCTACAACTTCATTAAGGAGCAAGTGGAAAATGGAGTAATCGAGCGTTACTTTGTCCGGTCTGAGTATAAATTGGCGGATATTTTCACGAAGGCTTTAGATCGCGCTCGAATGGAATTTTCGGCCGACAAGCTAGGAATGAGAACTTTCTCGCCTGAGACTCTAAAGGAACTGGCAGATGAAGCGAAATAATAGTGGTGGTAAACTATTCTCCGTATCCTTGGTGATTATCTGTATATATTGTTTATATTTTTATCCACAAAATCAAAATACAAAAATATAAAACCATATAAAAACCATAAAAATCGAAAAATTCAGAAAAATCCAAAAATATTTTTACTTTATTTTTCAAAGGCATGTCTTTTGGTACGATAATATTTACGGCATTTGAAATGTTGATTAATATTGACACGGCGCCATAAATAGAGTTCGTACAAAAGTTGTAAATATTTCATAAAACATGCCTAAAATAGCTTGTAGTTATTTCAGACTGCAACCCGGTTTTCATATTAAAGTCAAGTATTTCTTATGAAAGCTTTGGCTCTCAACGGGAATTAATTTGCTCAGGCAAGGTTTACTTTAAAACCTTGTAAGGGATCAAGTTTACTTTATCACTTGGTCTAACAAAAATCTATGTACGTTTCAGTGCATTTATTTGTTAAAACAAGAGAAGTCTTGTTTTTATGAAGTTATCATCTCTACAACCATAGCTATCTACATTTGGTATCTACATACTCGACGATGTAACTACTCAAACGGCGACTACAGCTCTTTCAATAGAACACGGGTCAACAATTGAGGGGGAGCAATTGTCAAGCATTCAGAATCTTTGATGCCGAACATGCCAAGTTCACAAGTTGGTGTCAAGACTACAATACCAATCGTACACGTGGTGTCCAGAGATGACTTCAGAAGTGACGAGGCGACCAACATATGCTGACAAGAACCATGTTACAAATTAGGTCCAACCTTGTCAATTTTTTCTAATATGGTGAATATGTGATCATGTTACAAATCGGTATCATATCTCATACTTTTGGTATCATGAAGATAAAACGGACTTGCATTTTTCTTCCCAAAACCTTTGTTAAAACTTCATTAAATCAATTGATACTAAAACATCGATTGGGTTTATATTTTTAATATGGGGGAGAAAATGTGATTTAATATGGGAAATTATCACAAATGGTTTGACTTAATGTGATAGCTCATCCCGACATGTGCAAAATGTTTTCGAATTTGTGGCATATGTTAAGGGGGAGCAAAATGAATTTGCATATCAAAATGGATTTCATGGTGATTTATACTTACCCAAAACCCATTTATTTCACGACGATGAAGATTGTGGTGACACAAGGATGGTAGGATAGGTTAAGTCCTATGATTCCTCTAGAACCGGAGGAATCTTCCCAAGGACATTCCATAGCTAGAAATAGTAGTCCTTAGGAAAGATGGAGAAAGATTGTGAACGTAGCTGAATGCCGACCAAGTACTTAAGTTAGCACTGGAACAATCACAACAGGGTGCTAGTTATGACGTATTGGTAAGCATTGAAGGGGTTGAAGAATGAAAAAGAATTGTAAAGATAAAGGGTCTAAAGAAAGAAGCCCTTCTTACAACTTAGGCAGAAACCGGGTCAATACATATGCTATTGAGATCATTTTTAATGATGCTTGATATTGAAGACAGACATCATGGACCCAGTGATGCAATGCACAACCCATCCCAGCTAACTCAGATATCTCTCAAAAGATATTTTTTTAATCACACGGAGACAACGCATTATCTATTGATTTATTCACTCCGAATAAATTGGTATTGAAATGGTGGCACTCCTCTCCAGCCTCTGATCACTAAAATCCCAAATGCACGATCGAGTCTAGAACCATTTGAGATCATCAAATATCTCATTAGGACACACTTTCATAATTCCTTGCTTCTTCACACACTGTGAAAAGTAAGAAAGATCTTAAGAGTCCTACGCAAAATCTTCATGATCTTGCTTGAACATCCGAGTAATACGAAAGTATTTATAATGAAGATGGAAATCCTTCTTGAGCGAATGTCAAAAAGCTCATGGTAGGTGACTTGTGTGATTCTTTATGAATCAAACTTGTGATAACTGGAAAGCAACAGTGGTTTAATTCTTAACTGCATTTAAACACGTTCCAGGCCTCTACGCAATATCTTAGTGATCTTGCTAGAACACTCAGAGTGATACCTTAGTGTTCACAGTGATGAGTGGAAATCCTTCTAGTGTTAACCTCAAACAGCACTAGGTAGGTAACTTGCAAGATTCAATATGAATCAAGCTCGTGACAACTGGAAAGAAACGATGGTGCGATTCTTAAATGAATCAAACTTGTTCCAGGAATCAGAATTGACGGCTTCAATCATGCGGATAATTTTATCCAAATGATTCACTCTTTACGTTCGCAGTCATCTTTGGACGGTCGAGTAAATAGAACGGGTTTACCCACGAAATCTTGTCAAGGAGATTTTTAATTAAATCTACCTGCCACAAGTACGATATTTTATATCGTCCAAGGGTCTTCACCGACCGGAGGTAAAATGCTACTGAATTAGAATGAAATGTTCAAAGCCATTTCTTCGTGTCTACTTATGTTGCGGCATTTGAAGACGGTGGTGTTGCGGAATCCGAGAAGAAGTCGTCCTCGCATGCTTATACTTTATGTACTTAATACCTCATCTAATTCAAGAAAGCCTAAAAGTTAAGTCTTCCGCTGTATCGAACTCTGAAGCTTTCAAGAATTATGAAGGTATAAGTATGTGGGACATGAAGTCACGAAGAGGCGAAGATCACAAGTGATGGATGCACGAGAACAAGGCAATAGATTAATGCTCAAGATTGATATCAATGATCACATCAACATGTTCACCAGAAAAGAAAAAGAAAGACGAAGACTACGAGCTCAAGACAAGCATAGTATGCTAGGTTTATTTTATTGTAACTTGGGTAACGCCCTTGTTTGGAGTGACCTCCCTTAGGGGGAGATTGTTGGAAATACGTTTTACGTATTAAGAAGGATCGGTCACTCCAACAATAGTCCATGTAATAGCTCATAGTTTAGTTATTTATCTTTATTTAACAAACAAGACCAATCCTAGCCTACAACATGTGTAGGCCGGCCCAAATGTAAGCCCAAGCCCATGACAAGGGCTTGGGTATATAAACCCTCTCCTTTGATGGAGAGGGTGGTGATTTCATTATATTTTACACATAGTTCTTAAACTTTCTCTCTCTAGAAGTGTGAAATCATCTATCTTTATCTCTCTAAAACATAAGCAAGATTTACATATCCTACAATTCCTATTTCAATCATAAATGATAAAATAATGAATCAAAAGAGTTAAGGATAGATTCGGGAAGACGGGAACACGGAATCACGGGTCGTCAAAATTCATCAAGAATGGATCTTTGATAGCTCGAATCCCTGCTCATGATAAGAAAGAAAACAACAAACACATACTAGGGTCTCCCCCTACACTTATTATAAAAACAGAGAAAAAGGATAGATACTGTGGGTTGCCTCCCGAGAAGCGCTTGTTTTTGTTAACCGAGTCGTGAGCCTGACTCGACCTTGATTAGCATGGTAGGAAGCTTGAAGAACATCCACCGGGATCAAATACATGGTTTTCGTCCATCAAATAGCACAAGCTTAAGGCGAACAAGGCAAGCAAAAGAAGAGTAGGCAAGGTTCCCTTAAGCAGAGATTGAGCACGGTGGTAGCAAGTGTGATGAGGTGCAAGCATATCTCCATAAGTTCCAAAAATATTTCCTTTTATTTCATCAGATGAATACTGAGATGGCTTAAAAATTGCAATACCGGGATCGAACACCTTTTCCTTTAGGAGAAAATAACACTCAGGCTCAGTAGACCTTGAAGAAGATACGCTCATAAATCGCACAATCTCATCTAACGAAGGTGGATAGAGAGGTGTCAAGACATAGGTACTACGGATATCGGTGTCTTCCGGCTTCTTCTCCTTTGAAACGGTTTTCTTCATATCCAAATGAGGATAAAGAGCATCATCAAAGTCCAAAGGAGGAGAATCATTCTCATTTGGGAAGTAAGTGTTGAGAAAAGTAGCAAAGTCTTCCTCAAATGAGTAGTCATCCAAAGTAGGATCAAGCATTGTTGGTAGAGGATCTTCATCAAAAGTAGGTGCAAGGTCATCATGTGAAGAAGCACTCGAAAGAGTATCGACATCATCAAAATCATCATATGTTGGCATGTCTTTATACTCTGAAGCAAAATCATCAGAATCATCCATATCAGAACTAGAATCATCATCATAGTCATCATAGATCGGTGGAGACTCATGAATTGGTGGAGGATCTAAATTGGAGAGAGAATCATCCACCTCATCTTGGAAAAGTGGATTATCATAGAAAGAATCGAAAAGAGGATTGTTGTAGATGACAAAATCATCAAGCACATTAATCATATTCGTTGATTCTATTCCATTGGGTTTGGTTGTGATCTTCCCCATTTTAAAAACTTGTGTATCATTCCCGACCTTTAAAATGAGTTCACCTTCGGCAACATCGACTAAAGCTTTTCCGGTTCTCAAAAATGGCCGCCAAGTATTAACGGAATACGAGGGTCCATTTCATAATCAACAACAACAAAATCGACCGGAAAAGTGAAGGTGCCAACTTTAATAAACACATCTTCGGCAATACCAACGGGGTAAGCGAGAGTGTGATTTGCTAGCTCAAGAGTCATCTTTGTTGGAGTAAGATCGGGTAATGATAGTGTTTTCCAAACACTTAAAGGCATCAGATTAATACTTGCCCCGAGATCGGCTAAGGCAGTAAATTCTTCGGTTTTGTTAAAAATGCAAGGCAACACAAAACGACCGGGGTCTCCAAGTTTTTCCAGAAGTTCTTTAAGAATGACTGCAGAACAGTTTTCATTTAAGCGTGAGTTGACAAGCTCGGCCAGCTTTTCCTTCTTGTTAAGCAATTCCTTGAATGCTTTGACGAATTTCGGCATGTGGACAAGTGCTTCAACAAGGCTAATGTTGAAATTCATTTGAGAGATCATCTTCAAATAGTTTGACACTTGAATGTCATCCTTGGTGAGCAATTTGCACTTGTCTAAGCGAGAAGGATAAGGGATGTAGGGTTTATAGGTGGAAGGTGGGGTTGGTGAAGGGTTTTTCTTGGGTACTTCTTCATACATAGGTGGAGACGGTAATGGAGAACTTGTACTAGGCGTGATAGTAGGCGGGATAAATGGTGGTGGATGAGGTGTAGATGGAGTAACTGGGGGAGGGATAGATGGTCCTACTAAGGTTGCTCCACTGCGTGTAGTAATAGCACTCACATTCGCTCTCGGGTTGGTGACGGTATTTGAAGGAAGAGAGCCCGAAGTAGAGGGTTGAGTACTTGGGAAGAAACTAGCCAGCATATTCTTCAAATCATTTGTTTGATTGCTAAAAGAGGTTTGCATATCATGTCGAAGCTCGGTTCTAATATCATTCCCTTGCTTAGTGATATCTCCTTTCAAGTTGATGATTTGGCTTTGCAGATTCTTAACTAGCTCTCCTTGGGTCCTCATGAAGGCTTCAACATCATGATTAATGGGTGGTGCTTGTTGAGTGGGTGGGTAATAAGGATTAGAAGCTCGAGGTGGGTTTGGGTAGCTTCTATTGTAGTTGTTGGGGTTGTGGTTTTGAGGAGAAAAACCGGGTGAAAGAAAGTTGTTAGAACGGTAACTTAGCAAGTTACGATCACCTTGAGGTCTGGCTTGATAGCTTTCCGTTGAATAGTTACCATGGGCCGCATACACGTTTTCCTGATTGTCATGAGTAGAACGACAATCAGTGTATGAATGAGGACCGCCACAGATCTCACAAGAAAGTGCTACAGCTTGAACTTGTTGTTGTTGATTTGTAGCCAAGAGTTGGATACTTTTGTTCATTTCGGCCATCATGCGGGTGAAATTGGTCATCTTGGTGTATGATAAGGTAGAAGAAATGTTGACTCTCGGTTTATTCCTTGAAGATACGGATGAATCCCAATTTTTATGATGAGTAGTCATGTTCTCGATAAGCTCTCTACACTCCTCGGGTCTTCTTTTCATTAATGTGCCACCGACGGCTGCATTAATCGTATCACGATCACGAAAAGTTAAACCATTGTAGAAAGTATCAATTAAGGTGACGGGGAGCATGTTGTGGTTTGGACATCGATCGATCAAAACATTATATCGTTCCCAAGCATCTAAAAGTGATTCATCAGGCTCTTGTGTGAAACCACTGATTTGATTCTGAAGGCTCGTGACCATGGATGGTGGAAAGTATCGCGACAAAAATCGTTGAGTCATCTCGTCCCAAGTATGAATTGAATTCTTCGGAAGACGGTCAAACCATTTTTCGGCATGGTGGGATAAGGTGTGTGGAAATAGGTGAAGGCGAAGAAAATCCATGGTAACACCGGGCAACTTCATGCTTTGAGTTATGGTAATGAATTTTTCGAGGTGTTTGTTGGCATCATCATCCGGTAATCCGCGAAATGGACAAGTGTTTTGAACTTGTTGGATCATGTGATGCTTCAACGAAAACTCTAGAGCCGTGATTTGCATCGGCGCAATCGGTCCTCCGCGTCCATTCATCGTAGCTTGACACAGCTCCTCCATCGTTCGAAGGTCTGGTTGAGGAAGATGGTTGTTGTTATTCATGTTGGGGTGAGGTGGGTTATTGTTATTGTGCACACCAGCCATATCTAAATTTTCACGAATCTCGGGCTCAGAATAAGATGAAGATCTAGTACGCATACACCTGCAAAAGAAAAAAAAAAGATACCAAAGAAATAGAGAATATATATACACTTAGAAAAATAAAATCTTTTTGGTGCAAAACTTTGAAAAAGAAATGCTTTTTATACGTTTTTTTAATGTTTTTGTATTTTTGAAAATTTTTAATTTTTATGGATTTTTGAAAATTTTTAAGCAAGAAAAATAATGTTCACGAGTGAACGGATCCCAAAATTCAACGCGTCTCTCACAGAAAACCGTTAATCCTTGCGAAAAGAGTCGGCAGCGGCGCCATTTGATAACTGGATTTTAATAGGTTCTTTTTTTATTCAGTTTGAATTGATTAAGGTTAAAATTGCGACTCAGCCGTCTTTGGTGAATAAAAGAAAAGGTGTCGTTGTCTAAAACTAATTAAAGTTAAAAATAAAGCTTTAAAAGGAAATGACAAAATATAAAAGGAATAAACTAAAAATTAAAAATGATTGACAAATAATAAAGAAACGATATTAAAAACAAATAATAAAACGTAAATTAAAAACAAAACAATTAATAAAAATAAAACTAAACGAAGAAAATAACTTTCGACTGAAAAATAAAATTATCCTAATGAAAAAGGAGAAAATAAAACTAAGAGGGTACTTTAAAACTAAACGAGACAAAAACTAAAGCGGGTACTAAATACAAGTCAAAACTTAAACTTTTCAAAAAAACTAATACTAAAAATTGACGAAAAATTCAACTAAAAATACATGACTTTTAGAATTGAAATCGGAACAACTTTCAGATAAAACTAAACAATTACGAAACACTATTAATTAATAAACAAGCAGGCAGGCTACCAGCTCAAGCAGGCACCTGGCTGCTCAAAATGACGGGAAAATGCTAAGCAGGCAAGCTGGCAAGTAGGTGAATTCAATGTTTTGTAGTACTAGTTCGGAATGTTGTTTAAGGTTTTCTTTGTTCGGAAATTTTTTTTGGCAAATGCTTCATTCGGTATAAACTACTCATTCGGGAAAATTAAAAACTAACTCATTCGGTATAATATTTTTTACTTAGTCGGGATTTTATGTTGAGTCGTGATATTATGTTGACTCGATAAAAATGTTGGTTAGGTAAATTAAGTTTACTCGGTAAAATTTACTCAGTCAGGAAAATTAGCTTGACTCGGTAAAAATAACACAGTGACGACGGTTACTAGATCCTATTTTCTAGGGAACACGAATTTAACCAAAATCAACCATAATCAATCTAAAAATTAAAGTAAACTAACCACTAATAATCAACTAACAACAATCAATCAAACCAAATCAATAAAACTAACAATAAAAACCAAATTAATCAAAACCCACTTAATAAAGTAAAACTTAAATCAACCAAAAACAATAAAACTAAAAAAAATCACTAATTAAGATCTACCAAGCATTAAAACATCTAAATCAACAAACTTTATGGAATCAAAAGTAATAAAACTATAAAAACCCACTTGATTAATCAACCAAAAACTCAAGAACACAACCAAATCAAATCAAACAAGAAAGGAAGGATGAGATTAAAAATAAAACTTGATTAAAAGATAAAGATTCAACAACAATTAAAAGTAAAAATTAAAGGACTTACAAATTTAAGGTGCAAGACAAGGAATTTAAATTGACAAGAAATTAAATTACATAAAAATAAAGGTGGAAGAACTATTTTGTCAAGATAGCCAACACCTCCTAATGACACATTAGGAGGGTATTTATAGGAGGATTAGGAGGGTTAGTATGTGTTGATTCTTTCTTCTTCTTCACGTCTTTTCGTCTTCTAAATTCTTCGACTTTTTCGACTTTGTCTCGGGATAAATTGAACTCGTCTTATAATTTCTTCATTAATTAGACTTGAGTTCTTCGACTTCATTAAACTTCCATCTTTAAACTTTTTCTTCGATAAATCTTTAGAATAGGCCTTGGACTTCCGTTCTTTTTGCACTCTTGATCTTTTGACTTCGTCTTTCGTCTTTTTCTTCGATAAAAGCCCGTGAAAGACCGTGTTTTCTTCCCTTTTCACATTTTGATCCTAAATCACAACAAAAACACAAACCACGCATAATTCTGACATTTACGACATAAAATACGCGTTTTGGCTTGGTTATTATTATAATTAAGTGGTAAAAGGATAATGTGTTTTCACACTTATTAGAGGGCTTCTTTCTTTACACCCTTTATCCTTACATTTCTTTTTCATTCTTCAACCCCTTCAATGCTTACCAAGACGTCATAACTAGCACCTTGTTGTGATTGTTACAATGCTAGCTTAAGTCATTAGTTGGCATTTTTCCCGTACACTCAACTACTCCATCTTTCTTAAGGACATCTAAATTCTAATGGATTGTCCCTCGGAAGATCCCTCCGGTTCTGGTTGGATCATAGGACGAATACCTAACCACCTTTTGACACCAATACCGTCGTGAATTAAAGTGTTGAAGGGTATAGATATCGTAACCAAAAAAACCTGTTCAAAAAGCAATCAAGGTGTTGATGAAATCGGTGTTTACACCTTGAAGGTTTTTTGTATCACCAAAACTCTCCCCCTACATATGTGCATCATAAAAGGAAAGGTTTTTGCACATATTTGGAAGATAAAGCACTTATATCAAAGATCTTATCCAAAATAACACATTTTAATCACTATTCTCCCCCTCAAAAATTGCATGACATTGAATTTTTTGTGAAACTAGTGATGAAACATGGAGAGAATAATGTTGCGTGAAAGTTTTTACTCCCCCTCGAAAAGAAATTCTCATTAAAATTAGTGGAGTATATGAGCACACAGTTTTGAAATACTTTGAAAAGTTGTGCTCAAAAACCCAAGAAAACTTACTTTCCCGTTGTTAAGGAATAATGTACATAAATGAACATTTTCCTTGTGTTCATGAGCTTAAAACTTTGAATGTTTTTATATAAGCCCATGACCGAGAAATATTAATTTCTTGTTGTTGAGGATAAGTCAAAGACTTTCCTTTCTTTGGGGGACTGGGTTATAGTCTGACATGTGACTATTAGCCATTATGAGAAGAAAATAGAAAAGACATGTTTTGAACACATTTGAAATCTCATTCGAACTTTATGTACGTACCCGTGTCGTTATTGAGCGATATTTCTAAGTACGTCCATATTATCGATGCTGAGAGACATGTCGGAGAAGAATATTTTTGG